>JARQOD010000002.1:51425315-51439458 GCA_033576555.1 Oophaga sylvatica | reverse complement strand
GGGCTTTGAGGAGACACCATACTTCACGGGGGGATATGCGGGGACATCATACTGCATGACGAGCTTTGTGGAAACATCATACTATGTAGGGAGCTGTGAGGGTACATCATACTATGTGAGGGGCCTTGTGGGAGCATTATACTGTATGGGGGGACTATGTGGGGATATCACTCTTTGTGGAGACATCATACTGCGTGAGAGAGCTTGTTGATTCATCAAATTGTATGGGACACTTTAAGGGGACTTCATATGGCTGGGAGGCTTTGTGAGGACATAATATTGTGAAGAGCACTGTATGAAGACATTAATCTGTGTGAGGGGACATTATACTGCATTGGGCACTTTGTGGGGAATTCATACTGTGGGGCCATGTAGGCACATCACAATGCATGGGGAGGTTGTGAGGACATCATTTTTTGTGGGAAACTTTGTAGGGACATCATACTGTGTGAGGGGCTTCATGAAGACATCATACTGCATGGGGGGCTTTGAGGGGACATAATTCATTGTGAAAAGCTTTGAGGTGACATCCTACTGTGTGTGGGGCTTCATGGAGAAATCGTACTATATGGCAAGTTTTATGGAGACATTATACTGCTTGAAGGGTTTTTTGGGGACATCATAATGCATGGGGCTTTGAGTGAACATCATACTGTGGTGAGGGTAGTGTTGGGACATCATGCTGCATGGGGAGCTGTGTAGGGACATCATACTACGATGAGGGTTGTGTGTGGACATTATAATGCATGGGAGGCTGTGTGGGTACATCATACTGCATGAGGGGTTTTGTGGATGCTTCATACTCCAGGAAAAAATAGTGTAGATACATTATACTACATGGGCAGAGGCGTAGCTAGGGTTTCGGTTTAGGGGGGGCGAAACTTCTGAGTGGGCCCCTAACCAGAGAACCTCAGCAAATGACTGCACTGTTGCCAAAAATAATCTATATATAAAAAGACCAATATTGATATCACCGCCATATGGTCAGTGGTAAATAATGCCAGTCCCACAGAACATATAATAGATTACAGCAGAATTACAGATGGTGACTTACCGCTGATGTTCTTTCTGATGGAATCGTTCACTTTTCATGTCTTTTCTATCTGGCCCAGACCGACATGACGACTCCTCCAGCCGAGACTTGACTGCAGAAAATACAACAAACACACGTTTCACTCCTCATATTTTCAGCACTGTCACGGTCACCGATTGGACTATTCTCAACCTGCACAAACTCCTCATCCTGCTGATACCCCAATACTGAGCTACTGCTGTCATATGTGTCCTTATTACTGCACCTGATACCCCAATACTGAGCCTCTGCTGCCATATGTGCCCCTATTACTGCACCTGATACCCCAATACTGAGACTCTGCTGCCATATGTGTCCCTATTACTGCACCTGATACCCCAATACTGAGCCTCTGCTGCCATATGTGTCCCTATTACTGCACCTGATACCCCAATACTGAGCCGCTGCTGCCATATGTGTCACTATTACTGCACCTGATACCCCAATACTGAGCCGCTGCTGCCGTATGTGTCACTATTACTGCACCTGATACCCCAATACTGAGCCGCTGCTGCCGTATGTGTCCCTATTACTGCACCTGATACCCCAATACTGAGCCACTGCTGCCGTATGTGTCCCTATTACTGCACCTGATACCCCAATACTGAGCCGCTGCTGCCGTATGTGTCCCTATTACTGCACCTCATACCCAATACTGAGCCACTGCTGCCGTGTGTGTCCCTATTACTGCACCTATTGTGTGGTTCTGTGTGACCTCTAAATTCTAAAGCAATCCTCTATAATATAGTAATGCCGGGTGCAAGTGCCCTAGAAAACAGTGCCCACATTGTGCCCTCTAGAATGTAATATTGCCATGTGTGCCCCTTTGACATTCACAGTAACCCGAGTTCCTCTATAACAATAAGTGCCCACTTTACATTTAATAATGTCCAAAGTCTCCCCCCCTGTACAGCTCCCCTATACACCATATAATGCCCCTCACTGGATATATACTGACCCCTTAATATCCCCAAACTATTTAATGGCGCCAACACTGTATGATGGCCCCGTCATTGTAATCCCCACACTGTATGATGGCCCCCTAGATAGCATCCATATAGCATAATACACCAGATAGTCCTCTGCCTTCAACACTGTGGACCATTCCCTCCTGTTACAGATTCTCTCATCTCTTGGCATCACAGGCTTGGCCCTATCCTGGATCTAATCATATCTTACAAACCGAACATTCAGTGTGTCCCTCTCCCACACCACCTCCTCACCTCGCCCCCTGTCTGTCGGTGTTCCCCAAGGCTCAGTTCTTGGACCCCTACTCTTCTCCATCTACACCCTCGACCTGGGACAGCTCATAGAATCCCATGGTTTTCAGTATCATCTCTACACCGACGACACGCAGATCTACCTATCTGGACCTGACCTCACCTCCTTACTGACCAAAATCCCACAATGTCTGTCTGCTATTTCTGCTTTCTTTTCTGCTCGCTTTCTAAAACTGAACATGGACAAAACAGAATTCATCATCTTCCCCCCATCTCACTCTACCCCCCCACCAGACCTGTCCATTAACGTCAATGGCTGCTCACTTTCCCCAGTCCCGCATGCTCGGTGCCTCGGAGTGATCCTCGACTCTGCCCTCTCTTTCAAGCCACATGTCCAAACCCTTACCTCCTCCTGCCGTCTCAAACTCAAAAATATTTCCCGGATCCGTGCATTCCTTGACCATGAAACTACAAAAACACTAGTGCATGCCCTCATCATCTCCCGCCTCGACTACTGCAACCTCCTACTCTCTGGCCTCCCCTCTAGCACTCTGGCACCACTCCAATCCATCCTGCACTCTGCTGCCCGACTAATACACCTGTCTCCCCGTTATTCCCCAGCCTCTCCTCTCTGCCAAGCCCTTCATTGGCTTCCTATCGTCCAGAGGCTCCAGTTCAAAACCCTAACCATGACCTACAAAGCCATCCACAATCTGTCTCCTCCATACATCTGTGACATGGTCTCCCGGTACATACCCACACACAACCTTCGATCCTCTCAAGATCTCCTCCTCTACTCCCCTCTTATCTCTTCTTCACACAACCGCATACAAAGCTTCTCCCGTGCCTCTCCCATACTCTGGAACTCTCTACCCCAACACATCACACTCGCGCCTACCATGGAAACCTTCAAAAAGAACCTGAAGACCCACCTCTTCAGACAAGCCTACAACCTGCAGTGATCATCGGTCTACTGAACCACCGCACGACCAGCTCTACCCTCTCCTAGTGTATCCTCACCCATCCCTGTAGACTGTGAGCCCTTGCAGGCAGGGTCCTCTCTCCTTCTGTACTTGTGTGTGCCTTGTATTGCTCATGTTTACTGTACTTGTCTATATTTGCCCCTCTTCACATGTAAAGTGCCATGAAATAAATGGCGCTATAAAAATCTATAATAATAATAATAATATAGTATAATGCACCCCCATAGGCAGCCTTTATATTATAATGCACCCCCATAGGCAGCCTCTGCATTATAATGCACTCCCATAGACAGCCTCTGTGTTATAATGCACCCCATAGACAGCCTCTGTATTATAATGCACCCCCATAGGCAGCCTTTATATTATAATGCACCCCTATAGGCAGCCTCTGTATTATAATGCACCCCCATAGGCAGCCTCTGTATTATAATGCACCCCCATAGGCAGCCTCTGTATTATAATGCACTCCCATAGGCAGCCCCTGTATTATAATGCACCCCCATAGGCAGCCTCTGTATTATAATGCACCCCCAGAGGCAGCCTTTGTATTATAATGCACCCCCATAGGCAGCCTCTGTATTATAATGCACCCCCATAGGTAGCCTCTGTATTATAATGAACCTCCATAGGCAGCCTCTGTAGTATAATGCACCCCCATAGGCAGCCTCTGTATTATAATGCACTCCCATAGGGAGCCTCTGTATTATAATGAACCTCCATAGGGAGCCTCTGTAATATAATGCACCCCATAGGCAGCCTCTGTAATATAATGCACCCCCATAGGCAGCCTCTGTAGTATAATGCACTCCCATAGGGACCCTCTGTATTATAATGCACCCCCATAGGCAGCCTCTGTATTATAATGCACTCCCCATAGGCAGCCTCTGTATTATAATGCACTCCCCATAGGCAGCCTCTGTATTACAATGCACCCCCATAGGCAGCCTCTGTATTATAATGAACCTCCATAGGCAGCCTCTGTAGTATAATGCACTCTCCATAGGCAGCCTTTGTATTATAAAGCACCCCCATAGACAGCCTCTGTATTATAATGCACCCCCAGAGGCAGCCTCTGTATTATAATGCACCCCCATAGGCAGCCTTTGTATTATAATGCACCCCCATAGGCAGCCTCTGTATTATAATGCACCCCCATAGGCAGCCTCTGTATTATAATGCACCCCCATAGACAGCCTCTGTATTATAATGCACTCCCATAGGCAGCCTCTGTATTATAATGCACCCCCATAGGCAGCCTCTGTATTATAATGCACTCCCCATAGGCAGCCTTATTTATAATGCATTCCCCATAGGCAGCCTTATTTATAATACACCCTCATAGGCAGCCTTATTTATAATACACCCTCGTAGGCAGCCTTTATATTATAATGCACTCCCCATTGCAAAAATAATAAATCCTGTACTCACCTTTCTTGCTCCCGGCTCCTGCGCTGCTCACTGCTCTCCCTCTTGACAGCGGGCGCCGGGCAGTGACGTCATCGCGCCCGCTGTCAGACGCTGAGAGGGGGATTATGGGAGAGAAGGAGCGCTCGCTCCTTCTCCCTCAATGCGGTCAGCTGTATCGGCTAGATGCCGATACAGCTGACCATCCGATGATGGGCGGGGGGCCCACTGCTGGCACAGGGCCCCCCACCGCCTGCTCAGGGGCCCCATAGCGGCCAGGCGGCAGAGCAGGGATTCTCCCTGCTCTGCCGCAGAATGTAACTGTATCGGCGCGCTGTGCACGCCGATACAGTTACAGTAGCTTAGCTCGGGTGGGTCCCCTCCAAGCGAGGGGCCCGGGGCCACCGCCCTCTCTGCCCCCACGGTAGCTACGCTACTGACATGGGGGGTTTTGAAGGGACATCAAACACTTTGTTGGGACATCATACTGTTTGAGGAGCTGTGTGGGGACATTGTACGAATCTTTATGAGGACAACATAATGTGGAAACATCATAATTTGTTGGGAACTGTTGATCATGGTACAAAGGCTGATAACAGGAGCATTATTGCTGTCTTTTATAAACTTTATAATAAACAGTAAAGTATATGGTTTTGATTAGCTGCTACAGGTAACAATATATGTTACAATAACCTCTAACATGCATTAACAGTAGCAGCTGCTCATATACTCAATTCTACTCAATATTAAGTTATAATAATAAATATAAAATAATAATAATAATAATAATGAGAATAATTAAGTCTGGCCTGTTGGTTCGGCCCACCACAATAGTCACAGTCTTCCTCATGTGGTCCCTTGGAAAAATGAATTGCCCACCCTGCTTCATAGCAACATTATTAATAAAGCTTTGGAACCACAGTACATTCAGACTTACTGAATATTTTGCAGGTGGACGAAATGAAGGTCAGTCTATCTACTGTACATAAGTTGTGCTAATGGGTATGTGTGAGTTCTCATTGAAAAATCTGCATTCACTGGTGATTCACTCGTATACCTGGCATTTCGTTTTCACTTCAAGGACCTATTGCAACAATCAAGCACAGCTCCTATTATT
Source organism: Oophaga sylvatica (assembly GCA_033576555.1). Taxonomy (NCBI): domain Eukaryota; kingdom Metazoa; phylum Chordata; class Amphibia; order Anura; family Dendrobatidae; genus Oophaga; species Oophaga sylvatica. The sequence goes on along the minus strand of JARQOD010000002.1, from coordinate 51,433,662 downwards.
GTCAGTGGTTGTACAAAACATATCACATATTGGTAAAATGTACAATCATTATCCAATTAATAAAAATATTTACAAAGTTAACTTAGGATAAAATATGCAAATAAAAAAGCTCTATAAATCACACACTTAATACTGTACGTAGAGGTTGATTTGTTCACCCAGAGATTCCCACAACCCTGCACAGCAGCATGTTATGACTGAATGTAAGGCTATGTTCCTACGTTGCATTTTCAGCATTTTTTTAATGCCTTTTTTATGAAAATTTTCTGCTGAGTTTTACAGTACCAGCAAAGTATGTGAGATTTCAGAAATCTCATGCACACCTTTTGTTTTAATATTGTCCTAAGTATTTTGTGCAATACTTTGTTTTTTTCAAAATGCAGCATGTCGCTTCTTTCAGCGTTTTTGCAGTGGTTTTCAAATGGGTGGTGCAATAAACGCTAAAAAATGCTGAAAAAAATGCAGGTATCGGTCTTTGCTGTGTTTTTGGTGCCAAAACCTGATGAAGTAGAATCAGATTATTTTTTTATGCACTAAACTTGATCAGCACAAGAGACAATGACAAAAACATGACAGAAACCATGACAAAAACGATGGAAAAAAAAAGTAACAATTTCAGTGTTGAGGAATGCATTTCTCTACCAATAACCCTCTTTTATCCCCTCTTCCAGTATTATATCTGTAAGGGAGAAGACCGGGTTGTGGGTTCTGACAGGGCACCGGGTCCGGAACTGCTGGGGCCGAGCCTGTTGTTGCAGGGAGAAAGGAAATTGAGGACGGAAGAGACCCATGAGCTGCAGAGAGGGGGCATGGTGAGTCAGAGGAGGTTAAGGGGTTGTTGCGTGGGAAGAGAGCAGAGTTCCTGCCACAGAGAAGCCACATTAGGGACATGCTGCATGCCACGGGTAGCGTCAGTCCGAGCGGTAGTGAGAGGGGATGAGTGCAGAAAGGACAGAGTGGGAGATTGTGTCGAACTCCCGACTGCAGAACATGCCGAGCGGGAGATTGTTGTGCAGGACTGCTGATTGCAGAGCATGCCGAGCAGGAGATTGTGGTGGAAGGCTCCCGGCTGCAGAGCAGCGTGATGTACTAGGGGCTCAACGGGTCAGACCTATGACCACCCGTTGCCGCCAGAAAAGGGAAGTGTTATGATTTGGTAGCTGAGGAGAGCAGGCAAAAATGGCAATACACCAGAGAGGTTGGAATCTACTGGATTGCAGTACCCTGACTAACCACCACAACTAAAGGCAGCCGTGGAGCATACCTACGTTGGTCCTAGACGCCTCGTCACAGCCTGAGAGGCTAACTACACCTAAAGATAGAAAGAGGAAAGCTATCTGCCCCGGAGCAGATCCCCAAAGAACATAGGAAGCCCCCAAACATGTAATGGCGGTTAGACAAGAGGAAATACAGACACAGACAGAAAATAGTATGAGCAAACGTTGGGGCCCAATCTACCTGGACAGAAAAGGATAGGAAGGGTACTTACTGCAATCCAAAAAACCCTAAAAAAATACCAACTCTACTAATTGCAAAAACACCTGAGATCACACGACCTCTACCACCTAAATTAGTTCTCTGGTGTCACAAAACTAAGCCGCAGCCACTGAAAAAACTGGAAAAGGCAAATGAACAAATAACAGTGGCTCAGATAAACTGAGAGGAGCACAAGCCCCCGGAGGGGACCTGGCTGACCTCCACAGAAGTGCAGGAAAAAATGCAAAAAGCAAGCACAAAAATAAAAGCAGAAAATATCTTATCTGTTAGCAGAAGATGCAGGCAAGACTCAGCAAGCTTCCAAGTGAACCAGGAACCAAAGTTGAGACAAGAACAATTCATCACCGGCAACCCTGATGGGAGGGAATCTTCATTGAATAGTTCAGTACTGTTTGTAACCACCAGAGGGAGCTTCTGCTCAGAATTCATTTCTAACACATTCACAACAGTACCCCCCCCCTCATTTTTTGCAACCAGGTCGGTCAGGATGAGCTCTGTGATACGCACGGATCAGTCTCCTAGCATGGATGTCCGAAGCAAACACCCAAGAATTGTCCTCCTGACCATAACCTCTCCACTTAACCAAATACTGGAGTTTCCGTCTAGAAAAACGAGAATCCAATATTTTCTCAACCACATACTCCAGATTGCCCTCAACCAAAACAGGGTCAGGAGGCGCAGCCATAGGAACCACTGGCTCGACAAACCTCTTCAATAAGGACTTGTGGAACACGTTATGGATCTTAAATGTCCCTGGAAGAAGTAAACGAAAGGAAACAGGATTAAGATTCTCCATGATCTTATAAGGTCCAATGAACCTAGGCTTAAACTTAGGAGATGCAGCTCTCATAGGGATATTTCTTGAGGACAACCAGACCAAGTCCCCCACTTCAAACCAAGGACCATCAGTCCTATGCCGGTTGGCAAACCGCTGGGCCCTCTCCTGAGAGAGGGACAACCTCTCCACTACCTGGTCCCAAATCTGCTGCATATGCTCCACAACAGAGTCAACACCTGGACAGACAGAAGCCTCCATCTGTCCCGAAGAAAATCGAGGGTGAAACCCAAAATTGCAGAAAAATGGAGACATCAAAGTGGCAGAGCTAGCCTTATTATTAAGAGCAAACTCAGCCAAAGGCAAAAAAGAGACCCAGTCATCTTGATCAGCAGACACAAAGCATCTCAGATAAGTCTCCAATGTCTGGTTTGTTCTCTCAGTTTGTCCATTGGTCTGAGGATGAAAAGCCGAGGAGAAAGACAATTGAACACCAAGTTTAGAACAAAAAGTCCTCCAAAATCTGGAAACAAACTGGATTCCTCTGTCAGACACAATGTTCTCAGGAATGCCGTGTAACCGAACCACGTGCTGAAGGAACAAAGGCACCAATTCGGAGGAGGAAGGCAACTTAGGTAATGGCACAAGATGTATCATTTTGGAAAACCTATCACAAATCACCCAGATAACGGTCATTCTCTGAGAAACAGGGAGGTCGGAAATGAAATCCATAGAGATATGGGTCCATGGTCTCTTGGGCACCGGCAATGGCATCAACAAACCACTAGAGCGAGAGCAAGGCTTGGAGCGAGAGCAAGTCCCGCAGGACTGCACAAATTCCCTGACGTCACGAGACAAAGTAGGCCACCATAAGGACCGACTAACCAAGTCTCTGGTACCAAAAATTCCGGGATGACCGGCCAACGCGGAACAATGAATCTCAGACATCACACTCTTTTTCCACCGGTCTGGGACAAACAATTTCCCAATAGGGCAGCGCTCGGGTTTATCCTTCTGACACCCTTCCAGAGCCAGTCTCAAATTGGGCGAGATGGCGGAAAGAACTACACCCTCTTTCAAAATAACAGCAGGATCAGATAACTCAGGAGAGTCCGCAAGAAAAACGCCTCGAGAGGGCATCCGCCTTAACATTCTTAGTGCCAGGAAGAAAGGAAACCACAAAATTAAAATGTGTGAAAAACAAGGCCCACCTGGCCTGTCTAGGATTAAGTCGCTTGGCTGATTCCAGATAAACCAGATTCTTATGGTCCGTGAGGACCACCACCTGATGTTTGGCTCCCTCCAGCCAATGTCTCCACTCTTCAAAAGCCCACTTCATGGCCAATAACTCCCGATTACCCACGTCATAATTACGTTCAGTTGGAGAAAATTTTCGAGAGAAAAAGGCACAAGGGTTACTTTTAGAGGTCTCTGGATCTCTTTGGGACAAAACGGCACCTGCCCCAATTTCAGAGGCATCAACCTCCACCTGAAATGGCAGAGAAACATCAGGCTGCCGTAAAACAGGAGCAGAAGTGAATCTCTGCTTAAGTTCCTGAAACGCAGAGACTGCCTCAGGAGGCCAATTCACCACATCAGAACCCTTTTTGGTCAAATCAGTCAATGGTTTAACAATAACAGAGAAATTACCAATAAATTTACGATAAAAATTGGCAAAACCCAAGAATCTCTGAAGAGCCTTTAATGAAGTAGGTTGGACCCAATCACAGATGCCCTGAACCTTGACCGGGTCCATTTCAATAACAGATGGGGACAAAATGAATCCCAGAAATGAGATCCTCTGTACGCCAAAAAGACACTTTGATCCCTTCACATACAGAGCATTCTCTCTCAAGATCTGGAACACAGTCCGAACATGTTTCACATGAGAGTCCCAGTCATTGGAAAAAATCAAGATATCATCCAAATAAACAATCAGAAATTTATCCACAAAATCCCTGAAAATGTCATTCATGAAGGACTGGAAGACGGAAGGAGCATTAGTGAGCCCAAAGGGCATCACTAGGTACTCAAAATGCCCCTCTGGGGTATTAAATGCCGTCTTCCATTCATCCCCGTGCTTAATGCGAATAAGGTTATACGCCCCCCTGAGGTCAAGCTTGGTAAACCAAGTAGCACTTTTCACCCTGGAAAACAGGTCAGAAATCAAGGGTAACGGATATTGATATTTCACAGTGATATTGTTCAAGAGACGATAATCAATACACGGCCTTAATGAACCATCCTTTTTGGCCACAAAGAAAAAACCGGCACCCAAGGGTGAAGAGGATGGTCTGATATCACCCTTCTCCAATGACTCCTTGATATAAGACCGCATACCGTCATGTTCAGGTATAGACAAGTTAAAAAGGCGACCTTTAGGGAATTTACAACCAGGCACTAATTCAATAGCGCAGTCATAGCTCCTATGGGGGGGCAAGGATGCAGATTTACTTTCGCTAAACACATCAGAAAAATCAGTCAAAAAGTCAGGAACATCCTGAGCCTGGGAGAGGCAGAAAAAACAGGAGTGTTGGCATTAACACATTGGCAGCCCCAACTGGTTACAGACACAGATTTCCAATCCAAAACAGGATTATGAGACTGTAACCAAGGGAAACCTAGTACAATAATGTCATGCAGATTATACAGCACCAAAAATGTGCAACTCTCCTGATGATCAGGTTCAACCCTCATTATCACCTGAGTAGAGAACTGGGTTTATTCTCAGCCAAAGGGGTAGAATCAATCCCCAGTAGGGGAATAGACTACCGTAGGGGTATCAAGGGAAACCCACAACATTTAGCAAAATCAAAATCCATCAGGTTAATAGCTGCTCCCGAATCAACAAAATCCTGAGCAGAAAATGTGGACAGGGAGCAAATCAGGGTAACAGTCAACAGAAATTTAGTCTGAACACTACCCAAGACAACTGAGCGTGCAAAACTTCTTCCCCGCTTAAATGTCACGCTGTCACTGCGTACAGGAGGTCTGGGTTCTATGCTGACCCTAAGCTGGGGCCCTGACTAATCCCTCTACCTGGAGGTACTGTTAATGGTACAGAGGTCCAGGCCGCCAGCGTAACCCTACCTCCTGAGAATCCCTGAACCTCAGTAATCTAGTCCTGAGAAGGACCCCGATCACAACAGTGGGGAACAGGGTAGTAAATGCTACTACACAGTACTAGACGAACGAGACATAGATAAAGCGAGGAAGCGAAAAAACCATACCGAGTACACTTCGCTCCAAACTCTTCAATACCACGATCCGCTCTGATGGTCTGTATGAAATGCTTTCACCGACAACTACCCTATCAGACCGGCAGGTATTTGAAGGAGTCCCAATACTGCAGAATTAACTGCAGCTGGGTGAGGCTGGCCTCGTCTAGCACAGAGAGAGAGAATTAACTCCCTCACTGCCGAAAAACACCAAGCACCAAAAACTCAGCTGCGAGAAGTCAGGCTGTGCAATCGCGACGATCTTCGTGGCGACACACCCGTGACATTAGGGCAGACTGAAATAGCATGAGAGTCGTCACCACAGTAGAAACATAACCCATTGCGTTTTCGAAACTCATGACGCTGTGCCCCAGAAGCCACTCTATCACACTGCATGGGTTCAGATGCTGGTTCACAAGGCAACGCTATTCCACACATACCTCTACGCTCACGCAAACGTCTGTCAATTTAAATCGCTAATGACATAGAATCATTGAGCCCAGAGGGAGCAGGGAAACCCACCATAACATCTTTTACATTCTCTGACAGACCCTTCCGAAAAAGGGCTGCCAAAGCATCATCATTCCATTTGGTCAGGACTGCCCACTTTCGGAATTTCTGACAGTATAACTCAGCATCCTCAAGCCCCTGATTTAATGCCAACAAGGTTTTTTCAGCTTGATCAGTGACATTAGGTTCATCGTACAATAACCCCAGAGCCAGAAAAAATGCATCAACATTACTCAAAACAGGATCCCCAGGTGTCAGGGAAAAAGCCCAATCCTGAGGCAACCCTGCAAGATAGGTAGCAATACTCCGAACTTCAGTGGCAAGCTGATCCACACGGCCAGACAACCGTGCAAACTCCATTGAGAGAAAAAAAAATCCTCAGCACCCAGAGAAAAAGAGGGAAAAAAAATGCAACAAACAGAAAAAAAAAATCTCTGACAACTCTGAGAACTTTTTTTTTTTTACACTATTTTTCCCTTCTGTGAGTACCATATAATTTTCAGTTTGGCCGGTGATACTGTTATGATTTGGTAGCTGAGGAGAGCAGGCAAAAACGGCAATACACCAGAGAGGTTGGAATCTACTGGATTGCAGTACCCTGACTAACCACCACAACTAAAGGCAGCCGTGGAGCGTACCTACGTTGGTCCTAGACGCCTCGTCACAGCCTGAGAGGCTAACTACACCTAAAGATAGAAAGAGGAAAGCTATCTGCCCCGGAGCAGATCCCCAAAGAACATAGGAAGCCCCCAAACATGTAATGGCGGTTAGACAAGAGGAAATACAGACACAGACAGAAAATAGTATGAGCAAACGTTGGGGCCCAATCTTCCTAGAAAGAAAAGGATAGGAAGGACACTTACTGCAATCCAAAAAACCCTAAAAAAGTACCAACTCTACTAATTGCAAAAACACCTGAGATCACACGACCTCTACCACCTAAATTAGTTCTCTGGTGTCACAAAACTAAGCCGCAGCCACTGAAAAAACTGGAAAAGGCAAATGAACAAGTAACAGTGGCTCAGATAAACTGAGAGGAGCACAAGCCCCCGGAGGGACCTGGCTGACCTCCACAGAAGTGCAGGAAAAAATGCAAAAAGCAAGCACAAAAATAAAAGCAGAAAATATCTTATCTGTTAGCAGAAGATGCAGGCAAGACTCAGCAAGCTTCCAAGTGAACCAGGAACCAAAGTTGAGACAAGAACAATTGATCACCGGCAACCCTGATGGAGGGAACCTCCCTTATATAAGACCAGTCTGTAACTCCTGATTGCCAATCTTCACAATCTTCATTGAATGGTTCAGTACTGTTTGTAACCACCAGAGGAAGCTTCTGCTCAGAATTCATTTCTAACACATTCACAACAGGGAAGACTCAGCTGTTAGGTGGGGAAGCCTTAAGATTTTAGCATCGGGCTCAGCCGGCAACCAGCTTCCATTCCAGAGCATGTGACAAGCATCGGACTCACGATAAGTGAAACAGACATACGCATAAACTGTCACCTTAAGTTCATAGAATCATAGAATGGTAGAGTTGGAAGGGACCTCCTGGGTCATCTGATCCAACCCCCTGCTCAAAGCAGGATTCACTAAATCATCCCAGACAGATGTCTGTCCAACCTCTGTTTGAAGACTTCCATTGAAGGAGAACTCACCACCTCTCGTGGCAGCCTGTTCCACTCATTGATCACCCTTGTGATAAAGGAACAGCCACCATCTTGGATTGGCCTGTACCAGCCTTCATTTTCTCTAAATTCACAGGGCCACAGGCAGCTGGCTGCACCTGGCCCCCATGGCCTTAGGCATATTGAAGACAATAGGGTTTAGTCTCCACTGTGAATAGCCAGGCCTTTTAGTATGCTAAGTAGGCCAGGCCAAAACAGTACTTTAATGCTAGGGGCTTCAATTAGATTATACCTGCCAGCTAGACACAGAAAACACAACCATTGTATTTCCCAGACCCTACGGCTCCATTTTAGGATTATGAATTATGAGCACATCTTTGTAGGTACAGACTCATAAGAAATATCTGCGTGATCCTGTGAACCTCGGGCATCTGACAGTGCAACTCCCGAGTCGGTGATGGCTCGGGGGCCTGAGATATAGAGATTGGCCCTCCACAGAGACCCAATCGGGCCAGGTTTGATCTCCAAGCGACAGGCAAAACATACTGCATCCGCTGGTACCTCTCATGTCCTGATCCAATCGTCCTGGAGAAAGTTAACCCCTTTGTTAGATATTGGGAATAAATTCTGCAGGGAGCTAAGAGTGGAGATTATCAGCCCACCCTCTGACACCGAGGGGAGGGACCTAGCAGGTTTAAGAACTGTGAGCGGACGGCAGACTC
>JARQOD010000002.1:51349558-51425215 GCA_033576555.1 Oophaga sylvatica | reverse complement strand
CGGAAAAAACTCCAGCCTAGTCAGAGCTGAAAACAAGTGAGTGCAGCTCAGTGAGAAAGTGTGCTGACACTTAGAGAGCGGCGAAGAGGCAGCCCACCAACTGCCAGTGTGTGATCGTGTGAGGGCCCGAGTAAGCTGAAGGCAAGTGGAAAGATAGAAGGGACAGAGGAGCCTAATCAGCTCATCCCGATCATTACAACCGGACACCGGGTCCGAGCTTACCAGGATCTTCATGACCCAGTAGGAGATACTGGAGTTCCTGCAGGACTACAAGTCGCAAGAGCCCTTTTGTGCTAATACGTAATTGGGTCAGGAGGACGGAGTCAAGCAGGACGCTGCAAACAGGGACTATGTTCTTCAGGAGAAGGCCTTACCACAAGGTCAGCCGGGCGTAGTAAGGAGACCAACTCATGCCTAGTTTCACACAGGTCAGAGACTTATTATAGAAGACAGGAGGCCCTATACCTACTCAGTGGGGAGAAGAGGATGTGCACCCTTCACCCTACAGTGCTCTGGGGAGTGCCAGCAACATCTTCAGTAAAGGTACCAAAGTGACTTGTGTGTGTGTCTACCAGGTACCACAGGTGGCGTCACGAATCCCCATACCAATGTTCAACTCCCCTGTAAATACCCCCTTTTTCAGTGAGCGCCCGGGGCCACGGACCGAGCTGCAGCTACCGTGACAGCCCCCATAGAAATCAACGGGCTCGGTGCCAAGTACCCCAAGGCCCTGGCGGGCGACACATGTACATGTAGTCCCTCTCTACACTGTAGTTTATGTGACCTCTCAGTTTCTTCATGTAATCCTTCATGTTGTGATGATGAATAGAATGGTTGCTGCATGTCCCAAGTAAAATGGTTCATTCTCCACAATGTCCAAGTGCTGATGATTCCAGTGAAAGTTAAAATCTTAGAGATGGGGCATCTTTTTATAATTACCAAGTGAGTATTTTTATTGAAACTGATTGAGACACATGTACAGATCTAGATATATCTGTTACATAGTTGATAAGGTAAATAAAAGACATCAGCTCCATCCTATAATCCTAACATATTGATGCAGAGGAAAGCAAAAAACTCTTCACGTAATAAACTCTTCCAAAAGTCTTAAAGGCTATGTGTACACAGTGTTTTTTAGAGACCAGCGCAAGAGTTGAGTTTGCCCAGGCCACTTTATGACAATGCTAGTGGTCCTTTTCCTGAGGTGGGTTTGCCAGCATCAACTTTCAATCTACTCTGTTAAGAAAATGTCACTTCTTTTAACTGCTCCAGGGTTTCCAAAGAGACGTAATACGGAAAATGTGCTGTGCATTACATCCATTCCTGGGTTACTTTTTCAGGCGGATTCCAAAATTTTTTTCATACTTCATTTTTAACTAATTTTTTTCCCTTTTTTGTGTCCCCCCCAATCAGCCCCATATAGTGATATTTTTCAACAATTAGCCCCATATAGTAATTCTGGTCCCATCCTGTAATAATGTCCCCAATACTGTAATAATGTCCCCCGTCCTGTAATAATGTATCCTTTCCTTTAGTAATGTTCCCTCATCTTGTAATACTGCTCCCTATCCTGGTCCCTATTTTGTAGTAATGTCCCCCATTCTTTTTAGAATGTTTCTCGTTCTGTAACAATGTCCCCATCCTGTAAGAATGTCTCCGATCCTGTAAGAATGTCCCAAATTCTGTAAGAATGTCTCCGATCCTGTAAGAATGTGCCCGATCCTGTAACAATGTCCCCAATTCTGTAAGAATGTCTCCGATCCTGTAAGAATGTCCCCAATTCTGTAAGAATGTCCCCCATCCTGTAATAATGTATCCAATCCTGTAATAATGTTTCCCTTCCTGTAAAAATGTCCCCCATTCTGTAGTACTGTGCCTTATCCTGGTCCCCATTTTGCAGCAATGTCCAACGTCCTGTATTAATGTTCTCCTTCCTGTAATAAAGTCCACCATATTAGTCCCCATTTTGTGCTAATGTCCCCCATCCTAGTTTTCATCGTGTAGTAATGTCTCCATCTTGTAATAATGTCTCCCATTTTGGTGTACAGGAGTGGGCCCCCGCTGTGAACCCAGGCCAGAACCGAGGGGGCTGTCACATAAGTTCCTAGGGAGAAAGGACCCGGGGGAAGAAACGGAAGGACGACCCAGAGACTGTTCTGGAAGGAGTGGGGCGGGGCTAATATAAAAGGAGCACAGGAGACCAGCAGGGGGGAGTTGACGCAGAGATGGGCAGGAGGAAGGAAGGAGAGACCTGCTGGGGAGTGGAGAGGGCGAGCAGGCCAGCTACCATGCGTGAGCAGTCTCTGGGACTCACGTGACTCGGGGAGAGGCCGAAGCGCAGACGTAGGAGGACTGTGAGGCCTTCACCCGCCACTGCCCAACTCCAGCCCGCGGCTGCGGCCTATACTCTGTCAGTCGCAGCCTCCTTGGACTTGCCCCAGCCCGCGGTTGCGGCCTGTCCGCCTCCAGCCGCGACCGCCGCGGCGGCTTTGGCCTGTTTCGTACTATCCGCGGCCGCCGCTGCCCCACTCCGGCCCGCGGTTGCAGCCTGTCCGCCTCCAGCCGCGGCCGCTGCTGTCCCACTCCAGCCTGCGACTGCGGCCTACACAGCAGAACTCTCAGCTGCCGCCATCTCGCCCCCGGAAGGGGCGGACTCAATGCCAGAGTGCTCCTCCAGGACCTGTTGTGCCCCAGCTACACCCAGGTGTGGGAACATCCGAGGTCTACGACTGCTCCTCGTCGACTGGGCCCAGCGGCTGAAATGCCGGACGGACATCTCTCGGACCACGACTCTGCAGGACGTCAGAGCAGGATAAGTGACATTCTGTTTACTGTTAAATATAGTTCCAGGACATTAGGTCGGCCCTATCGTGGCCCTATTGTTATTAGTACTTGCCTAATAGCCGTTTGCTTACTTTATTGTGTATTGTTGTATAGCTTCCTTAAGAGAAGAATCTCTGTTGGCTACCCAGTGTTTCCCTAATCAGCATATAAAGGTTCAGTTTAAGCTTGCTCCGTCTCCGTCTCGTCACTGCATCCCACGTACCTGCGAATACCACACTGGTACCATCTTGTAGCAATGTCACCCATCCTGGTTCCATCTTATAGTGATGCTTCCATCTTGTAATAATATCCCCCATCCTGGTCCCCTTCCCGTAACAATGTCACCTATTCTTCCGTTTTTCACATACATATTAACCCATACATAAATGTACGCCGATGTCGGACTCCCTCCCTTGGATGTGGGCTCCAGCAGTTAGCCCACATCTTTCCCGGCACATATCAGCTGTAGCTAAACAGAACAGACCCTGGCTACTCATACACGGCTAAGCTGGCCCTGATCGGTCAAACAAAACAGCTATTGTCCATAGCAACTATTGATACTTGCAGTTCTCTGCACACAGCCTGTGCATACTCTTCTCAGAGACAGATTCTCTCTTGTCTCTTTTCAGCTTCAAGACACATCCAGTTTGGTCAGATTCCCTGAGCTGACCTGATTGACTCAGATGAACCCTTGGCCTCTTTATATGCAGAGCTAGCCAGGTGCACTAATCAAAGCCTGCAGAGCTAGGATTTAACCGTAGCCTACCTGGCATTGCTACACACTATATAAGGTACAAATAATATCACCACACCATAGCTACATATTAAAACCATATAGCAACTGAATATTACCTCTATACTGATTATTACAAAGAAAAAAACACTCTAGCAAGACCAATATGATCACGATAAATTGTAGATATGAGTTTTACACATGTGCTCTCCGCACTATACATATTTGTCTTTTTGTGAGATAAATCCAGTGATTCATAAGACAGAAAAACTGTCTCTGATCATGGTCATTCATTATCACTGATCTTCTCCATCCGACCCAGAGGAAGTGGACAAGAGAGAAGAGTACAGTTGAAGTTGGTGCTTAGCTGAGTAATTGCAAGTGAACACCGCAATCTGCTGGTCAAAGGCGAACATGAAAGTAAACATCACAGTAGTAGGAACTTGATAGTGTTCCTGTTCCCACAGGAAGAGTTTAAAGACAACACCAGGTCAGGTGACACCTGTATCGCAGTTACTAATTAAAAAATCCTGGCAGGGCAAAGAAGAGACATTTGGCACCAGAACCTGTATCAGGACAGGCCGTGTGGCTGTAAAGTGGACTTACAGCAACCACTGCCACATAATGGTCCTAGAGCGGTCAGATGCCTGAGAAGACCTGAGCTGTGAGGAAGATCCATGCCTTGCGTCAGTCAAAACTGTGCCCAGTGACAGTAGAAGTCCAAAAGCAGTGCCATTAGTAGTCTGTAATCAGTGTCAGTAGAAGTCCGTGCCCAGCGTCAGTAGGAGTGCCAGTAAAAGTGTGTGATCAGCGCAAGTTTTATATATAGCATTGTGCTGTGCATTCCCTACAGTGGTACTTTTTCTTGTGTTGTCCATTTTGCCTGCCATTGCACCCGCTCATAAATAGACCAACACTCATTAGTAGTGCGCCTAAGCTCCACTATTGTTGGAGGTTCATAAGCAGCACCAGTAGAAGATCTGTAAGCACCGCCAGTAGAAGCCCATGACCAGATCCGAACCAAGTTCCGGAGACAATCCATCTGTAGCAGATGTCCATTCTTGTGGGCCATTACCAGCATAGACATAGGGTACAGGGTGTGGGCTGGGGCGGTGCTTCAGGGAACGGAGACAGCCAGTGAAATGAGCCCACTGTAAACTCAGTGACGTGCATATGTGGCACCCCAGGAGTCCGGTTGCCACAGTGGCATTGCCTCCCTCACAGGGGGGATGTCATGCCTGGAAGCAAGGAGGGGTCCCCTTACCAGGTAACACCAGCATCCAGCACTTTTCCTGACTCCAGACCATAAGAGGGAGCTCTAGAACCCTATTTCAAGGGAGCTGCCCTATACGTTCTGGCCTGGAGGCGGGGTAAGGAAAGAGTCTGAGAGAATGAGAGAAGAGAGAAGTGTAGGAAGCTCTAGGGAGTGGAGCTGTAACCAAGCTCACCCCAGAGTTGAGCAAGAAACCGGACACCGGAGTCCGTGGTTGTGCGGGTACTGAATTCCCGGAAGCTAAATCTGGAGGGCAGGGGACTGCAGGTCTCCTGGCCTCATCTAACACCCAGTGGCACAGGAGCATATGAGAGCCCGGAGTTGCCATGTGGAGTGATACCATTTGATAGGCTCAAGCTGCCTGCCATATGGCACGAACTTAAGGACGAGAGGGAAAAGAGGCCCAGGCATAGCTTTAGGCAGCAAGGACCTCAGAGGACAGCGCAGTAGGAAGGCTTCAAAACCCACCTGGCTAAGTGGATCCCAAATTGCTTCCAGGCTGCCCGGATCTCCATTACCATCTGTTGTCAGTGCCCCGGTTTCCATCTTGAACCATCAAGTAAAGGTAAAGGAAACTACAGCCCTTTTGTCTTCCAGTCATTTCTGGCACCCTCAGTCCTGCACCCTAATGTCCACGATCCCTTATAGCAACCGTAACAGTAGACCTGGGGCTTAGCTCTACTCGTGAATAGCTGTAATATTTATGCTGCGTCACCAGCTGCCCCAGGGGACCTGAATCGCAGCATAGGCTATTTTATTGCCAAACTCCACGGGTGGCGTCACAATTTAATCCACTATAAACTTTTGCCCCACATTTTATTACATGCTCAGGGCCACAGACCGGGTCACTGCTGCCGTGACCTTTCCCCAAAGAACTGTCTGACTCGTACCGAGTACCCCACGGCCCTGGGGGTGTCACACATATCTAGGTACAGCAGAGGCAGGGGTACACTTGTCGAAGACCTGGGACAATTTCATGACACCTTCCTAGCGAACAGGCCCTCATGACCTGGTGTTTTTGACAAGGAGGGAAAAGTTTTTAAAGATAGTCAAGCAATACCTGGCTGACCAAACCAGCGTACTCCCTAATTCCTCTGCGACCTTCAACTATTGGGTCTCAAAGCTGGACACCTGGCCTGAGCAGTTCCTCTATGCCTTGGTTGTGTTGTGCTTACCTGCTGCTAGCGTCTTGTTTGAGCTGATTTTTAGTGCCGCCAGGATGTCAACAGACAGGCACAATCCCCTTTCAACAGAAAATGCTGACCAGGCTCACTCTGATAAAATTGAACAAAGCCCCGACTTTTCCACACCACCAGATGACAGCAGCACATAAAGTGATTTTAATCTTCAATATTTGAATGAGGCCCTCCAGTTGTTGCCTTCAAGGGTCTATGGATGTCCCTCCTTATAATTCTTTTTTCTGGCTTTGCACTGTGTGCAGAGCCTTTATGAGTGTACAAGTACCACAACGACACTTTCTTAATATTTGAATGAGGCCCTCCAGTTGTTGCCTTCAAGGGTCTATGGATTACATTCCTTATAATTATTTTCTGGCTTTGCACTGTGTGTAGAACCTTTACCAGTGTAGAAGTACCACGACTATACTTTCCTAATATTTGAATGAGGCCATCTAGTTGTTGCCTTCAAGGGACTATGGATGACCCTCCTTATAATTTCTTTCTGGCTTTGCACTGTGTGCAGAGCCTTTATGAGTGTAGGAGTACCAGAACTACACTTTAAAATGTGACTGAGACACTACAGTTGGTGCCTTCAAGGGTGTATGGATGACCTTGCTTGTAATTTTTGTCAGGCTTGGTACATAGCCTTTAAGAGACTAGGAGTAGCACTGCATGACAATTTGAACAGAATGTGGATGAGGCCCTCCTTTATATCTAATACATGGTGTATATGAGTCCCTCTTCCATTTAATTTTTGGCAGTTCTTGCTTCTTTCATAAATTACACCGAAATTTAAAATTTTTTATACAAATGTAAATTTTGGTTTACTTAAATTATTAATTTTTTAAATCCTTTTAAAACTTTGCATTATATACTATTCATTATAGAGTAAAAAATGTTCAACCTTTTTTGAACTGTAAACTGCAATTTCTCTTCAATTTTCAATATTCTTTCAGTCCTTAAAGTGAAGAAAAAGTGTGATACCATTGTTCTCAGCAGCAATCTGGGAGTCAGAAATGCTTTCATGTGTCTTGCCCATGTTGTTCTCCTTCCATTAAGCACTTTTTCCATCCATTTCAACATTTTCACTGTCCCCAAGACCTCCTTGAAGGGTATGCCAGAAAAATGCTCAGATTTCCCATTTACTCACATTATATTCATTACTCGAAATGAGCATTCGAGGATTAGGAATTGCTTGGTGCAAGTGATGAGCATCTGAGCATTTTATTGTGCTCATCACTACTCCTCACCATTACCAGTCTGGTCCTCGTTGCATTCTCTGGTCCTCACTGCAAGCCCCAAATACCCCTGCACAGAACCTGGGGATCAGAAGATGCGACGAAGACGAACATGTGACGGAGAGGAGTAGAGGGGCTAGAGAGATCAACAGTAAGAGAAGTATAAGGATTTTTTTCAACCTTTTGATGGCCCTTCATGGTTCAGAAAAAGGGTGTACAGCTGTATCCACGTGGGAACAAATAAAACACATTACAATTGTGGCAAATGTGTATTTTTGTAAAAATCAAGTAGAATTTAATTAAATTAAATGTATTCACTCATCTGTAATATTTACATACAGTGGGTACAGAAAGTATTCAGACCCCTTTAAGTTTTTCACTTTTTGTTTCATTGCAGCCATTTGGTAAATTCAAAAAAGTTCATTTTTTTCTCAATAATGTACACTCTGCACCCCATCTTGACTGAAAAAAAACCAGAAATGTAGAAATTTTTGCAAATGTATTAAATAAGAAAAACTGAAATATCACATGGTCATAAGTATTCAGACCCTTTGCTCAGTATTGAGTAGAAGCACCCTTTTGAGCTAGTACAGCAATGAGTCTTCTTGGGAATGATGCAACAAGTTTTTCAATCCTGGATTTGAGTATCCTCTGCCATTCACAGAGTTGTTCATTTTTTTCTCAGTAATGTACACTCTGCACCCTATCTTGATGGAAATAAACAGAAATGTAGAAATTTTTGCAAATTAAAAAAAAAACCGAAATATCACATGGTCATAAGTATTCAGGCCCTTTGTTCAGACACTCATATTTACGTCACATGCTGTCCATTTCCTTGTGATCCTCCTTGAGATGGTTCTACTCCTTGATTGGAGTCCAGCTGTGTTTAATTATACTGATAGGACTTGATTTGTAAAGGCACACACCTGTCTATATAAGACCTCGCAGCTCACAGTGCATGTCAAACCAAATGAGAATCATGAGGTCAAAGGAACTGGCCAAGGAGCTCAGAGACAGCATTGTGGCAAGGCACAGATCTGGCCAAGGTTACAAAAGAATTTCTGTAATATTCAAGGTTCCTAAGAGCACAGTGGCCTCCATAATCCTTAAGTGGAAGAAGTTTGGGATCACCAGAAGTCTTCCTATACCTGGCCGTCCATCCAAACTGAGCAATCGTGGGAGAACAGCCTTTGGTGAGAGAGGTAAAGAAGAACCCCAAAATCAATGTGGCTGAGCTCCAGAGATGCAGTAGGGAGATGGGAGAAAGTTCCACAAAGTCAACTATCACTGCAGCCCTCCATCAGTCGGGCCTTTATGGCAGAGTGGCCTGATGGAAGCCTCTCCTCAGTGCCAGACATATGAAACCCTGCATAGAGATTGCTAAAAATTACATGAAGGACTCCCAGACTGAGGAATAAGATTCTCTGGTTTGATGAGACAAAGAAAGATCTTTTTGGCGATAATTCTAAGTGGTATGTGTGGAGAAGACCAGGCACTGCTCATCACCTGCCCAATACAATCCTAACAGCGAAACATTGTGGTGGCAGCATCATGCTATGGTTTTTTTTTTTTGAGCTGCAGGGACAGGACGACTGGTTGCAATTGAAGGAAACCTGAATGCGGCCAAGTACAGAGATATCCTGGATGAAAATCTCTTCCAGAGTGCTCAGACTTGGCCGAAGGTTCACCTTCCAACAAGACAATGACCCTAAGCACACAGCTAATATAACAAAGGAGTGGCTTTGGAACAACTCTGGCTGGGCCAGTCAAGAATGGTCACAGAGTCCTGAGGTAAACCCAATTGAGCATCTCTGGAGAGACCTGAAAATGGCTGTCCACCAAAGTTCATCATCCAACCTGATGGAACTGGAGAGGATCTGCAAGGAAGAATGGCAGAGGTTCCCAAATCCAGGTGTGAAAAACTTGTTGCATCATTCCCAAGAAGACTCATGGCTGTACTAGCTCAAAACGGTGCTTCTACTCCATACTGGGCAAAGGGTCTGAATACTTATGACCATGTGATATTTCAGTTTTTCTTGTTTAATAAATTTGCAAAAATTCCGACATTTCTGTTTTTTTCAGTAAAGATGGGGTGCAGAGTTTACATTAATGAGAAAAAAATGAACTTTTTTGAATTTACCAAATGGCTGCAATGAAACAGAGTGAAAAATTTAAAGGGGTCTGAATACTTTCCGTACCCACTGTAAGCCATTATTCAGCAATTGAGTCTTCGAATGAATGCTATTTCCCAATAATCTGTTGTCAAAAATCCCAATAGCTAAAAGGGGTCTCACAAAATTGCTCCAGTGACAAGGATATGGAGATGTCTAAATCAAGCAGGTTGGAAGGGTTAACTAGAACCACAGGACGTCTAGAAGTTGTGTTGGGACTAATCTAAACTGAAATCTATTTAAAAAAAAAAAACATCTTTGTTTTTCCATGGACTATGTCTGGTATTGCAGCTCCGACCCTTCAATATGAATAAAGCTGAGCTGCAGTACCAGTCACAGCATATAGATAACTGTGGCACTGTTTTGCTATTCTCATATTAGCACTTTAATGTCATTGTAGTGTGAACTACAAATTACATCATATTTCTAAGCACCTTCTCTTATGCAATCTTGACTATTACATTACCATAGAATTACACCTTGTGTTTTTCTTTGGAAATTCTGCTCCATCTGGTTCTAATAATGGCTACATTGAAACATAGAACCTATAGAATAGAGTAAAGCCATTTCTGGAAAAAAAAAGGTCAGACTTTCTTTCCTAAACTAGAATAATCCCTTTAAATCACCATGTGCATGGCTCTTCTGCTTGCCATGACCCCAAACTGTACCACTTTTTTGTGCATACTAGTTTATATATGTTGCATTCGGACATACTGGGTCTATATGCACTAGCCAGAAAGATGTATAATCTTTTTCATTGCTGATTGTATCTTCAATATTGTGGCGAAAACTTAAATATTTGTAAGTTTTAGCATAAAAAAAGTTTAAATTAATAAAATCACACACATCTCGAGTCTTTGGAGGTTGCTTGCTAAAATAACAAGCCATTTTTTTAACATTTTTTGAAATATTCCAATCAAAACTTCATCAAAAGTTCAGTGAAATGTAACAGTAAAATAAAAGTCCATCATAAAAGTCACGAAAACTACAGTTCATTACAAACAAGGTAAAAATTGGTTCATGGTTTCATATTAACACTGAACTGAAAATAACACATTCCAGTGCTAACACACGTGAACGAAATCCTGGAACCGAGTGAGAAGGTTCCTCCTCTAGATCATTACAATCTGTTCCTCGCATTACTGGTTTGGGAAAAATGACTTTTTCATTATGAAAAATAGACACAACAGAATAATAAAACTGTATGGTTAGCTATACAAAATAAATACCAAAGTCTAGTGACCCATGATACACACACTTTCAGTGGAATATCTGGAAATATACAATCATTTTATCAAGGCGGCCATTTTTTTTTCTTAGAGGAAGCTCATGTGTCAAAGTATATGGTAATTCCTATCATCCCCTATTCTCTATGTGTAGAGGTGTACAAACACTTAAACGTAAGGATCTTTTGCAGTTCAACTGAGAGTAGATCACCATCTGGTTGAGCTAAAGATGCCATACACATAATCTAGCCGTCATGGAGCCGTTCCCACCCAACTTCCCCATATACATACACATTTTTTCAGTGGGGATCCGAGAAAAAGCCATTGCCAGATCCTTCTAAAGCTATGTGTACATTGAGTGTTTTGGGGCATTTTTGGAGAAAAAAAATGAGGTGCAACACCAAGAGCCCAATTCATCAAGGCCAGCTTTGTTTATGCCACTCTTGATGAGGGGCGTGCTGGAGTCAGACACTTCGAATTCACTTCCGGATTTTGAAGCGTCTGACAAATGTTATGTGCCTCCACGCACAACACAACACTAGAAATCTTACTCCGGTCAGGTACTGGACTGAGATTTCTGAGGTAGGGAAAGCCATGTCTTGTCATCAATTTAACAAGTTCTGGTAGCCCCGCCCCAGCTCCGTACATTTTGGTGTGAAAATGCCAAAAGTCACGCCTAAATTTTGTAACTCTTCAAAGTTCTTAAGCCAGAATTCTGGCTTTAAAGCTTTTATGAATTGGGTCCATAGTTTTTGAGATTTAGAGAGTTTCTGCTCCGTTTCTGCTCCTAATACTCCGTAAACTCTGTGAACACTTAGCCTAACAGTGGCATTCCTCATTGAGAAAAAAAAAGGATCAATCATGGTGGCAAGCAACATGATCAGTCCTTCTCTTTTCCCAATATCTGCAGTCAGGAGTCACCCATAAACATAAGTACACAAGTCAATTAGTACTCGTTTGCTCATCTTTTTACACAAACTTATGGGAACTAAATTCTCATTTTGTCCCCATAAAGCATCATGTTGTTGGCAGCATATTCCCCATTTACAAAGGATGTGCTGCCGACAACAATCTGTTCATCCAATGAACAAATGTTTTGATTGCATGTTGGGTGATCACTGGCATGTTGCCATGTCCTGATAATTGGGATTGAGAATTCTTACAAACAAACGCTCACGGATTCTCATCCCGTCTAATTGCACCTTGAGCCCAGTTTGGCAAAAAACTATGGAAGGTTTGCTAACTCGTGCTCATGTTACAGATGTATAAAAATGGCCTAAAGGTCAACATGGTGGTTAAATATGTGGGAATTTGAATACTACAAGCCTGAGATATTCCAGTTTATTTACTCCAAAAAAAAAAACATACTGATAGGGAATCTAGATTGTGAGCCCCATCGGGGACAGCGACGATAATGTGTGCAAACTGTAAAGCGCTGCGGAATATGTTAGCGCTATATAAAAATAAAGATTATTATTATTAGTTTTACTTGCACCCAAAATGAACACACCCCAATTTCAATTTGTGTTGTTGGGAACAATTCTTTGAATTCAAGAAAACTCTAGAGCATTTCGAGGCCTAGTTGCCATTTAGACCACTAAAGGAGCCTCCTTGTCATTGGGGACCCATCTATAAGAATTTTGATGAACATTATTAGAATACAACACAAAAATAGTGTCACCTTTAGAACATTTAGGGAAGCAGCGTCTACCTGGCTCCTTGGGTTTGTGAAATCCTAATAGATTGAAGGCATATTTTATTTCTGGCAAGTCCACATCTCTGTGATGCTCCTAATCTGGTTTCATAGCTGTGGTTCTCTCTCTTCTGTTGCTAGCTGTGCTATTGGGTCACCATAAATCCCCCATTACAGTGTTCAAAAATAATATTTATCATGCCAAATATGAGAAAAAGGTATGGGATGCCTCTTACAAGTGAATACATAAGACTCTGTTCACACTGCCATTATATTCGCTAATTCTTCAAAATTTTTAACGCTTGTATAAACAGAGCCTTAGTCTCTTCCATCGAGACGATTTGATGAAAAAAAAAGGAATTCTACACTCCCTGCATGGCCTTAAAAGACAGTGAATAATATAGTTATTTCACTCCTGGAATGTATAGTTTTAACATAATATACACAACCCTTTATTCATGTGTAAAATATTCCAAAAGGTAGGTGTTCCCTCTCAGAGCATACAGTACATGTGCAGAAAAGGTGATCAAACTATTCTCCTTAATGTGTTATTATAATGGGTTTCCACCTAAAATTAAAGAGCAATAGCACATTCCCCAGAGTAAACTGACTTTGTGTAGTAGCATTTTTTTTAAGTTTGGAAAAAAAATGAAAATAAAAATTAATAAAATAAAAAAAAAGTTAGAATTGTATTAAAAAAATGCCAAATTTTGACTAGAGCTCTGATTTAGTAAAATAAAGTAAAGTGCATACTGAATGATCAAAAAATATTATAGAATATTTACTGAATTAACTTAGAATTGTCTTCCTCTCTAAATGGGTCTTTAAATAATATAAATGCTTTTGTTTATCCAGAGCAGTCAGTATCGCACGAAGAAGCTTCTCAAACACCTTGGGACTAGCTCATCAAGAATGGCGTTTTATACACCAGTGTTGATGAGTCGTCTGCTGGAATGAGATGCTCCAAATTTATTAAGAATCGTGCTCTTCTTCATGAATATTGCATTGGTCAGTGTAAGAAATGTACTCCAGGTCTCTCCTTGTGGAGTGTGACACGCCTGACATGCCAGTGTAAGGAGACTTATAGGCCATATAGGCAGCATGTCTGCAAAATGAGATTCTGGTTTGGATTTTATTCTAAGTGATATTGCCTCACTAAAGGGTCGATATTGACTTTTAGGATTGTTACTTCCAGAAGGTAGCTCTAGCATTCCAGTCCTATTCCTCTCTGAAGAGGCAATGTGCAAATGTACTCCACTCATGTCATAATTTAAGCTACTGTTGGTGCATAAATTACTCTGAATTTGTTGGCCTCCATTGCTCAGTTCCACTCACTTTGCAAATAGATGTCAGAGCACAGAATGAGTAGAAGCTGAATTACTATTTCTATTAAATATTTTTCCATAAAGACGTGTATCAATCGGCTTAGCTCATTTTGCTCCTTCACATGGTGATTGCATCTTGAACTGAATTCAGTGTAATGGGTTCCTTTAAAGTTGTTCCTGCTAAAAACATGGCTTTTTTCCCTATTTTCTTCAACTGAGCAGAGCCAGAACCAAACTATAGATAGTTGTGGCATTGTCCTTGAAGAACGCAACCACGTCAACCTTGCACAATTCTTAAGAACATGAATTATACTATGGAGCCACTTTACCAACCTTGGAAAACACAACTGTCCTCAGTGGGTACCGTCTACTGAGGTCACTTATGTGGGTTCCTTCATTAACATCACTTCCTCAATAAGAAGAAAATGGCCACCGGTCAATACTATCATCTAAACCAGCCATGATTTCTTTTTTTTTTCCTGATGTATTTGCAAACTGGCTGTAAGAAGCTTATAAAAGCTCATAATTTCACTAGAACCAGACTAAATAAAAAAAAAAAATGATATATTTACATATTAAAAAAGGTTCCATAAAATCATAAGTCCAGGAATAAATAAAATATTCATCAACAGCAAGTCCTCCCCGTAGTATCAGATCACCAATTTCACATTATTGTGTTTTTTCTCCCACCTTCTAGGAAAAACACTAGTTGAGTTACTCAGAAATAACTTCAAATCTTGAAATACGGAAAGCGTCCTTCACATAAATACAGCAGTTCTCTTTCATGTCAGACACCCTCATTTCTTGAAGGGTGTGAGCTTAGTGATTGTGGTCCAGAATGGAGAGGTTTTTCTCTTGGGCTCCGCCAGGGAGAACACCTGCTGTTGTGGAATGCTGGTGGGAACCGTGATGTGACGCTGGTGGATCGGGTGCAAGTTCTGATGAGGAGGGACGGCAGGAATTCCATTGTAAGAGACACCTGTGGCAGAAGACAGATAGAAAGTCATTATTTAGCCTACATGGATAACCACCAGCTATTCTCAGTGAGATTTCGTAAAGTACAAGTCTTCTCACAACTTGATAAATGCCAAGAACTACTTACAGTTGGCACTACAGAGATAATGTTTGACCCATTTGACCCAGAATGGTTTTTAACAGGGAAAAATGCAAAGTACTACATCTGGGAAATAAAAATGAAAAAAGCGTATACAGAATGGGAGGAATAGGGCTAAGCAACAGCACATGTGAAAAAGACTTGGGCATACTAATAGATCACAGACTGAACATGAGTCAACAGTGTGATGCAGCAGCAAAAAAGGCAAATACAATTCTGGGATGTATTAACAGAAGCATACAGTCTAGATCACGTGAAGTCATTTTGGTCAGACCTCATCTGGAATACTGTGTCCAGTTTTGGGCACCACATTTTAAAAAAGACATCAACAAACTGGAGCAAGTTCAGAGAAGAGCCACCAGAATGGTGACCGGTCTGCAAACCATGTCCTATGAGGAACGGTTACAGGATTTGGGAATGTTTACCTTGCAAAAAAGAAGACTGAGAGGAGACTTAATAGCTGTCTACAAATATCTCAAGGGCTGTCATGTCACATTGTAGAAGGATCATCTTTATTCTCATTTGCACTCGTAAAGACTAGAAGCAATGGGATGAAACTGAATGGGAGGAGACACAGATTAGATATTAGAAAAAACTTTTTGACAGTTAGAGTGATCAATGAGTGGAACAAGCTGCCACGAGAGGTGGTGAGTTCTCCTTCAATGGAAGACTTCAAACAGAGGCTGGACAAACATCTGTCTGGGATGATTTAGTGAATCCTGCTTTGAGCAGGGGGTTGGACCAGATGACCCAGGAGGTCCCTTCCAACTCTACCATTCTATGATTCTATAATTCATTAAAGAGCCAATGACCAGGGACATCAGCTAAATCAGAGACAACCAGAGACAGCACTGTTATAATGTTATTGCTCTTCTACAATATGGAGTATGGTTTTGGTTGACACGGCTTAGCCTTCAACCAGTGTGGGGAAAATTCTCCTGGGAAACAAGTATGAAAAATATCTACCTTCTAGAAGGAAAAGGAATATGTGAAAATAGAGAAACAGTTTTCATCTTTTTGAAAAGAGCTAATTTGCATACTAGTATGACTTCCATCTCTACAAAGAGGGCCAGTCTTTCTTTGAAGGCCTTATTCACCATCAATGCTCTTCTACTTTCATTTCTGAGGAAAACTAAAGCCTCTATTACACAGGCTGATACATGGCCAAACAATCTTTCATAAGAGCTCTCATTCCAGATTATTGGCAAATGGAAACTGTTGTAGATTCCAGCTTTCAGCTGAACCATTCAGCACTCGGACATTGATGGAGGATGAACTGTTTTACTTGAGATATTGAGCACCTGTTATGTGCATCATCGTCACATGAAGGATACATTAGAAAGTGACAAAAACAAAAGACGTCACACAGTCCAGTGTAGAGAAGAACTACACACATCAGTAAAACAAGGTACGCTCAAACGAGTGTATAACTTGGACGAGTGCTATCCGACGGTTTATCAGATAGCACGCAAACCAATGTTATACTATGGGGCAGTGCAGATCTGCAATTTTTCGTCTACAGATTGAAATCGGTCTATGAGTGTGTGTGAAAAATCAGACTGCACTCGGATGTCATCCAAGTGCAGTCCGATTTTTGCGGACACAGACAATAGAGAAGGTGGAGAAATTAAGTTCTCCGTCTTCTCCACACCGGTGATTCGATTCTCTCATCCGAGAGCATTGGATCACAGTAAACTGACACTTGGATCAGAGTGTCATTAGCATAATTAATCCAATTCTCTCGGAAGAGAACATTGCTCATGTGAAGGAGCCCTAACAGTGAACTTCGCCATATGCTGTCCGCTTATGATTGTCATCAGCATAAGGGTGCAGCTGTGGTATACTCCAACAGAAACATGGCAGTGATCAGCCAACTAACGAACAACTTCATTAGTCTTTGAGGGGCTAAAACCCATAATTTTTGGCAGCACATCTCCCAGTGTGAACAAGATTTGAATAGACAGTAATTTACAAACCATATAGGGACCAAATGATCACATCAATGATTGTTCATCCTCATACAGTTTGTGTCATGCTTATAGAAAAAGGGCTTTTAAATATGAACCTAGGCCGCTTATGGGTAGAATTTTTCATTGGCGTGTGGGTCGAGGAATATATTATCAAAAAATAAGATTTTCTGGGGGTGTAGATTTTGTGGCCTACGCTCAGGTCTAATATATGATCCCTTCACTTTTTGTGGTCTGAATTATTGTAACTCGATGTAATCAGGTCCTTCACAGCTCTAGACCATGAAGCCATAACACCAGCCTCCCTGATCGAATATTTGTAATGACAGAATTAAGAATGTCCACATCCAGCTCTTTATTTATTCAGTCATGTAGATGTGTTGCTCGGCAACAGCAGAATACAGGGGAATTGCCAATGACCCATATGATACCCCATACACAGACAGCGGTGGTGTCGGGTAAGCCAGTTATCAAATGACTGCTGAATGTCATCGTATTGGGGTTAGATACAGCCTGAGGCCTTGGCTATGCTGGAAATCAGTCCCCGACAGTACAAAAATAATTAAGAGCCTTCTCCAGTCATGTATTGATTTACGTCTGTCCAGTAGCAGTATTATATTTATCAAGGTCTGGTGCGTTTGTTGCATGTCGTGTATGTGGACCGTTAGTATAAGAGTAGGTTAACCCTAATAGTTGAAGGGGGGTCCTTAAAGGGGGAAAAGCAGCACTAAACTGAGTGGGCAAGCTTAGAAAAGTAGGCCATACTACTAATATCACACCCGTAAAGTTGTGCTCAAAAGTTTACATAACACGGCAGAATTTTTGCTTTCTTGGCCTTTTTTCAGAGAATATGAATGATAACACCAAAACTTTTTCTCCACTAATGGTTAGTGGTTGGGTGAAGCCATTTATTGTCAAACTAATGTATTTTCTCTTTTTAAATCAGAATGACAACCCAAAACATCCAAATGACCCTGATCAAAAGTTCACATACCCCATTTCTTAATACTGTGTAATGCCCCCTCTATCATCAATGACAGCTTGAAGTCTTTTGTGGTAGTTGTGGATGAGGTTCTTTATTTTCTCAGATGGTAAAGCTGCCCACTCTTCTTGGCAAAAAGCCTCCAGTTCTAGTAAATTCTTGGGTTGTCTAACATTAACTGTACGCTTGAGATCTCTCCAGAGTGGTTCAATGATATTGAGTAGTGATGAGCGAGCATGCTCGGGTGATCTCCAAGTTTTTTGGCATGCTTGGAGATTTAGTTTTCCTCACCTTGAGCTGCATGATTTGCGACTGCTAGACAGCTTGAATACATGCGTGGAATGCCTGTTTGTTAGGGAATTCCCACATGTATAAAACCTGTCTACAAGTCGCAAATCATGCAGCTGAGACAACGAAAACTAAATCTCAGAGTACGCCAAAATACTCGGAGATCACCCGAACAGGCTCGGGGAGACCAGAGCAACAATGCTACTCGCTCATCACTAATATTGAGGTCAGGAGACTGAGATGGTCACTCCAGAACCTTCACTTTGTTCTGCTGTAGCCAATGACAGGTTGACTTGGCCTTGTGTTTTGGATCGTTGTCATGTTGGAACATCCAAGTACGTCCCATGCGCAGCTTTCGGGCTGATGATTGCACATTTGCCTCCTGTATTTGCTGATAACGTGCTGCATTCATCTTTCCTTCAACCTTAACCAAGTTTCCTGTGCCTTTGTTGCTCACACATCCTCAAAACGTCAGCGATCCACCTCCGTGCTTTACAGTAGGAATGGTGTTCCTTTCATCATAGGCCTTATCCACTGTCCACAGAGGAGAGGCACTCATGGTCTCATTGAATGTCCTTTATTGTGGATTTACATGAAAAAAGCAGGAGAGCTTCTAGTAGAGACGCACTGGACGATGGAAGTTTCGCGCTTCTACGTGTCCACACAGTGCGGCTGTGCCGGTCACCTGTGGTCTCTCACAGCATTCATTCATCATAGGCCTTGCTGACTTCTCTCCAAATGTAAAGTTTATGGTTGTGGCCAAAGGGTTAAATGGTCTCACCACTCCAAATTACCTTGTTCCAGATGTTTTGAGGCTTGTCTCTGTGCTGTTTTGCATATTGTAGGGGAGATACTTTGTGGCATTCGACCAGTAAAGGCTTTCTTCTGGCGACTTGACCATGCAGCCCATTTTTCTTCAAGTGCCTCCTTATTGTGCATCTTGAAACAGCCACACCGCTAGTTTTCAGAGTCCAGTATTTCAGCTGATGTTATTTGTGGGTTTTTCTTTGCATCCTGAACAATTTTCCTGGCAGTTGTGAATAAAATTTGTGTTGGTCTACCTGACCTTAGTTTTATTTTTACAGAGCCCCTGATTTTCCATTTGTTAATCACAGTTTGAACACTGCTGACTGGCATTATCAATTCCTTGGATATCTTTTTTTTATCCCTTTCCTGTTTTATACAGTTCAACTACCTTTTCCCGTAGATCCATTGACAATTCTTTTGCTTTCCCCATGACTCACAATCCAGAAACGTCAGTGGCTGGATGAAAGATGCAAGAGTCTGTCTGGGTCCCAGAAACTTACTCAGCTTTTATGCACACACACTGATTACAAGCAAACAGGCCACAGGTGAGGATGTTACCAGTCAAACCCATTTAAGTCAACTTCTGTGCATGTTATTAGGCCAAAATCACCAGGGTGTGTAAACTTTTGATCAGAGTCATTTGGATGTTTTGGGTTGTCATTATGATTTGAAAAGATTAAACACAGTAGTTTGACAATAAATGGCTTCACCCAACCACTAACCATGAGTGGAGAAAAAGTTTTAGTGTTATCATTCATATTCTCTGAAAAAAAGGCCAAGAAAGCAAAAATTCTGCCGGAGTATGTAAACTTTTGACCACAACTGTTTGGAGATATGCATGCAAGTAATATTCTTAGGCTGGTTTCACATTTATGGGAACGCATTGGTATGCAAGGACATGCGTTCGATACGCATGTGTTCTTCATGAGACACGCCCTTTTGGTGTCTGTCATATCGAACGCATGCGCATAAACAACGCAAACACATGCAAAAAATGCATGCACACACAGCGTCAGTTGGCATCATGCGTAAGATGATGCGGATAAAAAAAATCACTGTGTAAAAATGCGTTTGCATGCGTTTGCGTATGCAGATGATACGCTGCGCACGTATACGCAAATGTGAACCTAGCCTTAGACAGTCATGAAAGTTATCTGCTTATAGGCCTGAAAGAGCTGAAAACAGGGAACAATAGACTACCTATAACTATTTAAAAAAAAACACCCACCTTTCATCTTACCCTGACGGGCTTTTTTTGCATTGTTCATGGCTTGTTTCTTTTGGTCTTCGGATATTTCCATTCCTAATAAAAAGACAAAACCAAAACTTGTTATGAGGATAATGTGGAGACATTGAATGAGCACTATATGGCATGCTGGTGTCACACGGGTCACATTACGGCGTTCTCCTATGTAAGGGTACATATCAGGTCTGTATGCCTTCCCTTTGAGTAGTTTGCAATGAACGGCAGAAAGGATTGTTTGGTGCCCGTCTTCCACTTATAGCCTTTCTGCCAAAATTGTAGAAGGTAACACTGCCAATGCCAAGTCGAAAAGCTTGACTTGCTCCAGAAATTGGAATCCAATTTTAAATTTTACTATAAGGCCCTCCAGAATACATTCCTTCCATATTTATATATGACATATTATAAGCAGATACCAATGAATCTGTCCAAAATGTATGCCATGCCGAAGTAGTGGCACAATAATGTACAGATTCAGAACAAGCGAGATACCCAAATAAGAGCCTGTTCACATCATGATTGATCCACATGTTCATGACTTCATCTGGAATTCCCTCTAAATCCCCCAAAACTGGGATTTGGACAGAGCCGGTCACTTTGTACTCCAACTGGCCTCAGTTCCGTTTGTGATTGTCTTTTTAGGAAGACTTGAAAGCAAAGTCTATCTCGCTATAGTGTCCATCTAAAAGAAGACGGACACTGCCGGTACCGAAACCAGATGGACGAATAGCGATTCTGTCTGCCTCCTTATAGTCAATGGCTCCGGGAGCGAGTCCAAATCCAATTATTATGGGTTTCAGACAAAACTCACATGATGTGGGACAAATGACAGATGAACGGGTGCTTAAAATCCGGTATTTATACAGGATTGATATAATCCACCGAACTTTATAATTATATGGTTGATATGTAAACATAAAGCCAAACATTTAGGAATAAGGAGAACATCTAGTAAAAAAAAACCCAAAAGCATAAGGACGCCATCCCTTAAGGCTCACAGTTCATCATTCCATACATCATGTGACAGAAAAGGGGGCTGACTTATCTACTGATATAGTCAACCCCCTTCACACTCAGTCAGGAAATGATGTCCTGTGTTGGACAAAAACTAGTACAGGAACCACCGGGGCGCAAAAACTGGACTTGAACCTGAAGGTCAGGGCATATTTCAGACTTGAACTATAGTATACTGCATAAATTAGATTTAAATGCATTTTAAAAAATAAAAGAAAACTGGAAACCACCTTGAAGCCTGCTGCAATTAATGAAAGGATCCAAGTATATCAGATACAGAATGGTATAGTTACCGGAGGTGATGAGAATATAAGGAATTGCCAAGTGCTGTCTCATTCTTGCTGGCGAGCGGAATGTGAAGAATCCAGGTAAAGTGATGCCTTCTAGCATGGGATATCAGTTTATATAGAGATTACAGGGGGAGGAGATTATGCCGTATTATAGAATTGCTTCTTTGGGAAAATTCCGACTGTCAGAACATTCCTGGAAGAGATTCCCCCCTCCACACGGCAATACCTTCCTGCTGAAGTTGGCCATGACTCAGCCTTATCGCACTTGTGAAAGTCCAGCATTTCCAAGCAACGTTTTCCATTGCTATTCAAGTCAACAGATGATCTACGGCTTATACACAGCTACGTGGTTATATCTTATGCAACCGCTGAGGTTCACTCAGACATGTCAATACTTTGGGAGTCACTCAGATAGTCATGTTAAAAATAAAGGAAAAATATACTAAAAGAGGAGAACGCAACCATCATAGCAACTAACAACCATCACAACATTCGGGGTCGGTTACTCCTTGGTGGAAGTCTCTTGGGAAAATATTGGCTGTGAGACCATACATAGTGGTAAATGAAATCAATGACCTTTTTCTATAGGCAGGGGGCAGGAAATCTTATGGGAGCCAAGTGATCCCAGTATTTTTTTGTCCTAAAACACAAAGAAAAAAGTGTCTGAGCCAAGTCCCCCCACAAAAAAGAAGAAGTTTGGCACTGCCTGAGGAGCACGGCTAGTAATTAGGACCGCCTAATCTAGTGGCAAGACTGGCACATAAAAATATTGATGTTTAGCCCCCATCAGCTGAAAGCGTACACCGGACACAATCTATCCAAGTGTCCTTAACCTTTCTCCACTCCTTAAATGTGAATGGCACAATAATTTTGTGCCATTTAGGCTACTAGGTGTATGGACCTGTAGTGTGGGAAAACAGACTAGCTATACAGTAATATGTTAATATTGATCTATATTATTTTGGTAGTACTAAATTCATTGAAAGTTTTATAGTCACATGGTGGCCCCAAGGCTTTTTAGGTGGTGGATACCCTAGTGTAAATGGCCCATTTGCTCTACGTATAATCCTGTTCAAACTATTTTTAACTAAGAAAAGTACTGGACGTTATATTTAAAACGAAAAAATATTAGGGGGAGTATGTACTATGTATCAAGAGGTCTCATTAAAATCATATCAAGGAGTAAACGTTAGTAGAACATATTGGCCAAGCCCTCTCTCCACAAGTTGGTGCATATCCTTTGAAGTCTCGAAAGCCATATGATAGGGGACTATAATCATATACTTTATTCAATGTATCATATAGCTCATCATATGAATCCACCTCGATCTAAAGGAGTTCATACACATTCAATATCTGATTTTGTAAATGTTACAGTAAAATTTTCAATCACTGAGGAGGGTCCATTACCTAAGACCCCAGTGATGGAAAAAAACAAATATTATAACTATATATCCCTGCAACAGAGTGCTGGATTGGACAAGGCAGTAATTTTGATAGTGCTGTATACTGGAGTTGTGTGCAATGTGCCTAAAAGGGTGGTGTTGACCCAGTGGGTATCGCTAAAATCACTTGGAAATAGGAAATGTAAGTAATAGGAGTATTCATCACTGTTTTATCCTAGCCCCTTCTGGCTTGGGATCCCATGGCATAGCTACGGCATGTGGCCGACAGTCATGTCCATATGGGGTGACGAATGAGAGCATGAGTTTGCAGTAACACAGAGATGCTAGCTGCAAACTCATGCACTTTTTTGCCCCTGCAGATGGATGCATCTGTTGGCTGTATGTAATATTGCAGCATCTGAATACAGCCTAATATAGTTTTATACTGCCAGGCACCGAGATGGATCAGTAAGGTAGTGTTTTCACTGTGTTGGCTTGGGCATTTTGCACTGCTATAAGTATCCCTTCCAAGAGTTAAGGGGGACATGTTAAATTTGGTAGGTTCCTCAACTCCTGTCCAGTGGCGTAACTAAAGTCCGATGGGCCCCGGTGCAAAATTTGGACCTGGGTCACACACAGAATCCACCCTCATTTATTATTTAGATGTATGGACCCTTGTAGAGTTCTAAATCCTATAAGAACATACAAGTTGCACCTCCTCCCCATTATGTAGTAATGTCCCCCATCCTGGGCACCTTCCTGGTATATATGTCCTCTATCCTGGATATCCGAGGATATATGTCTCTCATCCTGGCTTCATCCTGGTATATACTACAAGAGGTGATGAGTTTTACTTCAATGGAAGTCTTCAAGGAGAGGTTGGACAGACATCTGTCTGAGATGGCTTAGTGAATCCTGCATTGAGCAGGGGGTTGGTCACAATGACCCTGGAGGTCCCCTCCAACTCTAACATTCTATGAAATATATATGACCTCCATCCTGATATATATATGTTCCCCCATCCTGCACCCCATCCTATCAGGGGCATAACGATCGCGGTTGCACAGAGATCACGACCGTGCCAGTGCTGCTTAGGGGACCACTGACACCAGGGCAAACTTCAACTGGATGTGCATCCTCAGACGCACATTCAGCTGAAAAGTATTGAAGGTATTTACAGTATGTTCCCAATCCTGTTATATATCTTCCCCATCCTGGCATATATGTTCACCCACCCTGGGCCTATCCTGGTATATATACAGTATGTTCCCCATCCTGGTATATATGTCCCTTATCCTGGGTCCCATCCTGGTATATATATCCCCATCCTGGTATAAGTCCCCCATTATGCTGCTGTTCTTTAATGCATAGAGAAAAAAATGATTCTACTCACCTTTCTGCAATGCGGCGTCCTCTTCTGAAGTCGGCAGCTAACTTCAGCGTGCAAGCAACGGGAACGTATGACGTCACTGCCATGCGCCCCCAGTCATGCGCATGCTGACATCATCTGCTAGCCTCGGATTGGCCAGCAATGTGTATTGCAGCACACGGACCCCTGCGCCGCAATACACTTCAGCTGAATGTGTGTCCTGAGGACGCACATCCAGTTGAAGTTTGCACGACCTCGATCATTATGCCCCTGCTCCTGCCTGCTTTCTAGGTGAGCTAAACCTAGTGCTTTTAGAAGATGGAGTATAGACAGTTCTCGCATGAAGGAAAGTAACTTGTCTAACTCTTGCACGGTTCAAATGGTAGGACATAGGTCAGGGGCTCTTTTTGTAGCGAGTACTTGCAACAGCAACTCAGAAAACACTTTTATGTGCAGCATGTTATACTTTTGTTGTAGCAAAAGGGTAAAAAACAAAACAAACAAAAACAACATATCAAACTTACCCATATCTTTGTCTTCCTGGACTCGCTTTCTTTCATCTAAGAATGCTTTGAGCCATCTCTGCTTGTCCTCTAGTTTTTTGGCACAAAATAAATGCACTTCGTCAGTTTGCCTATGCACCATCTTAAAAGCATTCTTAATGTTGAGATTGAAGTCCCTGTCTTTTCCATCTTCTACGTCAGTAAATTCCATCTCATCCATGTCTATACGGCCCTTATAATACAATATGTCCCTCCGCAACAAGTCCTTCTTGCAGAAAACCAGCTGGTGATCAAAGAGGAAGAAAGTCCTTTGTTGGCTCTTGCCTTGTTTGAAGAGCTTTGTTAGTTCCCCTGAATGGATCAACTCAGAACTCCGGGCTAAGATGTCTTGTCCCTAAAAAATATAATGTATATTGTCATTTGTAGACCTTTCATTCTCAGCAATGTACATCTACTGGGAGGGTCCAAACTTTTGGTATTTAGACTTAGAACAAATGTGGCACAAAAACATTGTGATTGAGGAGAGAGGAACCTGGATTATAAACCGGAGCTCTATTTACAATTCTGTAAACTTCAGAGCTGAAATCTTCCAGTAATCAGGAATGTGACACAGATTTCTAAAATATCTCTACACAAACTATAAAACAGAGTGCAAAAATCTGGTTTGCCCCTGTGTTAAAAGGGTGATTGTTGGCAGTCCATCCATTGGAACCCCTACCGATTATAAAAATGGATGTCCAAAGTCCCATGTGTGAATGGTACTGTAGTGAGCAGGCATTACCATCACTTTTATGGGACCGGTGGTCATAGATTGTCAATACCACATCCACAGAGAAGTGAACGGAGTGGAGGTCACGCATACGCACTACGACGCCATTCACACCGGACACTTTGGGACACCTATTATCACGATCGGGGAGGGTTCCAGCAATCACCTTTCTTGTTGGATAAATGTGTTTATGCGACAACCCTGATAATAATTGTACACAGTCACTTCTTAGCCATAGTAGTTGTCACCGAGCTTTCCCAGATCACTTGATCATACACTTGCCTAAAACATAGGGTCAGAGGATCACGTAAGAAGATTTACAATTCAGCAGTCAAGAAAAGATTGGCAACAATCCTATTAGGCCAAGTAAGTCCTGTAATACACATTTGGATGCAAAGTAGTCCTATAATTTCTGTTAAATCTAAATAAAAAATAATATGGCTCCCATTAAACCTAAGGGCCAACACCCACCTTTACCAGATTCCTGAACAGAAATGCTGTTATTGAGTATTACAACCCTCTTTTAGGAGATCTATTGTTTAGAAGAGGATTATACATAAACGAGTAATTCAAGGAATGCTCTCTTTGAGGAAAAGAAATTACTGACTTATACGGCGCAGTTCCAGTCACAGATTATTATTGCACAATTGTTTCACAATCACCAAAACCATCACTTTAGGATTTTTTCATTTCCTAGCACGCTGATTTTCAATATCTGCAGAACTCCAAGAACTCACCTCCCACCCAACTATAGAGACCTGCCAGCAGGCAATTTTGTCAATGCTCTCCAGGCGCCGTTTCCGCTCATTAATTAAGCAGGCGACATTTTTCATGGCTTCATAGGCTTCTCTTATTTTGTTGTAATCCCTGCAATGTCAACAGATCAGGTGTTAACCATGTCAGAGCACATTGTAGACCACATGAAAAGTTATGGAAGGTGTTGACCAGTTAAAAAAAATGAAGGATACCAACAATTTTTTCCCGTTACGACAATAGTGAGCAGGATAGTGTGCCGAGTACCAGGGCAAGAAAAATCCACAACCATGTCAAAAGAATGGAAATTTATAACCAAATGAAACAGAGATGATAATCATATAAAAAAAACACATAAAATACACCTTCTTCAGGCTCTGCTGACATCTGCATTGTGGATTCAATCCTACAGTCATGGCCAAAAGTTTTGAGAATGACACAAATATTAATTTTTACAAAGTCTACTGCTTCACTTTTTCTAATGGCAATTTGCATATACTCCAGAATGTTATAAAGAGTGATCAGCTTAACAGCAATTACTTGCAAAGTCAATATTTGGCTAGAAAATGAACTTTATCCCCAAAACACATTTCAACATCATTGCAGCCCTGCCTTAAAAGGACCAGCTAACCTCTTTTCAGTGATTGCTCCATTAACACAGGTGTGGGTATTGATGAGGACATGGCTGGAGATCAATCTGTCATGATTAAGTAAGAATGACACCACTGGACACTTTAAAAGGAGGCTGGTGCTTGGCATCATTGTTTCTCTTCTGTTAACCATGGTTATCTCTAAAGAAACACGTGCAGTCATCATTGCAATGCACAAAAATGGCTTAACAGGGAAGAGTATCGCAGCTAGAAAGATTGTACCTCAGTCAACAATCTATTGCATCATCAAGAACTTCAAGGAGAGAGGTTCCATTGTTGCCAAAAAGGCTTCAGGGTGCCAAAGAAAGACCAGCAAGCGCCAGGACCCTCTCTTAAAAGTGTTTCAGCTGCGGGATCGGGCTACCAGCAGTGCAGAGCTTGCTCAGGAATGGCAGCAGGCAGGTGTGAGTGCATCTGCATGCACTGTGAGGCGGAGACTCTTGGAGCAAGGCCTGGTCTCAAGGAGGGCAGCAAAGAAGCCACTTCTCTCCAGAAAAAACATCATGGACAGACTGATATTCTGCAAAAGGTACAGGCAGTGGACTGCTGAGGACTGGGGTAAAGTTATTTTCTCTGATGAATCCCCTTTTCGATTGTTTGGGACATCAGGAAAACGCCTCATTCGGAGAAGACAAGGTGAGCGCTACCACCAGTCTTGTCTCATGTCAACTGTTAAGCATCCTGAAACCATTCATGTGTGGGGTTGCTTCTCAGCCAAGGGAATCGGCTCTCTCACAGTCTTGCCTAAAAACACAGCCATGAATAAAGAATGGTACCAGAATGTCCTCCAAGAGCAACTTCTCCCAACCCTCCAAGAGCAGTTTGGCGATCAACAATGCCTTTTCCAGCATGATGGAGCACCTTGCCATAAAGCAAAGGTGATAACTAAATGGCTCAGGGAACAAAACATAGAGATTTTTGGTCCATGGCCTGGAAACTCCCCAGATCTTAATCCCATTGAGAACTTGTGGTCAATCATCAAGAGACGGGTGGACAAACAAAAACCTAAAAATTCTGACAAAATGAAAGCATTGATTGTGCAAGAATGGACTGCTATCAGTCAGGATTTGGTCCAGAAGTTGATTGAGAGCATGCCAGGGAGAACTGCAGAGGTCCTGAAGAAGAAGGGTCAACACTGCAAATATTGACTTGCTGCATTAACTCATTCTAACTGTCAATATAAGCTTTTGTTACTCATATGTTTGCAATTATATTTCTGTCTGTGATAAAAACATCTGTCAAACACACATAAAAACCAGAGGGCAGCAGATCATGTGAAAATATAATATTTGTGTCATTCTCAAAACTTTTGGCCATGACTGTACATAGAAACCCCACTGCAGTGCGGGAGCGACCCAAGGATCCCACTAACTTATAGGTAAGACCCCGTTCTTTTTCAAATATTGTTTGGGCAAAATAATAATAATAATAATTTGACTCATAGAAACATTTGTGAAAATTACCAGCCTTTTGCTAAGAATGGGTGGAAGCACACAGTCGAAAAAGTAGTCAAAAATCAACATGTGAAAATATTGTGAAAGAAGGCATTTTCCTCACCCCCACTGAGAAAAAGTGGGAGTATATTGTCGATATAGCAATACCTGGAGATAGAAGGGTTGATAAAAAAAAAATGAAATAGATGAAAAATATCAAGACCTGAAACTCGAAATTCGAAGACTGGCACAAACCAGTAACTGTTATTAGTGGTCTACGGCACACTGAATGCGGTCCTCAAAATCCTCAGGAATCACTTACAACTCGTTGCAGAAAGAAGCGTGGTTCTGAGTACATCTTATGCCGATACGTTACAATATCCTAGCTTCATGGGAAGAACCCGATGTGTAATGAAGGCAATCACCAACTAGAGACCTGGCAGTTTGTGATTTATTAAGAAATAATTTTTATTTATATAGCGCCAACATAATCCATAGCACCTTACAAATCAGAGGGGAGTTGTACAAACAATATCAAACATCAATGAGTAACGTAATTAAAACAAGAGGAGTGCAGGCCCTGATCACAAGAGCTTACATTCCATTAGGAAGTAGGAGGGACACAAAAGGTAGAACGTGCTAGTAGTTTATGGTCCAGCCATCATTGTAATAAATACGAGTATTCATGTAAAGCAGCATGAACCGGTCACCAGCCAGTAACGGTCTATATCCAGATATAACGTGCTACCGAGTGCTTGGAGGGTGTGGGAACAGATGGTAGAAAGGACCAAATTCTGAGAAAAATGCAGGAAGTGAGAACTGAATGAAGCTAGAATAGTGAAGTGATGTGACAGGCATGCCTTAAAAGATGTGTTTTTTTATGGCACGTGTAAAACTGTGGACATTGAGAATTATATGGATTGTCTGGGGTAGTGCATTCCAGGAAACTGGTGCAGAGTGAGAAAAGTCTTGGAGACGAGAGTGAAAGGCTCAGATTAAGGAGTATGTTTGTCATAGATCATTAGTAAAATGGACAGCACAGGTAAGGGTGTTGGATGGAGATGAGGGAAGAGATGTAGGGTGGTGCAATTCTGTGGAGAAAATTGGTAGTGGTAAAAGACATAGATGAAGGCTGAGATGTAGAGTGGTGCAGTACTGTGGGGAGGACAGGTAGGATGGTAGGCAAAAAAAAGGGAGGAGATGTAGGGTGTTGCAGTAGTGCGAAGAACTTTGTGGGTGAATGTGAAAAGTTTATATTATAATCTGTAGTGGATACACAACCAGTGCAAGGGCTGGCACAGGGTGTAGGCATCAGTGTAGCAGGTGGACAGAAACATGAGCCTTACTGCTGCATTCTGCATAGTTTGGAGAAGGGAGAGTTTAAAGAGAGAAACACCTATTAGTACTGGGTTGCAGTGATCAAGATGAGAATGAATCAGAGCAACAGTAAGAGGTTTTGCCATAAGGAATATGAGAAAAGATTGGATTCTGAAGATGTTTTTGATGTGCAGGTGACATGATCTGAATGAATCATAACCTCAAAATAGTGGGCATATTGCCTGGGAGTTATGGTATAGTCCACACTGATATGGAGTTATAACGAAAAAAATCTCTAGATTCCAAACTCAAAAATGAACCAAGAAGAATAGACAATGTAGAAGTGAGGAGCTGTACACTGCAAGCAATGAATGAGATGTCCACGCCACAGCTGTGACTGGATCCCTCTGTTCCAGTTGGTATTTAAACCATGGATCTGAACTTCTAAAATATTCATATTCTCCCATAAATAAATTCCTAAATATTAGGGTCAGGAAAGCTGTGCACTCTCTCTCTTCCCCGGGATGGAAAGAATAGAATATTTTCAGCCATCGTTGCAGACCTTCTCCACTTTCCCCTGCTGAGCTCTAGCGAAGCCCAACACTACTCTCATTGTGTTCCTGAGAGGACCATCCGTTAGCCCAGATAGAGGGAGGTCTGCGGTCACACGATACACCAAGAAGTATGGAGTGATAAGAGGAAGAGAAATTAAGAATATCATTTGGAGGCCAGGGAACTGCAGCAACGAGAGACATCAAAACAACGTTAAAAGCCAAGTGAGATGAATGTGTCAATTCAGGAGCGAACAGTGACAGTTTGTACTGAGGGCTGAGAAATGGCTTGGGAATTGTTCCAGAGGAGATAGACAACAAAGCCTGTGTACTGGATACATATATCTCTCTTTCCTTAGAATTTAAATGGCTCAATAACCTCCCGCTTTCCCGTCAGTGCTTCTTATCAGTAGCTTTTCACACTTTTCTTATATACACGCGCTATAAACCATGCAAATAAAACATGCAAAAGAGTTTACACACTAGGGACAGTGCAGAAAAAAAAGCTATGGCACTTCAGATACATTCAGCAGGGAAAGAGGGCAGAGTAGAGTCGTCTGATGAAAGCATTTCTTTATTATATTTATGGAATTAAATCCATCGGAAGAAGAAGAGTCTCAAAAACAAGATTTTGCTTAATATATTTCTGTTCGGTCATCGTTACTGAAAAATACAGCAAAATATTTTACTTTTGCAAACATTGACATAATGGAAACATATTAGTCCAGAGGGTGTTCCTAGTCAATGATTGCCCTACAGGGAAGATTGTCAGAGATAACGGCTCCTCCCACTGGACTCCCAAACATAAAAATAAATAAAACACAAGTTATACTGATTTTTTTCCCCAATCCTTTTCTATATATTAATCTGCTCTTCCTGTATTTACACCATGATGCCGGCAGCTCAGACTACAAGTAAAATGCGACATTAGTTTATCTTTGAATCAATGCGTACAATTGAATTAGCAGAAACTGGATATAGGCAAAGAATATACGATTCTGAAAAATCTATGATAGAATAGTTTTTTTAATTTATTTTTTGATCAAAATTTATAATTCCATCTACATAGTCTACAAGTGATGAGTGATAAAAAAAATATGAAAGAATGCAAATATATAGTAAACCATAAGATAAATTTGCACTAATATTTCAGACAAGCATAAAAAATAATAAAAAAAAAAATACTATGCGTAATAGATCCAACTAAAAAAAAATGTGAAGAAACAAATAAGTCATTTAGCGGCAAAGTTCCCACCTGTGGTCCTGCGTCGTGTACTTGAGTAGCTCAGCTAGCTGCAGAGGATACTTGCAGATCTTCTGGACTGGAGTCAGCAGGAAGCCATCAATAGCTATATCGATCATCTGCTGCAGCAGCCGACAGGCCTCAAAGAAGTGACGATATCTGCTGTGCTTCATCAGGTTGGAAAGCTCCAGGCAGGCGTTGGGGTGGTTGTTACAGTACTCGGAGTAGATTGAAAATCCTTCATGCTACATGTGTGTGCAAAAAAAAAGGAAGCATCACAATGTATTCCATTTTCTTCCATGTAAGAAGTACAAATATTTACTAACTGTCAAGAACATTCACCTAGCGTTTGACCTTGGTGATATAATCTTTATCATAGATTTTTCTACATTTTACAATTAGAGTTTACAAACCCTGTGAGTTTTTTTTGGCGAAGTTGAAGGTCAGATTGCAAAACCAAAAGTGTATGATAAAAGGTTTTATACCAGGCTTGGACTGGCCCACAGGGGAGCAGGTAAATCCTCCGGTGGGCTGCTCTACAGCAGTGGATCACCTGTATCACCATTTGAGCAGTACACTTGATTCGCTATGTACAGACCAATCCACCATCTGATCATTTCTTCAACAAACTACCCAGTTTATCATTTTATAAAAGCAAAGCAACATTTATAAATTAGGGTAAAATAATATTTGCATGTAGCTGTAGAAGGGGCCACCAGAATCAATGTTACTGGTGGGCCCTTGTCACCCCGGTCTGACACGGTATTAAAGACTACATGCAGTTCTGGCCTTATGTTAGTTGATACCCTTCAATTGACAACTTCCTGATGTACATGAATGTGCCTAAATAATACCAACACAAAATTCTCAATTACCATTGCCATTAGGTGCCCAAAAAATGCAGTCATACTGTTACCTAAATAACACGATTCATTTCATTACACCAGGAAACAGTATTGTGTGCTCTGAATCTGCCTTTCCATAAAATTGGTATCAAGGAGGCCATGCCATTAGGGATAGTGGTACCCCTCTCAGTAGTATCAGGTGACATTCCTCTGGCCATATATATGGAGGACCAGCTCTAAGATAGCTATACACAGAGGAATATTACCCAAACCTGCCAATTTCAGTGAAATGGGTGCCCTGGTGCTATCCCTACTCATGCACAATGGCAATTGTGGGGAAGAGAAGGTTTGGGCACACTGGATTTCTACATGTGCAATCCTTTTGTTTCTACAAGAGAAGCTACCACCAGTAGTGACTGGCAGTGGCTTATTCCTCTCTTCCTATTGAGAACACGTAAGGCTTTTCCAAGCCAAGCATGCCTATCAATGGGATAGTACAGAGAATAATGTTGGGTCAATGGCCAGATTATATGCCAAAACCAGAATACCACTTTAACGCTGGGTACATACTAGGAACTTGTTGACCACCCCAGTACATTGAAGTTTTGAACTCACACATACGCAACTCACATTTTCAAGAAAGCATCCCCCGATTTCGCTCAGATGAGGCTCTTCTTTGTTGTATTGCTTCTCCAGGTTTTTATAAAACTTTTCTGGAACCTATAGACCTCTTCAATATTTCCAAAGATGGTTTTCAGTTGTGCTTCAGTGAACATGCTTGTGTGCTTTCGACACTGCTTGATGTAGCCCTGAGATTAAAAAAAAAATCAGATTTCTTTATTTTTTATTTATTTTATGGGAAACAATATGGGAAGCATGGTCATGGAGCCTGG
The DNA here is from genome assembly GCA_033576555.1 of Oophaga sylvatica. Taxonomy (NCBI): domain Eukaryota; kingdom Metazoa; phylum Chordata; class Amphibia; order Anura; family Dendrobatidae; genus Oophaga; species Oophaga sylvatica. The sequence goes on along the minus strand of JARQOD010000002.1, from coordinate 51,392,139 downwards.
CATATAAGCTCAATTTATTTTATACTATAAGTTTTGGTCAGCTGAAAATAAATGTATTTTATTAGAACTGAGAGGAATGGTTTGCAGAACTCCATTGACCAAGTCAGTACTCTGTGACTTCTGGAGGAGAGGCCTCAAATATTCCTACCTGCAAGGATTCTTGGCTCCTATTTTAATTAAAAGGGCTTGCGTGACGTCATTGTTGCAGAGCGATGCATACACGATGTCACATCAGCCCGGCTAATCAAAATAAAAAGCTGGGAATGCCGGGCATTGAGGAGATTCGAAGACCTCCCGTCCAGTGGTCATAGATTACTGACCTGGCCAATGGACTAGAGCCCTGTGGATCGATTCTCCCATCTCTATGTTTGAATGTTCTTCAAGTAGTAGGATATAGGACTTCTTAACATACTTCAAAAAGGTACAAAGATCTGAAGACATAAGCACAATCTTGGCACTTCCATTTCCACACCAGATTAGGTTTTCTGTCTTGGCATCAAACCAATGATGTGGATGAAGGGGGCTTGCGACTGGATCATTTAAGTAGCGAAAAAAAAACCCTTACAAGTCAGAGCCAATGAACCGACCCGAGGCTTCATTGATATTTTCAGAATCAAGTGTTTTTAATTGAAATAAAGTATATTAGTAAGAGGAGTAAAGTGCAGCAATGAAAAACCTCACTCCAGAACTCCATCTGCTTGAGGCAATTCTAAGATTCCAGTATTGCACATGTGTTACCTTGCATGAGCCTTGTAAAAACAATAAATTATTTCCTCCTCCACTACAAATTCAGAAAAAAATGGAACCAGCATATAAAACTAAGTGACTATGCATGATGTATGTTTAGGGGTTGGTCAGAGAGAAGCCTGCAGTTTACCTCGCAGATGTCTTTCAAATGTTTAATGTAGACCCGTTCTGTGTTCATTATCTCTTGAATTACATTTGTTCGCATTTGCTCCTTGTTTTCAGTGCTCTTGTGACGATATTTAGCAATATCGGGGTCTTGATCTTCATCATGAAGGCTACCTGAGTTTTCAGAGATATCTTCTTGATTGACTCGTAACTAGAAATATATAACAATATTTATTACTGAACTGAAGGTTCATGGTTTTGAGGTTGACATCTTGGATACTATCTTATTTATGTGGCCAGTTGATTCCTTACCCTTACAAAACTTGCTGGAAACCAGGCTTCGGCATCTCCAATTCGCCCCCACCACCAGTCCTTATTTGAAGCTTCGAGAACTCGTATGACATCTCCAGCTTTGAAGGCCAACTCCTGATCATCCATGGTAACATGATCCCATAATGCTTCTGCATAAACTGTGCTACCATCACTTATCAACTGAAAGAAAATACATCAAGAATAAATGACTAATGTGCCATTTAAAGCAGTGAGCAGTAGTCTAGTCTAACACAAAAAAATTGGAAGTCACTGAATCGAAGGATGATTCTTTTTTTGCGTGGTCAATAAGAGGAGCATACAGCATAGACAGTAAAGGTAATGTACAAATATATTCTTCCTCAAGACACCCTGAGATGAGTGGTCCAGGTTTACCATGCACATCAAACTAACAAAGGTTAAACCCACCAATAGCAGAGGATACAGACAATGGTCTGATGTCTATGGGAGCTCCCAACAGATGATGTCAGGGGGGACAAGGATCCAGCATGTCCTATTTCAGACTGCCGAATCTTTAGTTCTAAGAGATGTTTGACAGCAGCTCTCTTATCCAAAACATAGGAGTGCCCAGCAGAGTAAACACTCCTGTGTTAGGCAGGGGTGGGCAAGATAGCTGGACAAATCATCATCTAAATCATCATTCAGCCCACCGTTATCTACACTTTATGGGGTGGGGGGGTCTTTACTCAGTTTATTTTTCAAACTGGTCAATTCCCACCACTCCAGAAATCACAAGGCAAATTAACTTATACAGTCATCTTTCCAACTACATTTCAAATCAACATATCTGACAAAGTTTCTCTGAAAAATACAATCTAACCAAGGTTCATAGACTACGCATCTCAATAGGTGCGAAATAAGTATGTACAGTAGAGAAAATAAGTATTTGATACACTGACGATTTTGCAAGTTTTCCCACTACAAAGAATGGACAGGTCTGTAATTTTTATCGTAGGTACACTTCACCTGTGATAGAGATCTAATCTAAAAATAAAAACCAGAAAATCACATTGTATGATTTTTAAATTAAATTCCATTTTATTGCATCAAATAAGTATTTGATCACCTACTAACCAGTAATAATTCTGGCTCTCACAGACCGGTTTGTTTTTCTTTAAGAAGACCTCCTACTCTACACTCATTGCCTGTATTAATTGCACCTGTTTGAACTCGTTACCTGTATAAAATACACCTGTCCACACGCTTAATCAATCACGCTCCAACCTTTCCACCATGGCCAAGACCAAAGCGCTGTCTAAGGACACCAGGGACAAAATTGTAGACCTGCACAAAGCTGGGATGGGCTACAGGACAATAGGCAGCCAGCTGGTGAGAAGGCAACAACTGTTGGCATAATTATTAGAAAATGGAAAAAACACAAGATGACTGTCAATCTTTCTCTGTCTGGGGCTCCATGCAAGGTCTCGCCTCATGGGATAAGGATGATTCTGATAAAGGTCAGGAATCAGCTCAGAACTACATCGGAGGACCTGGTCAATGGAACTGTGACCACAGTCTCAAACACTACCGTTAGTAACACACTATGCCGTCATGGACTAAAATCCTGCAGGGCACGCATGATCCCCCTTCTCAAGCCAGCATATGTCCAGGCCCATTTGAAGTTCCCAAATGACCATCAGGATGATCAAGAGGAGGCATGGGTGAAGGTCATGTGGTCAGATGAGACCAAATATAAACTTTTTGGTATAAACTCCACTTGCCGTGTTTGGAGGAAGAAGAATGAGTACATCCCCAAGAACACTGTCCCAACCGTGAAGCATGGTGGGGGGAACATCATACTTTGGGGGAGCTTTTCTGCAAAGGGGACAGGATGACTGCACCGTATTGAAGGGAGGATGGATGGGGTCATGAATTGCGAGATTTTAGCCAAAAACTTCCTTCCCTCAGTAAGAGTATTGAAGATTGGTCGTGGCTGGGTCTTCCTGCAAGACAATGACCCGAAACACACAGCCAGGGCAACTAAGGAGTGGCTCTGTAAGAAGCATTTCAAGATCCTGCAGTGGCCTAGTCAGTGTCCAGACCTGAAACCAAAAGAAAATATTTGGAGGGAGCTCAAACTCAATGTTGCCCTGCTGCAGTGTGTGCAAACCTGGTCAAGAACTACAGGAAACATCTGACCTCTGTAATTGCAAACAAAGGTTTCAATATTAAATATTAAGTTCTGCTTTTCTAATGTATCAAATACTTATTTAATGCAATGAAATGCAAATTAATTATGTAAAAATCATACAATGTGATTTTCCGGATTTTCTTTTTTAACATTCGGTCTGTCACAGTTGAAGTCTACCTACGATAAAAATTACGGACCTCGCCATTCTTTGTAGGTGGGAAAATTGGCAAAATCGGCAGTGTATCAAATACTTATTTTCCTCACTGTATCAAGAAAATCATTATGGCTGCAGATTATACTACCTTCGATGCAACCATACTGTAAAACCTATAAAAGCAAATCCAATTTAAAATACTCCTTTTACTAGTTTTATAAATGACACACGGAAGAAGTTTTGGATTGGTGCCCAAGAGTATCAACCAAAGAACATCCCGTTATAATCTTCTATCACAATACACTATATCTACCTCGTTGATGGCCAACTGCTCCCCTCCTGGCTGTAGATATCTTGGACTGGCCTGGTAGCGCTCATCAAAGCTGTACTCCTCCTCGCTGCCATTGTCATCGACCAAAGTTGTAGACTCTGCTCCTCCATCTGTAGAGACTACAGAGAAACCAAACAATAAATAAGTGACTATTAAGGGTTTCCAATGTGGCTTCAAGTTCTGTTCACTTGGCTTATGTGAGGCTAACGGATAATTCCTAAAAGTCAGCACAGTTATGAAGACAGGCAAGACTTGATCACATTGACTTTCTAGTCAAGCACCTTCACACTGGTGATCCTGTATAACAGCAGAAACTGCACCATGGAGTGCTGGAAACATACATACAGATAGGAGATCTCTCTAGATTAAAGCCCCCGTCTCACATAGCGATATCGCTAGCGAGATCGCTGCTGAGTCACTAGTTTTGTGACGCAGCAGCGATCTCCCAGCGATATCGCTGTGTGTGACATTCAGTGACGATCAGCCCCCTGCTGGGTATCGCTGATCGTCGCTGAATGTCTGGACACTTTTTTGATCGCTGGTCTCCCGCTGACAGGCACGCATCGCTGCGTGTGACAGGCGGGAGACCAGCGATCCGCTGGTAACCAAGGTACACAGCGGGTTTCCAGAGCGGGGCTGTGCCTAGAAACCCGCTGTGTACCTTGGATACCAGCTCCCTGAAGTAGGGAGCTGGTAACCAAGGTACACAGTGGGTTTCCAGGCACCGCGCAGCGCCTGGAAACCCGATGTGTACCTTGGTTACCAGCTCCCTGCATCAGGGCGCTGGTATCCAAGGTACACTGCGGGTAACTAAGCGATGTTACCCGCAGTGTCGCTTGTGCTGATCGCTGCCTGAGCTGCCTGTTTGGCAGCTCAGCAGCGATAATGTAGCGATGCACCAGCGATCCTGATCGTTGTCGGGATCGCTGGTGTATCGCTATGTGAGACCCAGCCTTAAGTCTCTTTGGTGTGCTTTCTTATACAAAAAAGAAATAACCAACTTTAAAAACGCAATGGTGATCTCAAATAGTCAAATTATTGACTGTAATCTTGTAAAAAAAATGATGGCAGAGCATGAAGGCCCTAGTGCATGTTAGACAAATGTTGGCCAGAACCCGACAACATACCGTAGATGGATTTAATGTGTATTGGGGCCCGGACAGCTGATCATTGCAGGAGATGTTGATCATGTCAGATCTCAGATTGAAGATCACTTTGTTCTCCTTGAGATAAGCAGGGCAGCACGGTGGCTCAGTGGATAGCACTACAGTCTTGCAGCGCTGGAGTCCTGGGTTCAAATCCCACCTAGGACAACATCTGCAAGGAGTTTGTATGTTCTCCCCGTGTTTGCGTGGGTTTCCTCCGAGTACTCCGATTTCTTCCCACACTCCAAAAACATACTGATAGGGAATCTAGAATGTGAGCCTGATCGGGGACAGCGATGATAATGTGTGCAAAACTGTAAAGCGCTGCGGAATATGTTAGCGCTATATAAAAATAAAGATTATTATAGCTGTCACGAGTGAGGTTTGATGACGGCTTACTCATAGAAAACACAGGAGCACTCAATGGCTGTCGGCCAAGCGATCTGCCGAAAACCACCTAAAGTGTGTATGGTCAAATTTAGCCATGTAAAGACTTTCAACACTTACTTTCTATAACGCCAAGCCCTGTGTATTGTATTATCTACATATCTGTAGTAAATAACTTCTCTAATTAAGGTACTTAATTAAGAAATTACTCTCTACTACAGTTCTTTACTGGATATTTCTTGAAGGGCGTCCAAAGAAACATAGATGTTGCACCAGGGCCCCATGCAAAAAGGGGCCTCCAGGGCTCAGCACCCTTAAGTAAAGATCCTTGACAGACAAGGTTTTAATTATGAGCTAGGCCTGGTTTACTTTCACTCCTCAGTGAGATGAGGCTGGCTTGGCACATGGAGAGGCAGGGAATTAGTGATAGGGCCCATCAATATGTAGGTACACCGTGACATGGTTGGAAGGCCTTAACGCTGTTTAATCAAAAAATGCAAACGAAGTACCTTACGTTACTAGCGTTTACAGAAATAGTGGAGTTTATGTATTCGTTAAATGGCAGTGTTCTGATGCATCGTGTATGTATGAAAAGGCCCAAATGTTACACAAGAAAAAAAAAAATACAGATGATATTTGGGGACTCCTGCTAGAGATTTGATATCCGAGCCAAAAGTTTGAATTATGCCTCTACCAAGTCACAGCATAGAAGATCTCAGCTAAGAAGAGTAGTCTAAATTATCATCAAAACTTTGCCCCAAAACATTATTTTTAGGGAGGGTTTATAGGTTTGGGGCAATGGCTATATAGGCTGCAACCTTATTTAGAAAAATAAACTCCCCTTTGGCGTTGACTATTCGTGCCTGACCTTTTTTCGACAAAATATATATAGAATGGCTATATCATATACAGTACAGACCAAAAGTTTGGACACCTTCTCATTCAAAGATTTTTCTGTATTTTCATGACTATGAAAATTGTATGTTCACACTGAAGGCATCAAAACTATGAATTAACACATGTGGAATTATATACTTAACAAAAAAGTGTGTAACAACTGAAAATATGTCTTATATTCTAGGTTCTTCAAAGTAGCCACCTTTTGCTTTGATTACTGCTTTGTACACTCTTGGCATCTCTTGATGAGCTTCAAGAGGTAGTCACCGGAAATGGTTTTCACTTCACAGGTGTGCCCTGTCAGGTTTAATAAGTGTGATTTCTTGCCTTTTAAATGGGGTTGGGACCATCAGTTGTGTTGGGCAGAAGTCTGGTGGATACACAGCTGATAGTCCTACTGAATAGACTGTTAGAATTTGTATTATGGCAAGAAAAAAGCAGCTAAGAAAAGAAAAACGAGTGGCCATCATTACTTTAAGAAAGTCAGTCCGAAAAATTGAGAAAACTTTGAAAGTGTCCCCAAGTGCAGTTGCAAAAACCATGAAGCACTACAAAGAAACTGGTTCACATGAGGACCGTCCCAGGAAAGGAAGACCAAGAGTCACCTCTGCTTCTGAGAATAAGTTTATCCGAGTCACCAGCCTCAGAAATCGCAGGTTTACAGCAGCTCAGATTAGAGGCCAGGTCAATGCCACACAGAGTTTTAGCAGCAGACACGTCTCTACAACAACTGTTAAGAGGAGACTTTGTGCAGCAGGCCTTCATGGTAAAAGCTGCTAGGAAACCACTGCTAAGGACAGGCAACAAGCAGAAGAGACTTGTTTGGGCTAAAGAACACAAGGAATGGACATTAGACCAGTGGAAATCTGTGCTTTGGTCTGATGAGTCCAAATCTGAGATCTTTGGTTACAACCACCGTGTCTTTGTGCGACGAAGAAAAGGTGAATGGATGGACTCTACATGTCTGGTTCCCACCGTGAAGCATGGAGGAGGAGGTGTGATGGTGTGGGGGTGCTTTGCTGGTGACACTGTTGGGGATTTATTCAAAATTGAAGGCATACTGAACCAGCATGTCTACCACAGCATCTTGCAGCGGCATGCTATTCCATCCGGTTTGCGATTAGTTGGACCATCATTTTGTTTTCAACAGGACAATGACCCGAAACACACCTCCTGGCTGTGTAAGGGCTATTTGACCAAGAAGGAGAGTGCTACACCAGATGACCTGGCCTCCACAGTCACCAGACCTGAACCCAATCGAGATAGTTTGGGGTGAGTTGGACCGCAGAGTGAAGGCAAAAGGGCCAACAAGTGCTAAGCATCTTTGGGAACTTCTTCAAGACTGTTGGAAGACCATTTCTGGTGACTACGTCTTGAAGCTCATCAAGAGAATGCCAAGAGTGTGCAAAGCAGTAATCAAAGCAGAAGGTGGCTACTTTGAAGAACCTAGAATATAAGACATATTTTCAGTTGTTTCACACTTTTTGTTAAGTATATAATTCCACATGTGTTAATTCATAGTTTTGATGTCTTCAGTGTGAATTTACAATTTTCATAGTCATGAAAATACAGAAAAATCTTTGAATGAGAAGGTGTGTCCAAACTTTTGGTCTGTACTGTATAAGGTTTACATTTCTTCACAATCAGATTTTTATTTTTTTTTCATATCGGCAAGATAATCCTAAATTGGAGATTTAATTACAGCTATTCTATATACTAAATCACATTAATGCACATTCGGCTCAGCAAAACTTGCATCTTAATGTTTATGGAGGAGGAAGGGGCGGCCTAAATAAATATAAAATCTACAAAGCCTGGTTTACAATTGACCCCATGCCGTTCCATACAAATTAATCAGAAAACAAGCTGCTGCCATCTTCTAATTTATAATCAGCCTCAAGGTCCATTTAGACAAGCAAGTATTCATGGGATCCTCAATCCCGATTATCGGCAGTTGCGAATATGCTGGCCATCACCCAACAATGGAGCAAAAAGAACTTTCTTTGGGTGATTAGATCTGAAAATCAGAATTAAAAGGCAGTCGATAACATGATGCTGTATAGGGGCAGAATGATAGGAAGAGGGGCTTTTCTGGCCCAATCAGCCTGTGTAAACCGGCCAGTAAAAGAGCGCCAATTGACAATACTAAAACATGAACATATTTAAGATTAGCTAAGTGGAAGGGGGCCTTAAAGGGAATCTGGCAGCAGGTTTTTGATCCCCCATCTGGAGAGCAGCAAGATGTATGAGGCAGAAACTCTGATTCCAGAGATGTATAACTTACTTTCTTGGTTTCTGCAGTTTTGATTAAATTGGTTTTATCAGTTGCAAAGCTGCCAGTTCTCTAAATGCTGAGCTCTGTATAACCCCGCCCACACCACTGATTGGCAGCTTTCTCCCTATGCATACTGTACACAGAAAGCAGCCAATCAGTGGTGGGGGTGTGGTTGGTCTACATGGCAGCAGGTTTACTAATCCTCTAGTGATAATAACTTCCTGATAACACTGTGATTTTATTACAGCTACAGCAAGTAGCCCAGTAAGTGACACATCTCTGGAATCAGGGTCTCTGCCCCAAAATTATGCTGCTCTCAGCTTAGGTGGCAAGAACTTGGTGATGGATTCCCTTTAAGCCGAGTTTGAGAGCAAGTTGGATGATGATTTTGGTGACCAGCCTACTATCTTATGTGTATGAGGGCCTCTAGACAGATGATCCTTTTGATTTGAGGAAAGATAAGCCACTGCCAGAGATGTAATATAGAATGGATCGAGACTCTCCCACGCACTCGGCCAAACCCTCCTATATTATCTGTGAAAGAGCAGACGACAGAATCTTCTGGCGGTGGCTTTTCTCCCGGAGCACACAAAGATCAAAAGTAGTCAGGAACACTAAAGGATCGACCGTTGGGAAGGAGTCAGGAGGCCGCCATATGCCTTGGATTGTCAGATGCAGCCAATGTTAGACTAACATCTATATGAGCCTTTACTCCCCTTTATCCATTAAAAAACATGCACACTCAGCTAAACTGTGCATGGATGTGTACAGTGGTTGGGAGACAAAAGATGTCAATAGTAGTAAGGTTGGCCAACAGCTGTCTAAAATGTATGTTCAACTTTTTGTGAACTACTCCTGATGTTACTTATGTCCATTGTAACATTTCCAGGGGATATAGCTCTAGAATCGCTGTCTGGGTAGACAGAGTGACACGAAAACAGTTCATTCAGACAGCAGTTCTGGTGAAAACTGGCGCAACCAGCTTTATTAAAGTCCACAGCAAACAGATAAAAATAAATCATAAACAGAAAACCTGGGCTTGTCTAGCCACTAATTACACTTAGATAGATTGCCCTGTCTAACCGGGTCCCGGCTCTACCAGCCTGGCCCAAAACAACACATATGATATATGTTACCAGTATGGAGTTTCACAGATACTCCTCCTTGTGTCTGAAGGCACATCCAATGTCCAGACTTGAGAGAGATCCACTCCTATTCAGCCGCTATTCGCACGGATTCTCACTGAGACTACTCCTGTGTCCGGGGTACCTCCTGCACCCAGACTGAGATAGCTCACACTCCTGGAGACGCTTCTTGTGCCGGGACACCTCCCTGTGTCCAGACTGAGCATGCTCCCACTCCTGGAGACTGCTTCTTGTGCCGGGACACCTTCCTGTGTCCAGACTAAGCCAGCTCCCACTCTTGGAGACTGCTTCTTGTGCCGGGACACCTTCCTGTGTCCAGACTAAGCCAGCTCCATGATTGTGTTTGCAGACACCTACTTCTGGTCTCCTAATTAAGACCTGAGTAGTTTCAGGCCTGAGCTGCAAGTGTGTGTTGAATGTGAGGTGTAGTGACCTTTCTCTACCACTAGGTTTACAAAGCCACACATTTCCCTTATACCTAGGTGAAATGTACACCCCATTCAACACATATTCCTTCACTGTCTCACATATCCCCTCCCTCTTCTCCAGACCGGAGGGCTGGCCATCCAGACCGGAGGGCTGGTCAACAATCCAACAGAGACAGTGAACTCTGGACCAGTCATGGCCCTCATCTGCTTCATCTTCACCACTGTCATCTGTATCCTCACCTGAGTCATAGCCAACATCAGTTCTCTCTTCATCTGAAGCATCCGCACTACCCTGTACCCTCCCAGGCCTATGCTCTCTGCGGGCCTGGGGTATCCTGCACGGTTTCATCTTGACCTTAGGGCCGGGCTCAGTTTCAATATAGTGCCTGGCCAGAGAAGTACGACCCGGCACATCAGAACACTTCTGCTGACTCTTCCTCAGAAACTCACGTACCTCCTGTCCCTGGTGCACTGACCATGTGTCACCAACTATCACAGAAGGTATAGGGGGTTTTCACATTTCTCCAGTTCCCCACCTTCAGGCTCTTCTGGCAGGACATGCCCAGAAGCCCTACCGTCCGTCCTATACTCTACTTCTTCAGTCACATCTGGCTCACTGTCAGGGCCATACAATTCATTTTCATTCACATCTTGATCTGGAACCTTAGTTAACATGTCATCCACAACATTAACTGCACCATCTGGTCCCTCAGGTATGTGACTATGTGAAAACCCCAGCACTATACTTCTATATAGTTCAGGTACTAGGAGCTGACTCACGACCTCTCCCTGGACCTCAGTGTCCCTATACAATAGGCTATTGTCCATGGCAGCATGAGGAAACCTCTCCTCAGAGCCAGGCTCCTGGGAAACCTCATTTAGAACAATCATATTTTCCTGTGCCGTCCTAAGAGTGGGGTCTCGCCACTGCTCACTCTCAAAATTGTCACAGGACACAGCAAGTCAGGGACACTCGGTTCCCGAGAACCACCATCCTCGTCTCCCAACATCACCTGCAAAGGAATTTCATCACTATCACAGTCATCATTATTATCAATATCATTATCATGACTATGATCAGTATCATCATCACTATCACAGTGGCGTAGCAACTGTTTGTGGCGCCCGGGGCGGCAAATTTTAGACCACACCCCTAGCCACACCCATTTCACTGGCCACACCCATATCCACCCTGACCACACCCACTTAGCACTGCTGATCACACTGTTTCATAAACAATAATTATAAACACATACCTCTCAACCGTCCCGGTTTCAGCAGGACAGTCCCGATTTCGGGACCCTGTCCGCTGTCCCGGCCAGGCGGTTTACTTTCCGGATTAGAATCGTCCCGGGGACCTCCCACACATTCTGGCAGCCACAAGTCACGTTCCATCGCTGACCTCATTTCCCCAGGATGTGGGGATCTCACCAGCTATGAGGCGCTCCATTCAATACCCGGCTCTCACTGAGCGAGACAGGCAGGATCTGGTGATCTCTTCATCTGTTGAACAGATCCCATGTTGAGATCCCCACATGCTGCTTGTCTCGCTCAGTGAGAGTCGGGTATTGTATGCAGCGGTCCGTACAATACCCGGCTCTCACTCCAACAGATCCAGCGGCTTGATGCGTCGCCGTTCTGAAGACTCTCCCGAGAACGAGTTACAGTACCTGCTGCTGTAAGCTGACCGCCGGAAATGAGGTCAACGGTCATTTCCAGCGTTCAGCTGACTTACAGCACGTCCACCTCCGGTGGAACGTGACATGTGGCTGCCAGAACGTGTGGGAGGTCCCCGGGTTTCCGCATGTACGATTCTAATGCGGGAAAGTAAACCTCCCGGCCAGGACCGGGACCTTGTCCGGACACCCACCGATACGTGTCCGACGAGCAGCTACCAGACCCTGGAGACTTCGGCCCGTCACCTTCCCTGTGCCAGACTAAGCACCCACTCTTCGGAACTCTCGTGCCTGAACTGCCTCGGTCCGCTTAGCGCCCATGTAACTGGCGCATCCACATCCTGTCTCTAATAAGACCTGAGTCCGTTTCAGCCTGAGCTGCACAGTGTGCTTGAAGTAGCGTACGACCTTTCCTACACCTCGGTTCGTACACTTAACCACACGACTTTCGCTTATACCTAGGTGAAATGTACACCCATTCAACACTATTCCTTCACTCTACATATCCACTCCCTTTTCCGACCGACCTGCCACACCGGGTGTCGTCACATCACAACAGACTGTTGACTTGCCCGTCATGGACCCTCTGCTCTCACCACGTCATCTGTATCCCACGATCTACGCCAACTCATTCTCTCTCACTGAGTCTCCGCCTACTACCCTCCCAGCCTTGCTCTTCTCGGCCTCGGTACGTGCACTTCATCTTGACCAGCCGTGACTCAGTTCATATATGCCGGCCAAACAACGACACGCACATCAGACCCTCTGCTGACATCCTTCCTCAACGTACCCTCCTGTCCCTGGTCGCCCTGACCATGTCCCAACTATCACAGAAGGTAGGGGTCTTTCGACATTTCTCCAGTCCCCGCTTCAGCTCCTCTGCAGACATGCCCAGGCTCTACCGTCCTCTAGCTCCATCAGTCACACTGCTCCACTGTCAGGGCCCTTATCCAATATTTAATTCACATCTTATCGCACATACATGTCATCCACAACATACTGCCATCCTGCTACCCAGGGTATGTGAACATATGTGAACCCACATCATACTCCTCTGTGAGTCTAGACAGGTCCGACTCCCCTGTACATCAGCCCATACAATAGGTAAATGTCCATGGCGAAGTTGGAACTCGCAAGCAGGCGTCCGGAAGGACATTTGACATCTTTCCGCTGCCTCCCTAAGAGCGGGGTCTCGCCCCCCTCCCAATGCACAGCCCACAGCAAGTCAGGCACACCGGTTCATCAGCAACATCCTATCCTCGTCTCCACATCACTGCAAAGGAATTCATCACTATCACACTATCATCATTTTATCAATTCATTATCATGTCATATGAATCATATCATTATCACATATTAACGTCACACTACATTATCGTCATCAGCTCATCTGACATCTCATCATCATTATCACTATCTCATTATCATGGTCCATCAATAAATCTTCTCATCCAAAATTTCCAACGTACCACTAGCAATTGTGACGGGGACGCGCCCTTCTAGCCCCCACTGTCATAGAAACTTCCCCCAGAGATCCCCAGATCGGAAGCACCACCTTGGGGATTTGCAGCGCGCCTTCACTACCCCACTCGAACTCCAGGTTAGGACTAACACGGCGTCATGGAACTGGTCTCCATGATCACCAGCTGGTGCACAGGGATGAAGTCCTGAATCAGTCTGTCAATAGGAAGCACTGGACCTGGGTCAAGAGGCTCCTGGGCGTACTAACCGGGGCACCTGTGTCCAGTCTCCACGGCTGCGGTGGTCACACACACAGGTTCTGCGCAGAGAGAGAGGGACCTGCCAACATCACGGCACATAGGCTCCCCCTCTAGTGAACAGCCGGCTGCAATTTCACGACATCTCCAACACTGTCCACCACAATCACCCTCCCATATGTCCCCTCGGGCCTGAACCCGCTTATCAGCATACCCCATGTCCCCAACAGCTGGAACGCTCTTACCGCGAGAGTTCAGCGTCCGGGAACTCTGAAGTGACGACCTCTCAGACGGCTGTACCTCAGGAGGACGTGCTCGGGTGTAGCGGTTCACTATCACCTTTTCAACTCCATAATTAGGTTTGCTGACTGCAGACTCCCAACTGTATCTCCAGTCACGAACTCCCCTGGCACGGGCTGTCACCGTAACACCCAGCCGGGTACGAATCTCCGCTTTCAGCTTGGCATAGTCTTGGCTGTCCTGCTCGCTCAGGTCAGCATAGGCCACCTGGGGCACTCCAATCAGATAGGGTGCGACCATCATGGCCCACTCAGATAGGGGCAGATTCTCCTTCTCTGCCAGTTCCTCAAATCTAGTGAGATACACCTCCACATCATCACGAGGTGTCATCTTTTTCAGGGACCGTCTTACCGCCTTCTTTACAGCGGACAAGGCAGGTGCCTTCACAACATTACTCTGGGACGAGGTGCTGAGAGCTGCAATCTGCTCCAACACCCGGTTATTCTCCTGCTGCTGCTGCAGGATTTGCTGCTGGTACTGCTGCATGCACTGCTGGTGCTGCAGGCGCTGCTGCTCCATGCTCCGCTGGGCCTGCTGCATGCACTGCTGGTGCTGCAGGCGCTGCTGCTCCATGGTCCGCTGAGCCTGGACCAGGTACTCAACGAGCCCCTCCATACTGCCGGACCCATCTGTCTCAACCACGCAGTCCCACGTTGCACAACTACCTGCGCCATTTGTTCAAACAGCGCCTCCATGCTGTCATCCATGCTATCAGACTTCTCTGTCTCAGCAACGGTAGTCTTCACTCAAGACATACACACTCTACAGTCTTTTCCATAGAAAAATTCAGCTCTGCTGTGCAGACACTTTTTTTTTTTTTCTTTGCAAAGTCTATTAGGGCTACTGTCTCTTTAAGACTGCTCCAAACAGACGTTTCTGCTGACACACTTTTTTTTTTTTTTTTCTCTGCTGCTATTTCAACAGACTTCACCTTTATTGCTGTCTCTAAGCCACTGGGCTGCATGCACACTCCAGCACTAACTGTATCAGCCACTGCGCTGCCCCAGCATTCTCCGCCAATTGTAACATTTCCAGGGGTATAGCTCTAGAATCGCTGTCTGGGTAGACAGAGTGACACGAAAACAGTTCATTCAGACAGCAGTTCTGGTGAAAACTGGCCGCAACCAGCTTTATTAAAGTCCACAGCAAACAGATAAAAATAAATCATAAACAGAAAACCTGGGCTTGTCTAGCCACTAATTACACTTAGATAGATTGCCCTGTCTAACTGGGTCCCGGCTCTACCAGCCTGGCCCAAAACAACACATATGATATATGTTACCAGTATGGAGTTTCACAGATACTCCTCCTTGTGTCTGAAGGCACATCCAACGTCCAGACTTGAGAGAGATCCACTCCTATTCAGCCGCTATTCGCACGGATTCTCACTGAGACTACTTCTGTGTCCGGGGTACCTCCTGCACCCAGACTGAGATAGCTCACACTCCTGGAGACGCTTCTTGTGCCGGGACACCTCCCTGTGTCCAGACTGAGTGTGCTCCCACTCCTGGAGACTGCTTCTTGTGCCGGGACACCTTCCTGTGTCCAGACTAAGCCAGCTCCCACTCTTGGAGACTGCTTCTTGTGCGGGACACCTTCCTGTGTCCAGACTAAGCCAGCTCCATGATTGTGTTTGCAGACACCTACTTCTGGTCTCCTAATTAAGACCTGAGTAGTTTCAGGCCTAAGCTGCAAGTGTGTGTTGAATGTGAGGTGTAGTGACCTTTCTCTACCACTAGGTTTACAAAGCCACACATTTCCCTTATACCTAGGTGAAATGTACACCCATTCAACACATATTCCTTCACTGTCTCACACCATACACATCTATGAACTAATCTCCAGCTCAGAACGACAAGAGAACAGTTTCCTGGAGTTTAAGGCTAAGTTCACACTGGTCGTTTTTGCAGCTTTTTTAATGCAAATTTTCAGCTGCGTTTCACAGTACCAGCAAAATCTATGAGATTTCAGCAATCTCATGCACACAGCTTGTTTTTTTGTCATCAGGATTTTGACCTTTTCATGGTTTGTTGCACAATGGAGCAAGTCATGTCTCTAAGTGTTTTTTTTTTAGCATTTTTCACCCATTCAAATGCATGGGTAGTGAAAAAACGCACAAAAAAAACGCAGATATCAGGTTTTGCTGCGCTTTTTGTACCAAAACCTGATTCTATAGAATAGGACCTTTTTTTCCAACACTAAACTTTATCATCATGCACAAGAGACAAATCTGGCAATGTCAAAACTGCAGCAAAAACTGCACAAAAAACGCAGCAAAAACCAAGAAAAACATACTTCTTTCCTGCCAAGAGATCAGGTTTTGTTGCAGGAAAAAAAAAATGTTGAATAAACGCCTAGTGTGAACTTACCCTAAACAATTCTATCTATCACAAGATCTAAAACAATTTCTGTCCATGACATATAGGGATTTAGAAGAAGTGACCGTAACTATGATCATGTCAGCGTTCATATATTAGTGCATGATGCAAATATCTTCAGCATCTGCTTGGCGGGATCCTTTTATTACCGCCATAAGATACTTTTTTTTCCTGTTTCGTGAGGATACATTAATATGATGATCAAAGCCTGCACTAGGCTAATATGTACCCATTATGTCAGAGGAATCGGTTGATCTGCGCACACAGGAGAGACAAGAGCACACAATGAAAAGGTTTGTTGCAATAACTATTAAATAGGAGAAATGCGTCATTTTTTATTGATCCTTGATTGCTACATATCTAGCTTGACATTCTCAGAAACCACATTAAAAATAGCTAAATAATTGGAGGTCAGAGATAATATGTACCGTACAATAGTCTATTTTCCTGTATTGTGCAATCCTGCGTCATCTTGTGCAGTATTTCTTCTCTCCTGTGATGGCGCTACAGGAAAATTGAACACTTGCTGTAATTCCCTACAGATCGCAAATGATCGCTGAAAGTGCAGGAGATACTGATCTAGTTATTACCATGAGTTTTTTCTAACCAGCCCCTTTAACATTTACAGAACTCACCCTAATATAAATGTATTATTGCACACACATTTCTATCTGCTTCATCGTGGCCGCGGCCCGGTACCGCATATCATGTCCGCCCTCTATCGATTCAACTAGGGAGAGGATATGTAGAACTTGGCTTCAGAACAGCTGATCAGCGGGTGTACCAGGTGTCACACCCCACCAATCAGATATTGATGACTTATCCTAAGGATAAGCCATCAATGTATAAAGTCCCAGACCGCCCCTTTAAGCTTCTTGTTTAAAAAAAAATCTCAACAAATTTAAAAGGACAAGACAAAAATACCTTTACTAATTTTTACTTGACAATTCCGTTCCACTTACAGCTATTCTTCCTGACCATCGATACACAGGCACACTCACTTTGGCTGAGTGTGCATGTGCTTTAGGAGTAAATCCCCGTCAGACATCTGATATATCTGTCTATATCCATTTAGAACATACACTTGGTTGAGAGTCTTGAGGGGCAAAGTGGGAAACCACTATACACATAAGATGGCCAATCCTGTAGAACAGTTTTGGTATATATTAATCTACTGTGTATGGGAGCTTTAACATCCATCCATAAAACCTTAAAGAGGACCTGTAAGTTGCTCAAAAATAAATCGTTAAATACCTTGGGTGAATCCCTGATTCTCCAACTATCTTACGTTTGACACTGCACCACTTCATTGGAGAGATATTCACAGTGGTTTTTTTTCTGATATATGAGAAATCTCTATTTGAAGCTCAACTGGACGTTTCTTCAGAGTCTTCTCTGGGGGCGTGCGTGCGCTTTCACCCCTGCTTCCCAGACATTATTAATCACAGCAGCAGCTGATATAGCAGTATGAGACACTGCTGAAGTGCGATTGGCAGCATCTGGAAGGAATGGGTAAAAGTGCATGCCCCCAGGGAAGACTCCAAAGAATTTTCCAGTTGAACTGCAAGCAGAGATTTCACATGGTGCGCTCCTAAAGAAACAAATGTGAATATCTCTGCAATGCAGTGACGCAGCACAAAGTGGAAAAGAGGGCAGAATCAGTGGAGCTCAGGGATTTTTAGAAGGTATTTAGCTCACTTTTTTTTAGCAAGTGACAGATCTTCTTTAATGTTAACATAGATTTAGAAACTGGAGTCAATGAAGAGATACAACTGCTTGTAATGTATGGACTGGTTGGTATGGACATCCACTCGTTGTCATCACCCCTCCATGAAAGGTGGGGTGGAAGCCTTGATAGCCCTATTTACGATGAAAAGTGCCGTAGATTATGTGATATTTTGATACACAAGGTCGAATCTTCAGTCAGTGATTGCACAATAAAATCATACCGAATGAGCCCATAAAACCACAAGCTGCAGGAATCCAGGCTTTGTGCACCACACAGGTAATTAAAATTGGAAAGGACAATAATATATTGTGTTACCGGACAGTCAATTATAGAAAGCTAAAGGATTTCAGGCAGCCAGAAGATAACATGCCGCTGGCTGAATGTACTGCAGTATTCTGCAGCACTACACCAGCACGTCTCGTCACCGTGAGGAAATGAGTCTCCTAAAGAGCATGACTATTGAGATGGTGTGGGACTATAATTGCCAGCATACCCTGTCAGCCATATCCGAGTGGGAGAGACTTGTTGTAGAACCATGGTGTCCTTAAAATAAGGTTTCGAGGATCAATTTATTGCTGGAAGATGATGCTGATCTGAATTACAAATGTCTAAATAGACACAGGTCTAAGGCATAACGTTTCACCTTTCGGAGAGGGACATACCAGCTCTGGCATGCCAAGCTTATTCGCCGTGAAATGCTCCTCTGGGAAATGTAATATGCAAACTGTCTCTTTAGAGAGGAAGAGGACTTGAACTTTACATTGCCACCTGTTGGAAGCAGCGATCCTACAAGTCGTTAGTGATTTGTAAAATTGATGCTCCCAACAGTTCAAGTCCTCTGAAGAGGCAATTAGCTTATTAAATAGCCACAGTCACTATTGCAGCCAGGCTCTATGGAAGTGAATGGTGTCTAACTGTAATGCCATAAACTAATTAATAGGTGTAAACACCCATCTAGGGATGGAAATGTTGTCATATGCAACAGATCAGAACTTATTATGTATGTGTAACAGGAGGACTTTATGCTGACCTGACAGTAGATGGCGATGTTGTGTAACGTTTCCTTCTTTAATGTATTGTATAAGAATTAGTCTCTCTTCTGTTTAGTTTCACTTTCGTTTTTGTTCCTGCTTGCTGATGCAATGCTGTAATGACTGTGCATTATTCTTTTATCTCACGTTCAGAGAAGTAAACGCTTGTTATCCCATGCAACTTGCTCTGTGAAGTTTCCTCTGCAAAGGTGTGGATTCAGAAGCTGTGCAACAGGTTATGGGCCCAGACACCCAGACACCCAGACCCAGGCACCCAGATACAGCGTACCCCGATACAGAGAATCCAGACACCACAGATCCCAGGACACCTAAGAATACCAGATACCCAGGACATTGGAACTCTCAGAAAGACTCTGGTAAATGCAGAAGAATTCTTCAGTGTAAGTCTCTCCAACAGAAGATAAGTTAAAAATGATGAATAGCACAGAACTAAAACTCACAGTAGCTAAACTGAATGATGAGAACTATCAGCTATGGAAGTTCAAAGTAGAGATGTTATTGTCTAAAGATGATTTATGGGAAGTAATCACTACAGATAGACCTGAGGAAGATAATCAGACATGGGATAGAAAAAATAGACAAGCGAAGAGCTACCATCAGCTTATTAGTGGATGATGCTCAATTAATACATATAAGAAATGAAGAAACAGCGAAAAGAATGTGGGAAGAATTAAGAAAGCTATATGAGAGACCCAGCTTAAATCACAAGTTATTTCTACTAAGAAAGCTTTACAATATGAGACTAAATGCAGACAGTGACATGCAGAAGCATATATTCTCAATGATGGAAGTGATATTACAGCTAAGATCTATTGGTGAAGATATTAATGAAAGCCATATAGCAGCAATTTTATTGTGCAGTTTACCAGATTCATATACAGCTTTAATAAATGCACTAGAGACAAGACCAGAAACTGACATTACATTAGAGTTTGTGAAGACCAGACTCATAGATGAATATCAGAGAAGGAAAGAGCAAACAAATGATTCTTCTACTGAAAAAGATAATGGAAATGCTCTTAAAGCTACAGAACTTAAAAAACCCTATAATAAAGAGACAAGAGAATGCTTCAGATGTAAGAAAAAGGGACATTTAAAGAAAGACTGTACTATATGGAAAGCAGAACAGAAATTACACCATAAAGATAATATACAGAAGGTGAAAAACACAATTTCTGATTCATGTGAAAATAATTGGAATGGCACATTTAAAGTAACTGATAAGAAATCATCACTTGGTTGGTTTATTGATTCAGGAGCAACGAGTCATATGACAAGTGACAAGAATTTCTTTACTGATCTTTTATTTAAATAAGAAAGTAGCCATTTATCTTGCAGATGGAAGCAAAATAACCGCAGAAGGTATCAGACAAGGTATGCTAAATTGTTCAAACAAGTTCGGACAAGATTCAAAGATACTTGTACAGGATGTGTTGTATGTTCCAAAATTGGAAGGCGGATTATTATCTGTGAAACGTTTAACAGCAAAAGGACTTACAGTAAAATTCAAAGATAATGAGTGTGCAATTATTGCAGGAAACAAGTTGATAACCAAAGTCAAGGCAGATGAACAATTATATCATTTTGACAAACCAAAGGAACAGATGAAGGTATGTACACATGATCACAAAAACTGTATTCACATGTGGCATAGACGTCTAGGACATAGACACCCAGACAGTATAAGGGAACTACAGAGAAAATAATTGACAAAAGATTTAAAGATATCAGATTGCTCAATTACCATAAGATGTGAATGTTGTATAAAATCCAAAGTCACAAGGATATCTATTCCAAAAGAAAGTGAGATGAAAAGCGAAAAACCACTTGATTTGGTGCATACTGACGTATGTGGACTCATGAAAGTGACTACATCAGGAGGCAATAGATACATGTTGACTTTTATAGACGACTACTCAAGATACACAGTCACATACTAATTAAGAACAAAAGTGAAGTTTTTGATAAACTTGTAGACTATGTAACAAGATCAAGTAACAAATTTCAAAGGAAGCCAATTGTCATCAGAAGTGATAATGGAGGTGAATTTACAGGTCACAGAATGGAAGACTACTTAAGACAAAATGGAATAGAACATCAGAAAACTGTTCCATACACACCTGAACAAAATGGAGTAGCAGAAAGGAAAAACAGAACTCTAACAGAAATGATGAAATGTATGCTGACAGATTCTAAACTACCAGAGAAATATTGGGGTGAGGCAGCAGTGACAGCTACATATCTACAGAACCGACTTTTTCCAGAAAACTGAAGAAAACTCCATATGAACTGTGGCAAGGTATGAAACCAAGTGTCAATCATTTAAAATTTTTTGGATGTAAAGTTTTTATATTCATTCCAATAGAAAAACGTTCCAAACTTCAAAACAGATCCATGGAAGGAATATTCATTGGATATAGTGAAAACTGCAAAGGATATAGAATCCTAGATCCCAAAACAGACAGAGTTACAGTGAGTAACAGTGTGACATTCATTGAAGATTTAAATGAAGACATTATGTTTTCAGTTGAAACAAGAAATGAGAAAAACAATAGTGACATAACTGAAGAAATATGTGATGAGAAAGAAGAGAAATTAATGAAGAACAAAATACTGAAAGTGAAGAATCACAACTACAAACAGATACAGAACCAAGACGTTTAATAAGAGAGAACAAAGGAAAACCACCAAAACGCCTCTCATACAAGGCAAGTACAAGTAAAATGTATGAATCTATCTCTTGGGAAGACATAGCTCGACTTCCAGAAGAAGAAGACTATGATGAAACATTTGCTCCAGTTGTCAAACACACTACAATAAGAACTTTACTTACAGTTACAGCAATGGAACAGATGGAACTAAGACATCTGGATGTAAAGACAGCTTTTTGAATGGAGATTTAACAGAAGACATTTACATGGAACAACCTCCAAGATTCAAAGATGAAAGAAATCCAAACAAAGTTTGCAAACTACAGAAAAGCATATATGATTTAAAACAAGCAGCTAAAGCGTGGAATGACAAAATCACGGAAGTACTAACAAATGAAAAATTTCAAAGAAGCAAAGCTGATCCATGCTTGTACACAAAAAGGCTGAGTAATAGATAGATTTATGTAGTCATATATGTAGACGACATTTTGATTTGTTTTAAACAAGAAAGGGATAAAGAAAACATTCTAAAAATCCTGAAGCAACATTTTGAAATCAAAGACTTGGGAAATGTAAAACAGTACCTAGGAATACATATAGAAAGACAAGAAGTACTGTGGTTAAGACAATTGCTGACAGAATTAGGACAATCACATTTGGAACCAACAAAACTCAAAGAGGACCAAGGAGTCTTGAAGTTGGAGTATTGCCCTACTGAAGAAATGACAGCAGACATTTTCACGAAGGCGTTGAATGCTGATAAACATCAGAGACTAATAAAAAAGTTGGGATTGATTGAATAAGTTCTTACTGTTGAGAAAGGGTGTTGTCATATGCAACAGATCAGAACTTATTATATATGTGTAACAGGAGGACTTTATGCTGACCTGACAGTAGATGGCGATGTTGTGTAACGTTTCCTTCTTTAATGTATGTATAAGAATTAGTCTCTGTTCTGTTTAGTTTCACTTTCGTTTTTGTTCCTGCTTACTGATGCAATGCTGTAATGACTGTGCATTATTCTTTTATCTCACGTTCAGAGAAGTAAACGCTTGTTATCCCATGCAACTTGCTCTGTGAAGTTTCCTCTGCAAAGGTGTGGATTCAGAAGCTGTGCAACAGAAAATTAAAGCCCCAACCCCCTGAGAAAGCCTGTATGGCCGGGATCACATATGCGAGGAATACGGCCGAGTCTTACATGTTAATACCTGGCACTGCCGCCGGTCTCGGAAGCGGAGCGTGCGGCTCCATGTATTGCTATGCGGCCGCACGCTCCACTTCCGAGGTCGGCAGCAGTGCCAGGTATTAACATGTGAGACTCGACCATATTCCTCGCATGTGTGATCCCGGCCTTAAGGTTCAACTTTGTTGGGGAGGCTATGAATGGATTTTAGTTGCTCTAGTGAATCTTGTGTACACTACTAATGATACTCCCCATAATGGTCCTTTGTTGAGCCATGGACTGCATGCACCGTGGTTGGTTAGGAATAGACTAGTACTAACAAATTGTTTAGAATAACTAGCCGAATGGATAGGATTCTCTAACTTAAAAATCCATATGAAATTAACTAATTCAAGATCACTTCAGCAATTTTTAACATTATAGACTACTTTTAATTGAAATTTAAGAAAAGTCACGTTTTATTGCATCCCTTAAAATAGGCCTTATTTACCCGTCTGGGTAATCTACGGTAATTGTAATACCAGTCACAACGCTATTCATCCATCATGGCATCCTGCATCTTGAACATTGCCATCATCATTTGGGCCTCCTGAGGAACCGTGACAATGGGGAAACACGTTGGGGAACATCCTATCTATGAGAAGTTCACTCTTTTATATTGAATTCTCTAGATCTACTAAGAAATGAATATCTGAGCATAGAATCATACAATCGGCCAGGATAATCATGCATCTTGAGGAAATGCATCTGCTTGGAGTACTTATCATAGTGACGGATGATCAACTTTGAACTTAAAAACTACAATATTCGTATGGTCTACTTAATACATGCAGGGGAGTTTTTAGCTGCCTGGATAGTTATTTAAATAGTTTCATTTCTCTTCTCCATTTATATTGTTTTCCCACCTATATTGATAGGGTAAAGTAGGGAAGTGAGGGATAGTCCTCATTGAGTGGGGGCGCCAAAAAAAAAAATCGTTCTTATAGGGTGCCAACCTCCACGGCCAGGCAGGTTCAGGATCAGGCTTATCGCCGCGGGGTGTTGTAGATTTGTTACTGGTCTTTTTTTAATTTTTGGTATTTAAACAACTGTATTCACTGGGTAGGTGTTTTTTTTAACATTGGATTAATTAAAGATAAGTGTTTTAAAAGAATATACGTTCAATTTTAATACCAGTAAAGAAAACTGACTGGCACATCCAGACTAGTGTGAATTAGGTGCAAACCAGGAGCAGCTACCTCCATAGACAATATACAAAAAAAGGTTGCACTCTATCGTGCCAAAGCAAGTCAATGTGAAATATGAAACATGAATAGCAATATGGCTTTTGAATATTAGAAAAAATGAATGAGACGCTTTGCACAAAATTTGGCCAAATAATGCCTGCCCATACACCAACGTCAAGGTGGTCTCAGAACGTATGGGTCCCTGCCTATGTGAACATACCTCTATTAGGCTGACATCTGAATTCCTGGGTGAATGTGGACACCTCTGTCAGTAAAGCTTGCCTTTTCTGGGTGAGCAGGAACCTGCTATAATTAAAATCACCACATGGTGATGGGCGGAGTGCTCGGTCAGTAAGCTAACATAGAAGTAAAAGAAAACTGACTGGCACATCCAGACTAGTGTGAATTAGGTGCAAACCAGGAGCAGCTACCTCCATAGACAATATACAAAAAAAGGTTTCACTCTATCGTGCCAAAGCAAGTCAATGTGAAATATGAAACATGAATAGCAATATGGCTTTTGAATATTAGAAAAAAATGAATGAGACGCTTTGCACAAAATTTGGCCAAATAATGCCTGCCCATACACCAACGTCAAGGTGGTCTCAGAACGTATGGGTCCCTGCCTATGTGAACATACCTCTATTAGGCTGACATCTGAATTCCTGGGTGAATGTGGACACCTCTGTCAGTAAAGCTTGCCTTTTCTGGGTGAGCAGGAACCTGCTATAATTAAAATCACCACATGGTGATGGGCGGAGTGCTCGGTCAGTAAGCTAACATAGAAGTAAAAGAAAACTGACTGGCACATCCAGACTAGTGTGAATTAGGTGCAAACCAGGAGCAGCTACCTCCATAGACAATATACAAAAAAAGGTTGCACTCTATCGTGCCAAAGCAAGTCAATGTGAAATATGAAACATGAATAGCAATATGGCTTTTGAATATTAGAAAAAAATGAATGAGACGCTTTGCACAAAATTTGGCCAAATAATGCCTGCCCATACACCAACGTCAAGGTGGTCTCAGAACATATGGGTCCCTGCCTATGTGAACATACCTCTATTAGGCTGACATCTGAATTCCTGGGTGAATGTGGACACCTCTGTCAGTAAAGCTTGCCTTTTCTGGGTGAGCAGGAACCTGCTATAATTAAAATCACCACATGGTGATGGGCGGAGTGCTCGGTCAGTAAGCTAACATAGAAGTAAAAGAAAACTGACTGGCACATCCAGACTAGTGTGAATTAGGTGCAAACCAGGAGCAGCTACCTCCATAGACAATATACAAAAAAAGGTTGCACTCTATCGTGCCAAAGCAAGTCAATGTGAAATATGAAACATGAATAGCAATATGGCTTTTGAATATTAGAAAAAAATGAATGAGACGCTTTGCACAAAATTTGGCCAAATAATGCCTGCCCATACACCAACGTCAAGGTGGTCTCAGAACGTATGGGTCCCTGCCTATGTGAACATACCTCTATTAGGCTGACATCTGAATTCCTGGGTGAATGTGGACACCTCTGTCAGTAAAGCTTGCCTTTTCTGGGTGAGCAGGAACCTGCTATAATTAAAATCACCACATGGTGATGGGCGGAGTGCTCGGTCAGTAAGCTAACATAGAAGTAAAAGAAAACTGACTGGCACATCCAGACTAGTGTGAATTAGGTGCAAACCAGGAGCAGCTACCTCCATAGACAATATACAAAAAAAGGTTGCACTCTATCGTGCCAAAGCAAGTCAATGTGAAATATGAAACATGAATAGCAATATGGCTTTTGAATATTAGAAAAAAATGAATGAGACGCTTTGCACAAAATTTGGCCAAATAATGCCTGCCCATACACCAACGTCAAGGTGGTCTCAGAACGTATGGGTCCCTGCCTATGTGAACATACCTCTATTAGGCTGACATCTGAATTCCTGGGTTAATGTGGACACCTCTGTCAGTAAAGCTTGCCTTTTCTGGGTGAGCAGGAACCTGCTATAATTAAAATCACCACATGGTGATGGGCGGAGTGCTCGGTCAGTAAGCTAACATAGAAGTAAAAGAAAACTGACTGGCACATCCAGACTAGTGTGAATTAGGTGCAAACCAGGAGCAGCTACCTCCATAGACAATATACAAAAATAGGTTGCACTCTATCGTGCCAAAGCAAGTCAATGTGAAATATGAAACATGAATAGCAATATGGCTTTTGAATATTAGAAAAAAATGAATGAGACGCTTTGCACAAAATTTGGCCAAATAATGCCTGCCCATACACCAACGTCAAGGTGGTCTCAGAACGTATGGGTCCCTGCCTATGTGAACATACCTCTATTAGGCTGACATCTGAATTCCTGGGTGAATGTGGACACCTCTGTCAGTAAAGCTTGCCTTGTCAGCCTAATAGAGGTATGTTCACATAGGCAGGGACCCATACGTTCTGAGACCACCTTGACGTTGGTGTATGGGCAGGCATTATTTGGCCAAATTTTGTGCAAAGCGTCTCATTCATTTTTTTCTAATATTCAAAAGCCATATTGCTATTCATGTTTCATATTTCACATTGACTTGCTTTGGCACGATAGAGTGCAACCTATTTTTGTATATTGTCTATGGAGGTAGCTGCTCCTGGTTTGCACCTAATTCACACTAGTCTGGATGTGCCAGTCAGTTTTCTTTTACTTCTATGTTAGCTTACTGACCGAGCACTCCGCCCATCACCATGTGGTGATTTTAATTATAGCAGGTTCCTGCTCACCCAGAAAAGGCAAGCTTTACTGACAGAGGTGTCCACATTCACCCAGGAATTCAGATGTCAGCCTAATAGAGGTATGTTCAAATAGGCAGGGACCCATACGTTCTGAGACCACCTTGACGTTGGTGTATGGGCAGGCATTATTTGGCCAAATTTTGTGCAAAGCGTCTCATTCATTTTTTTCTAATATTCAAAAGCCATATTGCTATTCATGTTTCATATTTCACATTGACTTGCTTTGGCACGATAGAGTGCAACCTTTTTTTGTATATTGTCTATGGAGGTAGCTGCTCCTGGTTTGCACCTAATTCACACTAGTCTGGATGTGCCAGTCAGTTTTCTTTTACTTCTATGTTAGCTTACTGACCGAGCACTCCGCCCATCACCATGTGGTGATTTTAATTATAGCAGGTTCCTGCTCACCCAGAAAAGGCAAGCTTTACTGACAGAGGTGTCCACATTCACCCAGGAATTCAGATGTCAGCCTAATAGAGGTATGTTCACATAGGCAGGGACCCATACGTTCTGAGACCACCTTGACGTTGGTGTATGGGCAGGCATTATTTGGCCAAATTTTGTGCAAAGCGTCTCATTCATTTTTTTCTAATATTCAAAAGCCATATTGCTATTCATGTTTCATATTTCACATTGACTTGCTTTGGCACGATAGAGTGCAACCTTTTTTTGTATATTGTCTATGGAGGTAGCTGCTCCTGGTTTGCACCTAATTCACACTAGTCTGGATGTGCCAGTCAGTTTTCTTTTACTTCTATGTTAGCTTACTGACCGAGCACTCCGCCCATCACCATGTGGTGATTTTAATTATAGCAGGTTCCTGCTCACCCAGAAAAGGCAAGCTTTACTGACAGAGGTGTCCACATTAACCCAGGAATTCAGATGTCAGCCTAATAGAGGTATGTTCACATAGGCAGGGACCCATACGTTCTGAGACCACCTTGACGTTGGTGTATGGGCAGGCATTATTTGGCCAAATTTGTGCAAAGCGTCTCATTCATTTTTTTCTAATATTCAAAAGCCATATTGCTATTCATGTTTCATATTTCACATTGACTTGCTTTGGCACGATAGAGTGCAACCTTTTTTTGTATATTGTCTATGGAGGTAGCTGCTCCTGGTTTGCACCTAATTCACACTAGTCTGGATGTGCCAGTCAGTTTTCTTTTACTTCTATGTTAGCTTACTGACCGAGCACTCCGCCCATCACCATGTGGTGATTTTAATTATAGCAGGTTCCTGCTCACCCAGAAAAGGCAAGCTTTACTGACAGAGGTGTCCACATTCACCCAGGAATTCAGATGTCAGCCTAATAGAGGTATGTTCACATAGGCAGGGACCCATACGTTCTGAGACCACCTTGACGTTGGTGTATGGGCAGGCATTATTTGGCTAAATTTTGTGCAAAGCGTCTCATTCATTTTTTTCTAATATTCAAAAGCCATATTGCTATTCATGTTTCATATTTCACATTGACTTGCTTTGGCACGATAGAGTGCAACCTTTTTTTGTATACAATTTTAATACCAGTCACAACCTGTAGGCAGGAGAGGTACTGTGTATGGATCAAGGTGCCACATAGTGCCTGCACGTAAAGGGAATCTGTCACCAGGTTGTGCTACCCCATCTGAGAGCAGCATTATGTAGAGACAGACACCCAGATTCCAATGGTGTCGCTTACTGAGCTGCTTGCTGTCATTTTGATAAAATCCCTGTTTTATCTGCTGAAGATCTAGCAGTTCTCTGAATGCTGAGCTCTGTGTAACCCCGCCCACACCACTGATTAGCAATTTTCTACCTATGCACAGTGTTCAGAGCTGCCAATCAGTGGTAGGGATGGGGTTATGCAAATCTCATGAACATGGAAGACTACATGGCAGCAGGTTTACTAGTCCTCTAGTGAATCTTCTGATAAAAAAGTTATTTTTATCAAAACTACAGCAAGCAGACCAGGTTTTCTGTCTCTACATCTACATTATGCTGCTCTCGGATTAGGTGACAAAACCTGGAGATAGATTCCCATTAAAAGGAATGTGTCAGCAAACAATGACTGTTCATACTAAGCTCAGGCGCGCGAGGCACCTTGGTGTGGCCGAGTGGTTCGCCACATCTGGCTCCTGATAAGTAGGTGGGAAGTTGCACTGAACTGCTTGATCACACCAAGGGTACACTGAGCACCTGGCTTAATTTGCTGTCATTGTGTGCTGACAGACTCACTCAGGTCTAGGAGCAAGGCACCCTGGAGGGCATCTGTGCAAAGCATTCTGTGTGCAGGGCAGTATCGTAACAGACCATGTGGCCGCTTGAGGGCCTCCGAGTTGTGGCGGGCCTGATTCTACCCCTCCACCCCTGCCCAGTGCAGTGATTTCAGTGGTATCTGCATTCTATGACATCACTAAATAGCGCCTGGTGCACGGGATGTTAGTCTGAACACAGAAGGGAGGACCGGAGATGTTTTTTTTTTTTTTTATTTTGTCAGTCAGTATTTGCAGAGAGCACTGTGGGGCCTCAATGTTTGTGGAGACTATGGGGGGCATGGAAAGGGCATCATACTGCATTTAGAGTCAGTACTTGCAGAGAGCACTGTGGGGCCTCAATGTTTGTGGAGACTATGGGGGGCATGGAAAGGGCATCATACTGCATTTAGAGTCAGTACTTGCAGAGAGCACTGTGGGGCCTCACAATGTTTGTGGAGACTGTGGGGGGCATGGAAAGGGCATCATACTGCATTTAGAGTCAGTACTTATGGAGAGCACTGTGGGGCCTCAATGTGTGTGGAGACTGTGGGGGGCATCACACTGGGTTGGGGGGCACTGAAAGGGCATTATACTGCATTTAGAGACAGTACCTGCGGAGAGCACTGTGGGGCCTCAATGTGTGGTGAGATTGTGGGGGGCATCACACTGGGTTGGGGGGCACTGAAGGGGCATTATACTGCATTTGGAGTTGGTGTTGGGACATTACACTGCATTGGGAGGCACCGTTGGGGAATCGTACTTCACAGTAGGGGTAACATAATGTTTGGGGGCCACTTTTGGGGAATATCATACTGTATGGGGGCCATGAAAGGGGAAACGTTGTGGCTGAGAACACTAAGGGAATGTGCACACACAGTTTTCAATGTGTTTTTCTTTGTTTTTTTGGGGGGAGGGGGTCTGGTCCAAAAAAAAAAGCTTGAAAGAATTACTATGACTTTCTATTGTGAAACAACTTTGATGTCCAAATAACCAACTGACCCTTTCCTGCTGTCAATCAATGGTGTGTATCCAAAAAAGCCTTCTCTCCAGAAACGTATGTAGAGATGTAGAGTCCTGCTTAGTAATGAGCGAGTATACTCGTTGCTGGGGTGTCCTCCGAGTATTTTGGCGTGCTCAGAGATTTAGTTTCTGTCACCGTAGCTGCATGATTTGCGGCTGCTAGACAGCATGAATGCATGAGGGGATTGCCTGTGGGAGTCCCCACATGTATTCAGGCTGTCTAGCAGCCACAAATCATGCAGCTGCGGCGACACAAACTTAATCTCCGAGCAATGAGCATACTCGCTCATCACTAGTCCTGAACCGTCTATGCTCAGGGGAATGGAGCTTATTCATTCATTAGGGGTTTATAACATGACTGAGGTGCGAGGAGACAATATGATTAGCTCCAAGCTCATGATCAGGCAGCAATAGATCTTCGCCCGAAAAAGGATTTTTCTCAATACTAAAGTTTCTTATGTAACCTTCAAAACTGACCCCTCTAGGAAGACCTCTCACCGCATGACTAAGTGCAATGTGCCACCTGCAGCTGTAATATCAGCCATGAGAGGTGTGAAACCAAAAGCCTCGCCCTTGCTTCGTAGAGCAGATGCTGTGAAATGAAAACCATTTGTTCCACTTCATTTCTACCTGCAGAAAAGATGCCACCGGGGATCATTTGTGAAGATACGAGACCCAGCCTGGCAGTAGCTCAGTAATGAGTGCTCGGCGCATCGGACTCGGGATTATGGATTGCTTCCTAATTCTCTATGTAGCACATCTGTCAGGAAGCTCATGGATCACTGCATTCTCAATATTGCAGTGCTTAAAATGCTGTATTTTATTAATTTATTTACTAGTATAAAATTAAAATGAACAGTAGTGGATGACATATATATTATATCATTTTAAGGGGTTGTCTAGCAATATAAATATTATATATATATATATATATATATATAT
Organism: Oophaga sylvatica; assembly: GCA_033576555.1. Taxonomy (NCBI): domain Eukaryota; kingdom Metazoa; phylum Chordata; class Amphibia; order Anura; family Dendrobatidae; genus Oophaga; species Oophaga sylvatica. Next base: position 51,361,191 of record JARQOD010000002.1, on the reverse strand, counting down.
ATATCTGTTGTATTCATAAGCAGAGCCATCCTTATCCATAGGTTGTGTCTGGTACTGCAGTATACACTTGGATGAGTGGAAATTTAAATACAGACTCTAAACAAGAGAGGTGATGTTTATCTAGGGGAAAAAATATTTCTTTAACCAGAGACACCATTGGAGAAGGACCTGGTGTCATTTCTCATTATTACACAATTCATGGACATCTATGGTTTTATCTTTGCCTATGTGGATTTCATCGGTTGTTACCTATATCTGGTGAGAATTTCATGTCAATAGAACCTTAAGAAATATAATTACTTAGACAATTAGTGACATATTCACTACTTATTTCACCCGCTGTATATACAGTACAGACCAAAAGTTTGGACACACCTTCTCATTCAAAGATTTTTCTGTATTTTCATGACTATGACAATTGTACATTCACACTCAAAGTATCAAAACTATGAATTAACACATGTAGAATTATACATTACACTGTTCTTCAAAGTAGCCACATTTTGCTTTGATGTCTGCTTTGCACACTCTTGGCATTCTCTTGATGAGCTTCAAGAGGTAGTCACCGGAAATGGTCTTCCAACAGTCTTGAAGGAGTTCCCAGAGATGCTTAGCACTTGTTGGCCCTTTTGCCTTCACTCTGCGGTCCAGCTCACCCCAAACCATCTCGATTGGGTTCAGGTCTGGTGATTGTAGAGGCCAGGTCATCTGGCGTAGCACCCCATCACTCTCCTTTTTGGTCAAATAGCCCTTACACAGCCTGGAGGTGTGTTTGGGGTCATTGTCCTGTTGAAAAATAAATTATGTTCCAACTAAACGCAAACCGGATGGAATAGCATGCCGCTGCAAGATGCTATGGTAGCCATGCTGGTTCACTAAGCCTTCAATTTTGAATAAATCCCCAACAGTGTCACCAGCAAAGCACCCCCACACCATCACACTTCCTCCTCCATGCTTCACGGTGGGAACCAGGCATGTAGAGTTGTCACGACGTATAACAGATATATTCAAAGATAGCAACCTATATCTAATGTGACATCATTCTAAATTTCATATAATAGAGAAAATCAACATGTATACATAGTATCTGCCAGCAATGTCTTACCTGACATAATATCCTATGTATTGTGGGCCAATACTGTGTACGTGTCACGCTGTCTCTGGATAGAGGTGGACCGGGGTCTATGCTGACCCTGAACTGGGGTCCTGACTAGTCCCTCTACCTGGAGGTACTGTTAATGGTACAGAGGTCCAGGCCGCCAGCGTAACCCTGTCTCCTGTAGATCCCTGACCACTGTAATCTAGTCCTGAGAAGGACCCTGATTACCACCACAGGGAATGGGCAGGTCACAGCTAACACACAGTCTAAGACAAACGAGACAGACAAGGGGTAAAGAAAACACATCCTTGCATACAACACTTCCACTACAGAGGAACACAAAAGGTTAAGGAGATAAACAATAAGCGAGGAGAGGAAAAACCACAACAGGCACTCTTAGCTTAAGTCTTCTCAGAAACGATCCGCTCTGCTGGTCTGAATGAATGCTTTCACCGGCAACTTCCCCAGCAGACCAGCAGGTATATGAAGGAAGCTAATTAACAAAACATCAATCGCAGCTGGGCGAGGCTGGTCAGCCCAGCACAGAGAGAGAAAGAATTAACTCCCTCAGTGCCGAAAAAACACCCAGCACCAGAAACTCAGCTGTGCGAAGTCAGGGTGTGCAATCGCGACGATCTCCGCCGCGACACACCCGTGACAAGAGTCCATCCGTTCACCTTTTCTGCGTCGCACAAGACACAGTGGTTGGAACCAAAGATCTCAAATTTTGACTCATCAGACCAAAGCACAGATTTCCACTGGTCAAATGTCCATTCCTTGTGTTCTTTAGCCCAAACAAGTCTCTTCTGCTTGTTGCCTGTCCTTAGCAGTGATTTCCTAGCAGCTATTTTACCATGAAGGCCTGCTGCACAAAGTCTCCTATTAACAGTTGTTGTAGAGATGACACTGTTGGGGATTTATTCAAAATTGAAGACATACTGAACCAGCATGGCTACCACAGAATCTTCAGCGGCATGCTATTCCATCCGGTTTGCGTTTAGTTGGACCATCATTTATTTTTCAACAGGACAATGACCCCAAACACACCTCCAGGCTGTGTAAGGGCTATTTGACCAAGAAGGAGAGTGATGGGGTGCTACGCCAGATGACTTGGCCTCCACAGTCACCAGACCTGAACCCAATCGAGATGGTTTGGGGTGAAGGCAAAAGGGCCAACAAGTGCTAAGCATCTCTGGGAACTCCTTCAAGATTGTTGGAAGACCATTTCCGGTGACTACCTCTTGGAGCTCATCAAGAGAAAGCCAAGAGTCTGCAAAGCAGTAATCAAAGCAAAAGGTGGCTAATCTGAAGAACCTAGAATATAAGACATATTTTCAGTTGTTTCACACTTTTTTGTTAAGTATATAATTCCACATGTGTTAATTCATAGTTTTGATGCCTTCAGTGTGAATGTACAATTTTCATAGTCATGAAAATACAGAAAAATCTTTAAATGAGAAGGTGTGTCCAAACTTTTGGTCTGTACTGTATATATATATATATATATATACATATACATACATACACACAACACACAAACACACACAAATATATATACACATACATAATGTATAGGGCAGCACTGTTTTGCAGCGCTGGGGTCCTGGGTTCAAATCCCATCAAGGAGAACATCTGCAAGGAGTTTGTATGTTCTCCCTGTGTTTTTGTGGGTTTCCTCTGGGTTCTCCGGTTTCCTTCCACACTCCAAAGACATACTGATAGGAAATCACAAAAGACATACTGATAGGGAATCTAGAATGTGAGCCGCAATGGGGACAGCGATGATAATGTCTGTAAAGTGCTGGTGAATTCATGGCGCTATATAAGTGAGTAAAATAAACAAAATAAATATATATATATATATATAATATAATACTATATATAATATTTATTCATTCATTCTTGAGCTCTGTACCATTCTGGTCAAGCAGCTGTCTACTTCACAAATTATCATACCCTTACAATTCTTCAGATTCCCAATAATACACCAGGGAAAGAGTTAAAAGTGTACAGACGTCTGGACTTTCCTGGATAATGTGTATATGAAATCTGGAATTAGAACAGTAATTGATTCTCCTCTTCCCTTTCTGTAAAGCGAGCTGTCCCCTGCAGTAACGCAAAGCTGAAATCCTAATCCAGGTTTCTGGCTCCCGCCGGCTGTCTGCAGCGACTCCATGTGCAGCACATATCAGCAGAGCCCACATCCCAAGTACCGTATTCCCGTCTACACCAACTACTTCCCAAAAGGCAGAGACACCAGCATCCGCACACCTACCCGTATGAAGACTTTCCAGACTCCAGAATCGTGCCATTTCCCCTCTGGCCACCATGCTTTTATAGGAAAAGAAGTAAAAATGCACAAAACTCAGCTAAAAACAAATATACAGCCGGCACAAAAAAAAGGGGGAAAAGACGCTCAGTCAACATGAGAGGCTGCTGCCATAAGCCGACTGTGGAAAGAGCTTATTCATCGCCTCCATCTCCACGCCTGCAGTTCAGGCCAGGCACTAGGAGGGAACTGACAGATCAACATTATGTGTTGCTGCAAATTTGGCTGCTAAAATGACGACACCGTGGGGTACCCTTAGGGAGGAAGCGAAAAACACTAAACATCAATATGAATGCAGTCTACCAGCCGGCTCCGCTACCAACCAGTCTATAAAGCGTATGAACTCCTAGCATCATCTGCACAGACTTCAAGCTATAGTTTAAAGTTTATATTTTTTAATTGGTTTTAAGGGTTTGTGTTATTTTTATGCCTTAAAAAAAGATATTGTGTATTATGTAGGTAGGATATTGAAAGAAAGAAGAGCACGCAGTGCCAAACAGTAGCGATGAGCGAACGTGCTCCGATAAGGTGTTATTTATGCTCGGGTGCTGAGTGTCTTCGACGTGCTCGAAAAATATGTTCGAGTTCCCGCACCTGCTTGTCTCGCGGCTGCTCGACAGCCACAACACATGCAGGGGTTACCTAACAGCCGTGAGACATGCAGCCGCAGGGACTCGAACATAACATACGAGCACTGAGAGATGCTCAGATAACACCTGAGCGTGATCGGATAAGACATTGTATGTACGTATTAACAGTGAGTGGCTTCCAATTGGAAGATTTCAAAAGTTTGGACAGGTCACTTCACGGCTTATGAAGCCTGAAAGCTGAAGCGGTTCTTCTAACCCAAGGTCCCTGACCCTACTCATCTTCACCTGTTATCACCGCCTCTCCCATCGGTCTCCCGTAGTTTGTCACCTGCCAGGTCGTTCCAGTGTTTCATGGAGTGAGCCGGAAGTCACAACTACATATAAGTTTACGAGAGCCTCGTCTTGGCCTCGTTCTGGCTCTCATGGACTTGCGTTGGGAGATTGTGATGGAATTTCTGACTTCCGGCCAGTCAGAAGCTGTCGCCGCAGAACCGGAGAGGCGCCAAAAAAAAAAATGAAGATGCAAGAGGTTGGGTATACGACTGTAGGCTGGGACCTTTCATTAGAAGCACCACTCCAGCACTGGAAAAAAAAAACACAAACAAACCGCTGGAGTGGTGCTTAACGAAGTTCAAAAAGACTGAACAAATGCACAGCAAAGTCAATACAGCTTGCTTGTTGTTCAATCTTTATGACATTTTTTTCTGCTTTTTCAGGCAGGTTCCAGGCAGAATCCATCTGAAAAGACATACGCACGTACCTTTAAAGAGAAATCATTGAGCTCATTCCCCTTAAAAAAAAAATCTAATGAATCCATACCTTTATTAAACGAAAATTCTGCTCTGTTGCAGAAACATCCACTTAATGATATGCAAATGAGACTGGAAGTGCTGTGGGCAGGAGGGAGCACTTCCACTGCCTTGACTCTCTGCTCCATTCTTAGCTTTACTCCGCCCTCCATTAAGTGATTGGCAGTTTTCACTACTGCAGCACGTCAGTGGAGGCCAGAGTTAGGGCCCCGTCACACACAGCGAAACACCAGCGATCCCGACAACGATATGCACTTGTCAGGATTGCTGGTGTGTCGCTACATGATCGCTGGTGAGCTGCCAAACAGGCAACGATCAGGACAGCGACACTGCGGGTAACGTCACTTAGTTACCCGCAGTATACGTTGGATACCAGCCCGCTGGTGCAGGGAGCTGATAACCAATGTACTCATCGGGTTTCCAGGCGCTGCGCGGCACCTGGAAACCCGATGTGTACCTTGGTTACCAGCTCCCCTGCAGCAGCGCACTGGTATCCAACGTACACATCGGATTTCCAGGCGCCGCCCGGCGCCTGGAAACCCGATGTGTACCTTGGTTACCAGCTGATCGTTGGTCTCCCGCTGTCACACGCAGCGATTCGTGCTGGCGAGCAGGAGACCAACGATCAAAAAAATATCCAGGACATTCAGCGATGATCATCGATACCCAGCAGGGTGGCTGATCGTCGCTGAATGTCACACACAGCGATATCGCTGGGAAGACCGCTGTTGCGTCACAAAACTAGTGACTCAGCAGCGATCTCGCTAGCGATATCGCTGTGTGTGACGGTGGCTTTAGGCTGTGGTCACACTATCAGTATTTTGTCATTAGTTATTGGCATAGACCAGGAGCAACTAATCTGCAAACATAATTTCTTCTACACTGAACCCAATAGACACCTGGCAAAAAGCATTGACTGATAGATGACAATCTATAAAACTGTATAGCTTGGTCAATTAAAAAAAAAAAAAAGATTTTCTTGCTTCACTTGATATTATTGCAAGTTGCTTAAATAGCAAATATGTATGAGCAGATAGAAAACGCACCAGGGCAGCTGGGGTGGTTTATAGGTTTACGGATTATTTTTCAGCAGTCTGCACACATAAAGATGCACCATAATGGCAGCCCATAGAACTGCTGCAAGGACCCCTCTGGAGTGAGGGGTCATTAAAAAAAATGCTGAGAACATGCAGGGACTGTAGTATTATTTTATAAGGCACTGTCACAAAGGGGGCTTCACAACTAAAACTCTATGTTCCTTCCTCCCCCCTTAATATTTAATAATGTGGTCCAACTTTTACCATTCAGGATGGAAGGACAATGTATTTTTTTTGCCCCTAAAAAGGAAAGTGTCCATACGACCAACCCTCCTATGCCATCTACATGGGCATGTAAGTCATAGAAAGTTGAGTCAAATGATACCTTGATACCTGTAAACCGTTGGATGGTTCTTGAGAAATCTAGGTTTTTCAAATATGTAAATGAGCGGAAAAGATCTGTAAAGAAGATCCAACTCTGACACAGATCTATTCAGCTCATTTACGTATTTGAAAAACCTGGATTTCTCAAGAACCATCCAACGGTTTACAGATGTCAAGGCATTATTTGATTCAGCTTCCTATGGTCAGCCTACCTACGTTACAAAAATACAAAATGTTTGGATGTAGCATGATTAAAACAAACAACTTCCAGAAACCTCTGTAAAAATAAAAAAAGGAAAAAATAAAGATTAACCAACACTTACTGTTAGAAATCCGTACAGTCCGCTTACGTCCAACTCGGTCAAGGCCAATGGGTGTGCTTTGTGAGAAGGCAAAGGGCCGTAAGCGAGCAGAGACAGCCTTGTATGGAGGCACTTTGTGTGATGGAACAGGAGGACGAGGGATCGGCTACAAATGGGACAAAGATCAAAAGAAATCTGGTTAGTAGAAACATTAAAGAAAATACACAAACCCCAACCAAATCTTCACAATTTTGAACCCAAATCAAGAAGTTTTCAGATGTTAAACTTCTTGAAATGTTGCAAATTTTCTCATAACTTGCAATTGTGCAAAAATTTGGTGATTTTTTAGCATTTTTTATGCCAGTCACGCCAGGCCAGGTCCATCAACTTTTCAAAAAGTGGCCTGAGCTTAACCAGGAGGAGCATGGCATGAGAGAGACAAAAAAAATCACCATCGTTTATGCCAAAAGTGCGGAGTAAATGACTACAAAAGTATACTCTAGTTACTGACTGACGTAAATTCCTTGGCATGGCGGTGTAGCAGCTGAAAGATGCACCAAATTCATCATCAAGACTGGCATACAAAGTGAACTCAGGGCCTATATGTTCTATGAAACTTGACATTTTTTCTTAGTCCCAGCACGTGACAACGGTAGCAAGTCACTGACGGCAGTGGTGCCAGTAAAGTTGACATGTCAAAGCTGCAATGGTACATCATTTCTGCATCGGAGAAAACAAAGATCAGCGTGGACCAAGGGAGCCATCAGTGCGGGTACAGTGGGTAAAATGTTTGTTATTGCAGCCATAATAAGTTTATTAAAAAAGTTTCATTAGTGTTGGAAAACTTTTAGGCCACCTTCCCACGATTAGCTTTCTGGTGAGTTTTTGATGTTGTAGATTTTCTGCACCCATTGAGTAAATTTGGTTACTTGCATTTTTTTTCTAAAATACGCAGCATAAAATACTCCCCAAAAACTCATCATGAGAACGTATCCTTATCCTTACAAGTTTTTGGAGTATCCTAACAGCAGGAATTGAGTGTACTGATCCTGTAGGAGAAAATGACCTGTTTTGCCTTCGTGCTACTAAGGACAGGCTTACATGCAACATATTGTAGTGCCATGGCGTGAGAAAAGAAAGAAGAATGGCAGTGTGCTTAGGAGACACTGTACAAACTTATATGCAATAACACTTGACTTAAAATATCATCATTTAAAAAAAACTCTGACGTATAGAATTGGTTTTTGTTATGTAAAGATTGCATGCAGTTATAAGAAAGAGGATTATTTTATGGAAATGATCTAAGTATCTCCATATAGAGTTACATAATCAGCAATTAAAGGGATTATCTGGGACTAACTTTTTTCTGTTTTACCATGGGTCTTATGTTTCGGACTGCCTGCCTGCTCTACCCGCTGCCGATCTCTGCCATCTCAGAGTGGTCACAGACCTCTCCTACTGGCGATTCTGCGGCTTCCGCTGACATTAAGCTACTTGTCTTACACTCGGCTCTGTTGATGGAGCATGACTGCCGATGTCGTGCTGATTGATAGCCGGCTCCCCGCTGCCTAGCTGTGGGGAGCCAACTGACAATCAGCATGACATCAGCAGTCACATCCCCAGAGCAGCCTGGAAGAAGATATGTAGATATGGAGCAGCAGAATCGCTGGCAGGAGTGATTAGTGACCACTCTGAGCTGGTGCCGGGTGGAACAGGAAGGTAGTAAGCAACTAACTGCCTGGTAGTTCTTAGGTTAATAGTAAAAAAAAATAAAATAGTCAGGAAAAACCTCATAAGCCCAAGAGTGCATCAAATATAACATAGCTCCATATCGTTCACGTCAATTCTGGATTATACGTCTTTCATCAGGATTGGTCCCCATATACTTTGTATATAGCATCGGATTTCTTTTTACAGACACATTGCCATTATTAACATAGGAAACTGTTTTTGTCTTGTAAATTTTATTCACTGCAGATGTATAAAAATGGATTGCCATAAAGATGACAATGTAGATGAAAAAATAGTCAATTTTTGGTGATGAAAATTGGACGATTTTCTATATAGAGGGGAATTTCTCTTGCCACTTTCCGTAATAGCAGAATTATATAAGGGAGCTGCAGTTCCTGTAACCGAATGTGGAACATTGCTTCCCCTCCCCGTCTACGATGATAATTGACTATACTGTACATGATTTTTTTCCTGACCTTTCCAACTAGTGAAACAAGGCCGAGAGGGACAGCATTTTTAATTTCACACCATTTTAAACTTTATTACATCCTATGGAAGTGACATTAAAATTTTCCGTGCAATAAATTCTACCATGAAAAGATGACAAGCATCGCTTACACGGGAAAAGTATCAGTACTAATATATAAAAAATATATATATTCATTTAAGGCTTCACTACTTTTTTGCGCTCATGTATTGTGCACATTTGTGACAAGTGGTTATAACATGCATGTTTCCTAGGTGCCATTAGCCACCTGCTAACTATCCAACTACCCCAGAAAACCATGCATGCTCAGATCGATCTAGCTTGCATGTTTATTGCCATAGACAGTGGGGCAGAAGGTGATCCCAGTTACCCCAAGCATTGCCCAGGCTCTTATTTTGGAGTCAGATTTTGCCACATTTACGGAGAAAAAAAAAAAAGGTGCTGGAATTTTCTGGTGAATGGGCGGACACCATGACTGAATTTATGGACCCCATTTTAAGTCAATGGGATTCATTACAGGGGTTGTCCAGGCTTGGGGTTCAAGTCTGCAGTTAGGGCCCCGTCACACATAGCGACACACCAGCGATCCGTACAACGATATGAACTTGTCAGGATCGCTGGTGTGTCGCTACATGATCGCTAGTGAGCTGCCAAACAGGCAGCTCTCAGCAGCGATCAGCACAGCGACTTTGAGGGTAACAAGCGATGCACATCGCTTAGTTACCCGCAGTGTACGTTAGATAGCAGCGCGCAGGTGCAGGGATCTGGTAACCAAGGTACACATCGGGTTTCTAGGCGCCGAGCGGCGCCTAGAAAACCTGATGTGTACCTTGGTTACCAGCTCCCCTGCACCAGCGTGCTGGTATCTAACGTACACATCGGGTTTCTAAAACCCGATGTGTACCTTGGTTACCAGCTCCAGCTCGCTGATCGCTGGTCTCCCGCCTGCCACTCGCAGCGATGCGTGCTGGCCAGCGGGAGACCAACGATCAAAAAAATGTCCAGGACATTCAGCGACGAACAGTGATACCCAGCAGGGGGGCTGATCGTCGCTGCGTGTCACACACAGCGATATCGCTGGGGAGATTGCTGTTGCGTCACAAAACTTGTGACTCAGCAGCGATCTCGCTATGTGAGACGGGGGCTTTACTCTATACGAGTATAACTGCACACATGCAGTACGTGCCGACTAGACGTGTGCGAACTCCCTCAGGGCAAGAGAATTGAGCAAGGCCAGACACTTCTAGTCGGAATGTGATTGAAAGTATGGAAATCGAAAACTTGCAGTTACATGACTGCCCACCCAGCGTCAGAGAATCCTAACAGTCCACACTGTTCGATATCAAGAATTTCTCCAATATGTTGGAAATCAGCTTGTAAACATGGCATTTTTTGAGATTTGTTTTTTTTAGTGTTTAATTGTGGATCTGCTCTAAAATCTTCTTCAAAAATCGCTTGAAAATATCTTAATTTCTAGATTTCTATAGGGAATTAAATTTTGCTGTTCATAAAAGGATTGTTTTGAGTTTTGCTTCCTAAAGAGGCTTTCAAAAATGCCTGACGAAAAAAAATGTGCATCACTTCTTTGAAGTGGATCCTGATGGAATCCACACCAAACTAGGCACTGTCCAAACAAAAAGCCGCAAAAAAAAAACAGTTCAGGTAGAAAAAAACAAAACATTAAAACCACTTATAATCTTTAGAAAAAAAATTCCAAAAAAAGAAAATTTGCCTGAAACAATTTCCAGTTGAAATACTTGGGTTTTTTTTAACATAGATTTTTTTTTATGTGAACATAACCTATGATAACGACCCTTTTCTATGGAATAGGGGACCATGATGCTCACTGCTCACTGCTATTTTATAGCGGTGTTTCTTGGGAAGTTGTTCTCTGGAGGACATAAATAGAAAGAGCGGTTTTCATTACAGCAGGAAAAATATAGTCGTAAGGCTCCAATAAGGGTATGGTTCCAGTGGGCCATCTATGGATTTTGTCACTATCACACTATGGTTGAGGTAACTAACTGTATAGGATTCCTGGAGGGTATCATGGCGCAAGGCCATGGATGGCCCTAGAAAATCTAATACGAAAAAAAGGTTATTTCAATAATCCCTTCAATTTACCAATATACCCCAAGAATTTTTTTACTTGCTCAACCTGTCTACACATGTATTGTAAGTGGAATAATAAACTTACCGATTACCATCTTGTCCAGGTTATAGCGTCTCTGGTCCTCTTTTCGTTCACATGGCTGAAATTTCGACTCACCGGATCACACCGGGGTTTGTAAGTGAGCCGGATATTGCTTTTAGGCCATGCTCACACAATCAGTATTTGGTCAGTATTTTACCTCAGTTATCTGTAAGCCAAAACCAGGAGTGGAACAGCCAGAAGAAATGTATAATAGAAACACTTCATCACTTCTGCATTTTTCATCCATTTCTGTTTTGGTTTACAAATGTTGAGGTAAAATACTGACCGAATACTGAACGTGTGAATGTAGTCTTATAATGTAAGTCTATGGAGCCTCCATAGGACTTAGTGACATTAGACTGTCAGCCAAGCCTGTCAATATCGACGGGTTCGGCCAGCAGTCTAATGTCTATAGGGGTGCCGGCAAACTGACTTTATGGGAAAATCGGTAGCTTTCTCATAAAGAACACAGGAGCACTCGGCTGAATAAGAGCTCCTGTGTATCGGACAATCAGCGGAGATGGCTGCCGGTCAAACGATTGGCCAAAGCATGATTGGCTCAACTGCCATCTCACGTGTGTGACCAACTTTACAGTGTGAAAGCCACTTCCATTTCATACAGAGCCCAGTGTAAGTCAGCAAGTCGGAATTTCAGCACGCGAGCGTGAAGA
>JARQOD010000002.1:51256528-51349458 GCA_033576555.1 Oophaga sylvatica | reverse complement strand
TGAAGAGATCAGGAATAAGTGGGAGCGGATACGGATCTCGGACCGTAATCCGATTAAGCTCACGGAAATCCAGGCAAGGGCGTAGGCCTCCATCTTTTTTCTTCACAAAGAAGAACCCTGCGGCCACTGGGAAGATGAAGGTCTAATATGCCCCTTGGCCAGACTTTCCGAAATGTAATCCTTCATAGCTTGCCTCTCAGGACCAGAAAGGTTATATAACCTAGATTTTGGTAACTTAGCATCAGGAAGCAATTTTATAGCACAGTCATATGCGCGATGAGGAGGTAATTCTTGACACCCTTCCTCTGAAAACACATCCTCAAAGTCCTCCAGAAAAGGAGGTAAGGTTCTAGGCACGACCGTACCGATGACCGTGTTCATGCAGTTACTATTGCAAAATTCACCCCACTGGCTTATCTCTCTGGATTGCCAATTAATAACTGGGTTATGTTTAGTTAACCAAGGAAGTCCCAACACAATAGGAGTGGGAAGGCCCTCCAACACATAACAAGACAATAGTTCTTTATGTATTGCCCCCACTCGAAGGTCTATGTTATGCACGGCTTGCACAAAGCTACCTTGACCGAGAGGCCTGGCGTCAATAGAGAATATAGGGATAGGTTTGGCCAATACACTCAGTTGCATACCTTGCACCTGGGCAAACCGAGCGTCCACCAGATTAGCCACGGCCCCACTATCCAGAAGAACAGAAATCCTCTCAGTTCTCGTACCTACCACCACCTCCGCTGGTACGAGAAACTGAGACGGACTTGGGGACGAAATACATACTCCCAGATTGTCGTCCACCACACAACCTGGGATTAATAGTTTTCCGGCGACTTCTTGCTCAGTACAGTACGGGATGGACACCCCTCAATAAAATGTCCCTCTCTCCCGCAGAAGAAACACCTTCTTGTTTTGGGGCGCACCGCCGATCCCCTCCCTCGGAATGATGTCCCTCCCAACTGCATAGGTTCCTCGGAACAAAACCAGGGGAACCTCAATATTAGGGACTTTAGAAGGAGGTGGAGTCATCACAGGGGGCGGAGTTACCCCACACCTCTCCCGAAGCCGTCTATCAATGCGAATAGCAAGAGCCATAGCGGCCTCCAGTGACGGGGGAGAATCATACTGAGCCAACACATCTTTTAATTTGTCAGATAAACCTTGACAAAACTGGCTCTTAAGAGCCGGGTCAGTCCACTGAGTATCCGTGGCCCACCTACGGAACTCTGAAGAAAATTCCTCTGCCGGACGATCTCCCTGCTGTATCCTACGTAACTTCATTTCAGCAAGGGAGACCCGATCCGGGTCATCATATACCAGACCCAGGGCTGTAAAAAATCGGTCCACTGACTGGAGAGCCGGGGAGCCCGGGGGGAAGAGAACGCCCAGGATTGAGGGTCCCCTTGTAAGAGCGAGATGACAATTCCCACCCTCTGATCCTCACTCCCCGACGACTGCGGCCGCAGCCGAAAATACAATTTACATGCTTCCCGGAAAGTAAAAAACTTGTCCCGCCCACCAGTGAACCTGTCCGGGAGAGCTACTTTAGGTTCAAATCTGGTTTGCTCCCGGGGGTACAAAACCTTGGATTTAACGTCCGTCAGCTCCATGGACAAACTCTGCAACTGCTGAGCTAAATGGGCTACTGGATCCATGGTGGCTGGGGAGAATCTTTAGATGGCCGGTGAAAATGTCACGACGTATAACAGATATATTCAAAGATAGCAACCTATATCTAATGTGACATCATTCTAAATTTCATATAATAGAGAAAATCAACATGTATACATAGTATCTGCCAGCAATGTCTTACCTGACATAATATCCTATGTATTGTGGGTCAATACTGTGTACGTGTCACGCTGTCTCTGGATAGAAGTGGACCGGGGTCTATGCTGACCCTGAACTGGGGTCCTGACTAGTCCCTCTACCTGGAGGTACTGTTAATGGTACAGAGGTCCAGGCCGCCAGCGTAACCCTGTCTCCTGTAGATCCCTGACCACTGTAATCTAGTCCTGAGAAGGACCCTGATTACCACCACAGGGAATGGGCAGGTCACAGCTAACACACAGTCTAAGACAAACGAGACAGACAAGGGGTAAAGAAAACACAGCCTTGCATACAACACTTCCACTACAGAGGAACACAAAAGGTTAAGGAGATAAACAATAAGCGAGGAGAGGAAAAACCACAACAGGCACTCTTAGCTTAAGTCTTCTCAGAAACGATCCGCTCTGCTGGTCTGAATGAATGCTTTCACCGGCAACTTCCCCAGCAGACCAGCAGGTATATGAAGGAAGCTAATTAACAAAACATCAATCGCAGCTGGGCGAGGCTGGTCAGCCCAGCACAGAGAGAGAAAGAATTAACTCCCTCAGTGCCGAAAAACACCCAGCACCAGAAACTCAGCTGTGCGAAGTCAGGGTGTGCAATCGCGACGATCTCCGCCGCGACACACCCGTGACAAGAGTCCATCCGTTTACCTTTTCTGCGTCGCACAAGACACAGTGGTTGGAACCAAAGATCTCAAATTTTGACTCATCAGACCAAAGCACAGATTTCCACTGGTCAAATGTCCATTCCTTGTGTTCTTTAGCCCAAACAAGTCTCTTCTGCTTGTTGCCTGTCCTTAGCAGTGATTTCCTAGCAGCTATTTTACCATGAAGGCCTGCTGCACAAAGTCTCCTATTAACAGTTGTTGTAGAGATGACACTGTTGGGGATTTATTCAAAATTGAAGACATACTGAACCAGCATGGCTACCACAGAATCTTCAGCGGCATGCTATTCCATCCGGTTTGCGTTTAGTTGGACCATCATTTATTTTTCAACAGGACAATGACCCCAAACACACCTCCAGGCTGTGTAAGGGCTATTTGACCAAGAAGGAGAGTGATGGGGTGCTACGCCAGATGACCTGGCCTCCACAGTCACCAGACCTGAACCCAATCGAGATGGTTTGGGGTGAAGGCAAAAGGGCCAACAAGTGCTAAGTATCTCTGGGAACTCCTTCAAGATTGTTGGAAGACCATTTCCGGTGACTACCTCTTGAAGCTCATCAAGAGAAAGCCAAGAGTCTGCAAAGCAGTAATCAAAGCAAAAGGTGGCTAATCTGAAGAACCTAGAATATAAGACATATTTTCAGTTGTTTCACACTTTTTTGTTAAGTATATAATTCCACAGGTGTTAATTCATAGTTTTGATGCCTTCAGTGTGAATGTACAATTTTCCTAGTCATGAAAATACAGAAAAATCTTTAAATGAGAAGGTGTGTCCAAACTTTTGGTCTGTTCTGTAATATATATATATATATATATATATATATATATATATATATATATATATATATACACACACACACACACACACACACACACACACACACACACACACACACACACATATAGACACATGCATAATGTATAGGGCAGCACTGTTGTTTTGCAGCGCTGGGGTCCTGGGTTAAAATCCCATCAAGGAGAACATCTGCAAGGAGTTTGTATGTTATCCCTGTGTTTGCGTGGGTTTCCTCTGGGTTCTCCGGTTTCCTTTCACACTCCAAAGACATACTGATAGGAAATCACAAAAGACATACTGATAGGAAATCACAAAAGACATACTGATAGGGAATCTAGAATGTGAGCCCCAATGGGGACAGCGATGATAATGTCTGTAAAGTGCTGGTGAATTAATGGCGCTATATAAGTGAGTAAAATAAATAAACAAAATAAATATATATATATATAATACTATATATAATATTTATTCATTCATTCTTGAGCTCTGTACCATTCTGGTCAAGCAGCTGTCTACTTCACAAATTATCATACCCTTACAATTCTTCAGATTCCCAATAATACACCAGGGAAAGAGTTAAAAGTGTACAGACGTCTGGACTTTCCTGGATAATGTGTATATGAAATCTGGAATTAGAACAGTAATTGATTCTCCTCTCCCCTTTCTGTAAAGCGAGCTGTCCCCTGCAGTAACGCAAAGCTGAAATCCTAATCCAGGTTTCTGGCTCCCGCCGGCTGTCTGCAGCGACTCCATGTGCAGCACATATCAGCAGAGCCCACATCCCAAGTACCGTAATTCCCGTCTACACCAACTACTTCCCAAAAGGCAGAGACACCAGCATCCGCACACCTACCCGTATGAAGACTTTCCAGACTCCAGAATCGTGCCATTTCCCCTCTGGCCACCATGCTTTTATAGGAAAAGAAGTAAAAATGCACAAAACTCAGCTAAAAACAAATATACAGCCGGTACCAAAAAAAGGGGGAAAAGACGCTCAGTCAACATGAGAGGCTGCTGCCATAAGCCGACTGTGGAAAGAGCTTATTCATCGCCTCCATCTCCACGCCTGCAGTTCAGGCCAGGCACTAGGAGGGAACTGACAGATCAACATTATGTGTTGCTGCAAATTTGGCTGCTAAAATGACGACACCATGGGGTACCCTTAGGGAGGAAGCGAAAAAACACTAAACATCAATATGAATGCAGTCTACCAGCCGGCTCCGCTGCCAACCAGTCTATAAAGCGTATGAACTCCTAGCATCATCTGCACAGACTTCAAGCTATAGTTTAAAGTTTATATTTTTTAATTGGTTTTAAGGGTTTGTGTTGTTTTTATGCCTTAAAAAAAGATATTGTGTATTATGTAGGTAGGATATTGAAAGAAAGAAGAGCACGCAGTGCCAAACAGTAGCGATGAGCGAACGTGCTCCGATAAGGTGTTATTTATGCTCGGATGCTGAGTGTCTTTGACGTGCTCGAAAAATATGTTCGAGTTCCCGCACCTGCTTGTCTCGCGGCTGCTCGACAGCCACAACACATGCAGGGGTTACCTAACAGCCGTGAGACATGCAGCCGCAGGGACTCGAACATAACATACAAGCACTGAGAGATGCTCAGATAACACCTGAGCGTGATCGGATAAGACATTGTATGTACGTATTAACAGTGAGTGGCTTCCAATTGGAAGATTTCAAAAGTTTGGACAGGTCACTTCACGGCTTATGAAGCCTGAAAGCTGGAGCGGTTCTTCTAACCCAAGGTCCCTGACCCTACTCATATACACAACTGCCGTCATCTTCACCTGTTATCACCGCCTCTCCCATCGGTCTCCCGTAGTTTGTCACCTGCCAGTTCGATCCAGTGTTTCACGGAGTGAGCCGTAAGTCACAACTACATATAAGTTTACGAGAGCCCCGTCCTGGCCTCGTTCTGGCTCTCATGGACTTGCGTTGGAAGCTTGTGATGTAATTTCTGACTTCCGGCCAGTCAGAAGCTGTCGCCGCAGAATCGGAGAGGCGCCAAAAAAAAAATGAAGATGCAAGAGGTTGGGTATAAGACTGTAGGCTGGGACCTTTCATTAGAAGCACCACTCCAGCACTGAAAAAAAAAAACACAAACAAACCGCTGGAGTGGTGCTTAACGAAGTTCAAAAAGACTGAACAAATGCATAGCAATGTCAATACAGCTTGCTTGTTGTTCAATCTTTATGACATTTTTTTCTGCTTTTTCAGGCAGGTTCCAGGCAGAATCCACCTGAAAAGACATACGCACGTACCCTTAAAGAGAAATCATTGAGCTCATTCCCCTTAAAAATAAAATCTAATGAATCCATACCTTTATTAAACGAAAATTCTGCTCCGTTGCAGAAACATCCACTTAATGATATGCAAATGAGACTGGAAGTGCTGTGGGCAGGAGGGAGCACTTCCAATGCCTTGACTCTCTGCTCCATTCTTAGCTTTACTCCGCCCTCCATTAAGTGATTGGCAGTTTTCACTACTGCAGCACGTCAGTGGAGGCCAGAGTTAAGCCCCCGTCACACACAGCGATCTCGCTAGCGAGATCGCTGCTGAGTCACTAGTTTTGTGACGCAACAGCGATCTCACCAGCGATATCGCTGTGTGTGACATTCAGCGACAATCAGCCCCCCTGCTGGGTATCGCTGATCGTCGCTGAATGTCCTGGACATTTTTTTGATTGTTAGTCTCCTGCTGGCCAGCATGCATCGCTGCGTGTGACAGCGGGAGACCAACGATCTGCTGGTAACCAAGGTACACAGCGGGTTTCCAGGCGCCTGTATTTTGTCATTATTTATTGGCATAGACCAGGAGCAACTAATCTGCAAACATAATTTCTTCTACACTGAACCCAATAGACACCTGGCAAAAAGCATCGACTGATAGATGACAATCTATAAAACTGTATAGCTTGGTCAATTAAAAAAAAAAAAAAAAAAGATTTTCTTGCTTCATTTGATATTATTGCAAGTTGCTTAAATAGCAAATATGTATGAGCAGATAGAAAACGCACCAGGGCAGCGGGGGTGGTTTATAGGTTTACGGATTATTTTTCAGCAGTCTGCACACATAAAGATGCACCATAATGGCAGCCCATAGAACTGCTGTAAGGACCCCTCTGGAGTGAGGGGTCATTAAAAAAATGCTGAGAACATGCAGGAACTGTAGTATTATTTTATAAGGCACTGTCACAAAGGGAGCTTCACAACTAAAATTCTATGTTCCTTCCTCCCCCCTTAATATTTAATAATGTGGTCCAACTTTTACCACTCAGGATGGAAGGCCAATTTTTTTTTTTGCCCCTAAAAGGGAAAGTGTCCATACGACCAACCCTCCTATGCCATCTACATGGGCATGTAAGTCATAGAAAGTTGAGTCAAATGATACCTAGATACCTGTAAACCGTTGAATGTTTCTTGAGAAATTCAGGTTTTTCAAATATGTAAATGAGCGGAAAAGATCTGTAAAGAAGATCCAACTCTGACACAGATCTATTCAGCTCATTTACATATTTGAAAAACCTGGATTTCTCAAGAACCATCCAACGGTTTACAGATGTCAAGGCATTATTTGATTCAGCTTCCTATGGTCAGCCTACCTACGTTACAAAAATACAAAATGTTTGGATGTAGCATGATTAAAACAAATAACTTCCGGAAACCTCTGTAAAAATAAAAAAGGAAAAAATAAAGATTAACCAACACTTACTGTTAGAAATCCGTACAGTCCGCTTACGTCCAACTCGGTCAAGGCCAATGGGTGTGCTTTGTGAGAAGGCAAAGGGCCGTAAACGAGCAGAGACAGCCTTGTATGGAGGCACTTTGTGTGATGGAACAGGAGGACGAGGGATCGGCTACAAATGGGACAAAGATCAAAAGAAATCTGGTTAGTAGAAACATTAAAGAAAATACACAAACCCCAACCAAATCTTCACAATTTTGAACCCAAATCAAGAAGTTTTCAGATGTTAAACTTCTTGAAATGTTGCAAATTTTCTCATAACTTGCAATTGTGCAAAAATTTGGTGATTTTTTAGCATTTTTTATGCCAGTCACGCCCGGCCAGGTCCATCAACTTTTCAAAAAGTGGCCTGAGCTTAACCAGGAGGAGCATGGCATGAGAGAGACAAAAAAAATCACCATCGTTTATGCCAAAAGTGCGGAGTAAATGACTACAAAAGTATACTCTAGTTACTGACTGACGTAAATTCCTTGGCATGGCGTGTAGCAGCTGAAAGATGCACCAAATTCATCATCAAGACTGGCATACAAAGTGAACTCAGGGCCTATATGTTCTATGAAACTTGACATTTTTTCTTAGTCCCAGCACGTGACAACGGTAGCAAGTCACTGACAGCAGTGGTGCCAGTAAAGTTGACATGTCAAAGCTGCAATGGTACATCATTTCTGCATCGGAGAAAACAAAGATCAGTGTGGACCAAGGGAGCCATCAGTGCGGGTACAGTGGGTAAAATGTTTGTTATTGCAGCCATAATAAGTTTATTAAAAAAGTTTCATTAGTGTTGGAAAACTTTTAGGCCACCTTCCCACGATTAGCTTTCTGGTGAGTTTTTGATGTTGTAGATTTTCTGCACCCATTGAGTAAATTTGGTTACTTGCATTTTTTTTCTAAAATACGCAGCATAAAATACTCCCCAAAAACTCATCATGAGAACGTATCCTTATCCTTACAAGTTTTTGGAGTATCCTAACAGCAGGAATTGAGTGTACTGATCCTGTAGGAGAAAATGACCTGTTTTGCCTTCGTGCTACTAAGGACAGGCTTACATGCAACATATTGTAGTGCCATGGCGTGAGAAAAGAAAGAAGAATGGCAGTGTGCTTAGGAGACACTGTACAAACTTATATGCAATAACACTTGACTTAAAATATCATCATTTAAAAAAAACTCTGACGTATAGAATTGGTTTTTGTTATGTAAAGATTGCATGCAGTTATAAGAAAGAGGATTATTTTATGGAAATGATCTAAGTATCTCCATATAGAGTTACATAATCAGCAATTAAAGGGATTATCTGGGACTAACTTTTTTCTGTTTTACCATGGGTCTTATGTTTCGGACTGCCTGCCTGCTCTACCCGCTGCCGATCTCTGCCATCTCAGAGTGGTCACAGACCTCTCCTACTGGCGATTCTGCAGCTTCCGCTGACATTAAGCTACTTGTCTTACACTCGGCTCTGTTGATGGAGCATGACTGCCGATGTCGTGCTGATTGATAGCCGGCTCCCCGCTGCCTAGCTGTGGGGAGCCAACTGACAATCAGCATGACATCAGCAGTCACATCCCCAGAGCAGCCTGGAAGAAGATATGTAGATATGGAGCAGCAGAATCGCTGGCAGGAGTGATTAGTGACCACTCTGAGCTGGTGCCGGGTGGAACAGGAAGGTAGTAAGCAACTAACTGCCTGGTAGTTCTTAGGTTAATAGTAAAAAAAAATAAAATAGTCAGGAAAAACCTCATAAGCCCAAGAGTGCATCAAATATACATAGCTCCATATCGTTCACGTCAATTCTGGATTATACGTCTTTCATCAGGATTGGTCCCCATATACTTTGTATATAGCATCGGATTTCTTTTTACAGACACATTGCCATTATTAACATAGGAAACTGTTTTTGTCTTGTAAATGTTATTCACTGCAGATGTATAAAAATGGATTGCCATAAAGATGACAATGTAGATGAAAAAATAGTCAATTTTTGGTGATGAAAATTGGACGATTTTCTATATAGAGGGGAATTTCTCTTGCCACTTTCCGTAATAGCAGAATTATATAAGGGAGCTGCAGTTCCTGTAACCGAATGTGGAACATTGCTTCCCCTCCCCGTCTACGATGATAATTGACTATACTGTACATGATTTTTTTCCTGACCTTTCCAACTAGTGAAACAAGGCCGAGAGGGACAGCATTTTTAATTTCACACCATTTTAAACTTTATTTACATCCTATGGAAGTGACATTAAAATTTTCCGTGCAATAAATTCTACCATGAAAAGATGACAAGCATCGCTTACACGGGAAAAGTATCAGTACTAATATATAAAAAATATATATATTCATTTAAGGCTTCACTACTTTTTTGCGCTCATGTATTGTGCACATTTGTGACAAGTGGTTATAACATGCATGTTTCCTAGGTGCCATTAGCCACCTGCTAACTATCCAACTACCCCAGAAAACATGCATGCTCAGATCGATCTAGCATGCATGTTTATTGCCATAGACAGTGGGGCAGAAGGTGATCCCAGTTACCCCAAGCATTGCCCAGGCTCTTATTTTGGAGTCAGATTTTGCCACATTTACGGAGAAAAAAAAAAAAGGTGCTGGAATTTTCTGGTGAATGGGCGGACACCATGACTGAATTTATGGACCCCATTTTAAGTCAATGGGATTCATTACAGGGGTTGTCCAGGCTTGGGGTTCAAGTCTGCAGTTAGGGCCCCGTCACACATAGCGACACACCAGCGATCCGTACAACGATATGAACTTGTCAGGATCGCTGGTGTGTCGCTACATGATCGCTAGTGAGCTGCCAAACAGGCAGCTCTCAGCAGCGATCAGGACAGCGACTTTGAGGGTAACAAGCGATGCACATCGCTTAGTTACCCGCACTGTACGTTAGATAGCAGCGCGCAGGTGCAGGGATCTGGTAACCAAGGTACACATCGGGTTTCTAGGCGCCGAGCGGCGCCTAGAAACCTGATGTGTACCTTGGTTACCAGCTCCCCTGCACCAGCGTGCTGGTATCTAACGTACACATCGGGTTTCTAAAACCCGATGTGTACCTTGGTTACCAGCTCCAGCTCGCTGATCGCTGGTCTCCCGCCTGCCACTCGCAGCGATGCGTGCTGGCCAGCGGGAGACCAACGATCAAAAAAATGTCCAGGACATTCAGCGACGAACAGTGATACCCAGCAGGGGGGCTGATCGTCGCTGAATGTCACACACAGCGATATCGCTGGGGAGATTGCTGTTGCGTCACAAAACTTGTGACTCAGCAGCGATCTCGCTATGTGAGACGGGGGCTTTACTCTATACGAGTATAACTGCACACATGCAGTCACGTGCCGACTAGACGTGTGTGAACTCCCTCAGGGCAAGAGAATTGAGCAAGGCCAGACACTTCTAGTCGGAATGTGATTGAAAGTATGGAAATCGAAAACTTGCAGTTACATGACTGCCCACTCCCAGCGTCAGAGAATCCTAACAGTCCACACTGTTCGATATCAAGAATTTCTCCAATATGTTGGAAATCAGCTTGTAAACATGGCATTTTTGAGATTTGTTTTTTTTTAGTGTTTAATTGTGGATCTGCTCTAAAATCTTCTTCAAAAATCGCTTGAAAATATCTTAATTTCTAGATTTCTATAGGGAATTAATTTTGCTGTTCATAAAAGGATTGTTTTGAGTTTTTGCTTCCTAAAGAGGCTTTCAAAAATGCCTGACGAAAAAAAAATGCGCATCACTTCTTTGAAGTGGATCCTGATGGAATCCACACCAAACTAGGCACTGTCCAAACAAAAAGCCGCAAAAAAAAACAGTTCAGGTAGAAAAAAAACAAAACATTAAAACCACTTATAATCTTTAGAAAAAAAATTCCAAAAAAAGAAAATTTGCCTGAAACAATTTCCAGTTGAAATACTTGGGTTTTTTTTAACATAGATTTTTTTTTATGTGAACATAACCTATGATAACGACCCTTTTCTATGGAATAGGGGACCATGATGCTCACTGCTCACTGCTATTTTATAGCGGTGTTTCTTGGGAAGTTGTTCTCTGGAGGACATAAATAGAAAGAGCGGTTTTCATTACAGCAGGAAAAATATAGTCGTAAGGCTCCAATAAGGGTATGGTTCCAGTGGGCCATCTATGGATTTTGTCACTATCACACTATGGTTGAGGTAACTAACTGTATAGGATTCCTGGAGGGTATCATGGCGCAAGGCCATGGATGGCCCTAGAAAATCTAATACGAAAAAAAGGTTATTTCAATAATCCCCTTCAATTTACCAATATACCCCCAAGAATTTTTTTACTTGCTCAACCTGTCTACACATGTATTGTAAGTGGAATAATAAACTTACCGATTACCATCTTGTCCAGGTTATAGCGTCTCTGGTCCTCTTTTCGTTCACATGGCTGAAATTTCGACTCACCGGATCACACCGGGGTTTGTAAGTGAGCCGGATATTGCTTTTAGGCCATGCTCACACAATCAGTATTTGGTCAGTATTTTACCTCAGTTATCTGTAAGCCAAAACCAGGAGTGGAACAGCCAGAAGAAATGTATAATAGAAACACTTCATCACTTCTGCATTTTTCATCCATTTCTGTTTTTGGTTTACAAATGTTGAGGTAAAATACTGACCGAATACTGAACGTGTGAATGTAGTCTTATAATGTAAGTCTATGGAGCCTCCATAGGACTTAGTGACATTAGACTGTCAGCCAAGCCTGTCAATATCGACGGGTTCGGCCAGCAGTCTAATGTCTATAGGGGTGCCGGCAAACTGACTTTATGGGAAAATCGGTAGCTTTCTCATAAAGAACACAGGAGCACTCGGCTGAATAAGAGCTCCTGTGTATCGGACAATCAGCGGAGATGGCTGCCGGTCAAACGATTGGCCAAAGCATGATTGGCTCAACTGCCATCTCACGTGTGTGACCAACTTTACAGTGTGAAAGCCACTTCCATTTCATACAGAGCCCAGTGTAAGTCAGCAAGTCGGAATTTCAGTCACGCGAGCGTGAAGAGAACCGAAACAGTGCTGGAACCTGGTAAAGACAGTGACCAGTAGGTATTTTATTGTACTTACACTAAAAAAAAGCCCACACACATATGTAGACAGGTTACGGGAATAAAAATTTCCTGGGAGTGCTTCTTTAACCAATATTGCTCTTCAACATACTTGATTTAAGCAGTAAACAGGTCAGATAAGGGCATAGAACGCAATATGATTAAATGATTAGCTCACAGATCTTGTAATAAATGATTAATGTTCAGTAGCATGCAATATCTCAACAGCCCCAATCAACACAACGTACTATCAATTTTATTGATGTTTGAATACAATTAGTAAGGAAATCAGAAACTGGAGTTAGTCGAAGAGGATGCATGCATCATTCTTAAGGAAAGAAATTATGATAAGAGGAATGTTAGGACACCATTCAAGAGAAGATTCAGAAGGTCTTTCATTTTGTAGAGAGGTCATGCTCCAAAGCTTACTTTTTGAAGCATATCTCCATTCTCTTCATCCTCGCTTGTCGCATAAAGGTTGACACCTCCTATTACAGAAATGGGTCTTCTTTTATAATTCCCTTGGAACTCCATGCCAGGTTTGCATACTTTTGTTTCCTCACTAACAGACTGTGAAGAAAATGTACAGTTCCCACCATCTGCATTTTGGCAATCCATAGGAACCGAATCTTCTGGGATGGAGAAACTGCGAATGGCCATCTGACCATAATCCGAAAGGGGTCTTGGCCTACACCGGCTTTTTCCTGTGACCCATTTCTGAGATGAAACTTTCTGAGATTCAGCTTTTTCCTCATCTTGAGATGTTGATTTGGTCCAGGAATCTTCTGCTGTAACCTTTTTTAAAATGTGAACAATGCAAGTGAGGTAACTGGATGAATGTTAGCCCAATTAGCAAAACTTACAATAAAAAGAAAGGAAGAAAATGACAATGACTTGTGTCTGTACATGTGAGGCCTAATAGTGCACACTGTGCTGCTCATTTTTTACTTAGAATTGAGCACTACAAAAATAATAAACGGTGTTAACCAATTACAACCAAAAATTATCATTAAAGAACAAATGGAGCAGATATACAACGGTCAGATATACTACTTTGTACCATAGATGAACTAATGCCATTAAAGCCCCCCATAGAGAATAGATAGTGGTCAGCCGAACATTTGGACCACAGCAATCATGCCCCATACACAGAAACGCTCAGTTATGCCAAATGCTCCCGTGTTCGCCACAAGAGATCTCCCGCCAGACTCCTCTAGCGGTGGCTTATATCTCAAAGAACAAAAGAATCAGCAGTTTGAATTCAGAGATGCCAGATCCTATTCTGCCAAGACATCTGTTGGTAGGAGTGTTGGGAGGCCCCATTCCCATTAGACTGTCGGCCAATCCTGCCAATATCACCAGATTCTGCCGACGATAGTCTAACGCAGTGTTCCCCAACCGCAATCCTCAAGGGCCTCCAACAGATCATGTTTTTTTAAGATTTCCTGAAAATATGACCTGATGGTGGCTTTTGAAGACTGGAGTTGGGGACCGCCGGCCTAACGTGTAGGGGGGTATTAATCCCTCAATTGTCATGACAGTTATAACTAAATCCATACAAGTTCTACATTGGATTCCTGTAATAAATATATTTAATTTGTAATATTTTATTTTGTTGCCTCAAGTTAGAATATTTACTTAGTACTTATGTGCACTTCATTGCTTTTGATGGACAAAAAAAAAAAAAGAAAAGGGGGTCCAGTTAAGGTTCTTCGTTTTGTGACATAATTGCCTGGTATTTGATTCATACCCAATACCCACTGCTTGCCAACTTTCCATTGTTTTTTTCGGAAGATAGGGACTTTTTTATTTGCATGCCCACATGACTTTCTGATAGGCCACGTTCTATCCATGCCCTGACACCCTGAAGATACGTCTACATGCAAGGGTAGTACAGTGGAAAAGTTCAGTGATGCATTGCTTTCTGGAGGCTTCTCTGGAACACAGGAGACTTGAAAACTCTACCAGGAGCACCATTCACTTTCTGGAAACCCTACAGATCTTCCTCTTGATTTGTCCAATTCCCTACCTCTAATTTGCTAACAACGCTGTTCCTCTGGAGCGGCGAATCCTGCACAGAGTCTCTCCACCTGACAAAAAAATGAATGGGACCAACAAAGCCTGATCTTCATCTCACCAGAAGACCAATAACAACAGCCTGGACAACTTCTATGCATGAAAGCTCAATATTATGTGTGGTCATCAGAGTTTTCCCACATATGTTCATCTCTCTTTCTTCTGCTACTGCATTGGAACAAGACATTTTTTAATTCAGGAGTTTAGGAAAGCTTGAAAACAAAACCCACAGCAACTGCTAGGAAGCCTTATTGGTGATTACCCACTTTTCCCTACACTTAAACATTAAAATGGCTAATAATGATATATCATACGATTAAGGGGAATACATCATCTGAAAATTAACAATTGTTTAACTCTTTTTTTTTGTATTAAATGTATTTTTAAAGACATTTTGACATACCGTAGTTCACATCACCATCTATATAACTGGACACTGAAGCTATCTTCAGAGTCATACTTCCTATTCTTTCAGAAAAACTTTTCAGCAGTCTCATTATCATCAGAGGCAGGATTAACAATGACAGGTAACACCTCTATACAAGGCTGATAACACAGGACCTACCAATCACAATAGAAGATGTCCCTTCTCAATGATCTTTGCTCCGCTGATTAGACACTTCAGTAAAAAGAGAGAGTGTGCAAGTCCATCTAATGTACAGAAAGTGCAGAAAGAACGAGTCTAGAATAACCCCAGTGCTGAATGTGAAAAATGCATGATTTCTAAAAAATGTTTAATACAAATTACGATATGAAAAAAAAACATTGCCAAAAAATAAACTGCAAATAAAATCCTGATTGAAGCAGTAAGTCAATTTCTGATGATACATTTTCATTTAAGTGGCTGTCCAGGATTAGAAGAACATGACTACTTTCAGCAACTGCACCACCTCAGACCATGGGTTGGACGTAATATTGCAGCTCAGCTCCATTTATTTCAATGGCACCACGTTGTTATAACAGACACTGACAATGGTCAGGGGAGGCGCAGATTCTATAAGAAAGCAGACATCATTTTCCAATCCTACTTAACTCCTTGAAGTCCAGTGATTTTTTTCCTTTTGTTTGATAAACTGTTTATGCACAGATCATATCACCTGTCTAATACTTAATCAACATTTCCCCCATCGCTGTGATCTACATAAAAGAGACCAAATTAAATCCTGCACCCATAATTTTCCCTGGACTTTATGCAATTTTGTAGGCCTATATATCGCTCATATTTCCACAACTATAACACTTTTGCAATCTTATTTAGCAAATTACGGCACCTGCAAATACAAATATCTAAAATATAATATAAATCCCAATATGATTAAAAAAAATAAATAAAATCACATACCGTAATAAAAACCACCTAAAAATACAGAGAGAAACGGATGAGAATACCTTTGTATCTGTAACAGACACTGGGGGTCCACAGAAGCAATGTAACAAGTGACAAGTAACTGTCGGCATCCCGACCTTCAATCACTTAGTGCCAAGTTGTTCCATACAACACAGTGTTTGCCTTTTATTTGCGCTCTATGTTTGCAGGTGAACCTTGTACCTCTCACAAGGCAGCTCCTTTACCAAAGCGTTTCTTAACTCGTTAAATTCAAGCTCGAAGGAGAATTTTACTTCGACATTACGTAATTCATAGAAGGGGTAAAACTGGAGAATCTACTGCAGGGTGGAGTACAAATACATATCAGAACACTTTTCTGTACGGTATTATGTACAAGGGTTACTCAAAACTTAAAAGGGACCTGTCATGTCCCCAAATGCTATTAACCTGCAGATATAGGGTTAATCTGCAGGGAATGGCGTTCTAAATCAGTTTCGTTCATTGCACAGAAAGCGACTTTATTCCTCCCATAACTTTATCCCTCCCCCCGGCAACCTCCGGCTTTCAGTCATATTAGTAGGCCGGCGTGGCTTCAGTAACCTGTCAGTGTATAGTGAGTGAAGTCTGAAATCACGCCCTGGCACTGACAGCTGGCTACGCAGTGCATCAGAGCCGGCTATCAGTCAGTGCTGGTACGTGGTTACAGCTGCCGCTGGACAAGAACCATGCCGGCCACACCTCTATGACTGAAAGCCGGAGACTGACGGGAAGAACAAAAGTCCATTTCCTCCTGGCAGCCGGGCTCTCAGTGTAGCGGCCACACTGATTTAGAACGCTATTAACTTGCATGTTAACCTCATATCTTCAGGTTAGTAGCATTTGAGGACATGACATAAGCTACAATTTCCCCTTTAATAGATTTTAGACTGAAATAAGAGTCCCTTATGCTGTGGATTAGGTGATAACTTCTTGCTATAGTATACACCTTTAATTATTTTTTTTCCTTTTAGATCTAATGTGTTTAACCATCACCTGACATCATTTAATGTGGCTGAAGCTACAGACTGTTGGCTAATCGCTTCCAAGAAATGTTTTGTTTTTTTTCTTTTCAAAGAACTGCTGCTGACCATTGCAAAACTCATATTTCCCACTATACTAATCAACACATACAGTAAGTTCCGATTTCACAAAAGCAAGTCTGGTCGCACTCTGACCTTGGCACCCAAGAGGGGTCAAAGGTTAGAACCAAGAAGTAGATATCGGTGTGGGACCCAGGCTGAGTGGGTTTGGCAGAGAATCAAATGGATTGTGTATTGGCTCTTTTAACCCGTTCTAAACCATTGATAAAAAAAAAAAATTATGGTCAGTTTCACAAATCCGACATTTAAGGAGGCGTAAACACCCGCTAGAGTTTATTGCAAGGTAAGTGCATAGAAGCAGCTCTATGGATTGTTGTAGAGGTTGCATAAGTGGGTGATTGAAAGGTATAGAAACACTGGCTTTAGATATAGCACATACAGAATATTGAAAATTTTAAAAAGTAAAAAAAATGCCACGTAATTTAAGCGTTTTTTAAAATATTGTAAAAAGTGTTTGTGGCGACAGGATAAGAATGTAATTGAGATACTATTCGGTTCAACAATTGTGAGCATAGGAGAAAAGCATAGAGGCTCACTTAGACTGTTTGATGAAGCTTTGTTTGAGAACTCCCAGTGAAAAGCTGGGATGTTCGTCATCAATGTCAGAGCCTCTGCTACTTCCCGGAAAGAAAAAGTCATCAGTGATGTCTGTTTCAGGGGTTGTGGCTGGTCTCTGCTCTCTGGGTTCTCTAATTCCAATGTGCACTGACAGTGCACTCTTACCAGCTTGTCACTCATCATCAGAGCCAGCGAGGGAGCGCACTGTCACTGTGCATTAAAAAGTTATTACAGAGACAAGATCCTATTGAGTAAGTTGGAATTGACAACCCAACGCATGCTCAGTATAGCAGGGTCTAGCCTAGCCCCTGAAATGGAGGTCACCGATCACACTTCGTTTCAGGATGGGGTTACAGGCTGTGGCAGTGACCTGATGACTTCTCATTTGAATATCCCAGCATGCACAGGGGATTCTCAAACATAGCGTAATCAAACCAGAAGTAGGAAAAAAAGAAAAATAGATCACTTAGATAGCGTAGTGAGGGAATGGTAGGGAATTTTGTTTTAAAGTATATTAGAAAAAAAGACTAGATTACTACATTAGCGCTAGATGGGATTAAAATAATTGTTAGTTTCAGACCATCCCGTTAAAGATTAGCCAGTCATAAAAGGTGATTAAACAAATGCCAATCAGCTCACATGCAGCTGATTGGAGGTCATTTAAATGGAATATATAATCAGAAAATGGCGTCTTTAGGTTAAGGATTTGTGTTAGATTTATTTTTTAAAAAATGTTGGCATTTTTTTTCATATCATGATCTTTAATAAAAGAAAAAAAATATATAGTTAGCTATTCTGTAATTTTCACACTGGCCAATGAGTTTTTTTTAGGCTTCAACTTCCTTTTCTTTTAGGAAGAGTTTTCAGCAGGCTCCTTATCATCAAAGGCAGGATTACAATCAATGACAGGTAATGCCTCTATACACAACAGACAACTCAGAGTACAATAAGCAAAATAGAAGATATAACATACAAAAAAAGAATCTGAAATGTAAAAATGAAAAAAAAAAAAAGGTGGCAAAGGTTCAGGTCCTCATGAGTGTGAGGCACTCTTTGGAGTCACTCTCTGCGCTGACTGGTCAGTGAGGCTCCCTCTCTATTTACGATACAATACACTTTATTGATCCCAGGGGCAAATTACAGTATTACAGCAGCAATACAAACAGCAGTACATAAAATATTAGGACACAAATCTTGCACAGGTATACCAACATTACATAATAAATAAATAATAAAAGTGTGCAGTTCAGGTGTATATAAGACAATGTTAATTGACATTAGTACACCAGCCATCAGTCATTATTTTCTACCACCCTTAGGAAATTATTATACATCCCCATAGCAGTAGGTACAAACGATTTCCTGAATTTCTCCTTCTTGCACCTTAGTAGGATTAGACGGCTGCTGAATGTGCTCTTCTGCTTCAAGAACAGCTCGTATAGGGGGTGTGTATTATTGTTCATTATAGCCCTACACTTTTTCTGAATTCTATCCTCCAATACCTCCTCAAAAGAGTCAAGATGGAGGCCAACAGCTGCACTTGCCTTCTTGATAAGTTTGTTGAGCTTATTAGCATCAGCTACTCGCACACTACTGCCCCAGCAAATGATAGCAAAAAAGATGGCGCTTGCTACAACGGACTGGTAGAACATCTCCAGCATTTTACTGCACATATTGAACGACCTGAGCTTCCGCAGAAAGTACAGTCTGCTCATTGCCTTCTTGTAAACCTTTTCTGTATGACATCTCCAATCGAGTTTACTGTCAAGGTGAACTCCCAAATATTTGTAGCTCTCAACCATCTCCACCTCCAGGCCAGCAATGGTGATCGGTAAGTAATCCTCCTTTTTCCTTCTATAACTCACCACCATCTCCTTGGTTTTCTTTACATTTAGTTCTAGACAGTTAGTCTGACACCAATCCACAAAGTCAGAAACCACCCTTCTATATCTTCCTCCCCCCGGCCCCCCACAATGCCCCCTACAATCACGGAGTCATCTGAGAATTTTTGGAGGTGACAAAAATCAGATTTATACTGAAAGTCAGCTGTATACAATGAGAAGAGGAAGGGTGACAGCACTGTACCCTGAGGGGCTCCAACACTGCTCCGTACACTGCCAGATACCACCTCCCCCATCCTTACAAACTGCGGCCTGTCCGTCAGGTAGTCACTTATCCAGTTCACCATCCCCTCATCTACCGCCATATCAGTCAACTTATTACATAGTAAGAGCGGCTGTAGGGTATTGAAAGCACTAGTCCATGTTAGGGCATTTGAAAATGGTGACTGATTGACAAAAACTCCCTGTAAGTGTGTAGCCCTGGTACACAATACCAGGAGGATGAGTGGAGAGGTAACAGTTAAGGTCTCTTCATGACATCATGTACACTTCTGACACACCCAGCAGGGGTGTGGAAGGGAGTGATTTAGTCAGTCAGTGTCTGGACTTCAGAGTGAGAAGTCACTTTCCTGTCCTTGGACAGAGTAGACGTGTCCAGTTTAAGTCTATCATCAGTTCAGAAAGTGGAGTCTGGTGTAGGTGTCTGTATACACCTTAGTCTAGTCAGAGCTGTGCCCCACTGGAAGAAAGACTGAACTATCTATTAAGAGACAAGCAAGGCGAAGGGCAAAGTGGAAGGAAGATAATTGAAAAAGTGCTTTTGACTTGGAAAAGTCCTGCACGTTGCAACCGGTTACTGGGGACCGAAGGATCACTATTGTACAGCATAGTGAAGAGAAAACCAGGAATCTACCGGACCCTAGGTCGCGGCAGACAAGCCCCCTTATAGTCAGAACGTAGCTGGAGTCAGAGGGTGTGAAGACTTTGAGTTAGTGCACGACAATAAAAGGATTCAGCTCCCTCGCAGGAAGGCTTCTAACACTAAGCTGACTGGGCAAGTACAGCTAAAGAAAAGCTGGAGATTTGAGAGGATTACGCTTCAGGCTGGTCGTACTCAGCTTCATTGGACAGTAAAGGAGGCCCCTAACTTGCTTAGCTGTTGCCTCAAAGCTCATCCTCCATCAACCCCATCAGCCTCCCTGGGACCTGCCTTATCATCCTGCAAGTAAAGGTATGGAAAGACGTTGACTGTGTGAGACTGAGTTATTATTGCATGCCTGCACAATCCCTACCTAACTACCGACCTGAGGGAAGAGTCCCACCTGTAGGGGACCCGACATCTAGCTGCCTCACCATCCCCTCAGAGATCTACAGCAGCGCTGGTACAAATTACCAGAATACTACAGGTGGCGTCACGAACTGTACATAAAACAATCCCTGTAAATATATATCCCCAACATACGCCAGACCGCCCGGGCCACAGACCGAGCCACAGCTACCTGTGACAAAATCCCCATAGACTTCCATGGGCTCGGCTCTGAGTACCCCATTGCCCTGGTAACCCACAATTGTGGTGGCGGGTCGACACAACTTTTGGCGTCACGAACAGGATACGAAACTTGCAGCATTGCGAGCCCTGTGTGCCTGTGGAGTGTTTTTGTGAAAAAGGACTGTTTGCATTTTTGGCGCCAAAATCGCCATTTTTGTCGCCATATTCGCGCCCTCA
The DNA here is from genome assembly GCA_033576555.1 of Oophaga sylvatica. Lineage (NCBI taxonomy): Eukaryota > Metazoa > Chordata > Amphibia > Anura > Dendrobatidae > Oophaga > Oophaga sylvatica. The sequence continues at coordinate 51,328,654 of JARQOD010000002.1, read as the reverse complement.
GGCGCTGGAGAAGAAGGAGGGCGTACCTGAAAGAGCGCGCAAAGTCTTGGACACGCCCCCGGCTCTGACTCAGCGGCAGGTCCTGCAACAGGAAGTGAACGCTCTGACATCAGAGCGCCTGCGACGAAGGTCCTGTTCCCACTGCGGTGCCTGTGAAGTAGCAGCATCTGAAACCGGTAGGCTCCGTTTAACCAAGGGGGCGCTAAGATGTCACAACAACCGGCTGACAGTGCGGCCCCGGCCGGAGGCCCCAATCCCGCACCGTCTGGTATTATAGCGCCAGATGGAGGCGCAGGCCCTGCACCCAGTCCGGTAGTCCCGATCATGCCACTAACGCTCCCATATATGCCTGGGGCGAAATGGCTTCCCCAATACAGCGGTGGGCCAGGCACATTAGCAGGCTTCAAACGGAAGTTATGCAGCATCTTAGAAATGTACTCCATGCCTGAGAGACAAAAAGCTGCTGTGCTAATAGGGCAGCTAACTGGCGCTGCTGAGAGGGAAGTGGAGACTTGGGATACCGTTGATCAGGAGTCGGTGCCTGCGATCTTCCTGAAGCTTCATGCCATATTTGAAGACCGCACAGAAACGGATCTCCGGATGGCCTTCTATCACTGTTCACAACAGCCAGGTGACAGCATCCGGGACTATGCTTGCCGACTACAGGGAGCCTGAGAGCCCTCAAGCAAATTAACCATTTAAATGCTATCGACGAGAATAGAATGCTGAAAGAACAATTTATACAGGGATTGAGATCCCCAGAGGAACGCAGAACTGTAAATTGGTGGTCCTTAGATCATCCGGATGCTACCTTTGATGCCCTAAAGGACATGGCAATAAAAGGGCTGCGGCCCCTGGGCAAACCCGAGGTGGCCACCCAACATCATCAGGGTGAAGTCACTCTGGAACCGGCAGTAACCCCTGTTCCCGCTAGTGGCAGAAACCAAAACGCAGGTGACACCTCCTAGTGAATTGGACTGTCTGCGCTCAGAGGTGCGCCAGCTGACTAAAATCTGGCCGCTGTGATGAGTGCCCTACAGCTGCGGAAAGAAAAGGAAGGGAAGATCTTGCTAGCTGACTGCCCAGAGGACGTTCCGTGGATGCACCGGAGGAGAAAGAAGACGTCGCCCCCCCGGAGGAGGACAACGCCACCCCCAGGAGCAACCTCTGATCAACACCCTTCTCGTCGAGAGATCATCTGTTATCGCTGCAACCGGAAAGGTCATCTGTCTACACAGTGTCCTTTAAACGGGCAGAACCTGGGTCCAAGGGCCAACACCCAGGAGAATACCCGTCAGGCCCCCTAGACTGGAACCGCAGGTATGTGGGCGGGCGACCCTACCTGTCTATTATTCTAGATGGTATTGCTGTTCCAGCATTGTTAGACACTGGGTCCCAGGTGACCCTCATACCTGATGCTCTATATACCAAGTACTGGTCAATGGACAGTCTTAAACCTCCGAGCCTTGACTTTACTGTGTATGCTTCGAATGGTCTTCCTGTAGAAGTGCTCGGAACCAAATGTGTAGATGTAAAGGTGGGCAGAGAGGAGTTGAAAGACCAAGGGCTTCTGGTAGTAAAGACTGTAAATGAGGAGAACGGTTTAAATATCATTTTGGGTACTAACATTATCGGTAATTGTTTGGGAGAAGTTGTGTTCTTACTCCAACAGCTCGCTGAGATTGCCCGACCAAGGCAGAGAGGAGTAATCCAAAGAGAGATCCGGGCCCTGGTGTGTCAGCAGCAAGCGAAGCTTACCGACGGCGAAATTGGTAATGTACGGGTCACTGACTCAGTTCCTATTGTGATACCCCCAATGAGTGAAATGATCATTTGGTGCAGGGCAGCCATAGGTCTGAGAGGACAGAATTACCAAGCTGTAGTAGAACCCCACCATTCAGAACATAGACCTACACTTATGACTGCTAGAGGAGTAGTAGAAGTGGTGAATGGAAGAGTACCGGTACGGCTTCTCAATTGGGGAGATGATGAGGTAAATTTACCCGTTATGCAACCATTGCTAAACTTCATGCTGTTGATAATAATTCTATTCTCCCGGCTGAGTCCTTAGACTCCTGTCAAATAGAGGAGGACAATGACCCAGCAACTCAGGTGGCGGAATGGTGTCAGCAACTCCATGTTGGGACGGACACCACTCCCGCTCACCAGAAGCAAGGGGTATTACGGGTGGTGCAAGAGTACGCCCAAGTGTTTAGCAAAAATCCACTTGATTTTGGGACAAGGGAGTACAACATCATATCCCTACAGGCAATCATCCTCCCATCAAAGAGCGGTATAGGCCCATACCTCCAGCTCATTATCAGAAGGCTAAAGAAATGTTGAATGATATGAAGAAAGCTGGGGTGATAAGGGATAGTTGTAGTCCCTGGGCAGCCCCTCTAGTTCTGGTTAAAAAGAAAGATGGTAGTATGAGAATGTGTGTGGATTACAGGCAGGTGAACCGCATAACACACAAGGATGCATACCCGCTACCACGCATAGAGGAATCATTAGCTGCTCTGAAAACGGCTAACTACTTTTCTACCCTTGATCTGACTAGTGGTTACTGGCAAGTGGCTGTGGCTGAGGAGGATCGTGAGAAAACGGCTTTCACCACCCCAATGGGGCTCTGTGAGTTCGACAGAATGCCGTTTGGGCTCAGTAGTGCCCCAGGAACATTTCAGAGAGTGATGGAAAACTGTCTGGGACATCTCAATTTTGAAACCGTGCTGCTATACCTAGACGACGTTATCGTGTATTCCAAGACATATGAGGATCATCTGAAGCACCTGGCAGAAGTGTTTGAGTCCCTGTCCAGGTACGGGATGAAGTTGAAACCCTCAAAATGCCATCTACTCAAGCAGAAGGTACAATACTTGGGGCACATCGTCAGTTCGGAAGGAGTAGCGCCGGACCCAGAGAAAGTCACTGCCATCCAGAAGTGGCCGGAGCCGAAGAACCTTAAGGAAGTGCGACAGTTCCTGGGACTAACGGGTTACTATAGGAGATTCGTGAAAGATTACACGAAGAAGGCAGCTCCTTTACAGGACCTCCTAGTAGGACAATCCCTGAAGAGCAGAAACCCTCCCTTTAATTGGGGTAAAGAACAGGCTGAAGCATTCCAAAAGATGAAAGAGATCCTTACAGGTGATGAAATCTTAACCTATCCTGATTACAGTCAACCGTTCCTGTTGTACACCGACGCCAGTAATGAAGGGTTGGGAGCCGTTCTCAGTCAGAAGCAGAATGGACAAGAAAAAGTCATCGCATATGCTAGCAGAAAACTCAGGCCAACTGAAAGGAATCCGGAAAATTATAGCAGCTTCAAGCTAGAGTTTCTGGCGCTGGTCTGGGCCATTACTGAAAGATTTAAGCACTATCTGGCCTCCAATAAGTTCACTGCGTTTACAGACAACAACCCGTTAACGCACCTGGAAACCGCCAAGCTGGGCGCCATGGAGCAGCGATGGATGGCTCGGTTGTCCAATTATCAGTTTACTATCAAGTACCGGGCAGGTCGAAAGAATGCTAATGCTGATGCGTTGTCCCGAATGCCGCATGACTCTGACACGGAAGAAGAATCGGACGACCTGGAAGAAATTGAGCTACCCGCGTTCCATCGAAATGGGGTAGTCCACGAGCATCAAGTCCACAGAAAGCAGAATGGTGCAACATTAAATCCTTTACCCCATCATAGTTGGAAAGAGACTCAGGACAGTGATCCAGTGGTCAGCCGCATCAAGGAGTTGTTAAGACAGGAAGGCTCCTCTCTGGGAAAGGATGCATCTATGTCAGCCAAGCTCCTGTGGAACGAGAAAAGCAGGTTGTTCCTATACCGTGAGAAGTTGTGCAGAAGATACGTCAACCCCAGAACCCATGAAATGGTCTGGCAAATCGTGGTCCCCAAGGCAGACGTCCCAATGGTGTTGGAAGCGTACCACGATCAAGCAGGACACTTTGGCTGGAGGAAGCTGGAGACCCTGTTGAGATGCCGGTTCTACTGGGTAGGGATGCGCAGCTCCGTCGAGAGGTGGTGTCGGAACTGTGGACCCTGTGGTCTCAGAAGAAAGGACTACGGTAGTCAAAAGGCCCCCCTGCAACCTATCCGGACGACTCGTCCTCTGGAGATTGTAGCCCTGGACCACGTCAAACTGTCGCCGAGTAGATCTGGATACTCATACGCCTTGACCATGGTGGACCATTACTCCAGATTTCTGGTAGTCGTTCCAGTGAAAGACCAGACCGCAGTGACGGCCGCGAAGACCTTTCAAGCAAGCTTCTGCAGACCGCATGGGTATCCTGAGCAAGTCTTAACCGATCAGGGACCTGCTTTTGAAGCCGATTTATTCAAGGAATTCTGTCAAATGTACGGGTGCAAGAAAATAAGAACAACACCATATCACCCTCAAACCAACGGTCTTTGTGAAAAGATGAACCATATTGTCCTTGACTTGTTGAGATCCATACCGTTGGAAGACAGGAATCGATGGCCGGATTTACTACCTGATTTGGTTGATTTGTACAACCATATACCTGTAAGCTCAACTAACTGCACTCCAGCCTATCTTATGAGAGCAAGGCCCGGAAAACTACCAATGGATTTAGAACTTGGAGTGGTAGAACCGGAGGCAGACGATGCCGTGGAGAACTGGGACGTCAATCGGCAAGAGCAATACAGAAGAGTACAAATCTGTGTAGAGGAAAGTCTTAATAAGGCACGGGAGAAACAGGAAGATGTTTACAACCGAAATGCTCCTGCCAAGCCTCTGATGCCTGGAGAGGAAGTATTAAAAAGAAAAAGAAAGATGCACAAACTGGATAATCAGTGGGAGCAAGAACCCTACGTCATACAAGATTCTAAATACGACAACAGAAAAGTTTGTGTCGTCAGTAAAGACGGAGGAAGAACAACAACCACTGTGTCCAGAGATCATTTGAAGTTGTGTCCAGAACACTTAAAGAGTTGTGAAAAGAACCCTGTCTTCAATCAAAGAGAAAGAAAGGAAGAGGTCCTACACACCGATCTGGGAGATTTTCCTGCGGATTGGCCCCGACTGGGAGATGCTGTGATAATTCCAGTGTTGCAGTTTTATCAGCCACAAGAGGAAGTTTTACCTCCAGTTGTGCCTGTGGTGCCAGTTGAGCCCGCTCAGGAGTTACCCATTACAGCAGCACCTCAACCTGTAGAACCTCAAGATGGATCATCTGAAGCAGCGCCCCATACTATGGGATCCCCTGGTGAAGCTGACTCACACCGCCCAGCCATCAGTACGCTTGCCAGATCCATAGAAAGGTTAAGGCAGTTCTATAGTTTGCCGTTACGCAGTGCAGACAGATCGCAACTTGTTATACCTGAAACTACACCACGTAGATCAGAGAGAATCACAAAAGGGAAATTACCCATTAGATATCAGCAGTAGTTATAACGAATTTATGTGAACATTGAAAAGTCTATATATATAAATGTGTTTTTCCCTATTATGTCTTCGTTTAACAATGGACTCAGAGGCTGAGGACTGAGCCAGCCCAAAAACTGTATCCTGTAAATAGTTGCACTAAAGTGCCTTCTTAATGGTTTCACATGAAACCTTGACTCACCTCTGAACCAAAAACCCGTGTGGTGTGGCACTGAGTGAGGTCTGCATTTGGATGTCCTGCAGCCCACCCAGGACCCACGTTGAAGGTTTGGTGCGGGTCCTTCACAAGTATCTTGTATATATATTTATTAAATGCTATTTGATACTTTTGTATTTCTATATGTAAAATGTTATTGTTCGTAACGTTCAAGGTGTTCTCACCTCCCGGATGGGAAGAAGTTAATGTTTGTTGTTATGCATAAACAAAATTTTCTGTCTCTTTATATTTTACAGCCCGGGAGTGCTGTCATTTACCATGGGGGAATGTGTAGCCCTGGTACACAATACCAGGAGGATGAGTGGAGAGGTAACAGTTAAGGTCTCTTCATGACATCATGTACACTTCTGACACACCCAGCAGGGGTGTGGAAGGGAGTGATTTAGTCAGTCAGTGTCTGGACTTCAGAGTGAGAAGTCAGTTTCCTGTCCTTGGACAGAGTAGACGTGTCCAGTTTAAGTCTATCATCAGTTCAGAAAGTGGAGTCTGGTGTAGGTGTCTGTATACACCTTAGTCTAGTCAGAGCTGTGCCCCACTGGAAGAAAGACTGAACTATCTATTAAGAGACAAGCAAGGCGAAGGGCAAAGTGGAAGGAAGATAATTGAAAAAGTGCTTTTGACTTGGAAAAGTCCTGCACGTTGCAACCGGTTACTGGGGACCGAAGGATCACTATTGTACAGCATAGTGAAGAGAAAACCAGGAATCTACCGGACCCTAGGTCGCGGCAGACAAGCCCCCTTATAGTCAGAACGTAGCTGGAGTCAGAGGGTGTGAAGACTTTGAGTTAGTGCACGACAATAAAAGGATTCAGCTCCCTCGCAGGAAGGCTTCTAACACTAAGCTGACTGGGCAAGTACAGCTAAAGAAAAGCTGGAGATTTGAGAGGATTACGCTTCAGGCTGGTCGTACTCAGCTTCATTGGACAGTAAAGGAGGCCCCTAACTTGCTTAGCTGTTGCCTCAAAGCTCATCCTCCATCAACCCCATCAGCCTCCCTGGGACCTGCCTTATCATCCTGCAAGTAAAGGTATGGAAAGACGTTGACTGTGTGAGACTGAGTTATTATTGCATGCCTGCACAATCCCTACCTAACTACCGACCTGAGGGAAGAGTCCCACCTGTAGGGGACCCGACATCTAGCTGCCTCACCATCCCCTCAGAGATCTACAGCAGCGCTGGTACAAATTACCAGAATACTACAGGTGGCGTCACGAACTGTACATAAAACAATCCCCTGTAAATATATATCCCCAACATACGCCAGACCGCCCGGGCCACAGACCGAGCCACAGCTACCTGTGACAAAATCCCCATAGACTTCCATGGGCTCGGCTCTGAGTACCCCATTGCCCTGGTAACCCACAATTGTGGTGGCGGGTCGACACATAAGCACAGAATAGTGGATCCTAAGGCTGCTTTCACACATCAGTTTTTTGACGTCAGGCACGATCCGGCGTGTTTTAAAAAAAACGGATCCGGTACCGGATGCGTTTTTTTGCATTGACTTTCATTAGCGCCGGATCGCGCCTGATGTCATTGCGTTGCATCCACGCTGATTGCAACGTTTTTTTTTTTTTTCCGGAGCCGCCTGAATCGGCACATCATGCGGCCGGAAATAATACAAGTCTATGGAACCGGACCAGTCTTTTGTGAAATCCGTCAAAAGACTGATCCGGATTCTGGAAACCAAGGTCTCTCTCTCTCCGGTCCTTTTCCACATAGAAAATTTCTTCTTCCGGGTTGAAAAGGTCAGGTCAGATCCGGCAAGAAATCTGATCAGTTGCATCAGTTTTTTCAAAATCAGCGCCGGATCCGTCCTATCAGGTATACGACGGATTATGCCTGACACAAAAAAAATGATGTATGAAAGTAGCCTAAGAGGAGAAGGAACAGCCCCTATAAACAGGCACTTGGCACTATACCAGGTCACTGTCCAATGCCGGACTCACTAATCACTGACATTTCACATTTTTCAGTAAAGCATTAGTTGCTGGAATTATATGGTTATATCGTATAAGTTACACACATATAGTATTTAACTTTTGATTTCAGTCCTAGCCGTCATACCAAGGCATCTTTTCTGCAAGTATTCTATTTTTTCCCCAAGGTCATATACAGGTGAGACTAATCACTCAGCACTAATGCAAATGGACATAAATGAGATTTTTGCTGTACATTTATAGCCCATACCCGACAATTACACCATGGTAATAATATATATATTTTAATTTTAGAAACAGTAAAGTTCCTATATGTGCGCTGTGTCGGATACTGCTGTTTGGCCCCACACATGAGAACACTTTATACCTGCACTTCCAGAAATAGCCAGTGAACAAGAGCTGCACTGTTTTGCGTTCTGGGCACACAAGGTTTATCCGACAACTTTATAGCCATCCCAAGAATGGGGCTCTGTAATCTGGGAACCAGGCTCTCCAGGGCCCCATCCTTAATCAAGTGTCGGTGCACATGCTCCACATCTGCTCTATTCCAGTAACTGTTGTTGGGATGGTCGTAAAAAAGCTCAACAGTGGAGAGCCCGCTTCCCAGAGCCACGTTCTAATGATTGCTTTGGTTCCCAGTTATCGGACCCCTCAGAGCTCAGTAATTTACATACCATCTTGGAAATAACACTATAATAACAGGACAACATCTGCAAGGAGTTTGTATGTTCTCCCCGTGTTTCTGTGGGTTTCCTCAGGGTTCTCCGGTTTCCTCCCATACTCTAAAGACCAAACTGGTAGGAAATGTAGATTGTGAGCCCCATTGGACAGTGATGATAATGTCTGTAAAGCGCTGGGGGATTAATGGCGCTATATAAGTGAGTAAAATAAATACCACAGATTATAAGAAAACAGTCTGTCACTGGCCTGTGATCTGAAGTGACGCCCCACAGACTTCCTGCTCTCTTCTGGTACGGTACGAAGATACACATCTTTCCTGCTCTCTTCTGATCACTTTATATAACACTTCTGTAACTTTACTTACCTAACTAAGCTGGCCAAGTTTTACTTTCACTTGGCTTCTAAAAACTTATATAAAAAGACAATGTCAATCATGTTTGCCTTTTTTGTTTTTCCAACATGACATAATCGTGTGTCTGGGTCTGAGCACGGACTGTTACTGGCAGCAGATCTCCTGACCCAAACTTCACAGCCTCATAGATATGTATGAGGCTGTCAAGTTCAGGTCAGGAGACCTGCAAACAGTCCATGTCAGGGAAAACAAAAAACAAGAAACAAATATCCTAAAATAAAACAAAATAAAAAATATATTGCAAAACATGCATGAAGTTGTAATAATAATAATAAGGGTATTTGGTAAACATAATTTTGATCAAAAGAATGTACAAGCCATCCCGCCACGTCAAGGCAACCCTTTGTGGGACAGTCCTACTCTAATATTAAAAACCTTTCCACTTGTCAAGTGACGTAAATGTGAACAAGGCAGAGGGACTGAACCCACCAGTTGAAGCATAGGCCAGACAGGATGGATTTTTCAGCTAAAAAGCAGGGCAGTCACACCCTTATATGCACAAGATGCACTAAGAACTAAATGAAAAACTGGGTCTGAACTGAAAAAGTAAGTTAATGTGTATGCAAAATGTAAATGCATATCAAACACATGACCATTAACCCTCTCTGACATTAGACGTACTATCCCGTCCATAAAACCCGTGCCATTCTGACCATGGACGGGATAGTACGTCATAGGCGATTAGCTGCGCTCCCGGAGGGAGCGCAGCTAATCGCCGCCGGGTGTCAGCTGACCGCTCCCGGCACATTAACCCCTTGCACACCGCGATCAAACATGATCGCGGTGTACTGGGGGCACAGGGGAGGATCGCGCAGGGTGGGGGCTCCCTGCGCGCCCCCCTGAGACCCTCAGAGCAGCGGATGTGATTGCGCTGTTCTGAGGGCTTCCTCCCTCCCAGGACCCGGATCCAAGATGGCGCTGGGGTCCTGGAGGGAGGCGGCTTCCTCAGTGCCTGCCGAGAGCAGGCATGAGGAAGCGTCCTGCACTGCCTGTCACATCGCTGGTGTGACAGAGTGCTGTGCACACTGTCACACCAGCGATCTGATGAAATACAGTGATGTCCCACCCTGGGACAAAGTAAAAAAGTAAAAAAAAGTAAAAATAAACATGTGTAAAAAAAAATCCAAAATAAATAAAAAAAAAAAAAAAAATATTCCCCAATAAATTCATTACTTATTGTAAATAAAAAAAATAAAACAATAAAAGTACACATATATGGTATCGCCGCGTCCGTAACGACCCCCCTATAAAACTGTCCCACTAGTTAACCCCTTTTGTGAACCCCTTAAAAAATAAAAAATAAAAACGAAGCAAAAAATCAGTGCTTTATCATCATACCGCTGAACAAAAAGTGGAATAACACGTGATCAAAAAGACGGATATAAATAAACATGGTACCGCTGAAAACGTCATCTTGTCCCGCAAAAAACGAGCCGTCACACAGCATCATCAGCAAAAAAATAAAAAAGTTATAGCTCGCAGAATAAAGCGATGCAAAAATAATTATTTTTTATATAAAATTGTTTTTATTCTATAAAAGCGCCAAAACATAAAAAAATGATATAAATGAGGTATCGCCATAATCATACTGACCCGAAGAATAAAACTGCTTTATAGATTTTACCACACGCGGAACAATAAAAACGCCTCACCCAAAAGAAATTCATGAATTGCTGATTTTTGTTCATTCTAACCTCCCAAAAATCGAAATAAAAAGCGATCAAAAAATGTCACGTGCTCAAAAATGGTACCAATAAAAGCGTCACCTCGTCCCGCAAAAATTAAGACCTCACATGACATTGTGGGCCAAAATATGCAAAAATTATAGCTCTCAAAATGTGGCGATGCAAAAAACTACTTTTTGCAATAAAAAGCGTCTTTTAGCGTGACAGCTGCCAATCATAAAAACCGCTATAAATAGTAAATCAAACCCCCCTTTATCACCCCTTAGTTAGGGAAAAATAATAAAATAAAAAAAATGTATTTATTTCCATTTTCCCATTAGGGTTAGGGTTAGGGTTGCGGCTAAAGTTAGGGTTAGGGTTGGCGCTAAAGTTAGGATTAGGGTTAGAGTTAGGATTAGGGTTAGGGTTGGGATTAGGGTTGGGACTAGGGTTAGGGGTGTGTTGGGGTTAGGGTTGGAGTTAGAATTGGGGGGTTTCCGCTGTTTAGGCACATCAGGGGCTCTCCAAATGTGACATGGCGTCTGATCTCCATTCCAGCCAATTCTGCGTTGAAAAAGTCAGACGGTGTTCCTTCACTTCTGAGCTCTGCCATGCGTCCAAACAGTAGTTTATCCCCACATATGGGGTATCAGCGTACTCTGGACCCCAAGAGTTATTGTGAAATTTGTCCTATTTCTTCTGTTACCCTTGGGAAAATAAAAAACTGGGGGCGAAAATATTATTTTTGTAAAAAAAAAAAGATTTTTTTGTTTTTACGGCTGTACATTATAAACTTCTGTGAAGCACTTGGGGCTTCATAGCGCTCACCACACATCTAAATAAGTTCCTTGTGGGGTCTATTTTCCAAAATGGGGTCACTTGTTGGGGATTTCCACTGTTTAGGCGCATCAGGGGCTCTCCAAATGCGACATGACGCCCCCAGACCATTCCATCAAAGTCTGCAATCCAAAACGTCACTACTTCCCTTTCCGAGCCCTGACATGCGCCCATACAGTAGTTTTCTCCCACATATTGGGTATCAGCGTACTCAGGACAAATTGGACAACAACTTTTGGGGTCCAATTTCTCCTGTTACCCTTGTGAAAATAAAATATTGGGGGCGAAAAAATCATTTTTGTAAAAAAAAAAGGATTTTTTATTTTTACGGCTGTGCGTTATAAACTTCTGTGAAGCACTTCGGGGTTCAAAGTGCTCACCACACATCTAGGTAAGTTCCTTGTGGGGTCTATTTTCCAAAATGTGGTCACTTGTGGGGGGTTTCCACTGTTTAGGCTCATCAGGGGCTCTCCAAATGTGACATGACGCCCCCAGGCCATTCCATCAAAGTCTGCAATCCAAAACGTCACTACTTCCCTTTCCGAGCCCTGACATGTGCCCATACAGTAGTTTTCTCCCACATATTGGGTATCAGCGTACTCAGGACAAATTGGACAACAACTTTTGAGGTCCAATTTCTCCTGTTACCCTTGTGAAAATAAAATATTGGGGGCGAAAAAATCATTTTTGTAAAAAAAAAAAAAGGATTTTTTATTTTAAGGCTGTACGTTATAAACTTTAGTGAAACACCTGGGGGTTCAAAGTTCTCAACACACATCTAGATAAGTTCCTTGAGGGGTCTAGTTTCCAAAATGGTGTCATTTGTGGGGGGTTTCCACTGTTTAGGCAGATCAGGAGCTCTCCAAACACGACATGGCGTCCAGCCAATTCTGCGTTGAAAAAGTGAGACGGCGCTCCTTCCCTTCCAAACTCTGCCATGCACCCAAACAGTGGTATACCCCCACATATGGGGTATCAGTGTACTCAGGACAAATTGCACAATAACTTTTGGAGTCTTGTTACCCTTGGAAAAATAAAAATTCGGGTGAAAAGATCATTTTTGTGGAAAAAATATGATTTTTAAATTTTACGGCTCTACGTTATAAACTTGTGTGAAGCACTTGAGGGTTCAAATTGCTCACCAAAGATCTAGATAAGTTCCTTAGGGGGTCTAGTTTCCCAAATGGGGTCATTTGTGGGGGGTTTCCACTGTTTAGGCACATCAGGGGCTCTCCAAATGCAACATGGCATCCAATCTCAATTCCAGCCAATTTTGGTTGGAAAAAGTCAAATGGTGCTCCTTCCCTTCCGAGCTCTGCCGTGCGCCCAAACAGTGGTTCCCCCCCACATATGGGGCATCAGCGTACTCAGGACAAATTGGACAACAACTTATGTGGTCCAATTTCTCCTGATACCCTTGGGAAAATAAAAAAGTAGTGACTAAAAGATAATTTTTGTGGGAAAAAAATAGGATTTTTTATTTTCATGCCCGGGCATTATAAACTTGTGTGAAGCACTTGGGGGTTCAAAGTGCTCACCAAAGATCTAGATAAGTTCCTTAGGGGGTCTAGTTTCCAAAATGGGGTCACTTGTGGGGGATTTCCACTGTTTAGGCTCATCTGGGGCACTGCAAACGGAACATGACCCCCATCAACGTCTGCATTCCAAAACGTTACTACTTCCTTTCCAAGCCCTGCCGTGCGCCCAAACAGTTTTCCACCCCCACATATGGGGTATCAGCGTACTCAGGACAAATTGGACAACAACTTTTGGGGTCCAATTTCCTTGGGAAAATTCAAAAATTTAGGACTAAAAAATCATTTTTGTGGATTTTTTTTTTTTTTTTTTTCACACCCAGGCATTATAAACTTTTGTGAAACACTTGGGGGTTCAAAGTGCTCACAACAGATCTAGATAAGTACCTTAGGGGGTCTAGTTTCCAAAATGGTGTCACTTGTGGGGGGTTTCCACTGTTTAGGCGCATCAGAGGTTCTCCAAGCGCGACATGGCGTCCAATCTCAACTCCAGCCAATTTTAGTTTGAAAAAGTCAAACGGCGCTCCTTCCCTTACGAGCTCTGCCGTGTGCCCAAACAGTGGTTTTCCCCCACATATGGGGTATTGGCGTACTCAGGAGAAATTGCATAACAACCTTATCTGTCCATTTTCTCCTTTTACCCTTGTGAAAATAAAAAAAAAGTTTGTAAAAGATCATTTTTGTGGCTAAAAAGTTAAATATTCATTTTTTCCTTCCATGTTGCTTTAGTTCCTGTGAAGCACCTGAAGGGTTAATAAACTTCTTGAATGTGGTTTTGAGTACCTTGAGGGGTGCAGTTTTTAGAATGGTGTCACTTTTGGGTATTTTCTGTCATGTAGACCCCTCAAAGTGACTTCAAATGTGAGGTGGTCCCTAAAAAAAATGGCTTTGTAAATTTTGTTGTAAAAATGAGAAATCGCTGGTCAACTTTTAACCCTTATAACTTCCTAACAAAAAAAAATTTTGATTCCAAAATTGTGCTGATGTAAAGTAGACATGTGGGAAATGTTATTTCTTAACTATTTTGTGTTACATATTTCTCTGTTTTAAGGGAATAAAAATTCAAAGTTTGAAAATTGCTAAATTTTCAAAATTTTCGCCATATTTGCGTATTTTTCAAAAATAAACGCAAGTTATATGGAAGAAATTTTACCACTAACATGAAGTACAATATGTCACGAGAAAACAATCTCAGAATCGCGAAGATCCGTTGAAGCGTTCCGGAGTTATAACCTCATAAAGAGACAGTGGTCAGAATTGTAAAAATTGTCCCGGTCATTAACGTGCAAACCACCCTTGGGGTGAAAGGGGTCTAAGATACCTTCATGCAGTTTGCATAGCCTATTTATGTTTCTTTTAATTTGGGTTTCTTGTTTTTTATTTCTCTGTTAAAATGGTCATGTGTTTGAATTATTTCAATTTCTCATACACTTGAATAAAATTCAGTTCAACACATTTTTTTGAATTAGTTTTATCTTGTATGCCCGGTGATTAGCACTGCAGACCCTGGGGAAATGGTGGAGATAGATTTAGATGCTTCTTAGGGTTACTATTCAAATACATAGGATCCACCTTAGGGTATGGGTACTGAAATGAGGGAGTGCCCAGTAATTGATTGATGTTTTAGATTCCTTATCCTGTCTGCGGCCACAGAGCCAGACGTGTGGGATCGCTGGACTAGGAGAGGATGAGACCAGCTTTGGTGTCCAATTTCAGCGAAATGTCAAATAAGGCTGAATAAAGATCACCTCAGCCTGGTTTCAGAGCTGTTCCTCCAGATTAAAACTTTTGTGAAAAAGGGGTTCAGTGCACAAAATCAGATTTCCAAGTACAGGGAAGGTTTCAAGACGTGTCCTTCTAGGGGATAACCATGGAATCAGTTAACTAACTCTGAAGGAATGAGGTAAATCAATCAGCCAATATTTTTGCAAGTAGGGTGTCTTACTTACAACGGACAAGGCGAAGGCACAGTGAAGATTTCTTGAAAAGTGTTGGATTGGAAGAAGTCAGGCAATTGTAACAACCACTGGGTCATTTCCGATTGATCACTAAGCTTCAGTAAAGTTGAAAAGACATTTTACGGACCATTAGTTTCTGTCTCCACCCAATTAGTTCGTGAACCTGGGGTTAGTGGAATTTTGACCTTGAGTTCTCTGAGGAGATAGGAATTTAAGCTTTCCTCACAGGAAGTCTGCCGACCAAAACCGACTGGCAGTACGTTGGAAAGGAGGTGGTATAGAGGAAACTACCTTCATTGTTGTAACTATGATGTGGAAGTAAAGAGGCCCCTATATTTCCACTACTACAAAAAACACTCCATTGGCTCAGCCTCCTGGACCTGGGAACATTTACAATAAAGTTTATGGAAAGACGCTGTTCGTGGAAACATGTTAATTTTGAAAATTGCACACAATTCACATATTTCATTTTCAAGGACCAGTCCACCTGTGAAGAAGACCCGACATCAGCTGCTCAAACTCACAGAACTACAGCAGCTGGTAAATTGAACGAAGATAGTGGGTACACCTCATAAAGAAATTCTATCCTGTAAAATTTCCCGCATACGGCAAACCGCCAGGGCCATGACGGTTAAACACCGCTTCTGACATTTCCATAGACTTTTGTTCGGCTTTAGGTATTTGCTCTATTTTGCCTGTTAAGCCCAAATTGTACTTTGTGCGTGATACTCATGACCATCTTTATTTAGGTTGTGACCGCCATGTGTTGACGCTAAATCCATCCTGTCCTGGCCTTGCTCATGGTGGGTTCAGTCCCTCTGCCTTGTTCACATTTACCACTTGACAAGTGGAAAGGTTTTCATATTATGCACTCAACAAAAAAAAACCCTTGTACTACAAGCACATAACTGGAACAATAATGACTCTACCGTAAAAGAAACAGTGTAAAGTGCTGTTATAAAAATGTATAAATTTTATTAAATATTGCCAAAAATATTACAAATGGCAAAAAATGAAAAATAAAAATGCAAATAAAAAATAAAAAAATAATAAATAAATGTGAAAACAGGTACTACCAACCAATATTAAAATTGGGGATGAAATCACAAATAGTCAGACCTATTAGCAATGTATAACGCCCATATAGTAGTATACTGCCAAAGAAAAACCAGCCTATAGAAAAAAATGGTATACCAGCCTATTAAGGCTGCATGAATGTAAATATAGCTCAGCGGCTGAAATGCAGGATTACAATGTCATGGGCATTTAGAATACATGCTATTAAGCGCTGTTAAGTTTCCAGCCTGAACACTATATGTATGGTGCCCATATGTGGGTATTATAACAACAAAGCCAGCCGGGTAGGTAAGTAGTAGGTCAGCTTGGTGATAACTGAATTCACATCTATGCACCACGGCGGCTGATATGAAGTTTAAACAGTATTGCGGGCAACTTACATTGGTGGTGGTCAGTGCTGTGCAATATCCCCAAAGCGCCCCAACGCGCGTTTCGTCCCTTCGTCAGGAGGCGAACGCAGGTTGGAAGGGGTGTGTATTTTAAATAGGGAAAGACAGCCAATGAAAATCTAAGTTTCGATATGTTCATGTGTGTCAATTAGGTGGAGTTTGATTGCGCATGTGCCGCTGACGTCAGCCCTCTCTTTGGCGTCCTGGGTTACGGCCGTGGAATACAGGCTCGAATGGGCCGTCTAAAAGTCGGCACATGCGTCCTGCTTCCTATGCCCGCTCGCCAGGACGCCGACGGCTGCACCAGCTGCCACATGCGTCAGACCACATAAGAGATCGTGGGTAGTAGGAGATGAATTCTATCGTGAGTCACAAAACAGAACGTTAATAAGAGTGACGCTTATCGTGAGGAAATGTGATTGGGAAAATCTAGTGTATTATAATAATACATTTTGCATACACATTAACTTACTTTTTCAGTTCAGACCCAGTTTTTCATTTAGTCCATGTCAGGGGCGTATCTAGGGGGGCGCAGTCGGGCCGCCTGATGCGGCGGTCCACAGTGTCTCCCCTGCGGCTGCATTCTGCCGCCCCCGGCCTGGGAGTCGGCGGTTCCCTGTGCCGGCTGTCATGCTGACAGCCGGCGCAGAGAAGCTTCTGCGTGCCGGCTCCCAGGGACCAATTGTACTGGCGTCTATACAGACGCCAGTACAATTGAAGCTCTGACCTCCGGGTCAGAGCGACGTCTGCAGCGTGATCAGGTCATGTGATCACGCTGCTGACGTCACTCGCCGGCGGCGCCCAGAAGGGGGAACAGTGGTGGTAAGTGTGCTCCACTGTGGAGCTGAAGATACCACCGAAGATTAACGGGGACATAATGTGTGAGTGTGGTGTGTGTATGGGGGAGGATTTAGAGTGGGGATGGGGGGATACATTATGTGTGGGGGGATTTGAGTGGGGATGGGGGATACACTATGTGTGGGGGGATTTGGAGTGGGGATGGGGGGATACATTATGTGTGGGAGGAATTTAGAATGGGGATGGGGGGATACATTATGTGTGGGGGATTTGGAGTGGGGATGGGGGGATACATTATGTGTGTGGGAATTTAGAATGGGGATGGGGATACATTATGTGTGGGGGGATTTGGAGTGGGGATGGGGGGATACAGTATGTGTGGGGGGATTTGGAGTGGGGATGGGGGGTTATTGTATGTGTGGGGGGATTTGGAGTGGGATGGGGGGTTATTTTATGTGTGGGGAATTTGGAGTGGGGATGGGGGGTTATTGTATGTGTGGGGAGATTTGGAGTGGCGATGGGGGGTTATTGCATGTGTGGGGGATTTGGAGTGGGGATGTGGGGATTTAATGTGTGTGGGGGGGATTTGGAGTGGGGATGGGGGATTTAATGTGTGTGGGGGGGATTTGGAGTGGGGATGGGGGGATTTAATGTGTGTGGGGGATTTGAGGGTACTGAAGAGTATGCATGAGGAAACAGTATGGGAATGGGTGCAGACAGTATGGGGAGCGAACAGGTGAATGTATGTGGACACAGTATGGGGAGTGAGGGTGAACAGGGGGGATGTGAGAGGAGACAGTATGAGGAGGGAGGGGAATAGTGTGAGGTGACAGTATATTGCAGATATTTTTATTTAGGGGCATTATAATGACCCTTCTGTCTTTAAGGGCATCGTGCGGAGAGTTGGTGCAGAAGAGCGGAGAAGATGGAGGTCTGCAGAGATGGCTGTGGATGAGAAAACTCATCATGGGATCTGGACAAGATGAAGAAAAGGAGAACGACTCCAGAGACGACGTCCTCTTTAAGGTACCTGGATGTAAATATTATTTGTGATACTGACTAATTCTCATGTTTTTATTTGTTAGGAGCATTAAAGGGGTTCTCCATGTCTGCGCTGAGTCTGCAGTCACAGAGACACATAGACATAGTCACTGCAGACTCAGCACAAACCTGGACAGCCCCTTTAATGCTCCTAACATAAATAAAAACATGAGAATTAGTCAATTTCTGAATTCTCACAGTGCGCACTGCACGCTGTTAGGATTTTCTCGTGCCGGTGATTTACATACATGCGGTCACATGCTGACTAGACATGTGTGGCCTCACTCAATGAAAATGAATGGAGCGAGGCCGGGCACGTCTAGTCGGAATGTGGCCAGAAGTATATAAATCACATGCTTGTGCTGACATGACCGTGTACTCTCGCCACCGGTAAGGGAGAACCCTAAAAGTGTGCAGAGCATTCGTTGTGAGAATTCAGAAGCTGCAATGTCAGGATTCAGCTCTGCAGGTTCCTGTAGATATCACATGGACACTTCACTCATATGTGATTTTTATACTTATGGTCCTGTGACAAAGAGCTTCTCTTCCTGCTTCTCTCAGTTTTTCACTGAACATTGAGAGCATTAGGGAGAGCAGCTCGTCGGTACATGACTAAGGCCGGCGTCACACTGGCGACAGAATCGGACGACTGCAATGCGATGAAAAATCGTATTGCAGTCTGCCCTATGTTAATCTATGGAGCAGCTCCCAGTATCAGATTTTTTGTGGTCCGTTTTAAACGTCCGTGTGCAATCGCAGCATGCTGCGATTGTCACCGATTGTGGGTCGACTATCGCCAATGCAAGTCTATGGGAGCGATGAAAAATCGGATTACAAACGGACCGCATGTGTGACTTGCGATGAAATCGCATCGGTGTCCTTTAGAAAAGCCGGCAATTCATCCCCGGCTATACTGTAAAATCACACTGACAGCTTCAATAAAGAATAGAAAGAATAGATATACACACATAGAATTCACATATATATATATATATATATATATATATATATATATATATATATATATATATGTAATTGTGACATGTATATATATATATACATATATTTATATTTCCTAGACTTCTACATACTGTAATAGCCGCAAATTCAATTGCCAGCTTTTGTGAAATCACAGAAGCCGACATGAAATGATACATTGTTTCCACACAGTTAACCATGTCATTTCCTGTATTTTGATATTTGTTTAGAACTTACAATTACATGAGTGTATTTGTGCTAAATTTCAGACATGTAGGGGTTAATTAAAGGTGTAAATTCGTTGTCAAAAAAATGCGTGGGCTCCCGCTGTATTTTCTCCACCAGACAGACAAAGCAAGCGAGTGGACCAGATAATAATAGCCTAGGGAGGGTACTTTTTTTTTGTGCCCCCCCTGGCTACTAACATCTGCCCCCAGACACCCCAGAAAGGGCAAATCTATAATTAGATTCGCCCTTTCTGGCACTTTGCCCGTCTATTCCCATTGCCCTGTAGCGGTGGCGAATGGGTTAATAATCTCACCTTAATGTCACCTTAAGGTACTGCCACACTACACAATCCCGCTAGCGATCTCGTTAGCGTCGCATACTAATGAGATCGCTAGCGGGATTGTTTCTATATCGCTAGTAGCTACCTAACTTAGCGATGTCGTTAAGGACGCTATCGCGGTTAGCGATCTCCTTAACGACTTTAGCGGTACAAAAGTACCGCTAAATCGCTAAGAAAAGGTGCTACACTTAGCGATTATACTTACCCAGCGGGAGCGCCGGCGATAAAATAGGGTCCGGAACGATTCCAGCGACGAGCGAGATCACAGCAGGATCTCAGCAGGGAGCTCGTCGCTGGTAGATGCCGCACACAACAACATCGCTAACGGGATCGCTAAATAGTGACGTTTTTTAGCGATCCCGTTAGCGATGTTGTTTAGTGTGGCATACCCTTTAGTATTGAAAGGTGACCTTAAGGCAGGTTAATAATTGAGAGCTGTCAATTAGACAAATATCAATTATTAATCCTATTGAAGTAAATAAAAAAACACACACACTTTAAGAATAAATAATTTTAATGAAATAAAAACACATATTTTTGACCATCTTTTATTTAAGTCTTAAGGTACTGCCACACTAAACAATCCCGCTAGCGATCACGATAACGACGCATACTAATGCGATCGCTAGCGGGATTGTTTCTATATCGCTAAGTGCGGCCACATTTAGCGATATAGTTAACGACGCTATCGCCGTTAGCGATCTTCTTAACGACTTTAGCGGTACAAAAGTACCGCTAAATCGCTAAGAAAAGGTGCCACACTAGCGATATATACTTACCCAGCGGGAGCGCCGACGATAAAATAGGGTCCGGAGCGATTCCAGCGACGAGCGAGATCACAGCAGGAAGCTCGTCGCTGGAAGCTGCCGCACTGAACAACATCGCTAACGGGATCGCTAAATAGTGACGTTTTTTAGCGATCCCGTTAGCGATATTGTTCAGTGTGGCATACCCTTTAATCCGTTCGAAGCCCTTGTTCTTCTAAAATAAATATAAAATAATAAAACAACATTATTCTTACCTATCTGGCAATCTGTCACGTCCCACGATGTAATCCTTCACAAAGGGTTAACTACTAGCAATCAGATAAGCAGCGCAAGTAATCCTGCGTGCTCATCTGATAGCTCCTGAATGAATGAGCTTATCTCCTGCCGACAGGAGAGGATGTGATTCATGAATGAAGCTTAATTGATTGTATCCACTTTCACCTTAAGGTACTGCCACACTAAACAATCCGCTAGCGATCACGATAACGACGCATACTAATGCGATCGCTAGCGGGATTGTTTCTATATCGCTAAGTGCGGCCACATTTAGCGATATCGTTAAGGACGCTATCGCCGTTAGCGATCTTCTTAACGACTTTAGCGGTACAAAAGTACCGCTAAATCGCTAAGAAAAGGTGCCACACTAGCGATATATACTTACCCAGCGGGAGCGCCGACGAGAAAATAGGGTCCGGAACGATTCCAGCGACGAGCGAGATCACAGCAGGAAGCTCGTCGCTGGCAGCTGCCGCACTGAACAACATCGCTAACGGGATCGCTAAATAGTGACGTTTTTTAGCGATCCCGTTAGCGATATTGTTCAGTGTGGCATACCCTTTAGGTCAGGTCACTGAAGTGAAAGTTGCAATAAATCAATTAAGCTCCATTCATGAATCTATTCCTCTCCTTTCGCTGGGAGAGTAACTTATTCATTCAGGGGGTAAGAGCTCAGCAGACAGCATTATTAGCTCTCTGCGACCTGTAACCTGTTAACCCTTTCTGATGGATTACACCGTGGAACCTGACTGTACATCGGATTGGTAAGAATCATTTTGCTTTTTTATTTTATTTTTATTACAGGAAATGGTTTTAGCAGGAAAATAAAATATTGTCAAAAACTGTGTGATTATTTCATTAAACTTCTTTTTTATTAAACTGTGTGTGTTTGATTTTTCTATCATACAATAGGATTAATAATTGATAGTTGTCTAATTGACAGCTCTCAATTATTAACCTGCCTTAAGGTCACCTTTCAATACTAAGGTGACATTAAGGTGAGATTATTAACCCATTCGCCACCGCTACAGGGCAATGGGAATAGACGGGCAAAGTGCCAGAAAGGGCGAATCTAATTATAGATTTGCCCTTTCTGGGGTGTCTGGGGGCAGATGTTAGTAGCCAGGGGGGGCACCAAAAAAATGTACCCTCCCTAGGCTGTTATTATCTGCCCCCACTCGCTTGCTTTGTCTGTCTGGTGGAGAAAATACAGCGGGAGCCCACGCATTTTTTTTTCAACGAATTTACACCTTTAATTAACCCTACATGTCTGAAATTTTGCACAAATACACTCATGTAATTGTAAGTTCTAAACAAATATCAAAATACAGGAAATGACATGGTTAACTGTGTGTAAACAATGTATCATTTCATGTCGGCTTCTGTGATTTCACAAAAGCCGGCAATTGAATTAGCGGCTATTACAGTATGTAGAAGTCTAGGAACTATAAATATATGTATATATACATGTCACAATGACATGTATATATATATATATGTGTTCTATGTGTATATATCTATTCTTTCTTTTGTGATTTAAATACTATTCTTTTGGATCCATTATATGTCAGTTTTGCAAGCCTGCGAGAAAATCTCGCAAGTCGGATGAAAATCGGATGTTACAAGGTACACACACATGCGACTAAATCGCATCTTTGAAGGAAAATCGGATGCCAGAAGGATGTGTGATGTTTTCATTTTGATCCGACAATCGACCGTCTAAAACGGACCGATTTTTTGTCGTTGTGTGTGACGCCGGCCTAAGTGTGCAAATCGCATGTGTGCGGGGCGTTGGGGTGGGCGCCGAACCGAATTCTTGCCCCGGGTGCCAGAAAGCCTAGATACACCTCTGGTCCATGTATCACGGTCAGTGATCAGAACCTGACACACGAATATGTGAATGCCGGCACGCTGACTTAGGGCTCATACTCACTTGCTGGAAAAAATCGGTCAGTTTTCAGGATGGTCCGATTATGTGCAAATTGTCATGCGATTTGCATGCGATTTTTTATAGCACCATCTATTGCATTAGCGATTATCATGCCAAAATCGCATCAAATCGCAGCATGTTGCGATTTTTTTCTCACACCGATTTCGGCTGTGAAAAAGAATCACAAATGAGATGTCACCTATTGAATAACATTGGTCCGATTTGAATCCGATTTTTTATCGGCTGAAAATCATCCGTTTTCGGCTCAAGTGAGTATGAGCCTTTAGGTTGTAAAACTGAACTATATATAGTACAGACCAAAAGTTTGGACACACCTCATTTAAAGATTTTTCTGTATTTTCATGACTATGAAAATTGTACATTCACATTGAAGGCATCAAAACTATGAATTAACACATGTGGAATTATACATTACACTTTACAAAAAAGTGTAAAACAACTGAAAATATGTCTTATATTCTAGGTTCTTCAAAGTAGCCACCTTTTGCTTTGATGACTGCTTTGCACACTCTTGGCATTCTCTTGATGAGCTTGATATAATTCCACATATATTTACACACACACATATATATACATACATACACACAGGGTGGTCCAAAAGTAGGTGGACAGAAAATTAAATTTTTTTTTTAGGGACAACATCACATGTGAAGTCACTTTGAGGGGTCTATATGATACAAAATACCCAAAAGTGATGCCACTCTAAAAACTGCACCCCTCGAGATGCTCAAAATCACACTCAAGAAGTTTATTAACCCTTCAGGTGCTTTACAGCAATTTTTGGAATGTAAAAAAAAAAAATGAAACATTTCACTTTTTTCACAAAATATTTACTTCAGATCCAATTTTTTTTTATTTTCCCAAGGGTAACAGGAGAAATTGGACCGCAAAACTTGTGCAATTTGTCCTGAGTACGCTGAAACCCCATATGAGGGGTAAACCACTGTTTGGGCGCATGGTAGACGCTTTTTATTGCAAAAAAGTTTTTGCATCACCATATTTTGAGAGCTATAATTTTTCCATATTTTGGCCCACAGAGTCATGTGAGGTCTTGTTTTTGCCGGATGATTTGACATTTTTATTGGCACCATTTTCGGGCACATGACATTTTTTGATCGCTTTTTATTCCGGAGAATGAACAAAAACCAGCAATTCATGAATTTCTTTTGGGGGGGGGGGGAACCGTTCCACTTGTGGTAAAATTGATAAGGCAGTTTTATTCGTCGGGTCAGTACAATTACAGCAATACCTTATTTATATCTTTATTTATGTTTTGGCGCTATTATACAATAAAAACTATTTTACATAAAAAAATAATTATTTTTGCATCGCTTTATTCTGCGAGCTATAACTTTTTTATTTTTTCACTGATGACGCTGTATGGCGGCTCGTTTTTTGCGGGACAAGATGACATTTTCAATGGTAACATGTTTATTTATATCAGTCTTTTTGATCGCGAGTTATTCCACTTGCCGGTATGATGATAAAGCATTGTTTTTATACTGTCCACCTACTTTTGGACCACCCTGTATGTATATATATATTGGTCCTTAGGAGAAATTTGGCAGTTTGCCAGTCAGGAGTCTATGTGGTTAATGCAATGTCAAGGTGGAGAGACATCAGCAGTGATCTTAGAGAAAGAATTATTGCTGCCCATCATTCTGTCGAGGGTCAGAAGGCCACTTCCAAACTATTTGGAGTACATCATTCTACAGTGAGAAGGATTATTTATAATTGGAAAACATTCAAAGACAGCTGACTCTTCCCAGGAGTGTCTGTCTCAGCAAAATCACTCCAAGGTCAGACTGTGTAATAAAGCAAAAACCTCAAGAGCTACAGCTCAGACTCTAAAGGCCTTAGCTAATCAGCGCAAACACATCATACCAACTATCAAGCACAGTGGTGGAGGGGGTGTTGATTTTGGCTTGTTTTGTAGTAATAGGGCTGTGAATATAAAAGGTGTACCACGACAATGATAAGTCGAATGTTGCTCGTGCTGCTCGTGAGCAGTTTGCATGACAAATATGCTACCATGGCCTGCAGCGTCTCCGAACTTGTCTCCCATTTCGCACAACTGGGTCGCCATTGGTCAACAGTAGACTGCCAGCAGTAGATCTTAATGATTTCTGTACCCAAGTGCATACGGTGTGAAAGAACAAGACAACCATTAATAAACTCACTGATCGCAGTCAATGTGTGTATATATCAAAAACATTTCTATCCATCCTGTGATTTCCATAATTCCACAACTTTTTTTTTCTTGGTGTTGCAATGTTGAGGAGTGTACTTAGACTGAAGGGAACCAATGAATGACAAACATACCCCTTGTAGGTTACTCAGGAGACTTTACAACCTCTCTGTCCCTTCCCTTTACCTACTGTGCTATGTGATCATACCAGTAAAGAAATAAACAGACTTTCCCTATTACTGCTTAGCAAAAATAAATATTTATATATGTTTTTTATTTGCTATCCATAGCAGCAGGACTATACGTGCAGGTCCAGTGAGTTTAGTTTTGCTGAAAAATTGTATTTTATTTGCATCAACTTATTGGCAGCAGTGCCCTAAAAAGGTGGAACAAAATTGCGCCATTTTTAGGCCTTATGTCATGGATCAAAATTATCCATACATGTCTAGAGGTGTGAAAAAACTGATTGTTCATCAGTGTTTGGATCCAGGTTTTTACACTAAGAATAATCATGAATGTCTAAATGAGGCCTTAAATGGGAGACATGGACAATTTCATAGTTGAAACACACGCAACAAGACTTGTTGGGTGCAGCGACACATCTGTAAATCTGCCCAAAAGTAGATTACATAAGTAGGGTTATATGAGAGAAACTCATACATCATGGGCAAACTTGGTGGCGAGATCTCCCTTTTAGACTGATCAGATTTTGCAGATTATTGTAATCTCAACTCACCAAATGTGTTGGGATTTTCCTTCTCCCAGGCGTTAGATGTTGGGCCATCATCACCCAGATTACCGGGGTCTGATATGTGGCCACCACCCTGAAGTATTCCAGTGGTGCAGCACCCGGTAAAGAGTTCACGCAGATGGCATAAGGATGTGACACAAAACTGAACAGATTCCTCCCACAGAACATGTGTCAAGTGAATGTTCTGCCAGAAGTTTTGAAACTAGAGTTTAATGTGTAATAAGACTTCCTTCCTACCCAGCGCAGACGTTTCTCACTAGGTCGTTCATACCAAAGAGCTGAAACTTCCACATGTAGAACAGGAACTATATGTTGTAGTGTTGGTTCACCATAAAAACAAGATTTTACAAGTTACATAATATAATTTACATAGACAAATTGTGCAACGTTGTAAATTACGCTTGACCACAATACTCCAGAGCTATGTTCACAAATCTACTGGTCTCAGCGGAATTCCATGAGCTGTTTGACGGACACAGGTTAGCTCCGCGAAGACAGCAGTGGTTCATTTAGTTACACTCCACATAATAAAAATGCCACGCAAAAATCTGTACGGGAAAGAGGTGCTGGAAAATGTAAACTATGAAGTTTTCAAAACTGTGAATACAGCTCTGAATTATAATACAGGCTGTAATACCTGGTAATGTACCATAATGTACTTACAGTGGCTTGGGAAAGTATTCATTCCCCCCCCCTTGGCGTTTTGTCTATTTTGTTACATTACAGCCTGTGTTTAAATATTTTTGTACTCCCATTTATATGTGATGCATCAGGATAAAATATAGACAAATTAAATTTATGGGATCAAATAACTAAAAATTGGTATGTGCATATGTCTTTACAGTATTTACACTTTACCTCTTCTGAAAGGCCATAGAGGCTGCAACACCATTAAGCAAGAGGCCCCACTAACCAAACAACACCATGAAAACCAAGGATATCGCTAAACAAGTCAGGGACAGAGTTGTTGGAAAGTACAAGTCAAGGTTGGGTTATAAAAAAAATATTCCTATTCTCTGATGATCCCCCGGAGCACCATCAAATCCATTATCATCAAATGGAAAGAACATGGTGCCATGAAAAACCTGCCAATAGAGGGCCTCCCACCAAAACTGTCAGCCTGGTGAAGGAGGGCATTAATCAGAGAGGCAGCACAGAGACCAAAGGTAACCCTGAAGGAGCTGCAGAAGAGCTGCAGATGAGACCAAAATTGAACTTTTTGGCCACCAAGGTATGGCGCCAAATCTACACATCTTATCACCCAAGAACATCATCCCCACAGTGAAACATGGTGGTGGCAGCATCATGCTGTGTGGATGTTTTCGGCAGGAGGGACAGGGAAAATTGTCCAAGTCGAGGGGAAGATGGATGGTGCAAAATACAGGGATATTCTTTAGCAAAACCTGTTTCAGTCTGTCAGTGATTTGAGTCTGGGATGGAGGTTAAAGTTACAACAAGACTATGACCCAAAACATACTGCTGAAGCAACACACGAGTTTTGGAGTGGTCTAGTAAAAGCCCAAACCTTAATCCAATTGAGAATCCGTGGCCAGAGTTGAAGATTGCTGTTCACCAGAGGAAACCATCTAAATTGAAGGAGCTAGAGCAGTTTTGCCTTGAGAAATGGGTAAAAATCCCACTGTCAAGATGTGAAAAGCTTATAGAGAGTTATCCAAAGCGACTTGCAGCTGTAATAGCCGCAAAAGGAGGCTCTACAAAGTACTGACTTTAGTGGGGTCAATAGTTACACACACTGAAGTTTTTATTTATTTTATCCTATTTGTTGTTTGCTTCACGATAAAAGAAAACCAAAATGTTCACAGTTGTAGGCATGTTCTTTACCTGAACTGATGCAAACCCTCAAAAAAAAAAATCCAGGTTGCGATGTAGCAACCTAAAGTTTTCAAATTCTGTTTAACAAGATTGTGTAATTAAAAAATGGCCCATTTAAAAGGAAGATATCATTAGAAAATAACTTGTTTAAATCAGGTTGTTGTTTTACAGGTCCTATTTTTTTCATATTACCATCTTTATTTAAAAAAAATGAATACTCCTGCAATTTTTACATTGGTCGCTGGGCCTCTTTTTAGACTCCTGCTTCTTTTTTTTGTTTCTTTTTTAAAAGATGAGTTTACATCAATTTTAGATATTATCAAAGTCAGAAATACAAGGATAGATAACACCTCTATACACAGCTGATAACACAGGATCCAATCACAATAAGTAATGTCACAGCTGATCCTACCCCAAATCGTTCACAATGACCTTTGCACGCACTCATGTAACACTTCAGTACAAAAGAAATGTCAGGATCCCACCTTTGTGGCTTTGTACATGTGTTGTTTCCTGAAACAATAGGAAGCAGGTGTCTAAAAGTTCAACAGTGGTGAGTGTGAAAGTTTCAATATTTTTTTCTTTATTTTTAATAGATTCTGGCTTGTTTAAAAAAGAAAAATATTGCCAAAAAATAAAAAAATACATATTTAATATATATATATAAAAAAATCAGATCATTTTCTAATGACACATTTGCTTTAAAATCAGGTTTTTATGTTGAAAATTTTTTAATTATTTTGATAATGCCATTTTCAAATTTCCATATTACTACCGATCACTGTTTAGTACCGGCTCGTACTTTGTGCATGTACTATACAGTGAACTTCTGCATTGTTGCTGGCTCAGCACCATAGCACAGCAGTGAGCCTGCTGTGAGCTCGCCCAGGGAATAGCTCGGTCTGTCTGACTTCGGTCATGCACAGGTTGATGATAGGGCAGTGGCATATAGGCAGAAATTCCCTGTGCAAATCCCACGTCACTGCTGGATCCGCACATTTGCTGGATTTAGGGAGCATGCAGGAGGCAGAGGAAGGACTGCAGAGACATTCAGGTCGGGTGCCCACGATCCAGAAGTAGCAGTGCTTTGGATGCATAAATGTTTGCTACGTCCAAAGTGCTGCCGTCTATTGAACGCAGGCGAATCCGCATGTGTTCACTGAGCCGTGCGGATTAACCGTGTTCAATACATTTCTATTGGTGAAATTTCTCTTGAGGAGACAAGCAATCAGATGATCGCAAACAATGTTTTATTTCAAAGAAAGAATCATTTGTGATACCCTGCTGTAATGTCTGCATACTTCTCCCCCGACACCCTGCCCACGAGATGTGGTATGATCAGACCACGTCCCTGTACGGTCAGACACGGCCATCACACAGTACACAGCAGGGGCACATGTATAAGATTATCTCAGCACAGGAACATTAAATTTAAACACATCCAATTGTGGAACTTATTATTCCAAGATCTATTGATTAAAATTAACTTTTGTTTGTGGGAAAACCCCTTTAATCCCTCCCTATGATTTGGGCTCCGGCACTGAGCCCATATCTTTCCCGGCACATGTCAGCTGTTTTGAACAGCTGACCTGTGCTTCTAACAGCTGCGGGTGGATTCGCGATCCACCCGCGGCTGTTAACCTGTTAAATGTCATTGTCAATCTCTGACAGCGGCATTTAACTTGCGATTCGGGGAAGCGCGCCGTAAATGCCGCCCATCGGTGACCCCGTCACATGATCACGGATCACCGATGGGTTGGCATGACAAATGACAACCAGAGGTCTCCAACAGACCTCTATGGTTGTCACTGCCAAATTGCTATGAGCGCCGCCTGGTATTCAGCACTCATAGCAAGTGAGCATTTCTGCTACATACAGGCGATCTGATCATCTCTTGTATGTAGCAGAGCCAATCAGACAACTGCAGCTTCTAGTCTCCCATGGAGACTATTGAAGCATGCAAAAAAAATAAAAAATTTCAAACATAAACATATTTGGTATTACTGCATTCAGAATTGCCCGATCTATCAATATAAAAAAAGAATTAACACGATCGGTAAACGGCTTAACGAGAAAAAAAAAATTCAAAATGCCAGAATTACGTTTTTTTTGGTCGCCGCTACATTGCAATAAAATACAATAAGGGGCGATCAAAAGATCGTATCTACACCAAAATGGTATAAATAAAAACATCAGTTCAGCATGCAAAAAATAAGCCCTCACCCAACCAGAGATCACGAAAAATGGAAACGCTACAAGTCTCGGAAAATTGCGACTTTTTTTTTTAACTAAAAGTTTTTTAATTTTTTTTCACCACTTAAATAAAAAAGAATCTAGACATGTTGGGTGTCTATGAACTCATAATGACCTGGAGAATCATAATGGCAGGTCAGTTTTAGCATTTAGTGAACATGGTATAAAAAAAAAAAAAAACAGCAACAACTGTGGAATAGCAATTTTTTTTTTTGCAATTTCACCGCAATTTTTTCCCCCTTTTTCCAGTACACAATATGTTAAAAATCGATGGTGTTGTTAAAAGTACAACTTGTCCCTCAAAAAACAAGCCCGCAGATGGTCATTTTGGCTCTGGGAAGAAGGGGAGGAAAAAACGAAAACGCAAAAAACGGAAAATGGCCCAGGGGTTAAGGGGTTAATCACACCATTATGAATATCAGCTTGTAGGGTCGGACTGTTCCACACGAAACACGCACCTCTTGAAGTTGTCCAGCTAATGGTGTCAATATTTTTTTCAATTATTCCAGAAGCTTTGTCTAAATATTGGGGTTGCTAGAAATTAGCTTTAAATGACAACTACAATGCTGTTGATATTAGTTAATAGGGGTATATTCTGCTGTCAGATTCCCTTTGAATAATCGCTCCTCCCATCACATGACTAACAGACTAGCTGAGTCCTTCAAAGCTCTATGCAGAAGCAGGAAGTCTCTTTTCCATGCATGAGTCATCATTAGAACTACAATTCTATACCACTGCAAAGTCCCTGGCTGCCCAGCTTTTCAATTCCTAAACCAGCTGCTTCTGCCCCCCACTCACAGCCAGCCAGGAAATTTGTAGTGATATAGAATTGTAGTTCTAATGATGACTCATGAAGGGTAACAAAACTTTCTGTGACAGGGAGCACCAACATTTCTGTGCTATCAGTTCATTTTCTCAGCAGTTAGTTGTGTGGGGGGGGTTTCTAAGCAGTCAGGCACCAAAAATCAAGAGAAGTCAAGGCATTTGCTAGCGTTCTATAATGGAAATATCCTTTTAAAGCAAGAGCATTCCAAAAATAGCCTGCAAAGTGAAGAAAATTGAAATGTACTTCCCATTATACAGAAAGCAGCAGTATAGAGCTTTCTCAATACATGCAATCAACTTTTCATGCTCCAATTCTTTAGTACAGCGCTCACATCCTCCATTCCCTGCACAGTAAGGTTTCTGTGGCAGCTACATTAATAAGCACTGGGACAAAGCAACTATTACCCCAAATAGATAAATAGAATTACAAAATTATTCTACCCCATTGCAAATTTAATTGCAGGTTTATTAGCAAAATGTACAAACTTTCTCCAATAAACCAAATAAGAATGCTTTATATAGCTCAGCACAACTGATATAAGTGGGTTCTCCAAATTCAACACAAAATGCCACTTTTTCTGAGTAGTGCAAACTCCAGATTATTCAACACCCTCGGAATATTGCAAGTCACACATTGTCTCTTGCACACCTTATTTGTTGTTTCAGGTGTGCGTGGCATAAACACATCACATACCTGGACTGACAAGAGTGATCCAAAAAATTAAGAGCTCATTGCCTTGTACAAATAATTAAAAAGATAGAAAAGATATAGAATGCATTGAATGTCCCAAGAGCTTCAGTAGGAAGCAGAGTTCACAAGTTCAAGGTAACAGAAACACTGACTACACTACCTGGACGTGGCGGAAAGACGAAGCTACCACCTTCTGCAACCAGATTCCGGAGGAGGTGATAAAAAACCCAAAACTCTTTAGTAGCTGCAAAAGGCCTGCAGCAAAATTTAGAGAGGTTTTATATGAATTGCTTTAATAGGCAGCCATATATCTAATCAACAGAAGTTTTGAGACTCTGTTCGGTGGAGCGATGAAACAAAATTAGAGCTCAACAATATGTCTGCAAGGGGAAAAATGAAACACACACTGAAGAGAACACTCTGCCTACAGCAAAGCATGGCGGTAGCTCGGTGATGCCTACAACAAAGTATAGCGGTGGCTTGGTCATACCTACAGTGAAGCATGATGGTAGCTTGTGAATCACTACAGTGAAGAATGGCGGTGTCTTAGTGATGCCTACACTGAAGCATGGCGGTCAGGTAGACCAGCAAAAATTTTGTCCACAACTGCCAGGAAAATTGTTTGCGATGCAAAGAAAAACCCACAAATAACATCAGCTGAAATACTTGACTCTTTGAAAACTAGCGATGTGGCTATTTCAAGATGCACAATAAGGAGGCTGAAGAAAAATGGGCTGCATGGTCGAGTCGCCTGAAGAAATCCATTACTGCGCAAATGCCACAAAGTATCTTGCCTACAATACACAAAACAGCACAGAGACAACCCTCAAAACTTCTGGAACAAGGTAATTTGGAGTAATGAGGCCAAAATGTAACTTTTTGGCCACAACCATAAGCGTTACCCTTGGAGAGAGGTCAACAAGGCCTATGATGAAAGGAACACCATTCCTACTGTAAAGCACAGAGGTGGATCGCTGATGTTTTGGGATGTGTGAGCGACAAAGGCACAGGAAACTTGGTCCAAGTTGAAGGAAAGATGAATGCAGCACGTTATCAGCAAATACTGGAGGCAAATTTGCAGTCATCAGCCCGGAAGCTGCGCATGGGAAGTACTTGGACTTTCCAACATGACAACAATCCAAAACACAAGGCCACGTCGACCTGTCATTGGCTTCAGCAGAACAAAGTGAAGGTTCTGGAGTGGCCATCTCAGTCTCCTGACCTCAATATCATTGAGCCACTCTGAGCAGATCTCAAGCATGCAGTTCATGCTAGACAGCCCAGGAATTTACAGGAACTGGAGGCTTTTTGCCAAGAAGAGTGGGCAGCTTTACCATCTGAGAAAATAAAGAACCTCATCCACAACTACCACAAAATACTTCAAGCTGTCATTGATGATAGAGGGGGCAATACACGGTATTAAGAAATGGGGTGTGTAAACTTTTGATCAGGGTCATTTGGATGTTTTGGGCTGTCATTATGATTTTAAAAGAGAAAACACAGGCCTTTTAGAGATCATTTCATCCTCCTCTTGCTTAACTGTTCACAATAACAGTAATTTTTACCAGGGGGCCCAATCTTTTAGATGTCACTGATTATATATTATATACACACACACACATAATTGTTGGAGCACAAGGATGAGTGAGAACTGAAACTTATATACACTTCTCATTTTTTTACTCATTTTTATGCTCCAACATTGATATGGAACTAAGACATAAATTAAGTAACCATTGAAAATGTTAGTAAGGCTTAAACTGATTAAATCATAAGTTGTCTGTCAATAAACAGTTACAAAGAAAGTTGAAATGGTTTACTTTTTATGTAATAAAGAATGTAAATTAATTTATTGTTTAGTTATAGGAAAGATGTGTATCTTCGTACCGTGTTAGCCAGTAGATAGAAAAATATTTAGACTTGAGAGTCCTCAGTGGTTGATACCTTTTAATGGCTAACTGAAAAGATGGTAACAAATTGCAAGCTTTCGAGACTACTCAGGTCTCTTCATCAGGCATAGACTAATACAACATCTGAAGAATCACATATTTATACACAAAATAGCACAGAAAAAATGCAATAGGTAGGACAAGTGACATGAAGCAGAACTGTCATTATGGCAGAGGGATTAACATAAATATGACTAGTTCATAGATAAGGAGTGAAGGTTTTATTACCCTCTGATTGGGGTCTGGTATTGTGTTGTGATGACCCTAAAAGGTCAGGGAGGCAGATTCCTTAATTGTTGTAGAACGACATAAAACTCTGGGATATATTCATCCCAGCACTAAGAGTGTCAAAGGTCATCATAAGTTTATATTCCCAGACTTTTCTATCCTTCTCAGATTTGAAGTTAGATTTTAATACAAGTAATTCCATATCTGTCATGCTATGACCGGGCATACAAAAGTGTTTGGCCACAGGTAAATCCATTCTTTTTTCTCTTATCGTGTGGCGATGAGAATTCATCCTTGTTCTCAGTTTTTGCCCGGTCTCCCCCACATACAGACCCCCAGTTGGACATTTAGTACATATAATTAGGTACACCACATTAGATGTGATGCAGCTGAAAGTACCTGGTATCTTGTAGTCCTGATGGGAGTTGGGGATCTTTATCCTGTCCGTGGTCATTATAGATGTACAGGTCTTGCATTTCTTTTGTCTGCAAGGAAAGGTTCCTGCAGCTGTTGGGGAGGACAGGGAGCTTCTGACAATGATGCTTCTTAGATTTGGGGGCTGCCTAAAACATAGTAGTGGGGGGTCTGGAAATATGGATTGTAATCGGGCATCTTTTTGTAGTAAAGGTTGTAGTTTCCGTGCAGCTCCCCTTAGCATCTCCAGACTTGGATTGTAGGTGACCACTAGAGGCACCCGGTTATTTTCTTCTTTAGCTTTGTAATGTAGCAGGTGATTCCTTGATATTCTGGTGGCTCTTGTAATTTGGTTTTCAATTGTTCTTGGATGGTAGCCCTGGTTCAAAAAAGTCTTTCTGAGGCGACCAAGGTGTTCATCTCTATCCATGGGGTTGGAACATATACGGTTGTATCTGATGGCTTGGCTGTAGACAATAGAGTTTTTTATGTGTTTAGGATGGAAACTGTCCCATTTAAGATATGTTGGACGGTCGATTGGCTTCTGATACAGGGATGTCTCTATTTCATTGTTCTTTAGCTTAATGGTGGTGTCTAAAAAGTTAATTTCAGTGCTGGAGTAGTTAAGTGTTAAGTTGATGGTGGGATGAAATTGATTGAACTGTTCATGGAACGTCTTTAGCTGTTGTTCAGACTCCTGTACATCTATAATGACCACGGACAGGATAAAGATCCCCAACTCCCATCAGGACTACAAGATACCAGGTACTTTCAGCTGCATCACATCTAATGTGGTGTACCTAATTATATGTACTAAATGTCCAACTGGGGGTCTGTATGTGGGGGAGACCGGGCAAAAACTGAGAACAAGGATGAATTCTCATCGCCACACGATAAGAGAAAAAAGAATGGATTTACCTGTGGCCAAACACTTTTGTATGCCCGGTCATAGCATGACAGATATGGAATTACTTGTATTAAAATCTAACTTCAAATCTGAGAAGGATAGAAAAGTCTGGGAATATAAACTTATGATGACCTTTGACACTCTTAGTGCTGGGATGAATATATCCCAGAGTTTTATGTCGTTCTACAACAATTAAGGAATCTGCCTCCCTGACCTTTTAGGGTCATCACAACACAATACCAGACCCCAATCAGAGGGTAATAAAACCTTCACTCCTTATCTATGAACTAGTCATATTTATGTTAATCCCTCTGCCATAATGACAGTTCTGCTTCATGTCACTTGTCTTACCTATTGCATTTTTTCTGTGCTATTTTGTGTATAAATATGTGATTCTTCAGATGTTGTATTAGTCTATGCCTGATGAAGAGACCTGAGTAGTCTCGAAAGCTTGCAATTTGTTACCATCTTTTCAGTTAGCCATTAAAAGGTATCAACCACTGAGGACTCTCAAGTCGTCTAAATATTTTTTTATTGTTTAGTGTAATTCTGCTCTGTGTCCACAAGAGGGAGCTACAGTTATAGAATAACTAAATGTGACACTAATGCAATGCACCAGCTTTGTCTCATGTAATTCATTCTAAATGATGTGAAGAAAGCAAAAATATGCATCAGCTGCTGAAATAAGGCGACTTGTTCTCATTATTTGTAAATAAGTAAAGCTGTAAATCAAACAGAACAGGAAACAGTCTGAACTTTGACTACACAATGGTGTAGGAGACAAGCCTACTGCAAGAGATTAGATAAGGATCTAAACAAGTTGTATTGCTTCTCTGTAGACCAAAGAGGCTCTTCATGTCAAGCTAAGAGGATATCAGCACAAAAACGGAAGACGGATTTTTTGCGAACAGCATATAGATCCCAATAAAAGATGCAAGCAATAAACATCATGATTGTGAGGCGGTGAGATATAGACAAAGAATTATATCCCATAAGACCATGTTCACATGTTGAGTATTTGGTCAGTATTTTACATCAGTATTTTTAAGCCAAAACCAGGAGTGGGTGATAAATCCAGAAGTGGTGACGTGTTTCTATTATACTTTTCCTCTGATTGTTCCACTCCTGGTTTTGGCTTACAAATACTGAGGTAAAATACTGAACATGTGAACAATGGCCTAAGATGATCACTCTCATGTCATCACTTTTAGAGCACATCTACAATTTTTCCAATAATCAGTACAAATGAATATTTATGCAGCCCCAAATAGGAAGATAATGCAATAATGGCAAAACAGGCGCCGGCGCAGAATAAGGATGGAGCCAATGCCAATAGAATGGCGGAAAAGGTACTATATAATAGCACGAGTGCAGGGCGCAGGCGCGAGATTCTGGGCAAGCAGTACACATGTCAGGCCACTGTGATGCCAATGAGAGGGGGTGGTGGTTCGCAAATGAAGAGTTTTCTTCCAGGCATCGCACGCCTCAGAGCCTGGAAGAAAATATTAGCATGAAGAAATAAAAGATGTTTTCTCAACAACAAGACCGCAGATATGGGCATACAGGTAAGACTGGCTTAACCATTCTATCTCCTGTATGCTCATGTTAATAGGTTTTAAAAAAGTCCCAGGGGTGACAGATTCCTTAAAGAATGTCTGATATGGTCTGACCAAGGATGCATTCATATGTCCGTGTGTCACCGTCCATGCACGGACTGTGATTTCTGGCTGCAGGTCTCCTGATCCAAACTCCACAGTCTCATAGACACCAAATGAAGCGGTTGAGTTTGGGTCAGGACACTCGCAGCCGATCCAGAAATCATGGTCCGTACACAGACATGTGAATGCAGCCTAACGACCTTGTATCATGTCAGAGCACGGACCGTGATATATGGTCAGCTGGCGGGTCTACTGATCCCAACTTGACAGCCCACTGCCAAATTCGGGCTTGGGTATCCTCGGGCAGCCCAAGAATCACGGTCTGTACACGGACGTCTGACTGTATGCGGACCTACGTCAACAGATGGTATCAGAGGAGGGAAGGATTCAGCACATTGGATTTCCAAAGGCAATCTTTTTGTTCTCTGGGAGATAAGACACTACAAGAGGAGTGTGTCAGCGGCCCTGTCATAGGGAGCACAGGAACACTCCCCTCTTGTATGGGGAGGTCAGGAGAGATAGCCTTCGGTCGCCCGATCTATTGGCTGACAGCTAACCACTGTATATGGGGGAATAGACAGACAAACTCGTTAGTCCCTACACAGAAAAGAATGGAAAACGCTGAGAAACTCTTCAAACAATACAAAAGTGTATTAATAAAGTCAAACAGCCATAAAACTCGGACAAGGAGGCAACGCAATACTCGGACTGGCCAGCAGCCCTCCCGACCCAAGCGTGACAGCTGCATAGAATACATGCCGTCACATTCAGGTAGGGAGAGCCGACAGACAGTCCGAGCAATGCGTTGAGATCCTCGTCCGAGTTATACGGCCGACAGACTCTTCCCTATTACTAGGAGCAGATGTGTATAGAGCCTTAATGGAAGTCTACACAAGTTTTTAAGAATTAGATTTTACACTGTCACATCCGTTGGCGTGAACAGACGTTATTGCTGTAAGTAGTTGCTCTTACCTCCTCCTGTTTTTCTTCATTGACCACATTGAGGCTCAGCTGCGAGTGGCTGCTGATTCCGCTATCCTCATTACCATCATCGTAATAGGCGAGCTTAATGGTATCCTTAAAGGAGTGAGGACTTCGGTCTACTTTTATGGCACATAATTCAGCCCTTTCATCACTTTCCATAGAGCTCAATGATAAAGTGCTGTTGCGGTTAGTACAAACGATAGAAGTACTGGGGCTCTGCGGTTTGGGAGCCGTCGGTCTCATGGGTGTTCCAGGAATTCCTAAATCCGAAGCAGAATGGGGGATCGGTTTATGTTCCTCAAAGTCAGAATAGAAAACATCACTGGCCAACTGACTCAAGCTACTGCTAGTAGGAGATGGACTACACGTCTCAGAAAAGCCTTCGGAAGAGGACATGGTTATATTGGTAGGCAGCACATGTATTTCATGATTGTTCATATGGGTTCTAGAGGAATTGTGCAGCATCTTTGTCTCAAAAGATGGGGAATATGGATTATATATACACCTCTTCCTTTCAGGGTCAGCAGTGCTAGAAACTCTCCTGGAATAGTCATCGTGTAGACGACTGTTTGGTCTACTTCGGTGGCATTCTTCAGGAGTTGGAGAACTGCACTTGCTGCCATCTTTTTCCACTGTCCATCTGTAACATTACTCATAATCTTTAATACTCTGTCAAAGTCCTTTGCCCTGATTGGACTTCTCCATCGCTTTGATCTTCTTTCAGGAGTCCCTCCAAGATTATCAGCATCCGCATAGGCGTTTAGAGTACTTTTTTGGAGAATCTCCTTTTCGCTGTTGGATCTTACATCTGTTAGGTTTGAGGTAGATTTCCTTTTGAATGAGCTTTTTTTGAGAAAGTTCAAGTTGTCTGTGCTTTTACTTCGTCTGTAGATGACTTTGTTGCTTTCCAGGTCCTTCACTATAATTTCACACACATGTTGGTCCTTTCCAACAGGTGACAAGCTGAGAGGACTATGAGTTGCTCGCATTTTGTCATTGTCCAATAAGTTGATTCGGCCAGCTCCGTAGGCGCGTCTAATGCTGCGAGATCTATGAGTGCTTCTCAAGAAGGAGTTGTCTGGCTCCTCCATGTCAGATCCATCAGACTGGAGTCCATCCACTGAATTACAATGATCAGGAGAAGATTTGGACATAGGCAACCGACAAGTGGTCTGAGAACTCAAACACTCCGAAGACAAGCACTTCTGCACATCGCTTCTACGTTCACTTATGATGTTAGAGTTTTCCTTTGCTTGAATTCCTTGCAAAACGGATGACTTAAGTTTTTTAAAAGATCCCATCTTCCTCAGAGAAGACAATGCATTCCAGGTTGATGAGTTTCCCACACCGACCATGGAACGGGGCCTTTCATTATTAGGACTCAGTCGTTGTTTTGGGCTAGTGAAGAAGTTTGAGGATTTGAAGGCGCCCTGATCATCCTGGGAGTCCCCTTTATTGCTGCACGTCCCATTGTGACAGCTGCCATCTGAGAGAGTTCTTGAGACACTTTTGTCTATACCTTGAGAGGTCACTATTGGACTGTTCCCACAGCCCTTGGAGGGTGACGTCATACTCTCAACCATGTGAGCATCAGGATAAATTCAATCTGAGGAGCTGAGTCACCAAGTTGGGACATAAGCTTGTCTCAAGATGCAAAGTGTCATCTGCTGAAAGTCTTTTGTGTCTTGCTTTCCCTCGTCTATTGTCTGCATGGAGGTTGCCAACTGCAGCCTCTGCTCGCCCTAAAAAAAAACAAAACACAAAGCCAGCATTTAGGAAAAGGCTCTTTTTACACAATTCTACCCAAGTTGAGATGGTGTGGGGGGCAGGGGGATGTGTCCTGCTTTAAGGAGTACCATTAATTGCAGAAAGCCCCATCCCATGGGACCTTGGAAAGTTAAAGTTGAAAGAGTTGAGCAGCAACTTCCTAATGAATGTGAACTCAGAAAATGGGCTTTTATCTCATTGTTAAGTGCCACCAAGTGAAAAGTTTTACATTGTGGGGCAATTCTTAAGGGAGAAACAAAAGCTGGAAAATCTTTTATGTCAGTGATCTAATATATAAAGCTGAATGTATGTATGTGTGTATGTATGTGGGTATGTTTGTCCGGGATAGGAATCTGCACCGTTGTACTTACGGGCATGAAATTTTGCACGCCCGCACGTCTCGACCCCGAAAGAGTCCTAGGCTATGTTTTGAATCGAAATTTTAACCCGCGCGTTCCAAATCGCCAAACAATTTTGGCCCTATCTACATAATGGGGAGAAAGCTGAATGCTTGTGTGTATGTCCGGCATAGGAATCTGCATTTACGGGCATGAAATATTGCACACCCGCACGTCTCGACCCGGGAGCGTCATAGGCTAGGTTTTGAGTCAAAATTTTAACCCTGCGCATTCCAAATCGGCAAATAATTTTGGCCCGGGATAGGAATCTGCACCGTTGTACTTACGGGCATGAAATTTTGCATGCCCGCACATCTCAACCCCAGGAGCATCATAGGCTATGTGTTGAATGGAAATTTTAACCCCGCACATTCCAAATCGCCAAACAATTTTGGCCCTATCTACATAATGGGGAGAAAGCTGAATGCTTGTGTGTATGTCCGGCATAGGAATCTGCATTTACGGGCATGAAATTTTGCACACCCGCACGTCTCGACCCCGGGAGCGTCATAGGCTAGGTTTTGAGTAGAAATTTTAACCCCGCGCATTCGAAATCGGCAAATAATTTTGGCTCGGGATAGGAATCTGCACCGTTGTACTTACGGGCATGAAATTTTGCATGCCCGCACATCTCAACCCAGGAGCATCATAGGCTATGTGTTGAATGGAAATTTTAACCCCCGCACGTTCCAAATCGCCAAACAATTTTGGCCCTATCTACATAATGGGGAGAAAGCTGAATGCTTGTGTGTATGTCCGGCATAGGAATCTGCATTTACGGGCATGAAATTTTGCACACCCGCACGTCTCGACCCCGGGAGCGTCATAGGCTAGGTTTTGAGTCGAAATTTTAACCCCGCGCATTCCAAATCGGCAAATAATTTTGGCCCGGGATAGGAATCTGCACCGTTGTACTTACGGGCATGAAATTTTGCATGCCCGCACATCTCAACCCCAGGAGCATCATAGGCTATGTGTTGAATGGAAATTTTAACCCCCGCACGTTCCAAATCGCCAAACAATTTTGGCCCTATCTACATAATGGGGAGAAAGCTGAATGCTTGTGTGTATGTCCGGCATAGGAATCTGCATTTACGGGCATGAAATTTTGCACACCCGCACGTCTCGACCCCGGGAGCATCATAGGCTGTGTTTTGAGTTGACATTTTAACCCCACGTGTTCAAAATTGTGCGCATTAAAAACACACACACGTCTGGTATTTTTATCTTTTAAAAATAAATATCTGATTAATAACCAGCCAAACTACAAGACCAAAATCTGTTATAAATTTGCGATATAGGGAAATAAGACAGATGTCAGTCACATGAGCTGTATATTATTTGTATGTGTGAGGTAATATATACTGCCAGAGGGGAATGTTTTTTGTTGGCTGGGGATTTATCAGGCTGCCTATAGCAACCAATCACAGCTCAGCTTCTATTTTGCCATAGGTCATTAATATGAGCTCTGTTTGGTTACTATAGGCAACAGAGGACATTGTCAGTATAAGAAAGCTTGTGTGAGGTAATAGGATTTCAGTTACTATGCTTGGCCAATGTTGGTGTAATGACTGATGTAAGTCACATCACCTGTATGTGGGAGGATATATATATAGTAGCAGCCACAGCTTTGTCCTTCTATGTTGCTATCCTGATGAGGGCACAGTTAAGTACATTAACCCGGGCGAAGCCGGGTACTACAGCTAGTATATATATATATAGCCATCAACTGAACGCTACAGTATTTGTGGTTCTTAGCAAAGTGAAAAAGTGCCACTGCTAAAGGAAATATGAAGACTGTCAGGATAATTTTAGGTAGGGTGGACTCTTAAGACACACACTGCAACTGGAAAAACTGTGTTTAGAATTCAGGATCCAAGACTTCCATCATCTTCAGGATGAAACAAGCCCTCTGTTTGTAAGCCGCCTACACCGGCCAGTGAATTTTAATACCATCTCTAATAAAATGTTAAATAAACTCTCAGACCTCAGACGGATATTTACTTGGTTACTCAAAAATACCAAAATCATGCCAGAGCAAACTAGCCTGGAGTATAATGACACGGGAGGGGACAGGGTGAAAAGGCGCACTACTTGATTTATTTACAAGCCAGTTATTCATTACTGACTGGTTGCTGGGTGATACACTTAATCCAGAATTAGCTGCTAGTGCAGTCAGGGAGTTTTACTTCTACATACAGTAAGTCGTTTTAAGCCATAAATCAATGCTTCATAACATATACAAATCGCAAAGATGGCTACACTAAAAGTCGCAAGTTGGTAAAGCGCCGGTGGGACAAGAGGCAAAGCCCCCTCTATGGTTATGGATCTGAATTTAGTGAAAGCCTGCAGAGCTTACAGTTCAGGGATGATCAAGTGCTAACAAGGGCTCATCCATGTGAACTTTCAGGGCTGGGACAAGACAAACAGGAAATAAAGCCCCCTTAGCAACAAAACAAAAAAGCTGTGAAGTCACCAAAAGCAGCAGGAGGGCTACTGGCAACACACTTCACTGGGCTAGCTAACAAGCCTGTCCAGGCTGGATACCATAGGGCATCACCTATCATCATCTCCTCTGCAGACTGAACAGTATTTACAAACAATGTAACAATAGTCTTCAATATTATCATTACCGAGCTACAAAGTGACAATGCAAAGCAGACCATAGGAGTAGAATTCAGGAGGCAGGGTCAAAATAAAGATTGATAATGTCTGGGGTGATGCTTGTAGATTCTAGCACATGCTGGGAATTGCAGTTCCACAGTTATTAGAAAGCTTTATTTGGGCCAAATATGAAGATAGTCAGTGCAAATCAACCGAGCAGGTTGTGTCTATATTTCACCTCCAGGTAACAGGTGCATTGCCAGCTCACATCTACACCTCCCCATGGGAGGCGACAGCAAGCAGATCACTGCCAGGATCTGGATCTCTTTATTAGGTGAACTAATTCAGATTGTATATATGTATTACAAGGAAAAGGCAAAAATAATCCCTTAGATTGAGGTTGCACCCAAGGCTCTACTGTAAAGCTCTGTGCAGGCATGTACTATATAATTTAGGTGACAAAGTAAATTGGTCACCAAATCCAAGATTCCAGGTAAAACAGAAGCTGGCTGTGACTGATCAGTAGGGGGGTACATGGCAGTCTGGGGAAGCCTACCTGTTACATTGATGCAAGGTGCCTACAGGCAGCCTGTCTGGTGGTCTCCACTGTAGGAGGTAGCTCCTCTGTCTTGTCTGTCTCTCCAGTGCATGTCATTTGGAGCAGAAGAGGTGATGTATAATCCTCATGGATTTGGAGAAGTCAAGATGGCCATAAGTGCTTGAATGAGCCCAAGAAAAGTCCAAGGGAGCAGAGGGATGTGCAGCTTCAGCTGAGAGCCAGGCTAACAGTACAATAGTGCAGCTAGCAGCAGGGAGTGCAGTTGGGGAGGAGGGGAAGGTGTAGGCTTGGAGACAGAGGGAGGAGAAGCTGGAAGAAGGGGGTGTCTTATTCCCAACTCTTCCCACACAAGCCTGGTCCTCTGTGCAGACTATGGCTGTGGTGTCATGCTGGGGGAAGCAGCACTTATGTCATCAGAGCAGACTGATGTGTTGTATTAAAGGAGGGAAGATAGGATTAGAACCCAGCCTCTGTTATACATGACAGTGATGGGATTCACTCATTACTTGGGTAAAGCTGCTGCTCCAGAGCTGCCAGGCATGTCTGTCATGCCAGTAGGATTATTAATAATTTAGCTGTTGTGTCATACACCATGCACTTTAATTGCTTATTATAGAAGATTACATAGGAGACAGTTAAATACCCCACAGCTACTGGGATAGCTTGGCTTCCTCCTGCTACTGTATGCAGGGCTTGTTACATTGCCAGATAGAGACATCATTTCTAGCATGTGCTCATCAAGATGCAGCATGTATAAGGTCTGGTGTTTCCAGCCTATTCCTCTATTCGGAGCCAATAATAGAATTGTATATAGAGAGGTGTAAATTGTAACTGCTGGACCCCAATGCAAAATCTGCACCAGGGACTCGTCTGTGTCACTTATACAGAGGTTTTTTTAAGCCTAGCCATCAATGACCACAGAAGTTCTCAGGCAAGTTGTGCCACCAAAAACAGTCGCGCAGCGTGGTGTCGTCAGGCAGTCGTACAGCGTCGATCCGAAAACCAGCCACAGAAAGGTTGCATGCGAGTGAGCTGAAGTCTATGGGGGTAAAGTCACATGGAACCTGTAACGCAAAATGCAACAGGCTGGTGTTCATCATACTGTATGTCTTCATGGGCAATATGAGCTTGTTCACACACTGCATTTTTGACACGTTTTTGCTGAAATCTCAGACACATACTGATTATTTTTTCCTTGCAGATTTGAATAATCAGTGTTCAATGTTCTTGTACCATTTTTGCAAATTGTCTCTTCAGAGAGGAAGAGAGCTAGAACTCTAGTGCCACCTTTTGGAAGGTAGCAATCCTACAAGTCAATGTCGACCCTTTAACGAGCCTTATCACATGACCTAGGATAATAGCCAAACCAGAATCTCAATTTGCAGACACTGTGTTTCGGGGTTCAGCCCCTCGTCAGTGCAAAGCGGAGATCTGGTTTGGCTGTGTGAGAGGCGTCAGACCATTGTCCAAGAAATATCGTCACTACCTTCCAAAAGGTGGCACTAGAGTTCTAGCTCTCTTCCTCTCTGAAGAGACAATTTGCATAATTAGCATATTTCCCAGAGGAGCATTGCGGCTTTAAGTCTCCTCATCTGCATGCTTAGCATGTTGATCTCCGCAAGGAGTGACGATATTTCTTGTACCATTTTTCAAACATTCAAATGATTGGGGAAAACACGCAAGTAAAAATGCATCAACGCTGAGTTTTTTTTGGTACAGAAAAATCTGCTGCAAATGCTCAAGGTGTGCACATACCCTAATTGGACATTAACAATGATGTGAAATTCCTACCTATTGCTCTTTAGTAATAGCAAGGCCGGATCCAGGTTTTCGTGGGCCC
The DNA here is from genome assembly GCA_033576555.1 of Oophaga sylvatica. Classification (NCBI taxonomy): domain Eukaryota; kingdom Metazoa; phylum Chordata; class Amphibia; order Anura; family Dendrobatidae; genus Oophaga; species Oophaga sylvatica. The sequence goes on along the minus strand of JARQOD010000002.1, from coordinate 51,284,299 downwards.
CGGGCGAAAGCATCTCGGTGGGCCCCTTTAACACATACCACAATTCATGATACACAGAATTGCTAGAGAAATCTAGGTATAGTACAATGCCAAAGATTTCAGTTACTTCTTACATTACATGAATGATATCTATGGTAAATTCTACAATAGCTCAGAAACCGCCAAATCCTCACAGCTCACAGAGAGACTGCAGACTTATCATATTAGACCAGAGAGTTTAGTCCTCCATACAGTTTTATAAACACCTCATAGTCTCCATACAGGATTATGGACACCACATAGTCCTCCATACAGTATTATGGACACCACATAGTCCTCCATACAGTATTATAGGCACCACATATTCCTCCATACAGTATCATAGGCACCATATATTCCTCCATACAGTATTATGGGCACCACATAGTCGTCCATACAGTATAATGGACCCCATATAATGCTCCATAATGGACTCCATATGTTATCCCATACACTATAATGGGCCCCATACAATGCTCCATACAGGATTATGGGCCTCATATATTGCCCCATGCAGTATAATGGGCCGCATATAGCACCCCATACAGTATAATGGGCCCCATATATTGCTCCATACAGTATAATGGGCCCCATATTTTGCTCCACACAGTATAGTGGGCCCCATATATTACTCCATGCCGTATAATGAGTCCTGTTGTGAATACTCTGGAGGCGACTTCTGAGCTGGGGCTCTCTCTGGTGGTTGCTGGAGGTAATGAACTGATTGCTAAATGGCCTTCAGCTGGCTCTGAATGGTCTGATATAAGTGACCTGAACTTCCTTCAGCCTTGCCGGTAATCAATTGTTCTTCCAGGTCTTGCTTGGAGCTCAGCTTGCATTCCTGCTCTCATTCAGATAAGTTATTTGCTGTTTTTTTTTTCCTCTGGTTGGATTTTCCTTGCATGTTTGCTGCTTAGCAGTAGACTTCAGCCTGGTCCCCTTTTGGGGCCTGGCGCTGCAATTGTGCTCTGTTTGTGTTTGCACTTTTGCTCTGTTCATATGTCACTTTTTATTTGCTGAATTGCTGTGTGTTACACCAGAGATCTGATTTAGGTGGTAGAGATCGTGTGATCTCAGGTTTTTTGTTAATCAGAAGTGTTGGTATTTTTGTCAGGGTTTTTTTGGGTTGCAGTCAGAATTCTTTCCTATACTTTTCTATCTAGACAGATTGGGCCCCAGCATTTGCTCATTCTATTTTCTGTCTGTGTTCATATTTTCTTCTGGTCTAACCGCCATTACATGTTTGGGGGCTTCCTATTTCTTTGGGGATTCTGCTATGGGGCAGATAGCATTCATCTTTCTGCCTTTAGGTGTAGCTATCTCTCCGGCTGTGACGAGGCGTCTAGGATCACCGTAGGTACGCTCCACTGCTACTTCTAGTGTTGCGGTTAGTTCAGGGTCCTGCAATCCAATAGTTTCCAGCCTCTCTGATGTATTGCTTCTTTGGCTATTTTTTGCAATTTTTCTTCTCAGCTACCGAAACATAACAGAGTCCCTTATAATGCTTCATACATAAAAAATAAATAATCAAATACTCACTTCACCACGTTCTCCAGCTGCTTCGTTCTCCTCATCGTCTGACCCATTGCACTGCTCAGCACAGAGGGCGCGCTGTAGTGACGTCATCGCGCCCTCTGCGCTGAGATATCACAGAGCTTAGATACAGAGGGGAGAATGACAGGAGAAAAAGTATCAGCGGACGGCTCCCTCTCCCTTCATTGGTTTCAACTGTATCTGCATCCAGGATACTGAATCAGTTAAAAGTATGATGCGAGGGGGCCCGGTGCCAGCTGACTCATGAGCCCCATGGCGTGCCTGTGTCTCAATGGTGAGTAGGTCCCGCCATTTGTCCAGGGCCCTGCACTTGCCTGGGTGCATTGGGTGGTGACACCGGCCCTGAGTATTAGGCCGGGATCACACATGCGAGAAACACAGACGAGTCTCGCATGTGAATTCCCGGCACTGCCGCCGGCACTCGGGAGCGGAGTGTACGGCTACATGTATTATACATGTAGCCGTACACTGTAATTCTATGCAGCACCTCGCTCCATTCCCGAGTGTCGGGGGCAGTGCCAGGAATTCACATGCGAGACTCGTCCGTGTTTCTCGCATGTGTGATCCCGGCCTTAGGATCAGAAAAGCTGTAAACAGCTGTAAAAATTAGAATGCAGTTCAACAAATGTTTTATTCCCAGAATTTCTGATATACAGCACAGGTATACTGTACTGATTTGAATGTGAAGAAGTGATGGCGTCTAAACTAAAGGTTAAAAAATTACCCCTTTTTTGGAGTATGCAACTGATTTACTAACCACAAAATGATTAGGCAATTACAAAGGCTTTTTATTAAGCCGTTCAAAAATTATCCCAGGAGTACTTTTTGAAAGTGAAGAAGTTATGGCTTGTTGTCACTGCACTTTTTCACCAATTAGCCCTATTTTGAGAGCTGTTTCTTGAAGATGCAAAAACATGACAGTACATTTTCCCAGCATCAGAAGTACTGTTGTCACGAAGTAACTGTCCTGGTGTGACGCGATCCGACGGTTGGTCGGTCACCAGATGGCAAGACAAACAAGTGAACACTGGAGAAACTTTAACAACGGTGGGACCCGTTGGGAATTAGGGAAATGGACACCTCCTGCACTAACCTAAGTCTGTGCTCTGATCTCCCTATCGTCCCTATATGGGTTCTTTCACCCCATTGCGGAGCAGGATACCTTAAACCCTCACAAGCCCTGCGCAAATCCATAGGTAGGGAGCAGGCCGGTGAGAGCACTAGTCACACCACTGCAATAATAATGCAAAAGGAAAGAAAAGACAGACACCACAGGGAATGGGGAACAAAAATAACACTTAGCTTTCTCTGCTGCAATGCACCACACAGCAGAGTAAGGCACCAGAACACAGGATTCAGCTGCAGCACTAGAAAGCTCCTGACTCCAGCTTGGTTGTTCTCCAAAGAGGAAGTGTATCACCAACAGTCAGCTGATGCATCAGGTGACTCTATAAAGGATGGTGGTAGTGGTCACCACCTACATCAGCTGAATCAGCAACACTGCAGCAATGCTATTACAACAGCAGACCACCTTGGGGAAAAACAGACATTAACCCCGATGGCCTGAAAGAAAAAAGTTTTAATAAGAAAATCCAGATCTGCCACAGATCCAAAAATGGATCGTGACAGTACCCCCCTTTCAATGAGAGGCATCTAGACCCTCAACACCGGACCTCACCAGAAAACAACCTATGGTGAAGATGCCTTGATCCACCAGAGTTCACCTCGGCGGTAACCTGACCCTCAGGTTTATGGCAAATGCAGCTAGATGGTAATGACAACAACGTAGGCTCCGGAGGTGCCACAAATCTCCACAGCGCCAATCTGGGAAATGAGTTGTGTACCTGCATTACTGGGGGTAACTCCAGCTGGAAAGTCCCCGGGCTGAGAATGGCAGACACCTGATACGGCACGATCACCCTGGAACTCCAGACCCCAGCAGCACGCTTCCACCGGATGTTTTTGGTGGACACCCACAAGTACTCATTCACACACAGGTCCGGACCTGAACATTTATTGCCACGCGTACGTTTGCCACAAGATGGTGAACTCTTCGAGGAACCGACAACAGAGGCGTCCCCCTGTGTCGCCACACTCACACCCCCACAATGCTCAGAGGGAACCACCACCTTCCCCTGACCCCTCCTCTCAAGCGGACTCCGACACTCAGGGTTAGCTTGTGGTGAGAGTTGAGACTTGTCCCTAATCCCTGGCAGCATCTCCGCTGTCCCCACTGGAGAAGAAGGGGACAGTTGTAGAAAGACGGCAGAGACAGTAGCCCCCAGGCAACAGTCCTCACACGACTGATCCCAGCTGACTACATCCCTGGACCACCCATCTATGACCGGATTGTTTTTTCAACCAAGGGAGGCCTAAGACGATGGGAGTTGGCATACCCTCCAATACGTAGCACGACAGGGACTCTTCATGATGAGTCCCTATACGCAGGTGTATATCATCTATGACTTGGGTCACCTTCCCCTGGCTGAGTGGGACAGAGTCATTAGGGGTTTTGCTAGCGTCCTACACCTCAGGCCAAGAGTTCGGACAAAGTGAGCATCCATCAGATTGACACCTACTCCACAGTCCACAAGCACCGGTATACCCTCAGTTACCCCGCCAACCACCACTTTAACAGACAGGGTACACTGAGGGGAAAAAATGAAGGAAATATACACTCCTTGGTCGCCTCCCTCCAAATGACCAGGGGGAGTGGCTTCTTAGATGGTACAGGTATTTTGGTGCGAGCTGGGCAGACCCCGATGAAATGACCAGTCTGCCCGCAGAAAAAAACATGCCACCACACCATAGCGAACCGCAGGCAACCCCGTTTAGGAACCAACTCCTCCCACCTGCATGGGTTCGTCAGCATGCACCGGTATGTCCTCCTCCCTAGCAAGGACAACAGGGGGCAAATTTGGCGTATTTGTCTCTCCCTGAGGCGTCTATCCACCCAGATGGCAAGGCACATGGCGGCCTCCAACGACCTGAGGGCGGCATACTGCACAGGAGTATCCTGCAACCTTAGAGACAGACCCTGCATAAAATGACTCCTAAGGGCAGGGTCATTCCACCACGTGTCAGTGTCCCACCTCCTGAACTCTGAGCAATACTCCTCAGCCGGCCAGCCCCCTGCTTGATCTTACGAAGTCGGGATTCCGCCAGGGAGATGCCATCCGGATCTCCATACACCAGTGCTAGAGTCGCAAAAAATCCGTCCACCGACCGTAAAGATGGTGAATCGGTCGGCAGGGAGAAGGCCCAGGATTTGGGATCACCCTTGAGAAGGGAGACAATAATCCCCACAGCTGTTCCTCACTCCCTGATGAACGAGGGCGGAGCCTGAAGTATAATTTACAGGCCTCCTGAATAACCAAAAATTTATCTCTCCCTCCAAAAACCTGTCAGGGAGAGATATCTTTGGTTCTGGTTGAGCCTGCACCTGAGCCGAGGCCCAGAACCCCACCAACTGCTGCAGCTGCTGCACCACCTCACCCCGCAACACCTTAAGCTCATCGGTTAGGGTCTGAAGCAGTTGGGCAAATGCCTGCATTTGGGCCATGGCTCACCAGAAAAAATGTGACGGTTAGTGATAATGTCACGAAGTGACTGTCCTGGTGTGACGCGATCCGATGGTTGGTCGGTCACCAGATGGCAAAACAAACAAGGGAACACCGGGGAAACTTTAACAACGGTGGGCCCTGCGATAGGGAACGAGGGAAATGGACACCTCCTGCACTAACCTAAGTCTGTGCCCTGATCTCAATATCGTCCCTATACGGAGTTTTCACCCCATCGCCGAGCAGGATACCTTAAACGCTCCCAAGCCCTGTGCTAATTCATAGGTAGGGAGCACTAGTCACACCACTGCATTAATAATACAAAAGGATGGAAAATCTTGAAAAATGAGATTCTCAAAGCACAATTGTTAACAATTCCAAAAGAGTGAAGAATGGGAAGCATTTAAGGAAACTAGGATGGATGAACACAGAACTTAAACACATGCTAAAAAGAAGAAAGAAATGTTTATCAAATGGAAAGAGGGAGGCATATCTAAAGAAGAATATAATGCCGTCTGCAGAACCTGCAGGGCACAAATCAGATTATCTAAAGCTGACAATGAATTAAGGCTTGCAAGTGACATCAAAAGCAACAAAAAAATGATTTTGGGGATATGTCAAAAGTAAAAGAAAAGTCAAAGATGCTATAGGATTTTTACAGGATGAAAATGATGAAATAGTAACACAGGATGTTGAGAAGGCTGAACTGTTAAATTCCTATTTTGCATTTGTTTTCTCTCAGAAAGGAAATGTAACATCAACTGATCTTCACTGTCCTATTAAAGGAATAGAAGAATCCAGGATATCTATAAACAGAAAGACAGTGAGGAAACACTTAGCTAACCTAAATGAATTCAAGTCTCCAGGTCCAGATGAATTACACCCCAGAGTACTGAAGGAGATAGCAGAAGAAATTCTTGAACCACTGTCCATAATCTTTGAAAATTCTTGGAGAACAGGAGAAGTCCCAGAAGACTGGAGAAGAGCAAATGTTGTTCCTATCTTCAAAAAGGGGAAGAAGGTGGACCCAGGGAACTACAGGCCGGTGAGTCTGACTTCTATACCAGGAAAGATCTTTGAACAAATTATTAAAGAACATGTATGCAAGTACCTGGATAAGAATGAAGTGATTAAACAGAGTCAGCATGGGTTTGTAACTAATAAGTCATGTCAGACTACCTTAATTTCCTTCTATGACAGAATCACTGACTGGGTGGATCAGGGAAATGCTGTAGATATAGTATATCTTGACTTCAGCAAAGCATTTGACAAAGTATCTCACACAATCCTTATTGAAAAAATGACTAAGTATGGAATGGACAAGGCAACTGTTAGGTGGATTCATAACTGGCTTAGTGATCGGACCCAAAGAGTGGTCGTAAATGGCTGCACATCCAGTTGGAAGAATGTCTCAAGTGGGGTACCACAAGGCTCTGTTTTGGGCCCTGTATTGTTCAACATCTTTGTCAATGATTTAGATGAAGGAATTGAGGGTAAACTGATCAAATTTGCTGATGACACAAAGCTAGGAGGGGTAGCTAATACTAGAGAAGAGAGAGAGAGGATTCAAAAAGATATAAATAAACTGGAGCAGTGGGCGGCAACTAACAGAATGGATTTCAACAGGGAAAAATGCAAAGTACTACATCTGGGCAATAAAAATGAAAAAAGCATATACATAATGGGAGGAATTGGGCTAAGTAACAGCATATGTGAAAAAGACTTGGGTATACTAATTGATCACAGACTGAACATGAGTCAACAGTGTGATGCAGCAGCAAAAAAGGCAAATGCAATTCTAGGATGTATCAACAGAAGCATACAGTCTAGATCACGTGAGGTCATTATTGCCCTCTACTCCTCTTTGGTCAGACCTCATCTGGAATACTGTGTCCAGTTTTGGGCACCACATTTTAAAAAAGACATCAACAAACTGGAGCAAGTTCAGAGAAGAGCCACCAGAATGGTGACCGGTCTGCAAACTATGTCCTATGAGGAACGGTTGCAGGATTTGGGAATGTTTAGCTTGCAAAAAAGAAGACTGAGAGGAGACTTAATAGCTGTCTACAAATATCTCAAGGGCTGTCACATTGTAGAAGGATCATCTTTATTCTCATTTGCACAAGGAAAGACTAGAAGCAATGGGATGAAACTGAATGGGAGGAGACACAGATTAGATATTAGAAAAAACTTTTTGACAGTTAGGGTGATCAATGAGTGGAATAGGCTGCCACGAGAGATGGTGAGTTCTCCTTCAATGGAAGTCTTCAAACTGTCACGCTGTATAGCAGATATATATATGTGATGACAGTAATCTATATCAAAAGGGCAACATACTATATAACATGCGCATAGATATATGATAACATAGAATTACCTGACAGAATGTCCAGTGGGTCAATACGGAATTCGTTATACGCTGTCTCCGGCTAGAGGGTGACCGGGGTCTATGCTGACCCTAAACTGGGGTCCTAACTAATCCCTCTACCTGGAGGTACTGTTAAAGGTACAGAGGTCCAGGCCACCAGCGTAAACCCTGTCTCCTATCAATCCCTGCCAACTGTAATCTAGTCCTAAGAAGGACCCTGATTACCACCAAAGGGAATGAACAGGTAACGGTTAATAAACAGAAAGACATACAAGAAAGACAAGAAATAACGTAAATAAAGTCTTACATACAACACTCACACACAGTAGGAACACCTAAGGTCTCAGAGATAAACTATAAGCTATAAGAGTAAAAACAACTAAGGAACTCTTAGCTTAAGTATTCTCAGAACCGATCCAGTCTGCTAGACTACATGAATGCTTTCACCGGCATCTAACAAGCAGACTGGCAGGTATATGAAGGAATCTAATTAGAACATAATCAAAAGCAGCCGGGCGAGGCTGGACCTAGTCTTAGCAAAGAGCTAGGTAAAATTAACTCCCTCATTACCAACACAAAGAAACAGCAACTCAGCTGTGAGAAGTCAGAGTGTGTAATCGCGACGATCCTTGTGGCGATACACCCATGACAGTACCCCCCCCTCTACGAGGGGACTCCGGACCCTCAGGGCCAGGTCTGCCCGGGTGAGTTGTGTGAAAGGTCCGAACCAATCGATCTGCGTTAACATCAGACGCAGGGACCCACGTCCTCTCCACAGGACCATACCCCCTCCAATGAACCAAGTACTGAAGGGATCGGCGACTGAGACGTGAGTCAGTGATTTTCGACCCATGAAATTCCACGTTATCATTGACCACTACTGAAGGCGGAGGTAGAGGTGACGGTATGACTGGTGCCACATACTTTTTAAGTAATGACTTGTGAAACACATTATGAATTTTAAACGTAGGAGGGAGGTCCAGACGAAATGCCACAGGATTAATTATGGAACTGATCCTGTACGGCCCGATGAATCTGGGACCCAACCTCTAGGAGGAAACTTTAAGTTTTATATTCCTGGTAGACAACCAAACTAGATCGTTCACCTTCAGATCTAGACCAGAAACTCTCCCCTATCAGCCATCCGTTTGTAACGATTCCCCGTAACCTTCAGTCTTAACCGATCTGGAACTATCAGTCTCCCTGGAAGTCCTACAGGGGCGTCCCCCTGAGCCCCCAATACCTCCCCCTCAAGCTCAGAGCATACAGCTGACACTACAACTCCCTCCTGAGGAATAGGAACCGGATCATCCGTCTTCCCGGCCCCTGGGAAAGTACGAGATAAGGCATCAGGAAGCAACTTTATTGAGCAGTCATATGCGCGATGAGGAGGTAACTCTTTACACCCTCCTCTGAGAACATCTCCCCAAAGTCCTCCAGAAAAGGAGACAAAGTCCTAGGCACAACCGCACCGATGACCGTGCTCATGCAGTTATTCCTGCAAAATTCACCCCACTGGCTTATCTTTCCGGATTGCCAATCAATCACTGGGTTATGTTTAGCCAACCAAGGAAGTCCCAACACAATAGGAGTAGGTAGACCCTCCAACACATAACAAGACAATTGCTCTTTATGTCTTGCCCCTACTCGAAGATCTATGTTATGAACAGCTTGTACCAAGCTACCTTGACCGAGAGGTCTAGAATCAATAGAGACTATAGGGACCGGTTTGGCCAATACACTCAGTTGCATACCATGCACCTGGGCAAACCGAGCATCCACCAGATTAGCCCGGACCCACTATCAAGAAAAACAGAAATCCTCTCAGTTCTAGTACCAATCACCACCTCCGCAGGCACGAGAAACTGAGAGGGATTTGGGGACGAAATACACACTCCAGGTTAACTCCTTTGCTCAAAGAGGCCCGGGATGGACACCCCCCAACAAAATGTCCCTCTCTCCCGCAAAAGAAACACCTTCTAGTCTTGCGGTGCACCGCCAATTCCCTCCTACAAAAAGATGTCCCTCCCAACTGCATGGGTTCCTCAGAACAGACCAGGGGAACCTCAGTATAAGGGACTTTAGTAGTAGGTGGAGTCATCACGGGAGGCGGAGTTACCTCGCGTCTTCCCCGAATTCGTCTATCAATGCGAATAGCGAGGGCCATAGCAGCCTCCAGTGATGGAGGAGAATCATACTGAGCCAACACATCTTTTAATTTGTCAGACAACCTTGACAAAACTGGCTCCTAAGAGCTGGGTCATTCCACTGAGTATCTGTTGCCCATCTACGGAACTCAGAAGAATATTCCTCCGCTGGACGATTTCCTTGCCGTATTTTACGTAACTTTGTTTCAGCAAGGGAAACTCGATCGGATCATCATATACCAGACCCAGGGCAGTAAAAATCGATCCACTGACTGGAGATCTGGGGAGCCTGGAGGAATAGAGAACGCCCAAGATTGAGGGTCCCCTTGTAAGAGCGAGATAACAATTCCCACCCTCTGCTCTTCACTCCCAGATGACCGAGGCCGCAGCCGAAAGTACAATTTACATGCCTCCCGGAAAGTAAAAAATTTGTCCCGCCCACCAGTGAACCTGTCCGGGAGAGCAACCTTAGGTTCAGATCTGGTTTGCTCCGGGGGGAACAAAACCTTGGACTTAATGTCTGCAAACTCCATGGACAACCCCTGCAACTGCCGGGCCAGCTGGGCTACTGGATCCATGACAGCTGGAGAGAATCTTTAGTATGGCCGGTGAAAATGTCACGCTGTATAGCAGATATATATATGTGATGACAGTAATCTATATCAAAAGGGCAACATACTATATAACATGCGCATAGATATATGATAACATAGAATTACCTGACAGAATGTCCAGTGGGTCAATACGGAATTCGTTATACGCTGTCTCCGGCTAGAGGTGACCGGGGTCTATGCTGACCCTAAACTGGGGTCCTAACTAATCCCTCTACCTGGAGGTACTGTTAAAGGTACAGAGGTCCAGGCCACCAGCGTAAACCCTGTCTCCTATCAATCCCTGCCAACTGTAATCTAGTCCTAAGAAGGACCCTGATTACCACCAAAGGGAATGAACAGGTAACGGTTAATAAACAGAAAGACATACAAGAAAGACAAGAAATAACGTAAATAAGTCTTACATACAACACTCACACACAGTAGGAACACCTAAGGTCTCAGAGATAAACTATAAGCTATAAGAGTAAAAAACAACTAAGGAAACTCTTAGCTTAAGTATTCTCAGAACCGATCCAGTCTGCTAGACTACATGAATGCTTTCACCGGCATCTAACAAGCAGACTGGCAGGTATATGAAGGAATCTAATTAGAACATAATCAAAAGCAGCCGGCGAGGCTGGACCTAGTCTTAGCAAAGAGCTAGGTAAAATTAACTCCTCATACCAAACACAAAGAAACAGCAACTCAGCTGTGAGAAGTCAGAGTGTGTAATCGCGACGATCCTTGTGGCGATACACCCATGACACAAACAGAGGCTGGACAGACATCTGTCTGGGATATTTAGAGAATCCTGCTTTGAGCCAGGGGTGTTGTGAATGGGTTTGAGATGAGTTCTGAGCAGAGGCTCCCTCTGGTGGTTACAAGCGGTACTAGTGAGGATTGTGAGGACTGGGAATCAGGTGTTACTGATTGGTTTTATAAGGGAGTCATTTTCCCATCAGGTTGCCGGTGATCAATTGTTTGGTCTGAATCCTTCTTTCCAGTTTCCCTTGTAGCCTGCTGTGTCGTGTCTGCATCTCCTGCTATCAGATAAGACAATTTCTTATTTTGTGTTTTTTGCTATATTTTTGCATTTGGTTTCTGCACTTCTGTGGGGGGCCTTCTGGGTCCCCTCCGGGGGCTTTTTGCCCTCTCAGTTTTGTCCACCACTGTGTTTTGTTACTTTTGCTTTTTCCATTTTTTCAGGGCTGCTGTTTTTGTTACACCAGAGAACTAATTTAGGTGGTAGGGTCGTGTGATCTCAGGTGATTTTGAAATTAGTAGAGTTGGTGTTTTTCAGGGTTTTCGGATTGCAGTAAGTACCCTTCCTGTCCTTTTCTATTTAGATAGTTTGGGCCCCAGCGTTTGCTCATAATATTTCTTTCTGTGTCAGTATTTCCTCTTGTCTAACCCATTCATGTTTGGGGGCTTTCTATTATCTTTGGGTTCTGCTACGGGGCAGATAGCTTTCCTATTTCTATTCTTTAGGTGTAGTTATGTTTCTAGGCTGTGACGAGGCATCTAGGACCAACGTAGGAAACGCTCCACGGCTGCCTCTAGTTGCCGGTGGTTAGTCAGGGTACTGCAATCTCATAGATTCCAACTGCTCTGTGTATTTCTTTTTTGCCTGCACTCCTCAGCTACGTAACATAACAGTATCCCAGGTTCATTTTGGAAAACCTCTACAAATTACCCAGATGGTGGTCATTCTCTGAGAAACAGGAAGATCGGAAATGAAATCCCTAGAGATATGGGTCCATGGTCTCTTGGGCACAGGCAATGGCATCAACAAACCACTAGAGCGAGAGCAAGGCTGGGAGCGAGAGCAAGTCCCGCAGGACTGCACAAATTCCCCTGACATCGCGAGACAAGGTAGGCCACCAAAGGACCGCTAACCAAGTCTCTGGTACCAAAAAATTCCGGGATGCCCAGCCAATGCGGGACAATGAATCTCAGACATACACACTCTTTTTCCATTGGTCCGGGACAAACAATTTTCCAAAGGGCAGCGCTCGGGCCTATCCTCCTGACCCCCTCCAGAGCAAGTCCAATTGGGGCGAGATGGCGGAAAGAACTACACCCTCTTTCAAAATAACAGAAGGATCAGATACCTCAGGAGAGTCCGCAAGGAAAACTCCTCGAGAGGGCATCCGCCTTAACATTCTTTGTGCCAGGAAGAAAGGAAACCACAAAATTAAAAGTGTGAAAAACAAGGCCCACCTGGCCTGTCTAGGATTTGAGTCGCTTGGCAGATTCCAGATAGACCAGATTCTTAGGTCCGTAAGGACCACCACCTGATTGTTTGGCTCCCTCCAGCCATGTTCTCCACTCTTCAAAGCCCACTTCATGGCCAATAACTCCCGATTACCCACGTCATAATTACGTTCAGTAGGAGAAAATTTTCGAGAGAAAAAAGGCACAAGGGTTACTTTTAGAGGTCTCTGGATCTCTTTGGGACAAAACGGCACCCTGCCCCAATTTTCAGAGGCATCAACCTCCACCTGAAATGGCAGAGAAACATCAGGCTGCCGTAGAACAGGAGCAGAAAGTGAATCTTGCTTTTAGTTCCTGAAACGCAGAGACTGCCTCAGGAGGCCAATTCACCAATCAGAACCCCTTTCTGGTCAAATCAGTTAATGGTTTAACAATAACAGTATCACCGGCCATAAAAATTGTATGGTACTCACAGAAGGGAAAAATATTTTTGAAGGAAAAAAGTTGTCAGAGATATTTTTTGTTTGTTGCATTTTTTTTTTTCCCTCTGTATCTTGGGTGCTGGGAGGGATCTTTTTCCCAATGGAGTTTGCACAGTTGTCTGGCCGTGTGGATCAGCTTGCCACTGAGGTTCAGGTTATTGCTGCATATCTTGCTAGGTGCCTGTTGTGGAACCTAGGATCCCCATGCAGATTTGTTTTTAGGGGGATCGAGCTAAGTTTCAGAATTTCAAAAATAATTGTAAATTGTTTCTGCCTTAAAATCTAAGTCCTCAGGAAACGCAGCGCGCAGGTTCAAATTTCATCTCCTCTCCTGCGCGGCGATCTTCAGGATTGGGCTTTTTCCCTGATACCTGGGGATCCTGTTTTGAGTGATGTTGATGCATTTTTTCAGGCTTTGGGGTTATTGTACGATGAGCCTAATGTCCATGATCAAGCTGAAAAAGCCTTGTTGGCATTAAATCAGGGGCTTGATGACGCTGAGTTATATTTCAGAGATCGTAGGTGGGCAGTCCTGACCAAATGGAATGACGACGCTTTGGCGGCCCTTTTCCGGAAGGGTCTGTCGGATAATGTAAAGGATGTTATGGTGGGATTCCCTGTCCCCTCTGGTCTCAATGATTCTATGTCATTAGCGATTCAAATTGACAGATGTTTGCCGTGAGCGGAGGAAGTATGCGTGGAGTGGTGTTGCTTGTGAGCCAGCTGCTGAGCCCATGCAGTGTGATGGAGTGGTGTCTGGGGCACACGTCATGATTTTCGAAAGCGCAATGGGTTATGTTTTACTTGGTGTGATGCTCCATGCTATTTTCAGTCTGCCCTAAGCGGGGAAGAATTTTGCCACGCTCAGTTGTCTTGGGTAGTGTTAGACTAAGTTTTTATTAACTGTCACTCTGATATGCTCTCTGTCTCATTTTCTGCTCAGGCTTTCGTTGATTCTGGAGCAGCTATTAACCTGATGGATTATGATTTTGCTAAACGTTGTGGGTTTTTCCTTGATACCCCTACAGAAGTCTATTCCTTTACTGGGGATCGATTCTACCCCTTTGGCTGAGATAAACCCCAGTTTTCTACTCAGGTGATAATGGGGTTGAACCTGATCACCAGGAGTGCTGCAAAATTTTTGGTTCTATATAATCTGCATGACATTATCGTGCTGGGTTTCCCTTGGTTACAGTCTCATAATCCTGTTTTGGATTGGAAATCTGTGTCTGTAGCCAGTTGGGGCTGCCAATGTGTTGGTGCCAACACTCCTGTTTTTTCTGCCTCCCCCCAGGCTGAGGATGTTCCTGACTTTTTGTTTGATTTTTCTGATGTGTTTAGCGAAAGTAAATCTGCATCCTTGCCTCCCATAGGAGCTATGACTGCGCTATTGAATTAGTGCCAGGTAGTAAATTCCCTAAAGGTCGCCTTTTTAACTTGTCTGTACCTGAACATGACGCTATGCGGTCTTATATCAAGGGAATCATTGGAGAAGTGTCATATCAGACCATCCTCTTCACCCTTAGGTGCCGGTTTTTTCTTTGTGGCCAAAAAAGATGGTTCATTAAGGCCGTGTATTGATTATCGTTCTCTTGAACAATATTACTGTGAAATATCAATACCCGTTACCCTTGATTTCTGACCTGTTTTCCAGGGTGAAAAACGCTACTTGGTTTACAAGCTTGACCTCAGGGGGGCGTATAAACCTAAGTTGCTTCCTCCTCTGAATTGGTGCCGTTGTTCTTCAGACGTGGTTCGTTTACAAGGGCATTCTGAGAACATTGTGTCTGACAGAGGAGTCCAGTTTGTTTCCAGATTTTGGGAGGACTTTTTGTTCTAAACTGGGTGTTCAATTGTCTTTCTCCTCGGCATTCACCTCAGACCAATGGTCAAACTGATAGAAACAAACCAGACATTGGAGACTTATCTAAGATGCTTTGTGTCTGCGATAAGGATGACTGGGTCTCTTTTTGCCTTTGGCTGAGTTTGCTCTTAATAATAGGGCTAGCTCTGCCACTTTTGATGTCTCCGTTTTTCTGTAATTCTGGTTTCACCCTCGATTTTCTTCAGGACAGACGGAGGCTTCTGTCTGTCCAGGTGTTGGACTCTGTTGTGGAGCGTATGCAGCAGATTTGGGACCAGGTGTGGAGAGGTTGTCCCTCTCTCAGGAGAAGGCCCAGCGGTTTGCTAACCGGCATAGGACTGATGGTCCTCGGTTTAAAAGTGGGGGACTTGGTCTGGTTGTCCTCAAAGATATATTTCCTATGAGAGTAGCATCTCCTAAATTTAAGCCTAGGTTCATTGGACCTTATAAGATCATGGAGATTATTAATCCTGTTTCTTTTCGTTTGCTTTTCCAGGGACATTTAAGATCCATAAGTGTTCCACAAGTCCTTGTTGAAGAGGTTGTTGAGCCAGTGGTTCCTGCTGCTGTGCTCCTGACCCTGTTTTGTTGAGGGCAATCTGGAGTATTTGGTTGAGAAAATATTGGATTCTCGTTTTTCTAGACGAAGACTCCAGTATTGGTTAAAATGAGAGGTTATGGTCAGGAAGACAATTCTTGGGTGTTTGCTTCGGACTCCATGTAGGAGACTTATCGTGCGTATCATAGAACTCATCCTGACGACCTGGTTGCTCAAATGAGGGTCGGTGACCCCTCCTCAAGGGGGGGGTACTGTTGTGAATGGTTTGAGTGAGTTCTGAGCAGAGGCTCCCTCTGGTGGTTACAAGCGGTACTAGTGAGGATTGGTGAGGACTGGGAATCAGGTGTTACTGATTGGTCTTATATAAGGGAGTCATTTTCCCATCAGGGTTGCCGGTGATCAATTGTTTCTGGTCTGAATCCTTCTTTCCAGTTTCCCTTGTAGCCTGCTGTGTCGTGTCTGCATCCTGCTTCAGATAAGACAATTTCTTATTTTGTGTTTTTGCTATATTTTTGCATTTGGTTCTGCACTTCTGTGGGGGCCTTCTGGGTCCCCTCCGGGGGCTTTTGCCTCTCAGTTTAGTCCAGCCACTGTGTTTTGTACTTTTGCTTTTTCCAGTTTTTTCAGGTGGCTGCTGTTTTTGTTACACCAGAGAACTAATTTAGGTGGTAGAGGTCGTGTGATCTCAGGGATTTTGAAATTAAGTAGAGTTGGTGTTTTTTCAGGGTTTTCTGGGATTGCAGTAAGTACCCTTCCTGTCCTTTTCTATTTAGATAGTTTGGGCCCCAGCGTTTGCTCATACTATTTTCTTTCTGTGTCGTATTTCCTCTTGTCTAACCGCCATTACATGTTTGGGGGCTTTCTATTATCTTTGGGTTCTGCTACGGGGCAGATAGCTTTCCTATTTCTATCTTTAGGTGTATGTTAGTTTCTCAGGCTGTGACGAGGCATCTAGGACCAACGTAGGAACGCTCCACGGCTGCTCTAGTTGCGGTGGTTAGTCAGGGTACTGCAATCTCATAGATTCCAACTGCTCTGGTGTATTTCCTTTTTTTTGCCTGCACTCCTCAGCTACCGTAACATAACACAGGGGGTTGGACCAGATGGCCCAGGAGGTCCCCTTCCAACTCTACTATTCTATGATTCTATGAAAGAAAAGACAGATACCACAGGGAAGGGGGAGCAAAAATAACACGTAGCTTTCTCTGCTGCAATGCACCGCACAGCAGAGTAAGGCACCAGATCACAGGATTCAGCTGCGCACCACAAAGCTGCTGACTCCAGCTTGGTTGGTCTCCAAAGAGGAAGTATTATCACAACAGTCAGCTGAGCATCAGGTGACTCTATATTAGGATGGTGGTGTGGTCACCAGGACCGCCATCAGGGATTACTGCCATGGGGATATGGGGCCTGGTGGGCAGAGGGGGCAGGATTGGAGACAAAAAGGCAGAATGTGAGACACGGGGGAGGGGGAAGGATTGGAGACAGGGAGGGGGCAGGATGGAGACACGGGAGGGGGCAGGATTGGGACACGGGAGGGGCAGAATGTGAGACACAAGAGGGGGCAGGATTGGAGGACACGGGGCGAGAATGTGAGACACAGGAGGAGGCAGGATTGGAGACCGAGCAGAGTGAGACACAAGGAGGCAGGGGACTGGAGGACACGGGGCAGAATGTGAGACACGGGAGGGGCAGGATTGGAGACACGGGGCAGAATGTGAGACCACAGGAGGAAGCAGATTGGAGACAGGGGCAGAATGTGAGACACGTGATGTAAGGTTCTGTGTACATGTTCTCTGAAACTCAGTTTTTTCGTCAGCCATTTACTTTCTGTCTTGCTGCAGCTATCTTGCCTCAGTCAATTGGAGTTTCCAGCTTGCATGTTCCCGCCCTGATTCTCTCCTCTTGCTTCTTAAGCAGCCACAGCTGAGGGAGTGCTTCAGAATCAAGCCTGCAGTGAACCTGTGACCTGACTCCTGGAAGCCTGGACTTGTACTCATTATTTCCTATTGTGGAACTTTGGAACACTCGTGGACTTTGGACCTTGCTATTTGTAAATCCACGTTTTGCATGGACTTACGGTAACAGAGAAGAGATCCTGAACCTGTTGTGGAGGGTGATTGCTGAGCTTAAGTTACTCTGGCCTGCTGTGTCTCCTGCTTTTGTATCTGCAAACTGTGTGACTATTATGCCACTTGTATGAAGTAATACAAGACCTTCTATATCAAACCTGTGACTCCTGTGTTTTCATCGCACCCAAGCACAAGCACTATATGAACTGTACTACTTACATTACAAGATTCTGAAGCCAAATGTTAGTGTCTGCTGGGTCTGGAAAGGCAGTGTCTGCTGTACTGTGGATATCGGATGTCCGGTTGTACTTTCTGTGATGACAGTGGTTGTGACTTCTCCAAACCATTCCAGGTGAGCAATTCCCTTTAAGTTTTTTTTTTGCGTGTTACCACAGGGTAAACACTATTGTTTTTTTTTTTTTCTTTTTCTTTTGTGTCTGCTGTAACTGTGGATATCAGATGTCCGGTTGAACTTTCTGTGATGATAGTGGTTGTGACTTCTCACAACCATTCCAGGTGAGCAGTTCCTTAATTTCTTTTTTCTCTCTGCAGTGTTACCACAGGTAAACACATTTTTTTTTTTTTCTCCTCTCCTCTCCTTCCAGTACTCCTGTCTTAAAAGTCTGGAAAATGGAGGCCCGCATAAAGGAACTTTGCGGAGTGACTGATAATATCCTTGCAGATTTGCAGAATACAAAGACCCGTTTTTTACAAACCTACAGGACCCACTAATCCAATTGCAAGTGTTGGACAGACTGCCCAGGATTTGCGAGCCAGGATTGAGGTTTAGAGGGGCGAGTCCAGCTCCTGCCGTAGCCCGAGTTCTGGGATTCCCAAGTTGCCCCCTTTTCGTTTTTGGCGGTGAACGTGAGAAATTCAGGGGATTTATTAATAATGCAATCTTTTTTTTCTGCACATGCTTCACAATTTTCCCACTGAACGATCTAAGGTGCTTACTTAAATTATGTTGTTACCAACAAGGCTTTGATGTGGGCAAACCCTCTGATTGAGGACTGAGGATGAATGTTTGGATCATCTGATTGCTTTCATTTCAGCCATGGGGCAGGTGTTTGATGACCCCAATCGAGGTGCAACAGCTGAAGCAGCCATGTTAGCTTTGCGCCAAGGTAAGCATCGGTAGCTGAATATGCCTTGGATTTCAGGAGATGGGCCCTTGATACACCTGGGACAGTTCCGCAAAAATCTATTTTTCGAAAAGGGTTATCTCCACTGATTAAGGATGAACTTGCTCGTGCTGGACCCTCCCACTGCGTTAGGTGACTTTATTAACTACTGCATCCGTATTGATACTCGTCTGACTGAACGCAGCAGAGAGATGGTTCGAAAGCAATCGCACTAACCTTTTCCTACCTTCCTCTCCAGCTAAGGAAACCTTTGAGTAGGATTACACGGGAACCTGAACCTGAACCCATGCAGGTAGACTCTTTACAACGAGGGTTAGTAATGCACGCAAGGAACATCGTTTTAAGGAGAATCTATGTTTCTATTGTGGTTAGTCAGGGCACTTCATTATAAACTGCCCCAGCGTTCTCGTAAGACTACTGCGCACTCATTCATGTGAGTGTTGCGAGAGGGGATCTGTCAGGTCCGAGCTCAGGCTCAGAGAGATCTGCAGCAACGATCTTGATTTCTCGGACTTAAACTCCGTTACTCTGAGGACGTTGACTGTGTAAAACGCTGCAATTTTTCATGTTTCCTCAGCGGTGTCCCAGTGGTTGTAAGAAAAAACAATTCTCATTGCTTTTTTCCATCAAACTCTGGTTGACTCAGCTTGGGGTGTCTGCTCTTGCTATGATCGACTCAGGGGCAAGTGAAATTTTTTGGATGTTCTCCTTTGCTCTGAAACAGGGGATACGTTCAGTGAAGAAGGCTACTCCAGTACAGATGGAAACTGTGGATGGCTCCCTGCTGACCTCTGGACCAGTGGATCAGGAAAAACAGAGCCTTTGAGGGTTCTTATGGGTAAAGATCTCAAGAGAAACTGTCCTTTATGCTTATCTCTTCTCCCCCTTTCCCATTATTCTAGGGCTACCATGGCTGCAGGCTCAGAATCCTACCATTAACTGGGAGACCAAGGAATTACACTTTCCAGAGAAACAGATGAGTCCAAAAGTTTCAGCTTGCTTGTTCCTAAAGGAACCATGTCAGTCCCTGAACTACCAGCTGTATACCAGGACTTATGTGGATTTATGTGACAAGAAGAACGCTGACCGCTTCCCTCCCCACCGTCCTAGATTGTCCAATTGAATTATTGCCTGGAGAAATACCTTTTGGTAAGATTACCCCCTGGCGGGGCCAGAGCTAAAGGCTTTAAAGGTTACATGACGAAAATCTAGCAAGGGCTCTACCCCCTCTTCATCTCCTGCAGGTGACCCATTTCTTTGTAAAGAAAAAAGTGGATCTCTGAGACCCTGCGTAATATAGGGAACCAATAAGGTTACTATTAAAAACGTTATCCATTGCCTTTAATCCCTGAGTTTTGGAGGAGTGCGCAGCCAAAATTTTCTTAAACGATTTCGTGGGGCCTAAACTTAGTTATTCCTGGGGAGAATGGAAGACTCATTCAGGTCACGCTTGGCACTTTGAATATTAGTTATGCCTTTTGGTCTGAGTACCCCCCCCCCACTTTCCAACACTTGGTAATGACTCTTCAGGGCTCCTAGATTAATTCGTGGGATTTTTTTGGATGTATTCTAATTTTTTCTAATCCACGGGAACATCATGGACTGTGAGATGGTCTTGGCGTCTGACAAATATCTTTCCAAATTGAAAAGTGTGAATTCCTAGGACCGAAATTAATTTCTGGGGTATGTACTTCTAACAAGGAATTAGTATGGATGGAAGCAAAAACCCAAGCCATCAAGGATTGCCAAGTCCTAGAAATGTGAAGGGGTACAGCGCTTCAGGGGGTTTTGCCAATTTTATAGACTTTCATTAGGGAATTTTCTGGGAAGTGTAACTACACCCAATTCCCGGAAAGAGTCTAGGTTCCCCCTGGACTCCCAACCCCCGGAGCATTTTCCCGTCAAAAAATAAATTTCCACTGCCCTATTTATAATCCCAACCCGGCTTCCTTCTAATGGGTGGATGCATCAGACTGTCCGTTGGAGCTATCTTCTCAGGAAGAGGTGAGAAGAAGTCTTGCTCCCTGTGCCTTCTTTTCCACCCGTTGTCTTCGAGAGGAACTACGATTGGGCAATGAGATTTTGGCATTATTGCGCCTTCAAGAAGGAGACCCTTCTTCGGGGGCGCCAGCAAATGCGTCCTGACGACCATCGTAACCTTGAATTTATCAGTCGGGGCTAGTGCCTGATCCTCGCCAGGCCGCTGGTTTTTCTTAAACCAATTTAATTTTTTATCTTTCTTATAGACCGGGATGCGCAATGGAAGGCTGATGCCTCTCTAGGATTTACTCAGCAGAGACCGTCCAATTACTCTCTAAACTATTTTCCTGACTTAGATTCTGGGAGTTGATTCATAACAAGACCTCTTAAGGACATCAAGGAACTACCTGCGGATTCCTTTTTGGGCCCAACCCCCAAGGGACGTAAGTCTTGTCTTTAAAAAATGGTGTGTGGATTCAGGGACAAGCCTGTATTTCCGAAACAGTCAGATTGAGAGTATTGCAACTCTTCACTTCCAAAAGTGGCATAGAGGAACAAAAGACCGGAATTTCTTTCTCGTTTTTTTTGGTGGCCCTTGCAGGAAGGTTTTTTTAAAACTAGTCACTTCATGGAAGTCTGGCTAATGCAAAACACCCGTCCCACCATGGCTGTTACCCTTTCCCACCCGTCCCCCCGTGGGGACCATTTCTTGGCTTCATTGTGGAGTTACCAACCTTCAAGGGAAAACACCATTCTATGGTGGTTGACCGTCTAACAAAGGCGCTCATTTTATCCCTTGTGTCGGTTACCCACTGCAAAAAAAGACATCAGATTTGATGATTAAAGATTGTTTGTTACTGGGTACGGATGAGTTATTTCGGACAGGGGTGCAATCACTTTAGGTTTTTGGCAAAATTTCTGTGCGCATTGGGGAATTAAAGTAAACCTTTCTTTTGCTTTTCATCCCCAGACTAATGGACAAACCGAAGAACCACCCCTGGAGCAGTACTCCGGCTTTTATTGCCACTACAGGATGATTGGGTGGATTCTTATTAGTGGTTTTTAAAAACTCTCAAGTGCCCACTAAGCCAGTCTCCTTTTACTTAATCTGGTTATATTAACATTTACCAGATTTCCCAAAGAAACGCCTTTACCAGCATGGCGGGAAAAATACGTCTTTAAGAAGAATATGGTCTTTAAAGGAAAATCGGAATGGTCGGAAAGGTCAGAAAGCGCGATAAATTTAAACTGCACCAGCTTTCAGGAGGGACCTGGTCTGGCTGCCCAGAAAATCTTAATTTTAAGGATTTCCATCGCTAAGTTGGGACTAGTACATTGGCCCATAAAATCAGTAAAATTTAAGTGCCGTTGTTGTCGTCTTCAACTGCCCAAACATGAGAATCCACCCTGTCTTTCAGTATCCCTAAAAGGTGGACACCCAATACTTTCCTGGAGTTCTTCTCCTTGCCCTGACCCAGTGTATCGATGGTCGGAAGAATTTGGGTGGAAAGGATTTTAGATTCAGGTTGTATAGAAATCAGTTACAATTCTGATTAAATGGAGGGCTACCAGTGGGGACAACCATTTTGGGCCAGTCAATAACGTTAAGCTCCTCGCTTGCTCCGTCGTTTCTCAGAGGTACCCACCAAGCCTGGTTGGGTCCACCGGGAGGTTGTCCCAAGGGGGGATAATGAAGGTTCTGTGTCTGTCCTGAAACCAGTTTTTTCGTCAGCCATTTTTTTTTTGTCTTGCTGCAGCTACTTGCCCTCAGTCAATATGGAGTTTCCAGCTTGATGTTCCCGCCCTGATTCTCCCCCCTTGCTTCTTAAGCCCACAGTGAGGAGTGCTTCAGAATAAGCCTGCAGTGACCTGTGACCTGACTCCTGGGAAAAAACTTGGCTTGTACTCGTTATTTCCTATTGTGGAACTTTGGAACACTCATGGGACTTTGGAACCTTGCTTTTGATAAATACGTTGCATGGACTTACGGTAACGAGAAGAATCCTGACCCTGTTGTGGAGAGGTTGTGAGCTTAATTACCTGGCCTGCTTGTCCCTGTTTTGTTCTGCAAAACTGTGTGATATTATTGCCACTTGATGAAGTAATACAAGACCTTCTTATCAAACTGGAATCCTGTGTTTTCATCGACCCAAGTGTGTGCCTGGTTGTAAGGCAACAGGTCTGGGATGACGTAAGGTAACAGTTAAAGCTTGACATCACACACTTCAGACCCCCACAGGGGGTATAGGGGAGGACTGTAGCATAGGGAGTTAGTCTGCTTCCTGCATCGTCAGAGCGCAGGGCTGTTCTTCCCAACGGAGGATTCCGCAGGCCTGGGTGAGCAGAAGATTAGTTCCTGCAATTCAACGAAGTGGAGTTGTAACGGTGACTAGTTTCATCCCGAGTCAGCAGAGTACCTTTTACTCATCGAACTTTGAAGAAATGAGAGTTATCTTGAGCCAAGGAAGAAAACCCGCTTTCTACTTACGCTTCAGTGCTACATTGAAAGAAAGAAGCAGGGCGAAGGGACGTGGAAGGATTCAGAGGCCTTAAGGATTGGATTATCCTGACATTGTACCGGCCTGGGACCGAAGCGTCTATAGCCAGGCATGTGATAGAAAAACCAGAGTCTTACTGGCCTTAGGTTGTAGAAACCGCCTTTGCCTACGAAAACGAGCAGGGAACAAGGCTTCTGAAGTCCGGCGCGGGCAAAAGAAAGTACTTAGTTCACCACTTAAAGGCTCATCACAAAACCGGCCGGGCAGTAAGGTGGGAAAAGCGAAAACTATAAGTTAACTTATACGGAAGTTTGCTCACTCATCATTGGAAAGAAAGGAGGCCTGTAACCTGCCAACTGTTACCGCTACGTCCTTCATCCACCCGAACACCTCCCTGGGACCTGCCTGAAAACTTGAAGTAAAAGGTATGGAAAGAAGCTTTATTGTGAGCCTGATTATTTAATTGCATCCCTGCACAACCCCACCATAACTTCGACCTGAGGGAACGTCCCCTGTAGGGGACCGACATCTAGCGCCTCACCATCCCTCAGAGTCTACGCAGCGCTGGTTTCTTAGGATCAGGAACACGGTGCGTCACGAACTGTTTTTCCTATCCCCTGTAAAATACCCCCAACATAGCCTGACCGGCCAGGGCCACAGCCGAGCCACCGCTACCGTGCCCCCCATGACTTCCTGGGTCGGCTCTGGGACCCCCATTGCCCTGGTAACCCACCAATTGTGGTGCGTGGGTCAAAACCAGCACAAACACTTTGAACTGTATACTTACATTCACGTGAGGAGCAGGAGTGGGAGAACAGGAAAGGGGGCGGATTGGGGACACAGGAGGGGGCAGGATGGGAGAATGGGGCAGGATGGGGAACAGGGGAGCAAGAATTGGAACACGGGGCGGATTGGGGCCGGGGCGAATGGAGACACAGGAGGGAGCAGGAGTGGAGACACAGGGGGGCAGGATGTGGACACGGAGGGGCAGGATGTGAGACCGGAGGGAGGATGGGAGCATGGAGGGGGCCGGATTGAGCTGGGGGCGGATGGGAGACACGGAGGGGGCGATGGAGACACGGGGGGATTGGGGAAGGGGCAGAATGTGGACCAGGGGGGGGGGGGGAACACAGGAGGGGGCAGGTTGAAATGGGGGGCAGGATTGAGCACGGGGGGGCAGGTGGGAGAAAGGGCGGAGGATATGAGGAGCAGATGGGCCGGCAGGATATGAGCAGTGGGGGAGGTCGGGGTTATATGGGGGCAGAATGGATATCCTGAGGCGTGAGGGAGAAATATGGCTGAAGCCGGAAAGACACCGGGGCCCCGGGTGGGGGAATTATTCCAAGGGGCAAAATTTGGGATCCTTACTGCAGTGATGTATTTTTTTATTTTTTGAGGATACTTTTTAAATGGGGGGGTTGTTACTGTGCAGAGGCACAAGTGCCTTTTTTTCTTCATCTGGTGTAGTGTAGAAGTTGGGAAAAAAAAATTTTAAGAATGTGTTCGGCAAGCGGTGCTCTAGATCAGTGGTCCCCAACCTTTTTGCCCAGGGAGGCTTAAGCAAGACCATTCTTAGGCCCGGCGGCGGGATGGAGGTGTGGGGGGGGGGTTTGGTCATGGGGGCGTGGCTTGGACGGGGTTGTGTTTTAGTTGTGCATTGTTTCATTTATTTATATACAGGCTCTGCTCCCACCCTTTATACGGCTCCGCTCCCACCCTTAAAAACATGGCTCCTCTCCCCCCTTAAAAGTGTTTTTAGGTAGTGAGGGAGGAGGTAAAAAGGAAAACCCGAGCAGTTGGAACTATGAGTTGCATACCCCCTACTAACCAAAACCGCAACAGAGGCAGCCGTGGAGCTTTTCCCCTTTTGGTCCTGCGCCCTGTCCCCAGCTGAGAAAATAACTACAACCTAAAGATAGAAATAGAAAAGTATCTGCCCCGGGGCAAACCCCCAAGATAATAGAAAGCCCCCAAAATTAATGGCGGTTAGACAAAGGAAATAGACACAGAAAGAAAATAGTTGAGCAAACGCTGGGGGGCCCCAAAATCTAAATAGAAAAGGATAGGAAGGGATTACTCATCCCAGAAAACCCGAAAAAAACACCCCAAACCCATAATTTCAAAATCCCCTGAGACCCCCCTTACCCCAAATTAGTTTCTGGTGAACAAAAACAAAACACAGCACTGAAAAAATGGAAAAACAAAAGTACAAAACAAGTGGGGACTAAACTGAAAGGGAAAGCCCTGGAGGGGACCCGAAGGCCCCACAGAAGTGCAGGGACAAATGCAAAAATATAGCAAAAACACAAAATAAAATTGTTTAATTGTGCGAGATGCAGACACGCAAGAGGGCTACAAGGGAAACTGGAAAAAGGATTCAACCAGACTTTGTCCCGGCAACCCGAGGGAAAATGACCCCTTATAAAAGACCAACTAACAATGATTCCCGTCCTCACAATCCTCACAGTACCGTTGTAAACCCCGGGGGAGCCTTGCCAGAATCTCCAAACCCATTCACAACAGACCCCCCCTTGAGGAGGGGTCACCCCAACCCTTCATTTGGCAACCGGTGGTCAGGATGGTTCTATATACCACGGATAAGTTCCTAGCATGGTGCCGAAGCAAAACCCAAATTGTCTTCCTGCCATAACTCTCCATTTAACCAAATCTGGAGTTTGTCTAGAAAAACGGAATCCCAATATTTTTCAACCCATACTCCCGATTGCCCTCAACCAAAACAGGGTCAGGGGACAGCAGCGGAAACCACTGGAACAACCTTTCCCACAAGGACTTGTGGAAACCGTTAGGATCTTAAAGTCCCTGGAAGAAGCAAACGAAAAGAAACAGGTTAATCTCCTGATCTTATAAGGTCCAATGAACCAGGTTTTAATTTAGGAGATGATACCCATAGGGAATATTCTTTGGGCAAACCAGCCAAGTCCCCACTTAACCGGGACCTCATCCTATGCCGGTTAGAAAACGTGGGCCTTTCCTGAAGGGGGACCCACCTTCCATACCGGTCCCAAATCTGCTGCATACGTCAACAACAGAGAAAACACCTGGAAGACAGAAAGCCTCCTTGTCCTGAAGAAAACGGGGGGGAAAACCCGAATTACGAAAAACGGAGAATCAAAGTGGCAGAGCAGCCCTTTTATTAAGAGAAAACCCTCGCCCAAAGGCAAAAAAAGAGCCCAGTCATCCGATCGCAGACACAAAGCTCTTAAATAAGTTCCAATGTTGGTTGTTCCTCGTTTGACCATTGGTTGGGATGAAATGGAGGGGAAAGCCATTGAACACCCGTTTAGCAAAAAGTCCTCCAAAATCTGGAACAAACTGGACTCCTCTGCAGACCAATGTTCTCGGGAAATCCGTTAAAAACCACGTGGAGGACAAGGCACCAATTGAAGGGGGAAAGGGAATTAGGAAAAGGCACCAAGATGTTCATTTTGGAAAACCTATCCTTACCCAGATGGTGGTCTTCTCTGAGAAAAAGGAAGATCGGAAAATGAAAAATCCCCTAGGATATGGGCCTGGTCTCTTGGGCCGGAATGCTCAACAAAAACCCCTAGGCGAGGGGGCTTGGAGCAAGCAATTCCCGCAGGATGCACAAATTCCCTGACATACGAGACAAGGTGGCCCCAAAAGGACCGATAACTAAGCTCTGGTTACCAAAATTCCGGGATGCCCAGCCAATGCGGAACAATGAATCTCAGAATCACATTTTTTCCTTGGTCCGGGACAACAATTTTCAACAGGGGCGCTCGGGCCTATCCTCCTGACACCCCTCAGAGCAAGTCTCAAATGGGCAGATGGCGGGGGAAAAATACACCTCCTTCAAAATAACAGAGGGATCAGATGCTCGGAGAGTCCGCAGGAACTCCTCGAGAGGGCATCCGCCTTAACATTCTTAGTCCAGGAAGAAAGGAAACCACAAAATTAAAACGTGTGAAAAACAAGGCCCCCTGGCCTGCTAGGATTGAGTCGTTGGCAATTCCAGTAGACCAGTTCTTATGGTCCGTAGGACCCCACCTGATGTTTGGCTCCTCCAGCCATGTCTCCCTCTTCAAAAGCCCACTTCATGGCCAATAACTCCCGATTACCCCGTCATAATTGTTCGTAGGAGAAAATTTTCGAGAGAAAAAGGCAAAGGGTTACTTTTGAGGTCTTGGATCTTTTGGGACCAAAAAGGCACCTGCCCCAATTTCAGAGGATCAACCTCCACCTGAAATGGCAGAGAAACATTCAGGCTCCGTAGAACAGGGGAGAAGTGAATTCTGTTAAGTTCCTGAAACGCAGAGCTCTCAAGACCAATTCACCACATCGAACCTTTTGGTCAAATCAGTTAATGGTTTAACAATAACCGAGAAATTACCAAAAATTTACGATAAAAATTGGCAAAACCCAAAATCTCTGAAGAGCCTTTAATGAAGTGGTTGGACCCAACACAGATGGCCTGAACCTTGACCGGGTCCATTCAATAAAGATGGGGAAAATGAATCCCGAATTAGATCTTCTGTACGCCAAAAAGACATTTGATCCCTTCACAACAAGCTTCTCTTCAAAATTGGAATACAGTCAACAAAATGTTTCCGGAGTCCATCATTGAAAAAATAAATAATCCAAATAAACAATCAGAAACTGTCCACAAATCCCCTGAAAATGTCATTCTGAAGGTGGAAGACGGAAGGAGCATTAGTGCCCAAAGGGCTCCAAGGTA
>JARQOD010000002.1:51208154-51256428 GCA_033576555.1 Oophaga sylvatica | reverse complement strand
GAAATGAAATCCATAGAGATATGGGTCCATGGTCTCTTGGGCACAGGCAATGGCATCAACAAACCACTAGAGCGAGAGCAAGGCTTGGAGCGAGAGCAAGTCCCGCAGGACTGCACAAATTCCCTGACATCGCGAGACAAGGTAGGCCACCAAAAGGACCGACTAACCAAGTCTCTGGTACCAAAAATTCCGGGATGCCCAGCCAATGCGGAACAATGAATCTCAGACATCACACTCTTTTTCCATTGGTCCGGGACAAACAATTTTCCAACAGGGCAGCGCTCGGGCCTATCCTCCTGACACCCCTCCAGAGCAAGTCTCAAATTGGGCGAGATGGCGGAAAGAACTACACCCTCTTTCAAAATAACAGAAGGATCAGATAACTCAGGAGAGTCCGCAAGGAAACTCCTCGAGAGGGCATCCGCCTTAACATTCTTAGTGCCAGGAAGAAAGGAAACCACAAAATTAAAACGTGTGAAAAACAAGGCCCACCTGGCCTGTCTAGGATTGAGTCGCTTGGCAGATTCCAGATAGACCAGATTCTTATGGTCCGTAAGGACCACCACCTGATGTTTGGCTCCCTCCAGCCAATGTCTCCACTCTTCAAAAGCCCACTTCATGGCCAATAACTCCCGATTACCCACGTCATAATTACGTTCAGTAGGAGAAAATTTTCGAGAGAAAAAGGCACAAGGGTTACTTTTAGAGGTCTCTGGATCTCTTTGGGACAAAACGGCACCTGCCCCAATTTCAGAGGCATCAACCTCCACCTGAAATGGCAGAGAAACATCAGGCTGCCGTAGAACAGGAGCAGAAGTGAATCTGTGCTTAAGTTCCTGAAACGCAGAGACTGCCTCAGGAGGCCAATTCACCACATCAGAACCCTTTCTGGTCAAATCAGTTAATGGTTTAACAATAACAGTATCACCGGCCATAAAAATTGTATGGTACTCACAGAAGGGAAAAAATATTTTGAAGGAAGAAAAGTTGTCAGAGATATTTTTCTGTTTGTTGCATTTTTTTTTTCCCTCTGTATCTCTGGGTGCTGGGGAGGATCTTTTCTCCCAATGGAGTTTGCACAGTTGTCTGGCCGTGTGGATCAGCTTGCCACTGAGGTTCAGAGTATTGCTGCATATCTTGCTAGGTTGCCTGTTGTGGAACCTAGGATCCCCATGCCAGATTTGTTTTTAGGGGATCGAGCTAAGTTTCAGAATTTCAAAAATAATTGTAAATTGTTTCTTGCCTTAAAATCTAAGTCCTCAGGAAACGCAGCGCAGCAGGTTCAAATTATCATCTCTCTCCTGCGCGGCGATCCTCAGGATTGGGCTTTTTCCCTGATACCTGGGGATCCTGTTTTGAGTGATGTTGATGCATTTTTTCAGGCTTTGGGGTTATTGTACGATGAGCCTAATGTCACTGATCAAGCTGAAAAAGCCTTGTTGGCATTAAATCAGGGGCTTGATGACGCTGAGTTATACTGTCAGAGATTCCGTAGGTGGGCAGTCCTGACCAAATGGAATGACGACGCTTTGGCGGCCCTTTTCCGGAAGGGTCTGTCGGATAATGTAAAGGATGTTATGGTGGGATTCCCTGTCCCCTCTGGTCTCAATGATTCTATGTCATTAGCGATTCAAATTGACAGATGTTTGCGTGAGCGGAGAAGTATGCGTGGAGTGGTGTTGCCTTGTGAGCCAGCTGCTGAGCCCATGCAGTGTGATGGAGTGGTGTCTGGGGCACAGCGTCATGATTTTCGAAAGCGCAATGGGTTATGTTTCTACTGTGGTGATGCCTCTCATGCTATTTCAGTCTGCCCTAAGCGGGAAGACATTTTGCACGCTCAGTTGTCTTGGGTAGTGTTCAGACTAAGTTTTTATTAACTGTCACTCTGATATGCTCTCTGTCCTCATTTTCTGCTCAGGCTTTCGTTGATTCTGGAGCAGCTATTAACCTGATGGATTATGATTTTGCTAAACGTTGTGGGTTTTCCTTGATACCCCTACAGAAGTCTATTCCTTTACTGGGGATCGATTCTACCCCTTTGGCTGAGAATAAACCCCAGTTTTCTACTCAGGTGATAATGAGGGTTGAACCTGATCACCAGGAGTGCTGCAAATTTTTGGTTCTATATAATCTGCATGACATTATCGTGCTGGGTTTCCCTTGGTTACAGTCTCATAATCCTGTTTTGGATTGGAAATCTATGTCTGTAGCCAGTTGGGGCTGCCAATGTGTTGGTGCCAACACTTCTGTTTTTTCTGCCTCCCCCCAGGCTGAGGATGTTCCTGACTTTTTGTTTGATTTTTCTGATGTGTTTAGCGAAAGTAAATCTGCATCCTTGCCTCCCCATAGGAGCTATGACTGCGCTATTGAATTAGTGCCAGGTAGTAAATTCCCTAAAGGTCGCCTTTTTAACTTGTCTGTACCTGAACATGACGCTATGCGGTCTTATATCAAGGAATCATTGGAGAAGGGTCATATCAGACCATCCTCTTCACCCTTAGGTGCCGGTTTTTTCTTTGTGGCCAAAAAAGATGGTTCATTAAGGCCGTGTATTGATTATCGTCTCTTGAACAATATTACTGTGAAATATCAATACCCATTACCCTTGATTTCTGACCTGTTTTCCAGGGTGAAAAACGCTACTTGGTTTACCAAGCTTGACCTCAGGGGGGCGTATAACCTAAGTTGCCTTCCTCCTCTGAATTGGTGCCGTTGTTCCTTCAGCACGTGGTTCGTTTACACGGCATTCCTGAGAACATTGTGTCTGACAGAGGAGTCCAGTTTGTTTCCAGATTTTGGAGGACTTTTTGTTCTAAACTGGGTGTTCAATTGTCTTTCTCCTCGGCATTTCATCCTCAGACCAATGGTCAAACTGAGAGAACAAACCAGACATTGGAGACTTATCTAAGATGCTTTGTGTCTGCTGATCAGGATGACTGGGTCTCTTTTTTGCCTTTGGCTGAGTTTGCTCTTAATAATAGGGCTAGCTCTGCCACTTTGATGTCTCCGTTTTTCTGTAATTCTGGGTTTCACCCTCGATTTTCTTCAGGACAGACGGAGGCTTCTGTCTGTCCAGGTGTTGACTCTGTTGTGGAGCGTATGCAGCAGATTTGGGACCAGGTAGTGGAGAGGTTGTCCCTCTCTCAGGAGAAGGCCCAGCGGTTTGCTAACCGGCATAGGACTGATGGTCCTCGGTTTAAAGTGGGGGACTTGGTCTGGTTGTCCTCAAAGAATATTCCTATGAGAGTAGCATCTCCTAAATTTAAGCCTAGGTTCATTGGACCTTATAAGATCATGGAGATTATTAATCCTGTTTCTTTTCGTTTGCTTCTTCCAGGGACATTTAAGATCCATAACGTGTTCCACAAGTCCTTGTTGAAGAGGTTTGTTGAGCCAGTGGTTCCTGCTGCTGTGCCTCCTGACCCTGTTTTGGTTGAGGGCAATCTGGAGTATGTGGTTGAGAAAATATTGGATTCTCGTTTTTCTAGACGAAGACTCCAGTATTTGGTTAAATGGAGAGGTTATGGTCAGGAAGACAATTCTTGGGTGTTTGCTTCGGACATCCATGCTAGGAGACTTATCCGTGCGTATCATAGAACTCATCCTGACCGACCTGGTTGCTCAAATGAGGGTTCGGTGACCCCTCCTCAAGGGGGGGGTACTGTTGTGAATGGGTTTGAGATGAGTTCTGAGCAGAGGCTCCCTCTGGTGGTTACAAGCGGTACTAGTGAGGATTGTGAGGACTGGGAATCAGGTGTTACTGATTGGTCTTATATAAGGGAGTCATTTTCCCATCAGGGTTGCCGGTGATCAATTGTTCTGGTCTGAATCCTTCTTTCCAGTTTCCCTTGTAGCCTGCTGTGTCGTGTCTGCATCTCCTGCTATCAGATAAGACAATTTCTTATTTTGTGTTTTTGCTATATTTTTGCATTTGGTTCTGCACTTCTGTGGGGGCCTTCTGGGTCCCCTCCGGGGGCTTTTGCCCTCTCAGTTTAGTCCAGCCACTGTGTTTTGTACTTTTGCTTTTTCCAGTTTTTTCAGTGGCTGCTGTTTTTGTTACACCAGAGAACTAATTTAGGTGGTAGAGGTCGTGTGATCTCAGGTGATTTTGAAATTAGTAGAGTTGGTGTTTTTCAGGGTTTTCTGGGATTGCAGTAAGTACCCTTCCTGTCCTTTTCTATTTAGATAGTTTGGGCCCCAGCGTTTGCTCATACTATTTTCTTTCTGTGTCAGTATTTCCTCTTGTCTAACCGCCATTACATGTTTGGGGGCTTTCTATTATCTTTGGGGTTCTGCTACGGGGCAGATAGCTTTCCTATTTCTATCTTTAGGTGTAGTTAGTTTCTCAGGCTGTGACGAGGCATCTAGGACCAACGTAGGAACGCTCCACGGCTGCCTCTAGTTGCGGTGGTTAGTCAGGGTACTGCAATCTCATAGATTCCAACTGCTCTGGTGTATTTCCTTTTTTGCCTGCACTCCTCAGCTACCGTAACATAACACAGGGGGTTGGACCAGATGGCCCAGGAGGTCCCTTCCAACTCTACTATTCTATGATTCTATGAAAGAAAAGACAGATACCACAGGGAATGGGGAGCAAAAATAACACGTAGCTTTCTCTGCTGCAATGCACCGCACAGCAGAGTAAGGCACCAGATCACAGGATTCAGCTGCAGCACCACAAAGCTGCTGACTCCAGCTTGGTTGGTCTCCAAAGAGGAAGTATATCACCAACAGTCAGCTGATGCATCAGGTGACTCTATATAGGATGGTGGTAGTGGTCACCAGGACCGCCATCAGGGCATTACTGCCATGACTGGCATATGGGGCCTGGTGGGCAGAGGGGGCAGGATTGGAGACACAAAGGCAGAATGTGAGACATGGGAGGGGGAAGGATTGGAGACACGGGAGGGGGCAGGATTGGAGACACGGGAGGGGGCAGGATTGGAGACACGGGAGGGGCAGAATGTGAGACACAAGAGGGGGCAGGATTGGAGACACGGGGCAGAATGTGAGACAAAGGAGGAGGCAGGATTGGAGACACGAGCAGAATGTGAGACACAAGAGGAGGCAGGACTGGAGACACAGGGGCAGAATGTGAGACACGGGAGGGGGCAGGATTGGAGACACGGGGCAGAATGTGAGACACAGGAGGAAGCAGGATTGGAGACAGGGGCAGAATGTGAGACACGTGATGTAAGGTTCTGTGTACATGTTCCTGAAACTCAGTTTTTTCGTCAGCCATTTTACTTTCTGTCTTGCTGCAGCTATCTTGCCCTCAGTCAATATGGAGTTTCCAGCTTGCATGTTCCCGCCCTGATTCTCTCCTCTTGCTTCTTAAGCAGCCACAGCTGAGGAGTGCTTCAGAATCAAGCCTGCAGTGAACCTGTGACCTGACTCCTGGAAGCCTTGGACTTGTACTCCAGTTATTTCCTATTGTGGAACTTTGGAACACTCGTGGACTTTGGAACCTTGCTATTTGATAAATCCACGTTTGCATGGACTTACGGTAACAGAGAAGAGATCCTGAACCTGTTGTGGAGAGTGATTGCTGAGCTTAAGTTACTCTGGCCTGCTGTGTCTCCTGCTTTTGTATCTGCAAACTGTGTGACTATTATTGCCACTTGTATGAAGTAATACAAGACCTTCTATATCAAACCTGTGACTCCTGTGTTTTCATCGCACCCAAGCACAAGACACTATATGAACTGTACTACTTACATTACACGTGAGGAGGCAGGAGTGGAGACACAGGAGGGGGCAGGATGTGAGACACAGGAGGGGGCAGGATGGGAGACATGGGGCAGGATGGGAGACACAGGAGGAGCAAGAATTGGAGACACGGGGCAGGATTGGGGACACGGGGCAGAATGTGAGACACAGGAGGGAGCAGGAGTGGAGACACAGGAGGGGCAGGATGTGAGACACAGGAGGGGGCAGGATGTGAGACACAGGAGGGGTCAGGATGGGAGACATAGGAGGGGGCAGGATGTGAGACATGGGGGCAGGATGGGAGACACAGGAGGGGGCAGAATTGGAGACACGGGGCAGGATTGGGAACACGGGGCAGAATGTGAGACACAGGAGGGGGCAGGATGTGAGACACAGGAGGGGGCAGGATGTGAGACATGGGGGCAGGATGGGAGACACAGGAGGGGGCAGGATGGGAGATACATGGTGCAGGATGGATATGATGGAGACAGATGGGCCGGCAGGATCATGAGACAGATGGGGGAGGATCGGGAGATCATATGGGGGCAGAATGGATACTCATGATGGCGTGATGGGAGAACATATGGCTGAAGCCAGGAATGAGACACACGGGGCCAGGATGGGGGATATTATTACCATAGGGGCTAATTAGGGATACCATTACTGCAGTGATGTATTTATTTTATTTTTTGAGGATACTGTTTTAAATGGGGGGCGGTCCTGTTACTGTGCAGAGCGACACAATGTCGCCTTTTTTTCTTCATCTGGTGTAGTGTAGAAGTTGGGAAAAAATTAAGCAATGTGTTCTGCAAGCGGTGCTCTAGATCAGTGGTCCCCAACCTTTTTTGCACCAGGGACCGGCTTCAAGCAAGACCATTCTTCCATGGCCCGGCAGGGTGGGGATGGAGGTGTGGCAGGGGTGGGGCTTTGGTCATAAGGGGGCGTGGCTATGGACGGGGTTGTAGTTTAGTAGTAGTGCATTGTTATCATTCTTATCTTATATACAAGGCTCTGCTCCCACCCTCTTATACATGGCTCCGCTCCCACCCTATATACATGGCTCCTCTCCCACCCTATATACAAGGTTCTGCTCCCACCCTCTTATACATGGCTCTGCACCTTCCCTGTATACAAGGCTCCGCTCCCACCCTCTTATACATGGCTCCGCTCCCACTATGGCTCTGCTCCCACCCTCGTATACATGGCTCCGCTCCCACCCTCTTATACATGGCTCTGCACCCTCCCTGTATACAAGGCTCCTCTCCCACCCCATATACCTATATACATGGCTCCTCTCCCACCCTATATACAAGGCTCTGCTCCCACCCTCTTATACATGGCTCTGCACCCTCCCTCTATACAAGGCTCCGCTCCCACCCTCTTTTACATGGCTCCGCTCCCACTATGGCTCTGCTCCCACCCTCCTATTCATGGCTCCGCTCCCACCCTCTTATACATGGCTCTGCACCCTCCCTGTATACAAGGCTCCTCTCCCACCCTATATACAAGGCTCCTCTCCCACCCTATATACATGGCTCCTCTCCCACCCTATATACATGGCTCCGCTCCCACCCTATATACATGGCTCCTCTCCCACCCTATATACATGGCTCCGCTCCCACCCTATATACATGGCTCCGCTCCCACCCTATATACATGGCTCCTCTCCCACCCTATATACATGGCTCCTCTCCCACCCTATATACATGGCTCCTCTCCCACCCTGTATACAAGGCTCCGCTCCCACTATGGCTCCGCACCCTCCCTTGTATACAAGGCTCCTCTCCCTCCCTCTCCTGGGCTCCCCCGTCATCCCTGTCATACTTACCCTCCTCGCTCCGTCGCTGAACTTCCCAGCATCCCTGTCGGCGCCGGCAGCTTCTTCCTTTGCGGTGCGGTCACGTAATACCGCTCATTAAGGGCATGAATATGGTCGCCACGCCTATGGGAGTGGCGTCGCGTCCATATTCATGCCCTTAATGAGCGGTACTACGTCACCGCTCAGCGCTGGATGAAGCTGCCACGGCCGGGACAGGGATCGCAGCGGCGGAAGGTGAGTATCGATGATGGAGCCGGCGACTGTAGCTGTCACTACAGCTCTACAGCCGCCGGCTCCATGTGGGTCCAGCGTTCTGTGCCGTGGCTCCGCGACCCGGCATCAGAACTGCTACGGCCCGGTGGTGGGCCGCGGACCGGCGGTTGGGGACCCCTGCTCTAGATAACTGTCTTATTTCCTGCAGAGACGAGCCCTGGCTGGAAGACTTGATGGCGGTCTGTGCTGGATGAAAGATAAAAAGTGAAGCTGAAGGGCTTCACCTAGAGATGTCACTGGTGAGTCAGTGTGTTACCTGTACACTGACACTATACACTATATACAGAGTTCCTGTGTATAATGTCACCAGTGATCACTGTATTATTACCTGTACACTGGCACTACTGTATATACAGAGCTCCTGTGTATGATGTCACCTGTGATCATTGTATTACCTCTACACAGATACTGCATACGAAGTACTGATCTCCTGGCACTTATGGTGATAGTATTGTGTTTTTTTTTTTATTAATGATCAGTATTGTAGTATTCCGTCACCATGTGGTGGTAATATGTAGTCTTGTCATGGTGTGGTAGTATTTGTCCCTTGTATGTGCTATTATTTGGTCACTATGTGGTGCTAATATGTGATCTGGTCATGGTGTGTCTGTATTTGTTCCTTGCATGTGGTATTATTGGTCACCATGTGGTGGTAATATGTTGTCTGGACATGGTGCGGTGGTATTTGTTCCTTGCATGTGGTATTATAGGTCACAATGTGGTGGAAATATGTGGTCTGGACATGGTGTGGTGGTATTTGTTCCTTGCATGTGATATTATAGGTCACAATGTGGTGGTAATATGTGGTCTGGTCATGGTGTGGAGGTATTTGTCCCTTTTGATGTGATATTATTGGTCATTTTAAAAATTGAAAAATAAAAATATACCTAAATTGTATTGGATATTTTAAGAAATGTTTAATAGGTTAGCATAGAGTAGGGCCTGGCCAAAAGAGTCTACCTTGTCATGGTGGCAGATTTAAAAAATCTTTTGGCAAAAGCAAGAGCTGCTGGCTATATGTGTGATCTGGTGATGGGAACTGTTAAAGTGTGATTGGTGAGAAGTGGAATTTTTTCAATAGAGAGCAGTGGGACTGTGGACTGTTCGAGGGGTGGAGGCGGGGCTGGGGGGGAGCCTGGGCGGAGTCTCAAGGGGGCCCCGAAATTCCTAGTGGCAGCCCTGGTGGTTACCACCTACATCAGCTGACCCAGCAACACTGCAGGAATGCTATTACACCAGCAGGCCTCCGGGGGGGGGGGAAACAGACATTAACCCCCGATGGCCTGAAAGAAAAAAAGTTTTAATAAGAAAAGCCAGATCTGCCACAGATCCAAAAATGGATCATGACAACTGTGTAGCCCTAGAAAATAGTGGTAAGATAGATGTGTGACTGGCTTGACTGTGCGGTGGCTGCAGCAGAAGCAGCATGGTAGAAAGTTAGTACAGTCAGTGAATTGCTTGGCAGCCCTGACAGCAGTTTGGCACCCCAGGAGTCCGGTTGCCACAATGGCCTTGCCTCCCTCCAGGCGGGGAGTGATGTCATGCCTGGAAGCAAAGAAGGAATCCCCTTACCAGGTAGTTCCAGCATACAACACAGTTCCTGCTCCAGGCCAGCAGGGGAGCTCTAAACCCAACTTCTGGGGAGCTGCTCATTCTAGTCAGGAGGAGGAAGTTAGTGGGAGTTAGAGCCTGAACAAGGTTGAGAGAGGACGTGTGGAGAGGACCTGGGAGCAGAGCTGTAGCTGAACTCACCCCAGGCTTGAGCGCCAGTGACCGGGCACCAGAGCCCAAAGCTGTGTGGGTACTAAAGCTCTGGCAGCAGAATCCGGAGGGCAGTAGACCGCAGATCCTCTGGCCCCAACTGATACTCAATGACAGAGCAGCACATGTGAGCCGGAGACGCCAGACAGGAGCGACCCCTGAAGCAGGATCCAGCTGCCTGTCATGCGAGTGGAGTTCTACCTAAGCATCAGACAGAAAGAGGAGCTTGAATAGAGTTTACAGCAGCAAGTACCTCAAAGAATAGCTCTAGAAAGGAGGCCTCACAACCCACCTGACTAAGGAAATTCCCAAATTGCTTCCAGGCTGACTGGCTCCAGAACCATCTGTAACCTGAGCCCCGGACTGTACTTGCACTGCTCAGTAAAAGATAAAGGAAACTGCACCCTGCTGTGTCCTCTTAAGTCATTCACACATCACCTGCCCTGCACCACACTCACCACCAACATCACCTTTAATATCCTAACTGCCTTGGGACACAGATCTACCTGTGGAGAGCTTAACCATCTTTGCTGCCCTATCATCATCCCAGAGGATCTGCAAAGCAGCGTCGGTCCCCTGACCGAATACCGCGGGTGGCGTCACAAACACTTTATTACAAACTTTATTATCCCTTTTTCACTATCCCTTTTATTGCACGCCCAGGGCCACGGACTGGGTCACTGCTGCTGTGACACTTCCCCTTTAAGAAGCGGCCCGGTACCGA
Organism: Oophaga sylvatica; assembly: GCA_033576555.1. NCBI lineage: Eukaryota > Metazoa > Chordata > Amphibia > Anura > Dendrobatidae > Oophaga > Oophaga sylvatica. Next base: position 51,246,142 of record JARQOD010000002.1, on the reverse strand, counting down.
GTATCCCCACTGCCCTGGCGGGCGATCCAGCAGCAGTACAGTCTAGCACTATGACACAAAATGGGAAGTCAGGAGGTGTGTGGCTGGCATAGCTGTGTAGTGGCTGCGGCAGGAGCAGCACAATGTGACACTATTCACTATTCACAGACAAGCCATGAGGCTGGGTATTCAAGAGGTCCGAGGTCAAAAGCCAGGACAGGACGTCATAGGCTAAAGGGGTGAGACAAAGATGTAGTCAGGTCACAGTGTGAGGTCAGAATTCCAAGAAGGTAGCAGATCACAACAAAATGGCTTGGCAAACGCAAGGTCAAAGACTAATCCAAGGTCGAGTAACAAAGATCAAAATAGAAGACTAGGCACACAGAGCGCACACACATACAAACACCTTTGCGCAAATCTGCCATTGGCAGCAATAAAGGCAAAGAGCTGGCTAAATAGCCAGGCAATTACTCAGAACAGGACACACATGGATGAAGCCCCAGCATGCCCTGGTCCTGTTTGGACGGCTAAACTGTCACTCAAGACACTGACAGCTCAGCATGCCTCATTATCCAATTGGATGGCTGAGCTGTCCATCACTATACTCAGAGCTCAGCACACCTTGCCCTAGATTGGACGGCAGAGCTGTCATTCACTGCTTCCAGACACATTGGAGGAATCGAACACACAGCAGAGGGTCAGTATGGGGCAGGCTATGAGATGTTTGGCAGTTTAGGGCCAACAACGGCAGCCCCTGCAGCAGCAGTACTACAGTTTAGTTAACAAGATGGACAAGAAGTAGATGTCCAGCTAAGTTTGGCCCATTGGCACTAGTGACAGCAGAAAAGTGTAGTCGACAGTAGGGTTGAGCATTCCGATACTGCAAATATCGGGTATCGGCCGATATTAGCTGTATCGGAATTCCGATTCCGAGTTCCGATATTTTCGTCTTATCGGATACCGGAATCGGGATTGTCACTGTCACTGTCAGTGTCCGTCGGTCGGGTCTGTCAGGAGTCAGCGGCACTTACCTGGCAGAAGATCTCCGCGGTCACGTCCTGGACTGCTTCATGGCCGCCATCTTCTTTCCCCGGCGGTCACATGCAGTTTCTCGCGATAACTGCAGTGACTGCTGGGTAATCCCGGCCGTAAAGCAGTCAGTCCGATGACGTCACCGCCGGGGAAGCAGGTAATCAGCTGTGCTGCGTTGCAATGACAGGCTCTGCCTGTCATTGCGATGTAGCAGAGTTGGATCGTCGTGGGACTGTCGTTCTGGACTGCGTCGGACAGGTGGTATACTGTTGGTTTGTTTTTTTTCTTTTTTACAGGAGATCGATGGCGTCGCAGGAATGAGAGAGTAATAAAAGTAATGAAAACTGTGTTGTCTCTTTTATTTCATTAAAAGACTTTTTTCTTGCTGTGTCTTTTTTTTATGCATTTAATAACTTTGGGATTAATAATGGATCGGTGTCTTATTGACGCCTCTCCATTATTAACCGGGCTTATTGTCACCGTGCAATCAACGGTGACATTAACCCCTTATTACCCCGCTTGCCACCGCTACAGGGCAAGTGGGAAGAGCCGGTAAAGTGCCACAATTGGCACATCTTTTGATGCGCCAAATGTGGGGCTGCTGTAGCCTGGTATTATCAGGCTGTTGAGGGCCAAAATCCATGGGCCTTGACAGTCTTTTAATACCAGGCCGCAGCAGTCTGCATTTTACTTGGCTGGTTAACAAAAATAGGGGGATCCCCACGCCGTTTTTTTTTCGAGGGGATCCCCTATTTTTGTTAACCAGCCAAGCTAAGCAGACTGCTGTGGCCTGGTATTATCAGGCTTGCAAGGTCCATGGATATTGGATCCTTACCAGCCTGAAAAACCAGGCCTCAGCGGTCTGCTTCATCTGGCTGGTTAACAAAAATAGGGGGGACCCCATGCCAATTTTTTTCGAGGGATCCCCTATTTTTGTTAATCAGCCAAGATATGCAGACTGCTGTGGCCTGGTATTATCAGGCTGGCAAGGTCCATGGATCTTGGCTCCTTAACAGCCTGAAAATCCAGGCCTCAGCGGTCTGCTTCATCTGGCTGGTTAACAAAAATAGGGGGGACCCCACGCCAATTTTTTTCGAGGGGATCCCCTATTTTTGTTAATCAGCCAAGATATGCAGACTGCTGTGGCCTAGTATTATCAGGCTGGCAAGGTCCATGGATCTTGGCTCCTTAACAGCCTGAAAATCCAGGCCTCAGCGGTCTGCTTCATCTGGCTGGTTAACAAAAATAGGGGGGACCCCACGCCATTTTTTTTTCGAAGGGAACCCCTATTTTTGTTAATCAGTTCCCTCTGACGTCACTGATTGTGTCCCTGGCTGACCTGAAGTGAAAGTGGAAAGCAATCAATTAAGCTTTCCACTTAAGGGCCCGTCTCACATAGCGATATCGCTACCGAGATCGCTGCTGAGTCACTAGTTTTGTGACGCAGCAGCGAGCTCACCAGCGATATCGCTGTGTGTGACATTCAGCGACGATCAGCCCCCCTGCCGGGTATCGCTGATCGTCGCTGAAATGTCAGGACCTTTTTTTGATCGCTGGTTTCCCGCTGACAGGCACGCATCGCTGCGTGTGACAGGCGGGAGACCAGCGATCCGCTGGTAACCAAGGTACACAGCGGGTTTCCAGGCGCGGGGCTGTGCCTAGAAACCCGCTGTGTACCTTGGATACCAGCGCCCTGATGCAGGGAGCTGGTATCCAAGGTACACAGCGGTTTCCAAGCGCTGCGCGGTGCCTGGAAACCCGCTGTGTACCTTGGTTACCAGCGGATCGCTGGTCTCCCGCCTGTCACACGCAGCGATGCGTGCCTGTCAGAGGGAAACCAGCGATCAAATAAAGGTCCTGACATTTCTGCGACGATCAGCGATACCCGGCAGGGGGGCTGATCGTCGCTGAATGTCACACACAGTGATATCGCTGGTGAGCTTGCTGCTGCGTCACAAAACTTGTGACTCAGCAGCGATCTTGGTAGCGATATCGCTATGTGAGACGGGCCCTTAAGCGATGTTACCCGCAGTGTCGCTGTCCCAGATCGCTGCCTGAGCTGCCTGTTTGGCAGCTCAGCAGCGATCATGTAGCGATACACCAGCGATCCTGACAAGTGCATATCGTTGTCGGGATCGCTGGTGTATCGTTATGTGACACCCAGCCTTTACTCTCCTGTCAGGCAGGAGAGGAACTCATTCATTTGGGGTTTACTGTGAGGCTGCAGCATTAGCTGCGGTCCCTGCAGTAAACATTAACCCTTTCTGAAGGATTACACCGTGGGACCTGACTGTGCATCGGATTGGTAAGAATAATTTTGCTTTATTATTTTATTTTTATTACAGGAAATGGTTTTAGCAGGTAAATAAAATATGGTCAAAAACTGTGTGATTATTTCATTAAACTTCTTTTTTATTAAAGTGTGTGTGTTTGATTTTTCTTTCATACAATAGGATTAATAATTGATAGTTGTCTAATTGACAGCTCTCAATTATTAACCTGGCTTAAAGTGACCTTTCAATTGCAAGGTCATTTTAACCCCTTATTAACCCATTCACCACCGCTACAGGGCAATGGGAATAGACGGGCAAAGTGCCAGAAAGGGCAAATCTAATTAGAGATTTGCCCTTTCTGGGGTGTCTGGGGGCAGATGTTAAGTAGCCGGGGGGGGCCAAAAAAAATGGTCCCTCTCTGGGCTATTATTATCTGCCCCCACTCACTGGCTTTGTCTGTCTGGTTGCGAAAATAGGGCGGGAGCCCACGCATTTTTTTTCAGCAATTTTACACCTCATATATATATATATATATATACATGTCATTGAATTTGTGACACATATATATATATATTTATATTTGTAGTTCATACACTTCTACATAGTATAATAGCCGCTAATTCAATTGCCGGCTTTTGTGAAAATGCAGAACCCGACATGAAATGACACTTGGTGTACATAGGGTTAACCATGTCTTTTCATGTCCTTTGCTATCTAATTTGCACAAACAATTAAATCAGACTATGTGTGCAAAATTTCACACCTGTAGGGGTTAATTAAAGGTGTAAATTCGTAGCAAAAAAGTCCGTTTTTTTTACAACGAATTTACACCTTTAATTAACCCCTACAGGTGTGAAATTTTGCACACATAGTCTGATTTAATTGTTTGTGCAAATCAGATAGCAAACGACATGAAAAGACATGGTTAACCCTATGTACACCAAGTGTCATTTCATGTCGGGTGCTTCTGTCTTTTCACTGAAGCCGGCTTTACCCGGCAATTGAATCAAAGGATATTTTACTATGTAGAAGTGTATAAACTATACATATATGTATATATATATGTCACAATGACATGTATATATAAAATATGTATTCTATGTGTGTATATTTAGTGTTTACAAGGAAAGAATGGGTTTTTTTTAGTTGCGATATTTTGTTCCCATAGACTTACATGGGACTTCCGGTATCGGTATCGGGTATCGCCGATTTTTTAGTGATATCGGCGATACCATTCCGATTCCGATACTTTAGGATATCGGAAAGTATCGCTCAACTCTAGTCGACAGTCATCAGACAGTCAGGTAGGCAGACAGATAATATGGCTGATTTAATCATTGGCATCAATCATCTGTGCACTGATCAATGCCTGATTCATTCTGATAAATGTTAAATTGTCCATGTCCACGCTTGTGACAAGTAATCTGGTCTGCTTTGGTGTGAGAAATCCATCAATCACACTGAAAACCACCTCTGACATGACTCTGAAGGCTGGACACGACATTTCTCCCAAAGCAAACTGGACTAGTTTTTGCCACTAGTCTAATATGACGACCCAGAAATCCATGATATCAGGGCTCATTGTATCTGCCAGAGACACGACACAGTCTAGATACGACTGAGCCTGGCTGTTCAGACAGTTGTGCCTGCTTGGATCACAGCGGGGTCTGCTGGACCGTTGTGCAGACAGCAGGAGTTTGCTTGGTGAAAGCTCTGCAAAGCAGGTAACCGAGGTTATCTGGGAAGGAAGCCATTTCAGATTCACTTTCCTACCCTGGAAAAAAATCCCCATTTTGCTTTTATAGTGAGTATCTAAAAGCGTGGCTATCCAATAGTGATCATTTTGCTTCATGTTAACAATACACCTGTCCACCCACAAGCATTGCAACATACAGTTTGCCTTCCCGTTGTTTCATGAACATAACTCCACTGCGATGTTGGTTGTCATGGCCAGTGTTGTAGTCATCATCATTTTCATTCTGACTGCCTCATCCCCTACCTGCGCCAAGTCTATATCTTCCTCCACTTCCACCTGCTGCTGCTCATCCTCCTCCAAATCCTGCAGCATATGACATGGACCCTGAGGGTCCCCTAAAGACACAGAACTGTGTTGAACAAGTGCAAGTGGTTCTTTTTCCATTCCCTCTTGCATGCTGGTTAATGTTTTTTCCATGATATATTATTAGAGGGTTAACATTGCTGATTTCACATGTGCAGGGCCTCCATCAGGGCATTACTGTCCTTACTGGTGTGCAGTCAGTTAAAATCTGTTGCCGTACTGGAGATTCCTCCCGCATGGTAACAGTTAACTGCCATGTGTCAGCATGCATGTCGCCGACACATGACGTCACTGTCATACACTGGAACGACACTGCATGCCTCAGCCGAATCAGAGAGGAGGACACACCGCAGGAGATCGGCCAGTTAAGGAAAAACTTATTTTTTTGTAAAGCTGCGGTATGGGGCATATTATACTAGTATGGGGGTGCCTTATACTACTATGTGGGGGAAGGGAAAGGTTATGCATTATACTATGAGGTGCATTATATCCCTATGGGCCTGCTGCATTACACTATGAGATGCATTACATCACTATAGGGCTGCTACATTATGCTTTGAGGTGCATTATATCCCTATGGGGCTGCTACATTATACTGTGGGGCTGCTTTATTATACTATGGGGCAGCTGCATTATACTATGGGGCTACTGCATTATACTATAAGGTGCATTATATCCCTATAGGGGTACTGCATTATACTATGAGGTGCATTATGTCCCTGTGGGGATGATACATTATACTATGGGGCTGCTACATTACACTATGGGGCTGATACATTATACTATGGGACTGCTGCATTATACTATGGAGCTGCTGCATTATACTATGGGGCTGCTTCATTATACTATGGGTGCATTATACTGTGGGGCTGCTACATTATACTATGAGTGCATGATACTATGGGTGCATTACACTATGGGCTGCTGCATTATACTATGGAGTGCATTATACTGCTATGGTGGTGCACTATACTGCTATGGGGGTGCATAATACTGCTATTGGGTACATTATAATGCTATGGGGGTGCATTATAGTACTATAGGGTGAATTATACTGCTATAGGGTGCCTTATAGTACTATAGGGTGCATTATGCTGCAATGGGGGTGCATTATACTGCTATGGGGGTGCATTATACTACTATGTGGGTGCATTATACTACACTCCCTGACAGAAGTTATGTCGCTTATCCATGTTATGTAAATCAAAGCTTATAACCTGACGTTAAATTCATCCATTGGTTTTATAAATTAATCTTTTGAAAGCTGAAACCCTCCCAAATTTGGTTTAGGTTAAGAAAATAAATTGGCATCAATGCTGAAATATTGATAATTTAATGGACACAGAATGGTCAGATTTTGGCAAGACAAAAGTTTTGTCGCCCACAGAAAGTAATGTGATATTCAAACAAATAATTATCTTAAAATACAAATATATGTTGCATACCATTGGTGAATGACGTTGTGGTGCTATTATAGGGCTACAACAAACTCTCCTTCCTTGCTATCACTGAAACCTGGCTCACCCCCTCTGTCTCAGCCTCTCCAGCAGCACTCTCTTATGGCGGATTCCATCTCTCTCATACCCCCCGCCCCAGCGACAAACGTGGTGGAGGAGTTGGCTTGCTCCTCTCCGATTCCTGCTCCTGCACCCCACTTCCTCTCCCACCCTCCGCTACTCTTCTCTCGTTTGCGGTGCACTCCGTCCGCATCTACTCCCCTTCCAACCTCCAGCTAGCTGTCATCTACCGCCCCCCCCAGAACTAGCCATCTCCACCTTTCTCGATCACTTCACCACCTGGCTGCTTCATTTCCTCTCTGCTGACATCCCCACTATCATCATGGGTGACTTTAACATCCCCTTTGACACTTCCACCTCCGCTGCCTCCAAACTTTTATCGCTCACTGCCTCCTTTGGCCTCACTCAATGGTCCTCTGCGGCTGTGTGGCCCAGCTGCGCTTGGTACACATGTTCCCTGGAGTATGCACAGAAAGGTAATTACGAAAACCTGATATTCATTCACACTCACACTTCCCTATAGTTCCACCAGAGGGAGCCCCTTAGATTCATGTATATAGGGGTGTGGAGAAACGCAGCAGTAGGCATTCTAGCCAGACAGTCATTCTAGTTGTTGGTTGTACCTCAGACAGATCAGATCTCCTCAGAACACCAGGGAGAGAGGATTCCTGTCAGAGCTTAGTGATTCCAGAAAGGGCTTTTCTAGTCAGAGCTTGGTCTGAGCTGTGCGAGTTCAGACGTGTGGTGATTCCTGTCAGATGAGACAGAGGAAAGAAGGCAAACTGTTATCTCAGAACAGTCTGACTGTTAGTTCCCAATGAATGTGGAAAGTGACTCTCGAGCGAGCGTGAATTCAGTCTGACGGAAGGTCCTGAGAGCTGCTCTGGACAGAGTCTATGAAGGAAAAGAAGGAAGGGGACTACAGTTATCATAACATCGAGTCGACTGAGAAATGGTCAGTGAGCTGTGGAAGGAAGGAAGCTGACGACTACACCTACTGTTACCCGTGCTTATGTTAAGGGTGTGAGTAGGGCGACGGGCGAGTGGTGACAAAGGGAAAGAGTGACCGAGGTGATATAGCAACGTTAGCTGCCTCCACTCTGCACAACCGGACACCGGGTCCGAAGCTTGCTAGAACCTTCACGGCTAGTGGGAGAAAACCGGAATCCCTGCTGGACTTCAGGTCGCAGAGGGGCCCTATTGTGCTGATACGTAACCGGGTCAGGGAGAACAGGAGTCGGGCCTGATCAGCCATAGACTTAGTTCTTGCCAAAAGAAGGCTCCACCACAATGTCGGCCGGGCGTAGCTGTTACACACAGAGTTGAACTTAGCTTTATGCAGGTTGGAAACTCACACATAAAGAAGTAAGGAGGCCTTAAACCTACTCTGATTACCTGGATGTGCATCCTCCACCCTGAGCAGCTTCCCGGGACATACCTGCAAATACCACCAGTAAAGGTATGGAAAGAGACTGACTTGTGTGTGTCTGCCTTATTGCCTGCACCCTGCACCGCCATTTACCCTGAGGGATCCAGTCTCGCCTGTGGGGGACTTAACATCTTGCTGCCCAATAACAACCCCTCAGAGGATTCACCCTGCAGCGCTGGTCACCCTGATCAGAAACCACAGGTGGCGTCACGAACAATTACTACAATCCCCTGTAAATATTATCCCCCTTTGAATGAGCGCCCAGGGCAACGGACCGAGCTGCGCTACCCGTGACCTATTCCCCATTGAAGTTAACGGTGCCGAGTACCCCATAACCCTGGTGTTGTGCGACTCACGGCCACTCACAGAGATGGTCACACGCTGGACCTTATCTTCACCCGCATCTGCTCCCTTACTAATCTCACTAACTCACCCCTGCCCCTGTCTGACCACAATCTACTGACATTTTCTTCCCTCTCCTCTCCTAGTATGCAACCCCCGCTCCACAAACTCGCTCATCCTCGCAGAAATCTCAAACACCTCAACTTACAATCGCTCTCTGAGTCCCTCCTCCCTCTTACAGACATAGCCTCACTTCATGACACAGATGCTGCTGCCACCTTCTATAACACCACAATAACAGCAGCACTTGATTCGGCCGCCCCCCTCGCACATAGCAAAACTCGCACAATCAACAGACAGTCCTGACTGACCAGCCTCACCAAAGAACTGAGACGGGCTTCCAGGGTTGCTGAGAGCGGAGATGGAAGAAATCCAGCTCTGCTGAGCACTTAACCGCATACAAGCAGTCCCTCACCAGCTTCAAGTCCACACTCACTGCCGCAAAGCAAACTTACTTCTCATCTCTCATATCCTCCCTGTCTCACAAGCCTAAACAGCTCTTCAACACTTTCAATTCTCTACTCCTTCCCCCACCACCTCCCCCTCTCATCTCATTACTGCTGAAGATTTTGCCTCCTTTTTCAAGCAGAAGATTGATACGATCAGGGAAAGCTTTGGCCCACAGCCCCCAATGCCCCTCTTAGCTGCTCAGCCCTGTTTCCTCCAAAACCAACTTCTCCACCATGACAGAAGATCAGCTCTCCACCCTCCTTTCAAGATCACACCTCACCACTTGCACACTTGACCCGCTCCTGTTCCACCTCATCCCCAACCTTGCCACAGTCTTCATCCCTACTCTAACACACCTCTTCAACCTCTCACTTACAAATGGTGTGTTCCCCTCATCCTTCAAACATGCCTTAATCACACCCATCCTCAAAAAGTCCTCCCTTGACCCACCTCTGCGTCTAGCTATCGCCCGATATCTCTTCTCCCTTATGCCTCAAAACTACTGGAACAGCATGTATATCTCAAACTGTCCTCCCACCTCTCCTCCTGCTCCCTCTTTGACCGCTTGCAATCAGGCTTCCGACTGCATCACTCAACTGAAACTGCCCTAACTAAAGTCACCAACGACCTACTAACGCCAAGAGCAAGCGACACTACTCTGTCCTCCTTCTGCTGGACCTTCTGCCTTCGACACTGTGGACCACTCCCATCTGCTCCAGATTCTCTTATCTCTGGGCATCACAGGCTTGGCCCTATCCTGGATCTCATCATATCTAACAGATCGAACATTCAGTGTCTCCCTCTCCCACACTACCTCCTCACCCCCTCTCTGTCGGTGTTCCTCAAGGCTCAGTTCTAAGACCCCTACTCATCTCCATCTACACCTTCGGCCTGGGACAGCTCATAGAATCCCACGGTTTGCAGTATCATCTCTATGCCGATGACACGCAGATCTACCTATCTGGACCTGACCTCACCTCCTTACTGACAAAAATCCCACACTGTCTGTCCGCTATTTCAGCTTTCTTTTCTGCTCGCTTTCTAAAACTGAACATGGACAAAACAGAATTCATCATCTTCCCCCATCTCACTCTACGCCTCCACCAGACCTATCCCTCAATGTCAACGGCTGCTCACTTTCCCCGGTCCCGCATGCTCGGTGCCTCGGGGTGATACTCGACTCTGTCCTTTCTTTCAAGCCACATATCCAAACCCTAGCCTCCTCCTGCCATCTCAAACTCAAAAATATTTCCCGGATCCGTGCATTCCTTGACCACGATACCACAAAAACACTAGTGCATGCCCTTATCATCTCCCGCTTTGACTACTGCAACCTCCTACTCTCTGGCCTCCACTCCAGCACCCTGGCACCACTCCAATCCATCCTACATTCTGCTGCCCGACTAATCCACCTGTCTCCCCGTTATTCCCCAGCCTCTCCCCTATGCCAAGCCCTTCATTGGCTTCCTATCGTCCAGAGGCACCAGTTCAAAACCCTAACTATGACATACAAAGCCATCCACAACCAGTCTCCTCCATACATCTGTGACATGGTCTCCCGTTACTTACCCTCGTGCAACCTTCGATCCTCTCAAGATCTCCTTCTCTACTCTCCCCTTATCTCTTCTTCCCACAACCGCATGCAAGACTTCTCCCGTGCCTCCCCCATACTCTGGAACTCTCTACCCCAACACATCAGACTCACGCCTACCATGGAAACCTTCAAACAGAACCTGAAGACCTACCTCTTCCGACAAGCCTACAACCAGCAGTGATCCTCAGTCTACTGAACCGCCGCACAACCAGTTCTACCCTCTCCTAGTGTATTCTCACCCATCCCCTATAGATTGTGAGCCTTTGCGGGCAGGGTCCTCTCTCCTTCTGTACTTATGTGTGTCATGTATTGCTCATATTTATTGTACTTGTCTATACTCGCCCCCTCTCACATGTAAAGCGCCATGGAATAAATGGCGCTTTAAAAATGAATAATAATAATAATAATATTAGAGTCATATTTAATATTTTGTGTGACTTCCATGAGCTTGAAGGACTGCATCCATGCGGTTCAACAATGATTCATACAATTTATTAATGAAGTCATCAGGAATAGCAAAGAATACAGTCTTACATGCCTCCCAGAGTTCATCTAGATTCTTTGGTTTTGTCTTCCAAGTTTCCTCTTTCATCCTACCCCAAACATGCTCAATGATGTTCATGTCTGGTGACTGGGCTGGCCAGTCCTTGAGCACCTTGATCTTTTTTGCCTGGAGGAACTTTGTTGTACAGATAGATGTATGAGACGGAGCACCATCATGCTGCAGAATTTGACCCCTTTTATGATTTGGAATATAAGAGGTAGCTAATACTTCTTGATATTTTAGGCTATTGATATTGGCTTCCACCTTGCAAATGTTTTGCACACCCCATACTGAATGTAACCCAAGACTATGATCTTTCCACCACCAAATTTAACTGCTTTCTGGGTGTATTTTGGATCCATACGGGCTCCAGGAGGTCTCCTGCAGTATTTGCGGAGGCTGTGGTATAATTCTACTGACGATTCATCAGAGAAATCCACCTTCTGCCACTTTTCCAGCGTCCATCTGTTTAGCAGGCTGTGGGACTTTGCAAATGCCACACAGTTTTTTATTTGACTTTTGTTTACTGCTGCCTTCTGGGCACTGATTCGACCATGGAGGCCATTTCGAGACAGAATCCTACAAACTGTTCTAGTTGACACAGTGACTTGATGTGAGCAGGCCTGTTGGAGCTCTGCTGCAGTGGAAGAGGGGCTTTCTTTGGATTTTCTAACCAACAATCGTTCCTCCTGAGCAGTTGTCTTGTGGGGTCTGCCGGAACTGGGCTTGTCAAACACATCTCCAGTCTCTTCAAATCTTTTTTTAAGTCTTTATACTTGACGCTGAGACACATTAAAGGTGCCAGCCACCTCTGCAGTGGATCTGGTCTTCAGCCTCTTGATAATCAAGGCTTTGGTCACAGGGTGGATTTTTGGCATGTTGTCAGAGCTCAAGTTGCAGTTCATGTGAAAGTCTGGGGTGCTGGGTTTCTTTTTATACACACCCACTAATTAAACGATCATTTACAGAGCACTGGTGAGGATGTAAACTAAGACTGGGTGCATTATATGACCAGGGAACAAAACTTTTGTCTTGCCAATATCTGACTATTCTGCGTTCACTAAATGATCAATATTTCAGCATTGATGCCAATTTATTTTCTTAACCTAAACCAAATTTGGGAGGGTTTCAGCTTTCAAAAGAGTAATTTATAAAACCAATGGATGAATTTAAAGTCAGGTTATAAGCTTTGATTTACATAACATGGATAAGCGACATAACTTCTGTCAGGGAGTGTACTATGTGGGTGCATTATATCCCTATGGGGCTGCTACATTATCCCATGGTGCTGATACATTATATTATGGGGCTGCTACATTACACTATGGGGGCTTCTGCATTATATTATGGGGCTGCTGCATTATACTATGGGGCTGCTGCATTATACTATGTGTGCTTTATGCTATGGGGCTGCTGCATTATACTATGGGGCTGCTGCATTATACTATGTGTGCATTATACTATGGGGCTGATGCATTATACTATGGGGCTGCTGCATTATACTATGAGGTGCATTATATCCCTATGGGGTTGCTGCATTATACTATGGGGCTGCTGAATATACTATATGTGGATTATATTATGGGGCTGCTGCTTTATTCTATGGGCCTGCTGCATTATACTATGGGTGCATTATACTATGGGGCTGCTGCATTATACTATGGGTGCATTATACTATCGGGCTGCTGCATTATACTATGGGGTGCAATATACTATGGGTGCATTATGCTCTGGGGCTGCTGCATTATACTATGGGGTGCATTATACTGCTATGGTGGTGCATTATACTGCTATGGGGTGCATTATACTGCTATGGGGGTGCATTATAGTACTATAGGGTGAATTATACTGCTATGGGGTGCATTATAGTACTATAGGGTGCATTATACTGCAATGGGGGTGCATTATGCTGCTATGAGGGTGCATTATAGTACTATAGGGTGCATTATAGTACTATTGGGTGCATCATACTGCAATGTTGGTGCATTATACTGCTATGAGGGTGCATTATACTACTATGTGGGTGCATTATACTTTATATGACTATGGGGTACATTACATACTACGTGGGTGCATTATACTATATATGACTATGGGGGTACATTATACTATTATGGATGACTATGGGGGCAATATGGAGAGACATGAGGCAGAATGGGAGGACATGTGGGGTCCAGAATATGGGATATTATAACTGTAGGGGCCAATTAAAGGAAATTATTTTTGAGAATACTGTTTACAGTGTGGGGGAGGAGAAGTCCTTTTACTGTGCAGGGTTACATGATCACTTATTTTCTTCATCTGGCGTAGTGTAGAATTTGATGAAAAATTGGGGAATGTGCTCTAGATAACTGTGTTATTTTCTTCAGAGATGAGTCCTGGCTTGAAGAAGTGATGGCAGTGGGAGCTGGATGAAGATGAAAAGCAAAAATGAAGGGCTTCAACTAGAGATGTCCCCGTTGAGTCAGTGTGTTACCTGTACACTGACACTATACACTGTATACTATATACAGATCTCCTGTGTATAATGTTACTGGTGATCACTGTATTACCTGTACACTGACACTAAATACAGAGCTCCTGTGTATGTCACCGGTGAACACTGTATTGCCTGTACACTGACACTATATAAAGAGCTGCTATGTATAATGTCACCGGTGATCACTGTATTGCCTGTACACTGACACTATATACAGAGCTCCTGTGTATAATGTCCCCGGTGATCACTGTATTGCCTGTACACTGACACTATATACAGAGCTCCTATGTATAATGTCACTGGTGATCATTGTATTACCTGTACACTGACATTATATACAGATCCACTGTGTATAATGTCACCGGTGATCACTGTATACGAATACAGATCTCCTGTGTATAATGGCACTTTTGGTGATATTAGTATTGTGTTTTTATTTTAATGATCAGTATTGTAGTATTCGGTCACTATGTTGTGGTTAATATGTGATCTGGTCATGGTGTGGCTGTATTTGTTCCTTGTATGTGCTATTATTTGGTCACTATGTGGTGGTAATATGTGATCTGGTCATGGTGTGTCGGTTTTTGTTACTTGTATGTGGTATTATTTGTTCACTAAATGGTGGTAATATGTGGTCTGGTCATGGTGTGGTGGTATTTGTGCATTGTTTGTGATATTATTGGTCATTTTAAAAATTGAAAAATAAATAAAAATATACATAAATTTTACTGGATATTTTAACAAATGTTTAGTAAGGTACAGTATAGTAAAGCCCAGCCAAAAGATTCTACCATGTCATAGTGGCGGATTAAAAAATCTTTTGGCCAAAACAAAAGCTGCTGGTTATGTACAGTATGTGGTGATGGGAACTGTTAATGTGTGATTGGTGAGGATGTGGTGCAGAAGTGGAGTTTTTCCAAGAGAGGGCGGTGGGACTGTGCAAGGTTCGAGAGGTGGAGGCTCGGCTGGTGCGGAGCCTGGGTGGACTCTCATGGGGGCCCAAAAGTTTTGCCAATATGGGGTCCCGAAATTCCTAGTGGCAGCCCTGCACATGTGACAAATTTTATCGTCTCTTCAAAGGGCTTTAGTAGGTGACACACATCTCTCATTAGCTGCCAATGTCAGATCTCAAAGTTACCCATGTCCCAGTTTAACTTCTGCCTTATTTAGTTCGTCATCACTTTATGCTGTTTGTACAAATGCTGCAATCAGTCCATAAAACATTTGAAAAATCTATCTTCAGATATTTCTTGGCCTAGTCTTGATGTTTCTCTTCTGTGTGAGGTTCAGTGGTGGCCGGGTTTCTGCTTTCCTTTCTTCAGCCATGTCTCTGAGCACTGAACACCTTGTACTTCTAGGCACTGCAGGGAGGTTGCAATTCTGGAATATGACAGCACTGGAAGATATTGTTTCATGGTCGCTTCACACATTTATGGTCCCTAATAAACAGGCAATCCCTGCATGTGTTGCAGATCTCGAAGAGCCGTGAGACATGCAGCTGCGCGGACTCGAACATAGTTTTTGAGCACACTGAAGACACTCGATTAGCACACGAGCATGCTCAGATAACACTTTATCCAAGTATGTTCGCTCATCACTAAAAACAAACCCTTGAAAGGCTGCATTCTGCAGGAGAGGAGGCTCTTGTCTGGACTGAGAGATTGCCGTGGTTAAAAGAAAGAAGACACTGTCGGTCAGTTTTTGGAAGTTGTGCTAGAGAGATGCAGATTGAAACATAGCAGGTGCTAAAAATAAATAGCCTGAATTCAGATAAGTGGCTTTAGGCAGAAGTCTGACAAGCTGCCATGACTCTATCTGGATTTTGCTTAAATAAATAGAGATTCATGGAGTCATTTGGGAAACACAATTAAAAAACCTCATCCATTTATACTATCTGTGTGAACAGTGGCATAAATGTGTTTAGAACGCCATGCACCAACTTCATAGATTTGGCAATTCTTGTGACAAATTAAAAATGTACTTTTTTTTTGCAAATATGTTGAGAATGATGGGTCCTACAGAGCTGACACTTGGTGTAAAACCTTCTGAAATACCCGATTTACCAAAGTGGCAAATTTGGGGCAGAGAGACCCAGTCGTTTGGCTGTAAATTAATATTTGCTTTTGCATTCCATTGTTTTGTTAACATCGTGAATGCTAGATCCTAGACAGCTGTAATCCAGTATGAAATCTTCAGAAGGACCTGACTTATCTATGTGAAAAATTTGGGACAGATTTGTCCAGTCAAATGGTGATTAAAAAAACGGACAAAAGAAATGATTTACCTATATATTTATTTATTAGTGTGTATGCTTCATTGGACAAGGCAGTAGCTATAAGTGTGGACAGAAGTAGAATTTTACCTGGACGCTGTTGACTGAGGGGGAGCACTACCCCTCATCTGCACCTTAAGAAGACACTGGTTGTATAAATGATACATGGTGGGTGGTGGGTGGTGGTCCTAGGAGTTTTTGCATACACCTCTGTACTAATAAAGATCACAATATTGAGGATTGCCCTTCTCCAGCTCAGATAACCAGTCCCAATGAGAAAAAATGATGACTGGAGTGGTCTGGCTGTTGGGGATCCCACAACCAGCTGTCATCAGTGGGTGCACTGTTGGGTAGTATTTTTAGGGGAAATTTCATAAATTATTGTCCACCTTCCCACAGCTGCTATACAACCTGTTGGATGAGACATCAGTCAGCCATACAGTGTTATCTCAGTCCATGCTAGCTGCAGCACTGTGATTTACAGCAAAGCTTGGGCGACAGGTTGGGGAACAGGTGCAGATATTACATTGTTCACTGAATCCCTACTGGTGGTCCACCACTCTCAATCTCTTTTAAGCGAAAACATTCAGATATATGATTACAGATATGGGGTTAAAATGAAAAGAGTATGTAAGAGCAATTTTGAGTCAGTCCGTACCACAATGTATTATACAGAGTAATCCATAAACAAAAACTCTCCGGCTAATTGACCGAATTTTATTTAGTTAGCCAGCTTGACCATCATCTACTTCAGCAGGTATGTGCAGGAGCCACGTCATCAGCACTCGTACGGAACTGAGTGGTGCTGGTCTACTGGTTTCATTGTTAGAATACCACTATTTAACAGGTGCGTTAATCGATTTTGGAGACTTTAATATTAATGATCTATCCTTAGGACTATAGTAGCTGATCTGCATGGGTGCCAACTTCCAGCACCTCCACAGATCAGCTGATTAAATGTGCCATTGCGCATCGAAAGCTCTGTACATTGTGTAGATCTTACCCATACCAGTAAACAGGAGAGAGCTTGCAGTACCATTCACATCCTATGCCACTGGGGCCCCTTCAATCATCTGATCTTTGGGTGTACCAAAGACCTGGAAAGTTCTCTTAACATTAAACTTTTGGTTCCCAATGCTACAATGTCACTACCTATCACATACCATTTATACTAGAGTTTTCTAATTTGGGAGAGGGGCCATCGAAGCACCAAGCCATGGTTGCAACAGCTACTTCTGCACCTTTCTTTTGCCCATGGGAGCCAGCTTTCCTGTAGACATGACCAAAGCCTGTGATCTGTCAGTAGGGTCCAACCTGTAAACTGTTGTAAGATTTCCAAACATTATACAACATATGTTCTCAGAAGGTGGTCTGGACAATAAGTAAGAAGTCTTTCAAAATGCTGTTTTTAACTATAAGAATGAAAAATAGTCTCTAGAACAGCTAAGTATAAGGGAGCATTTCCAGTGGTCAATCGTTGATGTTAAACGAACCCCGATCGTATAGATGTAAGCTGATTAGTGGTGGTTTAGTAGCCTGTTTAGATAGGCCGACAGGACTTCCATGCTCACAGAAGGATTGTTAATATGATCATTCTGTGCACATAGAATATCATTGCTGTCTCCCGCATGTGCCCTATTTACATGGGGTGACGTGTTGCCAAGAATAATGGTTTTCAAGCTTGTTTAAAAATCAGGTCACTTAAAGATCAAGTGTTTTGCTCATTCATTGAGAGATCGGAGACCTACAAATGCTCATTTTTAATTATCGGTTCCTGTAGGTGGTCATTAAAGTAAATGTATAAAAGGAAAACAACTATATATATATATATATATATACATATATATATATATGTATATATATATTGTTTTTCAATTTGGCAACTTTTTTTAGATCACAATCTGTAGTAAAAAAAAACAAAATTAGTAATATTCCAATTTTTACACTGGCTATCATGGAAGCATTACAATGACAAGTCTTTACATATCTGATAATAACTTAGGATCCTCCAATCACAATGGGCAATGTCTCAGCTGACCCTGCTCCCCATCCCTTCACAATGACCTTTTCGCACACTCATTACATGTGTCAACACAATAGATGGGGTCGGGGTGTGTTCATTGCTCCTAATATAAATGTGCATTTCCTGAAAGAACAGGAAGTAAAAGTCTGGAAAACCCCAGTGGCCAGTGTGAAAATTGCAAGATTTCTAATTTTTATTTTTAGTAAAAATTGTGATATGTAGAGAAGCAATATTGCCATTTTTGTACACTGAGTTCTGCTTTTGAACATCTATTTTAGCTGTTCACTATCACATTTTCAGTGATCTGCTCTGCTACGTGCAGCAATTGAGTGTTTTTTTGTGATTTAGGTTAAATTTTATTATTATTATTTATACATTTATATAGCGCCATTTATTCCATGGCGCTTTACATATGAAAAGGTAAAATATAGACAGGTACAATAAATGTGTGCTAGACAAGGGACACACAAGTACAGAAGGAGAGAGGACCCTGCCCGCGAGGGCTCACAGTCTACAGGGATGGGTGAGAATACACTAGGAAAGGGTAGAGCTGGTCGTGCGATGGTTCAGTACACTGAGGATCATTGTAGGCTGTAGGCTTGTCGGAACAGGTGGGTCTTCAGGTTCTTCTTGAAGGTTTCCGTTGTTGGTGAAAGTCTGATGTTTTGCGGCAGGGAGTTTCAGAGTATGGGGGAAGCCCGGGAGAAGTCTTGTATGGGAAGAAGAGATGAGGGGGGAGTCGAGAAGGAGATCTTGAGAGGATCGAAGGTTGCGTGTAGGTAGGTAGCGGGAGACCATGTCACAGATGTATGGAGGAGAAAGGTTGTGGATGGCTTTGTATGTCATGGTTAGGGTTTTGAACTGAAGCCTCTGGGCAATAGGAAGCCAGTGAAGGGCCTGGCATAGGGGGAGGCTGGGGAAAAGCGGGGAGACAGGTGGATTCATCGGGCAGCAGAGTGTAGGATGGACTGGAGTGGTGCCAGAGTGCTAGAGGGGAGGCCAGACAGTAGGAGGTTGCAGTAGTCAGGCAGGAGATGATAAGGGCGTGCACTAGTGTTTTTGTGGTTTCATGTTTGAGGAATGAGCGGATCCGGGAAATATTTTTGATTTTGAGGCGGCAGGAGGTGGCGAGGGCTTGGATATGTGGTTTGAAAGAGAGGGCAGAGTCGAGGATCACCCCAAGGCACCGAAATAAATAGGATAAATACTGTCCTTTTGACATTTGCTATTGAGTCCTTAGTTGTTGTAACACTAAGTAATGTGCATCTTCTCTATGGAGATGTAATAATTAGTGATCACTGTGAAATAGTCCAGTACAAGACAGAGGTGTCATCATGGATGTAATGTCCTAATGCAGTGAACATGAATGCCGCTTAATGAATACCTTCAGTTCAAAGACATTTGAGCCGGAAGACTAGGGAATTTTATACAGAGTTAAGACACATGCACACAACGTCTCTTTTCAGATGGATTTCGCAGCAGAAACTGCCTGAAAAATGTATCATAAAACGCTCAAAAGAATGCACATATGCATCTCTATGGAAAAATGACTTTAAATTGCAATACAAGTCAATGGGAAAGCTCACAAGATGCCCAGACTTCTTTTAAAGCGTTTTGCCATAGTTTTTCCTGCTATTGATTTCTTCATTATTCAGGGGAGTGAAAAAAAAGAAAGGAAAATGATAGTAAAAAAAGACATCACAGAAACCATGGGAAAAGCATTAGAAAAAAAACATTGGAGGCTAAAACTGTCGGATAAAGTAAGAAATGAGTGAAAAAGCTATACAAAAGACGGCACAAGAAAAAAAGCATGGTGGCTCAGTGGTTAGCACTGTTGGTTTGCAGCTCTGGGGTCCTGGGTTCAACTTTAACGAAGGACAATATCTGCAAGGAGTTTGTATATGCTCCCCGTGTTTGCGTGGGTTTTCTACGGTTTCTTCCCACACTCCAAAGACATACTGATAGGGAATTTAGATAGTGAGTCCCCTTGGGGACAGTGATAATAATGTATGTAAAGCGCTGCGGAATAAATGACCCTATATACGAGTGATACAAAACCTACAAGAGATAAAATGAGCAAAAACCCTGCTGCAACTAAATAAGTAAAAAGCAAAAGTGCATTTAAATAACACAAGGTTCTTAGTAATACTGTTTTTGATCTGCTTTTGTCTGCCCTTATTCACACACTGAGGTCAGCTCTGACACATGGTAAGGTAATTATTATTAGACAGCGTAGGACTGTCCAGATCAGGGTCACCTTGTCGACGGTGGGATGGCTTTTATGCTACTTTTGATCAAAAACAGTATTACTAAGAACCCTGTGTTATTTAAATGCACTTTTGTTTTTTACGTATTTAGTTACAGCAGGGTTTTTGCTCATTTTATCCCTTGTAGGTTTTGTATGTTTTATGGCCAGTATAGCCATTCTTCTATGTGCTGCATTTATACCAACTTAGACCAAGCTCAATTTTTGTGTTTTTTCACTATGTGAGTAAAATAAATATGAAATAGAAAGGGGGACATATCTAAAGATGAACATAAAGCTGTCAGTGAATACAGGGGAAGTGTTAGAAGAGCTAAAGCCAGTGATGAAGTGAGGCTTTCAAGGGAGACCAAAAGCAATAAAAAAGGTTTTTGGGGTATGTCAAGCAAAAGAAAAGTTAAAGATGCTATAGGATTTTTACAGGATGAAAAGTGGGAAGTGGTCAAAAATGGTGTTGAGAAGGCCGAACTTTTAAATTTCTATTTTGCATCTGTGTTCTCTAAGAAAGCAATTGTAACATCAAATGATCTTTATGGTGCCATCAAAGGAATAAAAGAATCCCCACTTTCTAAAAAAACAGAGAGATGGTGAGGGAACACTTAGCTAATTTAAATTAATTAAAATATCCTGGTCCAGATTAATTACATCCTAGGATACTGAAAGAGTTAGCAGAGAAAATTGAAGAGCCACTAGACAGAATCTTTGAACATTCCTGAAGATTAGAGAATGGCAAATGTTGTCCCTATCTCCAAAAAAGGAAAGGAAATTAAGCCAGGAAATTACAGGCCAGTGAGCCTTACTTCGATACCCGGAAAAGATCTTTGAACAACAAATTATTAAATAGCATGTATTTAAGTACTTGGATTAGAATACAGTAATTAACCAGAGACAGCATGGGTTTATAGCAAACAAGTCATGCCAGACTAATCTACTTTCCTTCTATGGTTGATCACTAACTGGGTGTATCAGGGAAATACTGTGGATATAATATATCTCAACTTCAGCAAAGCATTTGATAAAGTATCTCATGCTATCCTTATTGAAAAAATGAACAAGTATGGGATTGACAAGGCTACGGTTAGGGCCCCGTCTCACATAGCAAAATCGCTGCTGAGTCACAAGTTTTGTGATGCAACAGCGATCGCAGCAGCGATCTCGCTATGTCTGACATGTACCAGCGATCAGGCCCCTGCAGTGAATCGCTGGTCGTGTCAGAAATGCCTGGACTTTTTTTTGATCGCTGGTCTCCCGCTGGCCAGCACGCATCGCTGCGTGTGGCAGGCAGGAGACCAGCGATCAGCTGGTAACCAAGGTACACATCAGGTTTCCAGGCGCGGGGCTGTGCCTGGAAACCCGATGTGTACGTTGGATACCAGCGCGCTGCTGCAGGGGAGCTGGTAACCAAGGTACACATCGGGTTTCCAGGCACCGCGCACGCCTGGAAACCCGATGTGTACCTTGGTTACCAGCTCCCTGCATCAGCGGGCTGGTATCCAATGTACACTGCGGGTAACTAAGTGACGTTATCCACAGTGTCTCTGTCCTGATCGCTGCCTGAGCTGCCTGTCTGGCAGCTCAGCAGCGATCATGTAGCGACACACCAGCAATCCTGACAAGTTCATATCGTTGTCGGGATCGCTGGTGCGTCGCTATGTGAGATGGGGCCCTTAGGTGGATTCATAAGTGGCTCAACGATCGTACTCAAAGAGTGGTAATAAATTCTTGCACATCCTATTGAAAGAGTGCTTCAAGTGGGGTACCACAAGGCTCTGTCCTGGCCCAGTGTTGTTCAACATCTTTATAAATGATCTACATAAGGAAACTGAAGGCAAACAAATCAAATTTGCAAAATTAGGAGGGATAGCTAACACTGGAGAAGACGAAGGAAGGATTCATAAGGATCTAGATAACCTTGAACAATGGGCAGTGACTAATAGAATGGTAGTTAACAGGCAGAAGTGCAAGATTCTACATCTAGGCAAGAAAAACATCTACATAATGGAAGGAATAGAACTAAGCAACAGCACATGCAAAAAAGATTTGGGTATGTTAATAGATCACAGACTGCACATGAGTCAACAATGTGATGCAGCAACAAAGGCAAAAAGTTTTGGGATGTATTAAGAGAAGCATAAAAGTAATTATCACCCTGTACTCCTCCTTGGTCAGACCTCATCTGGAATACTGTCCAGTTCTGGGTACCACATTTTCAAAAAGACATTGAAAAACTGGAGCAAATTCAGAGAGAAATATATATTTTATTACATCTATGTTATCGCAATCTCATTTTTTTATTTTCTTTTTCATGTTCTTTTTAGAAATAAGAGGCTTTCTTTTGGTAAACCTATCAAACAGATTACACTTGTTCAATCTTTTTCTAATTATACTGTCATGAACCTGAAAATTTAACAGTGTAAGGCCTTTAGAGCCTGAGCTGTAGATCATGAGATTTTTTTTTCCAATTTCTCTGAGCATTGCATGGTCTGACCTTGGGAAGAATTTGCTGGTACGTCCACTCCTGGGAAGATTGTCAGTTGTCTTGAATATTCACAAATGGAACACAACTTTTCTTACTGTAGAATGATGGACTTCAAATTGTTTGGAAATTACCTTATAATATTTCCCAGATTGACGGGCAGCAACAATTAATTCTCTAAGATCATTGTTGATGTCTTTCCTCTTTGATATTGAGTGGATGCTTCAGACCAGCAATCTGCCTAAACTTCTGCTTTTATAGAGGCGGTCAGAGTTGTTTATGAACAATTAATCATGGACATTTGATTATCAGCACCTGGCTGCTACTTACCCTCTTAATTCCTATGGAATTAGGATGGGAGGTATGTAATTGTGCGTTATGTGTATTTGCCAGCAAGTAAGTAAAACCATAAAATTCAATAAGGGTGTACTTAGTTTTTCTCATGGCTGTATATCATATGTACACCATTATCAATATTTTTCTAATCTGTAAATAATGTCTTTACCCTCAATGGCACTCCATGTCCTGGCCCAAATACAAGTCTTTGACATGAAATTTATACCTGCCAACTGTAATATATGAAGTTGCTCCATGATGAGTGGCCTTGATCTGCTATCAATAAATCTGGTGGGATGTGGAAGGTAAATGGCTACAGGGGATGGGACAATCCTTCACTTGGGGACAAATATTAAAAAATCCTTGAGCCTTGTTTATGCTGCTCAATAGAACAGGATGAAGAGGCAAAAAATGTATTCTGCTGCCTTTTACCTGTAGCCACATACCCGGGCTAAGGCAGGGTAGCTTGTAACTTTGAGAGCATCCAGTATCCGGGTCATATACCCTACAAGTTCCCGCTAGTTACATCCTTTCGGGGTGACTGTCGCTCATGCAACACAATGGCCGAAATGCTGTGACTCGCACAATGATTTCACTATGGTTTTCACTGTGGAAATTGCATTGTTTGTTCCTGGCAGCTGCCGTGGATCATACCAGTCAGGGTTTATGGGCACCGTGTTTCGCATGTTACACCCTTCTGTTCTTCTCGCGATAATAGATTAACCTGTGTTAAACAATGACACTTGTAACATAACCTGCTGCTTTGCTGACATCCTAAACTGTGGGAGATCCAGGCCAGGACAAGGTGAAATATAGAGCAGCAGGATACAGTTACAGGATGCTGTTTTATTTAGAAGTTGATCATCTTCTTAATGAATTTCTTTTACTGCGCATTTATATGAATCGCCTCCGGCAAACATATAGTAAAATACCAGCAAAGACTATGTACAGAAGGCATTACTTGATGCAGAAGCTCTGCTTTAACACATATGAGTTTTTTGTACCACCCATATCATTTTACTAATTGTACTGCCATACAGCCTGCACTAATATGGCTTCAGATGTCCATGCCGCAACCCTCCACCAGTATCCTGGCTATATAGCAGCTTTTTTATCTGCAGTGATTGTACCATGACCTCTGTTAAGCCCCAGACACAATAGTTAGCTGTAGTCTGAAGAGTCCCTAGTGTCCCATACTTAAGACTTGGCTCGGCAGAGCACTCCTGGTTTCTCTAGAAGAGACCCACCATGCTCCTCTGTGGGAGAGCTGGGCAGCAAACAAGCAGAAATAGGGTCTTATTTGACAATAAAGGAATAGTTTTAAACTGGATATGCTAAGGCCTCTTTCACACATCCGGTGTGCGCCTGACGGCGCCCCCGGCATTTAGCCGCAGCGCCGCATCAGAAACCGGATGCGCCGCTTGCGTTTTTTTGCCGGATGGTTTCTGATGCCCGGAGACATCAGACGACTCCGGCAAAAAAAAAAAAACGTTACATGCTGCGTTTTGTCCGGCCGCCGGAATGTACAATTCCGCCGGATCCGGACAAAACCGCATACAACGCACCGACACGCGGCGCCATCCGGCGCTAATGCAAGTCAATGCAAAAAAAAAACGCATCCGGCATTACATTTCGCCGGATGCGGTTGGAAAAAAAAATGCCGGAGTGCGCTGTTAGGCGCACAACGGATGTGTGAAAGAGGCCTAAGTTGTGTATCACAACATTTTATGAGCAATCAGCTGCTGATTCACAGGTCATCAGACCAGATTTGAGTAGAAAGGAAAAATTTGTGGATTATTCCGCGGTGCTGGAGAAATAATAAGGATCCAGTATACAGTGGGTACGGAAAGTATTCAGACCCCTTTAAATTTTTCACTCTTTGTTTCATTGCAGCCATTTGGTAAATTCAAAAAAAGTTCATTTTTTTTTCTCATGAATGTACACTCTGCACCCCATCTCGACTGAAAAAAACAAATTTCGAAATTTTTACAAATTTACTAAACAAGAAAAACTCATGATTGCTCAGTTTGGATGGACGGCCAGGTCTAGGAAGACTTCTGGTGGTCTCAAACTTCTTCCATTTAAGGATTATGGAGGCCACTGTGCTCTTAGGAACCTTGAGTACTGCAGAAATTCTTTTGTAACCTTGGCCAAATGTGTGACTTGTGACAACTCTGAGCTCCTTGGCCAGTTCCTTTGACCTCATGATTCTCATTTGGTCTGATATGCACTGTGAGCTGTGAGGTCTTATATAAACAGGTGTGTGCCTTTACAAATCAAGTCCTTTCAGTTTAATTAAACACAGCTGGACTCCAATGAAGGAGTAGAACTATCTCAAGGAGGATCACAAGGAAATGGACAGCATGTGAATTAAATATGAGTGTCTGAGCAAAGGGTCTGAATACTTATGACCATGTGATATTTCAGGTTTTCTTTTTTAATAAATTTGCAAAAATTTCTACATTTCTGTTTTTTTTCAGTCAAGATGGGGTGCAGAGTGTACATTAATGAGAAAAAAATGAACTTTTTGCATTTACCAAATGGCTGCAATGAAACAAAGAGTGAAAAATTTAAAGGGGTCTGAATACTTTCCGAGCCCACTGTAAATTACAGCCAGCCCTCTTTTTCAGCATTCTGGTATGTGTAATTGGTAAGTCCCCAATTCCCTATGCAAGGCACAAAAAAGACCTTTCATTAGCCTCACAGAAGGTGCGATCCAGTCTGATGGACGTTTCTGGTACTGATCCGGCGCCTATTCTTCTTTTTTCTAATTGCTGTCCTACTTCCTTGCTTCATGTGGATGTTGCATCCTATGTCATCCACATAGTGCCCCCATCACGCTCCTGCATAGGCGCACTGTTTTCTGCCCTGCCAAGGGAAGAGCAAAGTACTGTCATGCGCATACGCAAGAAAAGGCCAAGGGGCGCCGATAACCCATAGGTAAAGCTTACAGTGCTTTGCTCTGCCCTCAGTAGGGTAGAGAGAAGTGCGCTGCACAGGAGTGCAATGGGGGACACTTTGTGATGACGTAAGACCTGTCATCCACGCAAAGCAGGGAAGGAGGGCTGCGATTTGAGGAAGAGAGGAGGTGTCAGATCATGACCAGAGACACCAATCGTAGCAGACTGTGCCATTTGTGACTACAATGAAAGACCGTTTTTGAGCCTTGCATTGGTGTTTGGGGACATATATACAGCATCCTAGAATGCTGAAAAATATCCTTAGAGGTGCCGGCCCTACCTTATATTGGGAAAACATGGTGACAGGTTCCCTTTAACTATCTGTATACAGCACTTCAGAATCTACTATATAATTGTCTTATCCCTTCTGTTTGTCTGTCTGTCTGTCTGTCGGTCGATCTGTCTGTCTGTCCAGGAAATCCCGCGTCGCTCATTGGTCCGGCAGCGGCCAATCAGCGCCGCGGGATTTCACAAAAAAATGGCGGCCGTTAGCAGGGTTCGACAAACCCGGGCGCCAGGTCGCCAGTGGTGCCTAGAAAATCATGCCTGGCGCCCGGGAATTAAAGAGGAGCCCTGAGCAGGCGGGGGGGCCCACTCGCCGTCGGGCACCCCGGCGCCCGTTAGCGGTGTCAGCGCCGCCACTGGGCCCCCCGCTTGCTCGGGGCCCCAGCAGCAGCCGGCGCAATACATACCTCTCCCCATGCCTCCGCTGCCGCAGCTCCGAGCTCCAGGGGCACCTGCGCTGTCGCTTCCTCTCTCACAGCAGCGCCGCTGAATGACGTCATCATTCAGCGGCCGGCTGTGGCAGAGAGCGCGCGGACGCCGGACAGGTGAGGCGTGTGTGTGTGCCTGCGTGTGTGTGTGTGCACCTGCGTGTGTGTGCCTGCGTGTGTGTGTGTGCCTGTGTGTGTGTATGTGAGAGTGCTGCCTGCCGTGCTGTATGTGTGATGGTGGTGGGGGGAGGCGATGATGATGATGATGGGGAGGCAATGATAATGGGAAGGCAATGATGATGATGATATTAATGGGGAGGCAATGATAATGATGATGATGGGGAGGCAATGATAATGGGAAGGCAATGATGATGATGATATTAATGGGGAGGCAATGATAATGATGATGATAGGGAGGCAATGATAATAGGAAGGCAATGATGATGATATTAATGGGGAGGCAATGATAATGATGATGATGGGGAGTCAATGATAATGGGAAGGCAATGATGATGATAATATTAATGGGGAGGCAATGATAATGGAAAGGCAATGATGATGATGATATTAATGGGGAGGCAATGATAATGATGATGATGGGGAGGCAATGATAATGGGAAGGCAATGATGATGATAATATTAATGGGGAGGCAATGATAGTGATGATGATAGGGAGGCAATGATAATGGGAAGGCAATGATGATGATATTAATGGGGAGGCAATGATGATGATGTTGGGCAGGCAATGATGATGAGGGGAGGAAATGATGATGATAATGGGCAGGCAAAAATTCTGGCTCTTAAATTTTTTGGCTGGCTCCTAGA
Organism: Oophaga sylvatica; assembly: GCA_033576555.1. Lineage (NCBI taxonomy): Eukaryota > Metazoa > Chordata > Amphibia > Anura > Dendrobatidae > Oophaga > Oophaga sylvatica. The sequence continues at coordinate 51,218,516 of JARQOD010000002.1, read as the reverse complement.
TTCTGAACAACTCTGTCGACCCCTGCGTTAGTGGCTCATCTGCGGGACGGAGGTCAGCGGCGAGGCAGCGGGGAGATGACCGGCGCGAGGCGCTCATCTCCCGGCCGCTAGCAGCAGAAGGACCTCGACCGACGGTGCCGCTGACCTCCATGCGGAAGGGAGGACCGGGATACTTCTGCTGCGAGCGCCCGCTCATGTCCCAGGTTCTCGCAGCGGAAGTACCCGCACAGGCAGCGGCGCTGACATCCATGTGGCTAGGATGTCAAGAGAGGACCGGGAGCGGCGCTGCGGGTCGGGATACTTCTGCTGCGAGCGCCCGCTCATGTCCCGGGTTCTCGCAGCGGAAGTAGCCGCATAGGCAGCGGCGCTCTCCGGTCCTCACAATACAATTCGATGATTGGTCGCGGTCTTTCACCACGACCAATCAACGATCTTGCCACTAAACTTAAACACCGCTGTGTTGATTGGTCGCGGACGCTGCCCGCGACCAATCACCAATTTGGGCGCCACATTTAAATTGCGGCCGCGACCAATCACTGATCTTGACACAAAAGTTAAACAGTGCTGTGTTGATTGGTTGCGGACGCTGCCAGCGACCAATCACCGATTTGGGCGCCACATTTAAATAGCGTCCGCGACAAATCAGCACAGCGGTGATTGAATGTGTCTGCAAGATCGTTGATTGGTCGCGGGCGCTATTTAAATGTGGCGCCCAAATCGGTGATTGGTCCGCGACCAATCAGCACAGCGGGGTTTAAATTAGGCGGCAAAATCGGTGATTGGTCGCGGCCAGCGCCCGCGAACAATCAGCGATTTAAAACACAAATGTCCGGCCCTTAGGAACACCATGCGGCCACTGGGAGATCAGCGGCTAGCGTGTGAAGGGAGAACCGGCTAGCGGCGCTACGGGTCGGGATACTTCTGCTGCGAGCGGCCGCTCAGGTCCCGGCTGCTGGGAGCGGAAGTATCCGCACAGGCAGCGCCGCTGACCTCCATGCGGCTAGCGTGTGAAGGGAGAAACGGTCGAGAAGCCGGGAGATGAGCGACTGCTCGCAGCAGAATTATCGGGAGCCGCAGCGCCGCTCTCCGGTCCTCCCTTCACATCCTAGCTGCATGGATGTCAGCGCCGCTCCCGTTTCTCTCTTCACACGCTAGCCGCATGGAGGTCAGCGGCGCTGCCTGTGCGGATACTTCCGCTCCCAGCAGCCGGGACCTGAGCGGCCGCTCGCAGCAGAAGTATCCCGACCCGCAGCGCCGCTAGCCGGTTCTCCCTTCACACGCTAGCCGCTGATCTCCCAGTGGCCACATGGTGTTCCTAAGTGCCGGACATTTGTGTTTTAAATCGCTGATTGTTCGCGGGCGCTGGCCGCGACCAATCACCGATTTTGCCGCCAAATTTAAACCCCGCTGTGCTGATTGATCGCGGACCAATCACCGATGTGGGCGCCACATTTAAATAGCGCCCGCGACCAATCAACGATCTTGCAGACACATTCAATCACCGCTGTGCTGATTTGTCGCGGACGCTATTTAAATGTGGCGCCCAAATCGGTGATTGGTCGCGGGCAGCGTCCGTGACCAATCAACACAGCACTGTTTAACGTTTGCGGCAAGATCACATGATGTCATAACAAAATTCATTCGGTGCCCTGGAGAGATACATAGTAACGTTAATTTAAAGTAGTGCACAACCCATTTAAACACTGCTTCACTGCTTAGGCGCGCACGGTCGGCCGCATACATATTCTAGAATACCCGATGCATTAGAATCGGGCCACCATCTAGTATGTACATAAATATGAAGACGGTAAAAAAAACTTGACTAGGAGCAGTAGGGGCAGTAATGTGTGACTGCTGGACGGTGGGCTTGCATCTCTCCTTATCTTCTGCCATTCCTGATTCTTCTATTGATTAGCTGGGCTGGTGCAACATAGCGTGTACCTTACGCCGCAATGATGACTTTACGCCAGCCCGGCTAATAAAAAGAAGAACCAGGAAACCTGGAAGATAAGGAGATCTGCGGGCCTCCCATCCATCAGAGTACTGACCTGGCCAATGAACTGTAGTCCTGTGAATCAATTGTCTAGCTCGCATCAGGCCTTGTGGCCACTCTACCCAAATTTCAACCTGTACATTTCCCGTATGTGTACATTGGATGTGTTGTATATGTGCCACCCCAGGAGTTCTGTTGCCACAGTGACCTTGCCTCCCTCCAGGGGGGAGTAATGTCATGCCTGAAAGCAAGGAAGGATCCTCTTAACAGGTAACACACAGCATACAACACTTTTCCTACTCCAGACAAGAAGGGGGAGCTCTAACACCTGATTTCAGGGGAGCTTCTCTGGAACATTCTGGCTGGGGGAGGAGTTAGTTAGTGTCTGAGGAGGGTTGAGGAAGGACGTGTTAGAGACAAGCTTGGGGACTGGAGCTAAAGCTGAGCTCACCCCCAGGTCTGAGCGCCAGAAACCGGATCCCGGAGTATGAGGCTGAGTGGGTAACTAAAGTCCCATCAGCAAAATCCGGAGGGCAGAAGACAGCAGGTTCTCTGCCCCAACTAAGACTCGACTACACAGCAGCACATGTGAGCCGGAGACGCCATACAGGAGCGATCCCTGAGCAGGCTACAGCTGTCTGTTATGCGAGTGGAGTTCTACTTAAGTCACAGAAAGAGAGGAACTTGAAAAGAGTTTACAACAACAAGTACCTCAGGGAATAGCGTTAGAAAGGAGACCTCACATCCCACCTGAATGAGGAGATTCCAAATTGCTTTCAGGCTGACCGACTCCAGCACCATCTGTACCCAGTGCCCTGGAAGCTATGCCTGCAGAACTGTGAGTAAAGCTTTGGAAACTGCAGCTGACTGTGTCTTCGGAAGTTCTTCCTGCAACACCCACTCAACACTGCTACATCCCTTGCTAAATACTATATCCTTACCATCTACCTTACATTACATCTGCCTGGGACATAGCTCTGCCTGTGGAGAACTATACCAACTCTGCTGCATCACCACCAGTCCCAGAGGACCTGCACTGCAGCGCTGGTCACCTCTGACCAGAAACCACAGGTGGCGTCACGAACACTTTATTACCAACTCCATTATCCCTTGTAAAACTTCCCTTTTATTGGACGCACAGGGCCAAGGACCGGGTCACTACCACTGTGACACTGCCCCTTTAAGAAGCGGCCCGGTACCGAGTACCCCACCTCCCTGGCGGGCGATCCATATAGTTTGCACCTGAGCCTAACAGCTGCAAACTGAGCGAACTCCGACCGTGACAGTTTATACACTTGGATGCTGCTGTCAATCAAAACAGCAACATTTAGGCTGCAAATGGGGGGAGGCATCCTTTCTAATGCTCATTAACCCCCCACCACAACACCATCCAGCAACATGATTGTGCGGTGACAGTGGCATTGTCATGGCAGCTGAGGGGCTTTGTGAAGGTCCCTGTATCTGCCATGTTTATATACCTGTGAAGCTCATAGCATAGATTATTTTACACTGCAATATTTCAGTACTGCAATGTATTGTACCAGCAATCAAGTACTACCCGTCAGAAAACAATAAAAAAATGAAAAATATTGTTTAAAAATATACGGTATATTAAATTTCATATTGCCCTATTTTTCTATAAAATCTATAAAAATTACATTTTAATTTCTGCAATTGTAATTGTCCAAACTATTATAATATACCGTAATAATATTGATCCCATATGGTGAATATTGAAATGAAGCAAAAAAAAAATCAAAATGGCCGAACCTATTTGTTAGTGGTTTCTTTATTCGCCTCCCAAAAAAGTGATATAAAAAAAGACCAGAAAGTTGGATGGAGCCCAAAATCTACAGCTCTGATACAAGTGTATGGTATAAAAAAAAAAACAGAAAAGTTATAGCTGTTGCAAAGGCGAGAAGAAAAATTTGACAGCGAGGAAAAGCCCAAGGGCTTGGAGAGAGTTTTACATATGAGCTTTTCTCTTGCAACCTGGATTAATGCAAATGAGCTCTGAGTAGAAAACGCCTGTCGATGACTTCATCCTCGCCGTGCGGCTGCTGCCTGACACCGCACATGGGATGTTACAATGGCTGACAGGTCTACTATAGAGACATTGTGGAGGAAGGAGCAGCCTGTAGTTTGCACATTCATATTTCATGCCCGTTCTATCCCTTCCCATGACAGGACCTGGTAGTGCCCTCGGTGCGGGTTGTGTGGTATTGGCTCGTCTTCTTCTTGCAGTAGGAACGCATTGCTATGTACTGTGTAATGCCGGCAGTGTGTATGGCCTCCTTGTTTCTGATGGTAACCTGCACTATGTGTTTCTTTTGCTGTCCTTCATTTTTCGTGTCCGCGTGAGATGTAGGAGGCTCGTGTCACCTCCTTCACAGGGAATTATGTTTGGGTTCAATATCCTGGCTCAGAATTCGCCTCCCTTCAAATACTCCATGTAAATGCTGTGCTCACATGAAGGAAACAGCACTTTCTAGATAAGGCCCAGATGCTAATCAGACCGCAAACACCTTCTGTCACATATGACTGTGCGCCTATCCAAAAGCTATCACAGCTGGCCACACAAAGTTCCTATATGAGAGAGATGAAACTCCTGTGCTGCCCTTAGGGGAATTGCATTTAGATCAGTTGTCCGACTCCGATATACAAAACTTAAAAGGTTTATTCTCTTTTCTTCTCAAGAGCAAAGATTAAACATTTTTCCCATGACTTACATTATTAGGCAAACAGGGCACATGTTTGGCATGGCCTCCTTCCTTAGCTTCTCCTTTGGCAAAATTTAGGTTGATTTTAGACACTCATCATTCACACATCAGTTTTCCATGTGCGAGAAAAACAGACCGACTTCCATATGTGATCTTAGGCCGGGATCACACATGCGAGTAAGTCGTCCGACACTCGCATGTGAAATCCCAGCTCTGGCGCCGGCACTCAGGAGTGGAGCGAGCGGCTGCATGTAGTTCTATGCAACCGCGCGCTCCACTCCCGAGTGCCGGCGCCAGAGCTGGGATTTCACATGCGAGTGTCGACGACTTACTCGCATGTGTGATCCCGGCCTTAATCAGAGTTTCATCAGAGTTTGGTCCAATTTTCATCAGTTTTTCTCATATTCGTTAAAAAAACAAAACAATTTCTCCTTTTTCTCCTATCAAGCAATCTGTGAAAATCGATGGCATACGGGTGTGTTTCCACGGTCAGGAAACAGTCAGGAATTGCTGCGTGTTTGACGCTGTGCGCTGGCGCAGCGTCAAACACGCAGCGTTCAGATGTTACAGCATAGTGGAGGGGATTTCAAGAAATCCCGTCTCCACTATGCTTAAAAACATGCAGGCGGAAGACCTGCGTTTACGGACATGTGGCGCGTCTTTTTAGACCGCAGCATGTCCTTTTCCCTTGCGGTGACGCTCCGTCGCCGCAAGGGAAATAACACAGGCCTGTGTAGCCTGCGGTCATTCCGGATGTGTTCCGGATGTGTTCCATGAACACATCCGGATTGACCGCACGTTCAGAAGGGGGCGGGGATTTGGGCGGAGCGGACTTTCCGCTCCGTCCAAAGCGCTGTGTTTCCTCATCATGGAAACACAGCCTACAAGTGCTGACCATTTTTTTTTCGCAGATCCAGAGATTTTCATTTCGGTTGTGATCTGACACTAGAATCAGTAGCTGTTATTTCTCTGCGATTTTGCGCGGACCTCTAGGTCTGTGAGAAATCACAGACATGTGATCAGCCCCATTCACTGTTATAGGTATGAGTTCTGTCCATGAAAAACATGGGTAGCACTCGTACGCAAAAAAAATGATATCTGAATGGGCCCAATAATATTTTTATATCTGCAATCTGATGTTTCTTAAAGGGGTGGTCTGGAGGTCAAAGAAATTTTAATCTAAAACCCTCTATATTTGCTTAAATCTAAACTAATTTCTAATATGCTTACATTAAAAATTCCCTACTGTTCCCATACTACACTATCTAACAACATTTTGTCCCTACTTCCTGTGGGATGACTCTTCTTGTGTGAATCCCAGTGCATGTGACGCGCACCACATGTGTGGATACCAGGGCTATGGGGTACTCGGATCCGAGCCCATGGAAGTCTATGGGAGTTGTCACTGGCAGCAGAGCTCGGTCCGTGGCCCTGGCGGTCATGCAATGGGGGATATTTACAGGGGATTTTAGAATAGTAGTTCGTGACGCCACCTGTGTTTTCTGATCTGATTGACCAGCGCTGCAGGGTAGATCTCTGAGGGGATGTTATGGCAGCTAGGTGTTAAGTCCCCCACAGGTGGGACTGGTCCCTCAAAAGGGTATGCCACACTAAACAATATCGCTAACGGGATCGCTAAAAAACGTCACTATTTAGCGATCCTGTTAGCGATGTTGTTCAGTGCGGCAGCTTCCAGCGACGAGCTTCCTGCTGTGATCTCGCTCGTCGCTGGAATCGTTCCGGACCCTATTTTCTCGTCGGCGCTCCCGCTGGGTAAGTATCTAATCGCTGTGTGGCACCTTTTCTTAGCGATTTAGCGGTACTTTTGTACCGCTAAAGTCGTTAAGAAGATCGCTAACGGCGATAGCGTCGTTAACTATATCGCTAAATGTGGCCGCATTTAGCGATATAGAAACAATCCCGCTAGCGATCGCATTAGTATGCGTCGTTATCGTGATCGCTAGCGGGATTGTTTAGTGTGGCAGTACCTAAAGTCTATGGTGGTGATGCAGGGTGCAGATAAGAATTCAGTCACACACAATGCAATCTCTTTCCATACCTTTACTTGTAGATGTTGCAGGTATGTCCCGGGAAGCTGGTTAGGTTGGAGAATGCACATTCAGGTAAACTGTTGAGCAGGTTAGAGGCCTCCTTTATCCTCTTTATGTGTGTGAGTACAACTTGCATAAAGTCAAGTGCAACTCCTTCAATAGCAACTGCGCCCGGCTAACATTGTGATGGAGCCTTCTATGTCTCTGATTATCAGATGTTGAGAGAACTAAGTCCTTACTTTTGCAGGGTCCTGCTCAAAGTCCCTGTTCTCCCTGACTCCGGTTATGTATCAGCGCTTAGGGCTACCTCCTGCGACTTGTAGTCCAGAAAGCCTCCGGTTTTCTTATTACTAGGCGTGAAGCACTAGCAACACTTCGGACCCCGGTGTCCGGTTAACTGAGTGAGGGTGATTTGTCCCTTTGTCACTCTTACTTCTCCACTCGCCCTTCGCCCTGCTCTCGCTCTTAACATAAGCACGTGTAGCAATCGTGCCAAGGTCAGATTTCCTTCAGTGCTCACTGACCTGTCCTCTGTTGACTCGTTGGTATAACTGCTGTGATTCCTTTCCTTCTCTCCTTCACAGAACTCTGTCCAGAGCAGCTCACAGGACGCTTCGTCAGACTGTATTTATGCTGTAGCTCTGAGAGTCACCTTCCACTTTCTTAGGAACACAGGCAGCTTGTTCTGAGTAGCAGGTTAAAGGGTAGCTCTGACTAGGCTAGGATGGTTCTCTTCACCTGTACTAGCCTCCACTTTCTTATCAGATGAGCTACACAAGCTCTGTCAGGATTCAGACTTCTCTCCTCTCTTTCCGTCTATCTGACTGGAATCTGAACTTCTCTGTCCGAAGACAGGAAACAGACTGAATGGCCTCCACACTGACTGCTACGTCACACTACTGAAATAGTCTAATATGCCTCTAGTGGCAATGCTGAGAAGTGTGCGTGAATGAATATCAAGCTTTTTACAGTTACCTTCCTGTGCATTTTCCAGGAGATATGTGTGCCTTGCGAAGCTGGGCCACACATCCCCCCCTAGTTAAACTCAGCACTCCCGGGCTGAAATAGAAAAGAAAAACATTTTTGTTTTGCATAGAACATCAACATAATAACTCATCCCTTGCGGGAGGTATGACTCTTGAACGTTACATTTTGTACATAGATCAATAGAAAAATTATCAAAATACTTTTCAAAAATACATAGTATAAGACAAGATTCTTGTGGAGGACCCGCACCAAAAACCTCCCACGTGGGTCCTGGGTGGGCTGCAGGACTTCATTGCTGCAGACCTCACTCTAGGCCACACCATACGGGTTTTTCTTCAGAGGTAGTAAGGCTTTATGTAAAACCAAAATGGGGCACCGAAGTGCGAACTATTTACAATAACGTTTTTGGGCTGGCAAAGTCCACAGCCACGCAGTCCTTTGCATGATAAAACATTTCAAGTAAAATCACATTATACTTTAACTCTTCTTTAAATAAGCAAACATACTATGTAAACATTTATCAATAGTAAAGTGCAAATTTTTATAAAACTTCTTCAAACTTTATACATGTTCAGTTGCAGTAAACCCCTGTCTGGGTCCTACTGGTTTTCTTCTTTCTTGCTTACGACAATTACTTTTTCCATCCCTGGGGCCAGAAGTATACGATGACCTCGGGAACCCATTACAAGAAGATCATGTCCTGCAATGTACGTCTGCGTAGCTACATCTTTTGTTTGAACTGGGGACCTAACAGGTATCTCCCTGGAGTAGAACGTAGATTGCGTTGTAGAAGGTGCCGCAGTGTACAATTCAGATTGCGATGCAGAAATGGTCGCAGGTTGCGATTCAGAATGGGTCTTGGGTGCAGAGGAGTACGCAGGGGGTGATGCTGGTGCACGGCCTGGTGCGGACGCCAAAGATGACGCTGCTGGGATTTGCGGTGCGGTGGCACGGGAGACCTCACTGGTTTCAGGGACGGGGTCGCTGACACGGGTGACGTTTAAGGCGTACCACCCTTTTAACCCCCAGTGCCGCGTATAGCTGACAATGTCCCCGTTTGCAAGATCCCTCCCCGGGTGCCCGATGGGTAAGTGGGACTCCACATCTCTCCGACTCACAAAGATCTCTTGGTATAGGCCCGGCTCATGTATGAAGCCCCAGCCTTTGCGGAGTTGGAACCCAGTTATGCACCCCTGGCGCCGCGGTTCCCGTCGCGTACCTTTATTCTTCCGGACGGCCTCCTTATCTGCAAGGAACTTTTCATGGTACCGCTGCTGCGCCTCTCTCTGCTCCTGTTGACGTTGCTTATCCAGATCACGGCGTCGCTGCTCATTTCCCACTTTTACAGCATAAGTGACGTCATCCAGATACTGCATTGCGTCCCAATCGATTTCTGGCAATGATGGCTGGGACCCCTCCGGTGTTTCTACCGGGGAACTGTAATCTGCTGCAGCCTCTTGGCCTAGCTGGTACTCCGGAACAGGCAGGACTCCCTCAGCCTCCTTCTCTTCCACTTCTCCATCGGTGGGATCAGGTACAGCTCTTTTGGGGGCGGCCTCCGGTTGTCCTTCAGCTTTCTTCAGCAGGGACTTAGGAAAGTCAGGTGATGGCGTTATGCCTGTGGGAGAGAGCACTGCGTCCCACAGCAGCCGCTGTGTCTGGGCACGCCAGCGTCTCTCGGTCTCCTCCATGTCTGTCTGGCGCTGGATTAACTTTTTAAGCGCTGCATTCTCCTCCTTGCACTCCAGCAAGGTCTGCTGAAGTTTCTGTATTAGGGATGGCTCCGGTTCAAACAACAGCTTCTCTGGGGAGCAGGGCCTGCGCTCCACCGCTCCACTGCATAGCTGCTCTTGTCCTTCTGCCATCTCTCCCCAGGCCAGACTGTGTTCTCCATCAGGAACGATCTGGCCTCCTCCGTGGAGGCGGGATTTGCGCTTCCTCTTTTTTGCATAGAAAATTAAGAGGAGGCGGATCTCCCTTGCAGTGGGATAGGATCTCACATTATAGTAGCATTTTGAGAGGGCGGCCATAACTTTCGCGCCACAGGGGGTACACGCCCACGAATGCACGCCCACCTTCTTCACCAGCGCCTCAGGCGCGAATATGGCGGCAAAAATGGCGGTAATTGGCGCCAAAAACGACAAAACAGCAAACAGTCTTTTCTGCACAAAACAGTCAATATAGGCAACACAGGACTCACAATTTGCAAGCTTCGTATCCTGTTCGTGAACGCCAGATTAGATGACGTGCACCACATGTGTGGATACCAGGGCTATGGGGTACTCGGATCCGAGCCCATGGAAGTCTATGGGAGTTGTCACTGGCAGCAGAGCTCGGTCCGTGGCCCTGGCGGTCATGCAATGGGGGATATTTACAGGGGATTTTAGAATAGTAGTTCGTGACGCCACCTGTGATTTCTGATCTGATTGACCAGCGCTGCAGGGTAGATCTCTGAGGGGATGTTATGGCAGCTAGGTGTTAAGTCCCCCACAGGTGGGACTGGTCCCTCAAAGTCTATGGTGGTGATGCAGGGTGCAGATAAGAATTCAGTCACACACAATGCAATCTCTTTCCATACCTTTACTTGTAGATGTTGCAGGTATGTCCCGGG
>JARQOD010000002.1:51140126-51208054 GCA_033576555.1 Oophaga sylvatica | reverse complement strand
CCCCTTATCGTTTTTAAATAATTTGGGGGTTTTATTTTCAGAGATTTTTTGGTTGTTTATTGTGGGTGTTTTTTTGGGGGGGCGTATCGGGTGTAGGCCAATTCGGCAAACCACCACGACACGGCCTGAAGCTGGTTTTGAAAAACTCCTGCCCTTTTGAAATGCTGTCATTCGGTGGTGGGACTGACAGTTTACAAATTTTTATGGCTTGGCACCCCCACAATCAATGTCCAAAAGCTGATTTTTTTCAGGGGGAAACCCCCCCCTGGTCTGAAAAACCTGTTGTTGAGGTTAAAATTAAACAGCGCAAATAATCCGTCAGTAGCAATGTCCCCTGCCCCCCGCGCGGGGCCCCATCCCGGGCCGGGACGTTCCTTCCTTACCCCCCATTGGGTCAAGTTTGGGCCGGGTAAGTTTTGGAGTGGGTGACGTGTTCAGGAACTAAAAGGATTGCGGGAATAAGTTGTCATTTTGATCCCCCTTCTCCATTCCTCAAAACATCGTTGGGGGGACCCGTCACGGCTTCCTCCACTTTCCCGTGAAGCTTAATAGAATTTTAGTTATATAGCCCAACAATTCGCAGGCTTTACTTTTTAAAAACATTTCCGAAACAATCAAAAGTAACAATTTTCTTACAATAATAAAGCAATATAACCGCCCGCTCGTGAGAGCTTACATTTAAAAAATAGGGGGGGAGTAAAAGTACAGGTGTTTTTTTCAATGTGTATTTAGAATGATGGCCATTTTTTTGAGGGAGTGGGGATGGTGGGATAGTAATGGGCTACCCAACACATTTACACATAGAATGACTTTGTTAGGAAGGGAGGGGCCGCTTTTATTTTTTAGATTTTTTGCCCCATTTTTCCATGGCGCTTTAATGAAAAAGAGGGGAAGTATAGACAGTCAGTAAACATGAGCAAAAAAAAGGCCACAAAGTACGAAGGAGAGGGGACGCCGCAAGGGCTCGGGGTCTAAGGGATGGGTGGGAAACTAGGAGAGGGAAGCCTTGAAAAAATGTTTTTGAGTGAGCCCCAAATAACATAAAATTGTGGTGTTCAATTTTTCTTGGGGTACAGCATTCCCAGTTTGGCGCGCGCGGGAAAATCTTGGATTCGGGAGAGATGTTCTTTAGGTGTAGGGGCAATAGGGGGCAACAGATTTTTATGGGAGGTGAAGGAGAGATTGGTGTAAACATAACACCCAGACAGGCCTGTTGCCGATATGAGCACAAGGGGCCAAACGTCAACAGGCCATCTGAAATTAATTTCCTGGGGAATAAAAAACCCAAAAGCGTGGAGTTGGAATCCAAAAAAGCAAGAGAGCGACATGTGTTTTTTGCCGGATTCCCGCAGGTTGGTAGTGGTGACAAGGGGCCCAAATCTGGTGCAGGTCGGGGGTAGGCAACGTCACTCAATACTGTCTGGAAAAGTGCAAAACTTTGTTGTCCACTTTTTTTTTGGGGACTATCCGGTTTTATTCATGCGCACAAGGTCCCCTTTTAGTGCGCTAACTTGCGACTTCCCATGGCCAGTCGGCATTTCGCTCGAACGCAGATTTTCCTTCCTGAAATCGCTTCTTTGTGAGTCCCCCCCCCAGGTGGAATTTCCCGAAAATATGTTGTAGGGTTTTTGTGAGCGCAGCAGCGAATGGAGTTCAGCTGCATAGTCGAATCAACTCGCTTTGGCGTTCACTTCACCACAATGAGTGGGCCCCTTATAAAAAAATCTTTTTTATATAGCGCCAACAATTTCCGCACGCTGTAAGTTAACGTTTTTAACAAAGTAAAAGTAAAAAATTTTAAAAATACAACTTTTAAAAAATATAAGCCCCCCCTGTCGTGAGACCTTAAATTTAATGAGGAAGGGGGAGCTCCAAAGTAAGTTTTTTATACAATGGTGTATTTAAATGATGGGCCCCCCTTTTAGGGAAATGAGGGTGTGTGGGCCCCCACACAATTGTGGGTTTTAAAGGGAATGGGGATAGGCCGGCCATGGGGGAGTCTAGGGGTTTTTTTTTCAAGGTTGCTGTGGTCGGTCCGTGGCCCTGGCGGTTTTTGGGGTTTTTTTGGGGGGTTTTTTTTCGGGGATTGATTTATGTACAGTTCGTGACGCCAACCCCTTGTTTTTTTGGTAATTTTAAAAACCCGGGGCTGGGGGTTGTTTTTTGGGGGGGGGTGAGGGGGCTTTTTATGTCGGGTCCCCCCCCAGGTGGGATGGGCCCTTTTTAATTATTGGGGTTTTTTTGGGGAAGGGGTGCAGTAAAGAACACCGTCTCACGGGGGTCAGCGGGCCTTTCCATACCCCTTTTTTGTAAGATTTTTTGGCAGGTAAAAGGGAGGCTGATTCCGGAGAGTGTATCCCTTTTTCAGAAAATGGGGAAGTTTGGGGCCCCTTTACTTCCAATACAAAAGGGACAAAAACCGCCGAAGCGTAGTTCCCTTAAAAAATTCCGCACTAATTTTTAGCGTACCGCCCCCTTTTGCTTTGTGTTAGGAGCCCGCGAAGAAGCTGAATTCTTATCTTGTGGCACTGGGTCAAAAGTCTTCCCCCTTTCCCCCCAAAACCCCTTTTGTATGATTTAAAGGGGCTTGTTTCCCGCGACCTAAGGTCCCGGAAATTCCTGGTTTTTTTTCACTTTTGCTTGAAACAATAGTGACCCTTTCGGCCCCCCGTAAAAGGTAGCAATGGGGCGGACTTCTTAAACCCCCTAAGCACTATTCCAATAAACCCTGTGCCTTTCCCCCCGTCCCGCGGTAACTTTTAACACTCACACTACCCAAAGGGGGCGAGCAGTCCTTTTTTTTTTTCCCTTTTAAAATTTAAAATTAGCTACAGATTTTCGGGGTTTAATAGGCAGGAGACGCTCTGAACCTTTTTTCCCTCCTTTAGACGGGTTCTGAAGATTTTTGGGACTAAACTTCTTTTTTCCCTTTGTTTTATGCTGATGGGTACAGCTCTGATGGCTAAGGTAAATTTTTAAAAAACCCCCCATACAGACTCCATTTTCCCAAAAATGTTTTTAGAGCAATCGGGCCCCTGCTTCCCCCTCCAGACCCCCTCTCCCTTTTAAATCAGGAAAAAAACCCCGGACGTCTTCTCTGTCCGAAGCAGGAACTAGAAAAAACTAAAATCCCCCCAACACATACCCCTTTGGGGACCCCCCCCTCAAGAAAAAAATCCATTCCCAAGGGGTTTTGTGTTTTTATTGTTGTTTTGAATAAATTTTTAGCATTAAACTGCTGTTCCCCCCCACACCCCCCCAGGGTCTGCGTGCCCCTAACACAGGGTAACTTCCCCCCATGGTAAAAGACACCCCCCCCCGGGCTAAAAAATTACAAAAGGGGGATTTTTTGTTTACCCCAATAAACTTAAAAAAAAAACCTTTTCCCCCCCGGGGAGGTGAGAATATTTTAAAATTTTTCAAATTAGGGAAATACAAATATTAAATAAAAATTAATTTTAATTTTGGGGTTTTTTGTAAGGGGGACCCGCCCAAAATTAAAACGGGGTCCTGGGTGGTCAGGGACCCCCGATTGCAGCCCCCCTCGCCCCACACCACCCGGGTTTTGTTTTCAGAGGTGTTGTAGGGTTTATGAAAACCCCAAGTTTGGGGCCCCCGAAGGGAAACTATTTTACAAGAAATTTTCTGGGCTGGCTTAGTCCTCAACCCCAAAAGTCCAATGAAAACCAAAGGGGCCCTTTAATTTTTAATACACATAATAAAAAAAGTAAAAAAACTTTTTTGGTTATGTTTATCTTTTACCCAGCGGGCATTCTACAGTTAGAAATTTTATAAAAAAATATATAATTTGGGAAAAAAATTTATAAAACTTTTTTAAACTTTTTTTTTTTTTTGGGTTTTGACCCGATGGGGTCTCACCCCTTTTTCCCCCTTTCTATTCTTCTCTGAAAATTTTAAAATTTTAAAACCCCGGGGGCTGGAACAATCCCCAAGGGCCCCTTTGACCCAAAAGGGCTAGCAAAAAATGTGCGGCGTTTGGGGGGCTGGGTCGCCCCAGTTCTGGTGCGAACCTTTGGGGGCAACGGGTAAAATTTTTTTACGGGGCACCGTTTTTTGGGGGGGGGTTTTTAATCACAGTTAGCGTTTGGACCCCGTCATGGATTGGATTGAGACGGGGGGCGAAAATTTTTTTCAGGGGAAATTTTTAATTTTTTTTTTTTTGCGATAAAATCTGGGTCAAAAATTGCGATGTTTTTTAAGGGGGCGATGCTGGGGCAGGGCCCGGGTTTTCGGGGTTGTTTAGGACCCCGGGGCGCTGCGGTCAGGGTGACGGTACCCCCGTTGGGACGGGGTAAAAGGCGATTTTGGGACGTTAAGGGCATACCAAACCCCAAAATTCATTCCCAGTTTCCCCCTTTTTTGACGTGTCTCCCCCTTTTTAAGTCCCTCCCCGGGTGGCCCCTTCGGTTGGTGAGATTTATTTGCCTGGACAAAACCCCTGGGTAGGGCCCGGTTCACGGAAAAAAACCCCAGCCCTTCCGGGGGGGGGAACCCCCGTCACACACCCCTGCCGCCGCGGTTTTCCCCAGGGTAAAATTTTCTTCCCCGGCACTCTCTTTGTCCGCGTTAGCTCTGCATTTTTTTTTTCTGACGGTTCCCCCGAGCTTTTCCCCTCTTCCTTCCCCCTGGGTTTCTTTTTTTCCTTTTGACTCTTCCATTCTGTTCCCCTGGGCGGTATAGGCGACGTATCCCCGGGGCGGCCCCTTTGTTTGTCCACTTTTTGGGGTGGCGGAAGGCCCCTTTGGTGTCCCTGCCGGGGGGCGTTTTTTGCTGCGGCCTCTTGGCCGGGGGGGGTTTTGGGGGGTTTTGGGGGCGGGGGGGTTTTTCCGGGTGGCTGTACCTCCTCAACCTCCTTCGTTCCCCCCCTTCACGGTGGGATCGGGGGGGCCCCTTCTTTGGGGGCAGCCTCCGGTTGCTCCCCCTTGCCTTGGGCAGCAGACTCTTCGGTATTGGAAACGTGGGGGGGGGTTTTTGGGGAGAGATCACCCCGTCCCACAGCCTCCGCGTTCCAGGGTACGCCGGGCGTCTCTCGATCTCTTCAAAGCCAGGTTTGGGGCTGGACCACTTCTTAAAAGGGTGCATTTTTTCTTGAATCTCTAGCAACGCCTGTTTTTAGGTGCAGGCCAGGGGAACTCCCATTTTTGGTGGGGAAAATTGGTGGGGGGGCGGGGCCTGCCTTCCCCCCCTTCCCCCCTCGGTGCACCGTCCTGCCTCCTGATGTTTCCCCCAAGATTCTTTTTTTCCCCCGGGGGGCACCCGGCTCTTCCGTGGAGGTTGGGGGGGTTTCTTTACCCCCCCCTCGCAGGGGGAAGGGGGAAAAGGGGGCGGACTCCCCTTTTGTAGGGCGGATGCTATTGTAAAGCACTTTGAAGGGGGGGCATTTTCTTGCGCCACAGGGGGGTAGCGCCCACGGGGAAAGGAAGGCCCCCCCCTTCTTCTCGCGCCCCCGGGGGGGGCGGGGGAAAAGGGGGGCAAAAATTTTGGGATTTTTTTGGGCCAAAAGTGAAAACGTCCTTTTTCCAAAAAACAAAAATTCCTTGGGGCCCCCCAAAGGGTCGCAATTCTGCGAGTTTGCTTTGGGGTTGTGACGCCAAGTTTGTGTCGGGGCCCCCCACCACAAATTTTTGGGGTTTCCGGGCAATGGGGTACTCGGCCGAGGGGCCCTTTTGGGAATTATGGGGGTTTTTTTTAAAGGTAGCTGTGGGTCGGTTTTTTGGCCCTGGCGGGGGTGGCGTTTGTTGGGGATATATTTACGGGGATTGATTTATGTCTGTTCTGACGCCCCCATGTAGTTTTGGAAAATTTTTTTTAACCAGCGCTGTTTTTGATCTCTGGGGGAAAAGGTGAGGAAGCTAGATGGGGGGGGTCCCTAAAGGTGGGTTTTGGTTCCCAAAAAGTTTATGGGATTTGTAAGGGGGGGTGCAGATAAAAAACCGTCTCACCCCGGTTTTCGTTTTCTTTCCATCCTTTTTTATTTTTTAAGATGTTCAGGCAGGCCCCGGGGGAGGCTGCCCAAGGAGTGTGTATCTTGAGACCCCCGTTGGACAAGTTAGGGGCCTCCTTTACTTCCAAAAAAAACGAGTCACCCCCCAAAAGCGTATTTTCCCTCAAAATTTTCCCCCCTTTTAATCATGTGCCCCGCCAGTCATTTTTGGGGTTAGGACCTTTTTCCTGGAAAAAGCTGAAATTTCTTATTTGTTTTTGCACTGACAAAAAGTCTTCATTTCCCTGCCCCAAAAGTTACGTCCCTTGGAAAAACCAAAAAAAAAAGGGGCTTGTTTGCCGGGGACCAAGGGGGTCCGGTAAATTCCTGGTTTTCTTATCACTGTGTTTAAAAACAATAGTGATCCTTGGGCCCCCAAGGGGCCGGGTTTTGCAATGTGCAGGACTTTTCAATCCGAAAAACCCCTTTTCCAAAAAAACCCCTGTCCCTTTTTTGCCTTGTCCTCGTTTTGGAAAATAAGCACTCACACTACCCCAAGGGTTTTGACGGGACTTTTTTTCTTTTCCTTCACTTAAAAAATTTGCACGGGGGGGTCGGGTTTTCAATAGGCAGGAGAAGTTTGAAACCTTTCCCCTCCTTTAGACAGGATGCTGGGGGCTTTCGCATTTAAATTTTTTTTTTTCCTTCCTGTGTATGCGGGTGAGGAAAAGCTTTGACTAGGCTAAGGTAAATTTTTAAAACACCTTTACTAGACTCCATTTCCCCAACTGATTTTTTGGGGCAATCGGACTGTTCCTCCCTCCAAAAAGTCCTCTCACTCTAAAGTCGGGAAAAAAACTCCAGAGTTTCTCTGTCCGGGGGCCCGGAACTGACTCACTAAA
Organism: Oophaga sylvatica; assembly: GCA_033576555.1. NCBI lineage: Eukaryota > Metazoa > Chordata > Amphibia > Anura > Dendrobatidae > Oophaga > Oophaga sylvatica. The sequence continues at coordinate 51,201,208 of JARQOD010000002.1, read as the reverse complement.
ACACTCCAAAAAATACCCCCCTTAACCCCTCCTCAAGAGTAAACTCCCCAAACCTTTTTAAAAAGGGGGGGTGTTAATATATGTTGGGGAATGAATTTTTAAAACTTTAAAAAAGGGGTGTCTCGCCACACTCCCCCGGGTTCTGCGTTTCCCTAAAAATGGGGAAAAAAAGGGAAAAGGATGGAGTTAGTGAATGGGCTACACACACACCCCAAAAAATTTCCAAAAGAAAGGGGTTTTTATTTTGTGAATGTGATAGGCCGCCCCAACAAATGTTTTTTTGGGGGGGGGGAAGTTTTGGGGGTTAATGGGGATGTTGAAAACTCCAAGGAAAAAAGGGTTTGGGGCTTTGAGGACATGAAATGTTGGGGGCCAGGCAGAGGGGAAGTGGTCAAGGAACTTTGTGGGCGAGCCTGGGGTCCCCCTTTTTTTCCTAAAACTGGGGAGAGGGGACGAAAAAAACCTGATGGTTTTTGGGCCTTCTTTTAAATTTCAAAATTTTTAATTTTAAAATTTAAAAAGTTCATATTTACTTTTAGTATAAAAATTTTTTAAACCTTAAGCCCCCTTTCCCCACAAGGAAGTGTAAAAAAACTTGTGTTAAAAAAAAAAAAGTGAAAATAAAATGTGAGAAAGGGCGTGTACAAATAATTTAGGAAAAAAATTTAAATAAATCAAGTGCTGTGTGCTGTGTAAGAGCCCCACACATTAAAAAGAAACAGTCTGGAATTGCGGTTTTTTTTTCCCCCCAAAAACCCAATAAAATTTGGGGAGGGGGTGTGAGTCAACGATCAGAATAGTACGGGGATCAATACCTGAAAAAAAAAAAAAAAGTTATTTAACATTCAAATACATTTTATTTTATAAAAAAACCAAAAAAATTTTTTAAAATTTCTAAATACATTGTTTTTTAACAAAAAATAACAATTTTTAACATTCCAAGAAAATTTTTTTTTTAAAAATAAAAACTATAATACACAGCGGATTTTTGTAAAAACCAGATTTTCCCCTGAACCTCTTAACCCCTTTAAGTTAAAAAAAAACGTTGACAAGGTACACAGCGGGGTGGTCGGTCTCTAGACAACGAGAAAAAAACTTCATTTGAGAGGGCCCACCTTCCTTAGCTTTCAGGACTTTTCTGTGGGATGGGCTTGTCCCAACCAGCCGGGGAAAATCCATTGAATCCCCCACCGGTTTGGTTTTTGCAAACCCCGTACCAAAGTGAAACCAACCCACGTTCCCTTTTTCATGTTTTTTTTTTATATGGCGGCCAAACATTAGTTTCTCACAAAGGAGTGAAGCCCCCCGGGGGCAGTAGGTGCAAGTTCTCCAGCAGCCTGTTTTTAGATATTTCCCCTCTAAACCCCCAAAAAAACATCTCTAAACCCCCCTTTCACCGGAAAAAAAAAAACCCTCACTGTAGCTTTTATCACTCCCCCTGACTACTGCAATGTCTATTATTGGCCCCCCTTATGCTATCCCCTCCCAGTCCATCCTTAAGCAGAGCCGGGTCACCATCTGGCTATCGGTACTCGGAGGGGCCCCTCTTTGCCGCCTTACCGGTGCACATTCATTATGGACCCCAAATTAAAGTATGGTTTCACCCCCAAAAAGCTTCCACGTGCAGACCCCAAATCTCCTCCCCATTTCTATTATCGGCCTAACCGACTGCTGCGTCTGCAAAGACTTTGACTAACCTTGCAGAAACCGTACCCCCCCACCCCGTTCAAGTCTCCCGCGCTGCGCAAACCTTTGAATGTCTCCACAAGAAATTGGACTTCCCCCAATTTGCCGGTTTCAGGCGCCCCTCAAAACACATTTGTTCAGAGTGGCTATGAAATTCAAAAACCAAAGTGTTCTTGTTTAAGTGTGTTGTGGAGCCCATTCACTATCTCCATCCACCCCCCACTCCCTCAAGAGGGGGTGGCCATCATTGGAATGCACATTATTTATACAACCTGTTATTTGTACCCCCCCACCTCTTGTGATTGAAGCTCTCACGGCAGGGTGGTTATTTTACTTTAATTATTGTTTGTTAAGGTTGTTTCCTTGACTTTTGTGTTTTGAACTGTTAAAGTGTTAAAGCGCGCGGAATATGTTGGCGCTATATAAATAAAGATTATTATTTTTTTATATCAGAGGGAGAAAGAGGATTGGGCCTTGACAAGGTGCCGATTGCATCTTAATGTTATTGAATTTGGAGCGTCCAACGTATAAAGAGCCATACAGTGTCGGGTATGTTGGATTTCGATCAAAATGAAGACTACTTTGATGTACATGTACCCAATTAGGAAAAATGACAAGGAGGGCAGTAAGACACGCCAGCAGGTACAAGCAGATTGCTTGAAGAAGTAACTTGAGCGTGATCAAATTGAATAAATTAAAATCTCAGACTACAGTGAAACAACTCTTAGCTGTGGAAAGGGCTTTTTGTGTCCTTTAAGTTTTTTTCAAACCAATGTATTGGTAGGATGGAAGACGTCACAGTATAATTCAATTGTTTGAGCAGCAAGAATTAACTAAAAAAAAAAAAAAAAAAGTGTGAGAGTGACATGTGCAGTGCCTCTTACAGCGTTGTATGCCGAGCAAAACGCAGGCGTCACCGCACTCACACACACACCTTGCGACCTGTAAAAAAAAAACACTGCAAGGGCAAAAGGAAGATGTCACGCGGTTGGTAAAGTAGCTGCCTAAAGCACAGTAACAAAATCCAATCTCTAATGTCCCTCGAGTCAGCAGAGCATCGTTCTTCCCAAACAGAATTAACAGCACAGTGACGCTAAAAGGGCGGGCTTTATCCGGCAACAAAAACCTTCCTTGTGTCCGGTTAGGGTGGGTGTTATTATTGAGTGTCTGTAAAGTAAACGTTCGCGATTATTTGCCCTTGGCGCAAAAAAATAAGCACGTAATCATTTATGTATAAAAACTCCACCTTGCGCAACAAAACAAGCCGTTCCCTCTTAATTCCTGCGTGACATGGAGTAGGGGTTTGGAGACGTTCCTGAATTTATCCAGGTATCCAAGGCAAATAGGCATAGGAGAGATTAAAAACCCACCCGGTGGTGACTTAAATATGGTGATTTAAACAGTGAAGAACTGTAGGTCGATGCGTGAAGTGCGATCACTGACCAGTTTATAATAACCCCTTGTGCCGAGTAACTTTGTAGTTTTTGGGGCACACCTGAACCCAGATGGCAGTGAATATTCATTCTATTCGGCGCCACAGACTCTTGGTCCAGAATAGATTATTTAAAATTTCTAGACAGAGTATTAAGGGGGTGGAGGGCAGATGTGCCAACGTAGTAAATATGACCACGCGCCCCCGTATCAGTGACCTGCCAGATTGGTGCGTGGGGCCAAAACCAAATTGGCGCTTCCCGACCTTTTTGTAATGGAGAGAAGTTTCGACATCACGTGAGCAATGGTGTTTTTAATATGTAAGGGATAATGGAGTATGGGATAGGCCGGAACTTTTTGGGCAGCAGGGAAGGGAGTAATGGCGGGAAAGCAATGGTTATCAGACAACGAAAAAAAAAGATCGCGACAAATATGCAGGCTAGCGGTATTACGCGATAGGTACACGGCAAACAAGACAAGTTCATAACACAGGTTAAAAATAGGATGTAAGCAGGCTAAGGTGACTTACCGTATGGGTTATGACGAGGACAAGCAGTAATAAAATTAAGGCCATGTATTCGTTAGTAGCAAATGAGGAGGACTATTATACGACTAGCGAAAAGGAAACACTTCGTCATCAACATATTCAGCGGTAACGAAATAAAAAAAGGGATCATGAAACCGACCCTCGAACCATAAACACCCTTCTTCAAGATATACTCAGACTTAATTAAGTGGAACATCGGTAGTGGGAGGGTAACCCTTTGTAGATGGAATACGGTTCCATCCATCACAAACTTCGCTTCTCCTTTTAAAAAAAAAAATTGAGGTGCGGAAGGACAGCGGGATAAGTTACTTTAATCGGGGAAAAGCTCCGGACCCTGAGGGGTTTACAGCCAAATTTATTTAAATTATTGAGTGAGGATACCCGTCCACATTGGTACGCACTTCAATCATATATTGGAGACAGGAGGGTTGCCCAGCCATTCAAACATGTCACACATGAGTTGTGCTACTAAAACCAAAACAAAATTCACATCTGCCTGGATCCTATCGTACATTCTCACTCATTGACCATTATATCAAGATTTTGTCCAGGATCAGGGGCAGATCTTTTGAGTAGCATTGGTCTACACTGATAGGGCGATCACAAGTGGCCTTTGTTTGCTACTTTGTTGGCTACTATCAGTCTCACTATGCATAACACTTGTGCAGTGGGCAGTTTTACCTTTCCCTTCGGTGGAGTAGGAAAACCCCTCTCCTATCGAAGTGTTAGTTGGGGAGATGGAAGTTTTGACACTGGGACCTGAATTGTAATACTTAAATGTGACAGGTGACAAATTTGTTAAGGCGCAATACGCGGCCCCTACGTTGAGTCTAGCCCGTGAAAATTTACTGGTTGTCAATGGGGAACCCCAACACCCCGGGGCAGCTACAGTATTTCAACAATTAGAGCTGAACCAAGATTTGCTGTATCAGGTTTATAAAATACATGTTGAAATTTTTTAACAATTGCTGCTACCGCAGTCATATCGGAGGTTGGTAATGGACTTAGCGCATGCGCATGTACTTGGGTGACATTTGTGCCAAAAGAAAATCCTACACGAATTATACAACGGTTTTACTGGCAGGGGGTCTAAAAAGAAGTTAAACGGTATTGTAACTCTTGTCGCATGCGCCAGGTACACAGTCCTCAGCCTCATTTAGTGAGTCCCTTGGTGCCATTAAAATTTTAGAGGTCCAGTTTGAGAGAATACCATGGATCTGGTGTAGCCGGTTAATAAATCAGCAAGGGGTCATCAACAGGGGCAATAAAAGGGGCACTGTGTGGGTCACCAGTTTTGAGCACACCGAGTTCAAAAGAGATTCATTGTCCAGACTGATGCGTCAGAGGTAGGTCTGGGTGCCGTGTTTGTCTAGGGACTGGAGCTTAACGGGGAGGAGCATCCCATTAGTTTCCTGAGTCGAAAAACTTACTCCATCAAAAAACAGAGACAGCATTGTAGAGAGAGAGTGCCTGGCGATATAAGTGGGCAACGGAGTCGTTGCGTACTATTTGTTGGGGATAACATTTTTGTTTTGTAAATGATCATTCCCTGTGACTGGCAGTGTTGTAGCCCAGGGAGTAGAGTTCAGGTGGTAGAAAGATGAACATAACAGGAGACTTGGAAAACGTTGGCAAACAGTTATTTAATCTGAAACGGACAGGCAAATTCAGGTGAGATCCATGCCTTGTTCATTTTCAGAAAATATGCCGTCTACATTGTCTGAGGATAGTCGCATGCGACGGTCTGTTAGTACACCACCTGCAGCACTAAGACGCGCTCAGATAATACACTGGCAGCAGGGCAAGCCAGCACCTCCAAGGCATACCACACATCAAATACAAATATAACAGTAATAATAATATTATTAATAAAAAATGAAATTGCACACACAGTACACAAGACACAGCTCATATGTGTGTATAAGAGAGAGTGTTTCTGTGTGTAGTTCAGCCTCTAGCCTAGAAGATCAGTCTTGCTAAAATCTTTAACACTGACCCCTGTTCTGTTCTTAAAATGGTGGATGCTGAACTGCTTCTCAGCCCCCTCATACACAATCATTATGTGGCACTGCTGGGCTCAGTCAGAGGCATCAGATTGAACTAGGCTGTCCTGAGTCATTCTCAATAGAACATTTTGTTCAGCAGTTCATCTAGTTCATTTAGTTCAGAGGTCACATGATGCATTTCCTATCAGCTCCTCACAGGATAGGGTGGAGAAAAAACAATGAACTAAATGAACTAATCTTTTTAACTAATCTTTTCAGTGAACTAGTTCATGGTGAAAATAATCAACAAAATTAACTAGATTTCCCATCACTATGGTGTACACCTTGGTTGGCGCTGTCACAAAACTTCGCCACATTTGTAACATACAGCTCTTGCCCTGTGCAGAGGCGCTGCTTGTGCTCCTCTTGTTGCAGAGGTGTCTACAATGCCTCGACGCCAGAGCTGCTTTGTAAAGCATGTCGCAGCAGCGCTCTCGGCTGGAATGGAGAACATTATGGATTTCAACAGTGTGTCTTGGTCCTCCAGCATTTTACGGTCCCGGTTCAACGGTGTGATGAGGCTTTGTAAGTTGTCCCGGTAACGAGGGTCTAGGAGGGTGTACACCCAATAATCTGACGTGGTGAGAATGTGGCCGATGCGGCGGTCGTTTCTCAGGCACTGCAGCATGAAATCAACCATGTGCTGCAGACTCAACTGGCAACAAACGCTGTCCTCTGGAAGAGCGTCACACTATAGATTTTTGTAAATTTAAAATAGAATAAAGCAGCAGCAATTTTGAAAAATTACAAGGATGAGCCAGTGACAGACACTCAGCAGAGTACACGCTGCGGTGGTTGAAGTAAGTGGAGCGGGATCTCACTCCTACAAAAAATTAAAGCTCAGACTAGAGTGAACACTGAAAAACAACTGTTCACTTGCTGTGAAAGGCCTTTTTGTGGACTTCTATTTATGTTTGCAAGCAATGTATTGTATTTTGATGGAAGAGCGTCACACTAATAGATTTTTGTAAATTTAAAATAGAATAAAGCAGCAGCAATTTTTGAAAAATTACAAGGATGAGCAGTGACAGACACTCAGCAGAGTACACGCTGCGGTGGTTGAAGTAAGTGGAGCGGGATCTACACTCCTACAAAAAATTAAAGCTCAGACCACTGAAACACAACTGTTCACTTGCTGTGAAAGGCCTTTTTGTGGACTTCTATTATGTTTGCAAGCAATGTATTGTATTTTGATGGAAGAGCGTCACACTAATAGATTTTTGTAAATTTAAAATAGAATAAAGCAGCAGCAATTTTTGAAAAATTACAAGGATGAGCCAGTGACAGACACTCAGCAGAGTACACGCTGCGGTGGTTGAAGTAAGTGGAGCGGGATCTACACTCCTACAAAAAAATTAAAGCTCAGACCACTGAAACACAACTGTTCACTTGCTGTGAAAGGCCTTTTTGTGGACTTCTATTATGTTTGCAAGCAATGTATTGTATTTTGATGGAAGAGCGTCACACTAATAGATTTTTGTAAATTTTAAATAGAAGAAAGCAGCAGCAATTTTTGAAAAATTACAAGGATGAGCTAGTGACAGACACTCAGCAGAGTACACGCTGCGGTGGTTGAAGTAAGTGGAGCGGGATCTACATCCTAAAAAAAAATTAAAGCTCAGACCACTGAAACACAACTGTTCACTTGCTGTGAAAGGCCTTTTTGTGGACTTCTATTATGTTTGCAAGCAATGTATTGTATTTTGATGGAAGAGCGTCACACTAATAGATTTTTGTAAATTTTAAATAGAAGAAAGCAGCAGCAATTTTGAAAAATTACAAGGATGAGCCAGTGACAGATGCTCAGCAGAGTACACGCAGCATTAGTTGAAGTAACTGGAGCGTGATCTGCACTCAAAAAAAAAAAAATCACAGACTGCAGTGAACACTGAAACACAACTGTTCACTTGCTGTGAAAGGCTCCTTTCTGTACTTCTATAGTGTTTGCAACCAAGGTATTGTATACGGATGGAAGCACGTCACACTATTATTTCAATTACATGGAGCAGCAAGAATTACACTGAAGAAAAAAAAAGTCTGTGAGTGACACGTGCAGATGCCTACAGACAGCGTTGCATACAGAGCAAACTGCAGCGTCACTGCACTCACACACACCTTGCAGAGCTGTTAAAACAACACTGCAGGCAAAAGGAAGCTTTACACAGCCGGTGGTAAACTAGCCTGCCTAAAGCACAGTACACTAAATCGCAATCTCTAACTGTCCCTCAGAGTCAGCAGAGCAGCGTTCTTTCCCTAACTGAGTTCACAGCACAGTGACGCTAAAATGGCGGCGGCGCCTTTTATACTGCATTCTGACATCATTTCAGCATCCAATCACAGCCATGCCATTAGTTAACATGACCGCAGCAGTACAGGATGTGCCCACACTTCTTAGGATTCCTCATTGGCTGACTATAATCAAATTGCCTCTCAAAGAATTATGGGAACTTCCGATTCCGGTATACGATATATGAAAAATATCGGAACTAAGTATCGGAATTCCGATACAGCTAATATCGGCCGATACCCGATACTTGCGGTATCGGAATGCTCAACACTAATCTTCTACCTTTTGAAAGATAAAGTTATCAGCGAGAGAAGATAAGAATTTTCTGGACCCATTACATTTGCCGTCCTCCTGCCCTGCTTCATGTGGTCATCCACACAATGCTCCAAATGTCACTCCTGTGCAGATGTACCTCGCACTGCCCTGCGCATGCGCTGACTTTACGTCCTTTTCATCTGCAATTTTTGGTCTCGCCTCGTACATTACAGTATTTTACTCTATGCTCGGAATAGCAGGACAGGATACAGGAGCTTGTTTTTAAAACTGATGTGTTTATGGCTCGATGAAACTATGTGTCAGTGTGCTGTCCGAGAAAAAAATGAAGAGGACTAGGACGTGTCACATGGATGCTTGATTGTAGTAGAAACGTTTTCAAGCTGAATATGCGATTCCACCCGCGGCTGTTAGAGGCACATGTCAGCGGTTTAAAAACAGTTGACATGTGCAGGAAAAGATGTGGGCACAGCGCCGGAGTGCTGTCCAGTATACGTGATATACTGTATGAATGAGCCGCCCCGTGATACACTGTATGACTGTATGATGTGAGCATTATATGAGCCCATAATACTGTATGGAGGACTATGTGGTTGCCCATAATACTACAATGCAGCTTTGTAAGAAAAGAATGCAGCACTCACCAGCTTGTGAACATCCCAATGACCTTTATTTCACCATTCGTGGTGTGGACAAAGTAACGGACATTGAGGTTTAACGAGGCATGTGGGCGAAATGCAGTCGAGGTGTTTTAGAAATCCCTTGTTGCAGTTAATTTTTTCCTTGAGTTGGGTACCTTGCCCATAATACTGTATGGCGGACTATGAGGTGCCCATAATACTGTATGGAGGACTATGTGGTGTCCATAATACTGTATGGCGGACTATGTGGTTGCCCATAATACTGTATGGAGGACTACGGAGTGCCCATAATACTGTATGGAGAACTATGAGGTGCCCATAATACTGTATGGAGGACTATGAAGTGCCCATAATACTGTATGGAAGACTATGTGGTGCTCATATATTGTAATATACCTGTATTTTTTTTCTCTGCATCAGGAATTGTGGCATGTGTTAAAGGGGCCCACTGATAGTCTTTCGTCTGAGGCCCACAAAAACCTGCCGCTGACCCTGGCGACAACGCATATCAAGATGAATGCCGCTTGCAGCTGTGACAGGGCGCACTGCTCTGTGACAGGCCATGCATCGACATCACATAGCAGTTTGGTTAAATGACTCCAGCAGCCTTTGATAGGCCGGAGGTCTTTCAATGTTACTGCTATGTGACGTCAGCACGCGACCTGTCACAGAGCAGAGCACCTTGCTATTTTAACGACAACGCAGAATATGAAGCCACAAGAGGATGCCGGGGAGCGCAATAATTTGAGGAAAATGCCCCCCTCTGTGACTGTGCAAGGTAGTGGCCATAGGGGCTCAGGGTGGGGACATTAACCCCTTCACCCCCAAGGGTGGTTTGCACGTTAATGACCGGGCCAATTTTTACAATTCTGACCACTGTCTCTTTATGAGGTTATAACTCTGGAACGCTTCAACGGATATTCGCGATTCTGAGATTGTTTTCTCGTGACATATTGTACTTCACGTTAGTGGTAAAATTTCTTCCATATACCTTGCATTTATTTTTGAAAAAAACACAAATATGGCGAAAATTTTGAAAATTTTGCAATTTTCAAACTTTGAATTTTTATTCCTTAAAACAGAGAAATATGTCACACAAAATAGTTAAGAAATAACATTTCTAACATGTCTGCTTTACATCAGCACAATTTTGGAAACAAAATTTTTATTTGTTAGGAAGTTATAAGGGTTAAAAGTTGACCAGCGATTTCTCATTTTTACAACAAAATTTACAAAGCCATTTTTTTTAGGGACCACCTCACATTTGAAGTCACTTTGAGGGATCTATATGGTATAAAATGCCCAAAAGTGACACCATTCTAAAAACTGCACCCCTCAAGGTACTCAAAACCACAATCAAGAAGATTATTAACCCTTCAGGTGCTTCACAGGAGCTGAAGCAATGTGAAAGGAAAAAATGAACATTTAACTTTTTAGTCACAAAAATGATCTATTACAAACATTTTTTTTATTTTCACAAGGGAAAAAGGAGAAAATGGGCTGATAAAGTTGTTGTGCCATTTCTCCTGAGTACGCCAATACCCTACATGTGGGGGAAAACCACTGTTTGGGTGCACGGAAGGGCTTAGAATGGAAGGAGCGCCGTTTGACTTTCCCAAACTAAAATTGGTGGGAATTGAGATTGGACGCCATGTTGCGTTTGGAGATTCCATGATGTGCCTAAACAGTGGAAACCCCCCACATGTGACCCCATTTTGGAAACTAGACCCCCTAAGGAACTTATCTAGATGTGTGGTGAGCACTTTGAACCCCCAAGTGCTTCACGCAAGTTTATAATGTAGAGCCGTGAAGAAAAAAAATCATATTTTTTCCACAAGCATGATGTTTTAGTCCCCAATTTGTTATTTTCCCAAGGGTAAAAGGAGAAATTGGACCACAAAAGTTGTTGCCCAACTTGTCCTGAGTACGCCGATACCCAATATTGGGGGAAACTACTGTTTGGGCACACGGCAGGGCTCGAAATGGAATGAGCGCCATTTGACTTTTCCAAACCAAAATTGGCTGGAATTGAGAAAGGACGCCATGTTGCGTTTGGAGAGCCACTGATGTGCCTAAACAGTGGAAACCCCCCACATGTGACCCCATTTTGGAAACTAGACCCCCTAAGGAACTTATCTAGATGTGTGATGAGCACTTTGAACCCCCAAATGCTTCACGCAAGTTTATAATGTAGAGCCGTGAAGAAAAAAAATCATATTTTTTCCACAACCATGATGTTTTAGTTCCCAATTTGTTATTTTCCCAAGGGTAAGAGGAGAAATTGGACCACAAAAGTTGTTGTCCAACTTGTCCTGAGTACGGTGATACCCCATATGTGGGGGGGAACCACTGTTTGGGCGCACGGCAGGGCTCGAAATGGAAGGAGCGCCATTTGACTTTTCCAAACCAAAATTGGCTGGAATTGAGAAAGGACGCCATGTTGCGTTTGGAGAGCCACTGATGTGCCTAAACAGTGGAAACCCCCACATGTGACCCCATTTTGGAAACTAGACCCCCTAAGGAACTTATCTAGATGTGTGGTGAGCACTTTGAACCCCCAAATGCTTCACGCAAGTTTATAATGTAGAGCCGTGAAGAAAAAAAATCATATTTTTTCCACAACCATGATGTTTTAGTCCCAATTTGTTATTTTCCCAAGGGTAAGAGGAGAAATTGGACCACAAAAGTTGTTGTCCAACTTGTCCTGAGTACGCTGATACCCCATATGTGGGGGGGGAACCACTGTTTGGGCGCACGGCAGGGCTCGAAATGGAAGGAGCGCCATTTGACTTTTCCAAACCAAAATTGGCTGGAATTGAGAAAGGACGCCATGTTGCGTTTGGAGAGCCACTGATGTGCCTAAACAGTGGAAACCCCCCACATGTGACCCCATTTTGGAAACTAGACCCCCTAAGGAACTTATCTAGATGTGTGGTGAGCACTTTGAACCCCCAAATGCTTCACGCAAGTTTATAATGTAGAGCCGTGAAGAAAAAAAATCATATTTTTTCCACAACCATGATGTTTTAGTCCCCAATTTGTTATTTTCCCAAGGGTAAGAGGAGAAATTGGACCACAAAAGTTGTTGTCCAACTTGTCCTGAGTACGCTGATACCCCATATGTGGGGGGGAACCACTGTTTGGGCGCACGGCAGGGCTCGAAATGGAAGGAGCGCCATTTGACTTTTCCAAACCAAAATTGGCTGGAATTGAGAAAGGACGCCATGTTGCGTTTGTGGAGCCACTGATGTGCCTAAACAGTGGAAACCCCCACATGTGACCCCATTTTGGAAACTAGACCCCTAAGGAACTTATCTAGATGTGTGGTGAGCACTTTGAACCCCCAAATGCTTCACGCAAGTTTATAATGTAGAGCCGTGAAGAAAAAAAAATCATATTTTTCCACAACCATGATGTTTTAGTCCCCAATTTGTTATTTTCCCAAGGGTAAAGGAGAAATTGGACCACAAAAGTTGTTGTCCAACTTGTCCTGAGTACGCTGATACCCCATATGTGGGGGGAACCATTGTTTGGGCGCACGGCAGGGCTCAAAGGGAAGGAGTGACATTTGACTATTCCAAACAATTGGCTGGAATTGAGAACGGACGCCATGTCGCGTTTGTGGAGCCCCTGATGTGCCTAAACAGTGGAAACCCCCACAAGTGACCCCATTTTGGAAACTAGACCCCCTTAGGAACTTATCTAGGTGTGTGGTGAGCATTTTGAACCCCAAGTGTTTCACTAAAGTTTATAATGCCCTGGCGTGAATAAAAAAAAAAAAAAAATTTCCACAAATATGATGTTTTAGTCCCCAATTTTTTATTTTCCCAAGGGTAACAGGAGAATTGGACCACAAAAGTTGTTGTCCAATTTGTCCTGAGTACGCTGATACCCCATATGTTGGGGGGAACCACTGTTTGGGCGCATGGCAGGCGCAGAAGGGAAGCAGTGACGTTTTGGAATGCAGACTTTGATGGAATGGTCTGCGGGCGTCATGTTCCGTTAGCAGAGCCCCTCATGTGCCTAAACAGTGGAAACCCCCACAAGTGACCCCATTTTGGAAACTAGACCCCCTAAGGAACTTACCTAGGTGTGTGGTGAGCATTTTGAACCCCCAAGTGTTTCACTAAAGTTTATAATGCCCTGGCGTGAATAAAAAAAAAAAAAAAATTTCCACAAATATGATGTTTTAGTCCCCAATTTTTTATTTTCCAAGGGTAACAGGAGAAATTGGACCACAAAAGTTGTTGTCCAATTTGTCCTGAGTAGCTGTACCCCATATGTTGGGGGAAACACTGTTTGGGCGCATGGCAGAGCGCAGAAGGGAAGCAGTGACGTTTTGGAATGCAGACTTTGATGGAATGGTCTGCGGGCGTCATGTTCCGTTAGCAGAGCCCCTATGTGCCTAAACAGTGGAAACCCCACAAGTGACCCCATTTTGGAAACTAGACCCCTAAGGAACTTACCTAGGTGTGTGGTAGCATTTTGAACCCCCAAGTGTTTCACTAAAGTATTATAATGCCCAGGTGTAAAAATAAAAAATCCTACTTTTATCCTCACAAAAATGATGTTTTAGTCCCCAATTTTTTATTTTCCCAAGGGTAAGAGGAGAAATTGGACACCAAAAATTGTTGTCCAATTTGTCCTGAGTACACTGGTGCCCCATATGTGGGAAAAAACTGTTTGGGCACAAGTCGGGGCTCAGAAGGGAAGTCGTGACGTTTTGGAATGCAGACTGATGGAATGGTCTGCGGGCGTCATGTTCCGTTTGCAGAGCTCCTGATGTGCCTAAACAGTAAAAAAAAACCACAAGTGACATAATTTTGGAAAGTAGACTCCCAAGGAACTTTTCTAAATGTGCCCCCCTTCTGGAACTAATCTTTCCTGTAAAGTAAATTAGTAGTGCATTGAGGTGTGGTACAATTTGAAACAATCCTTCATACACAGGCCAGGTTTTTCGGGGCAGGTGTCGCATTGGTAAGTGGTGTCCTTGCGTATTCCCCTTTTGTAACACACTCGGCACCTTTTTTTGCGGCTTACCTTTGCTTCCAGTTGGCGGGACCACCCCCGGGAAATGCTTACCTGGTATGATACGAGCACCTTCAGTTCCAGAAGTACTGGGGCCCGCTCTTTCCTGATCGCCAATCATCAGGGCCTTAACGTCGTATCGCTGTTGCGTGCACATCGTGACAGCAGGAAAGCGTTGAGCATTGCCATTTGGACGATGTGCACGGACAGCTTCTTGTACCACACCTTGGCCTTTCTCAAAGCACTGTACGGTTGGAGGAGTTGATCAGAGAGATCAACACCCCCTATGTATTTATTGTACCCCAGTACACAGTCCGGTTTGCGGACCTGTGTAGAGGTACCCCGTACAGTGCTGAGGGCGCTGCCATCACCATGTATGGTGGTCAAGAGAAGGACATCCCTCTTGTCCTTGTACTTGACCACCAACTGGTGGTCGCTACATTGGGCTCTGCTCTCACCCTTTCTGAGCATCTGCCCAAGTAGCGTCTTCGGGAGGCCTCTCTGATTTTTGCGGACGGTACCGCAAGCTGCGGTACCTCGCGCAGAGAGGGATTTGTAGAGTGGGACGCTGGAATAAAAGTTATCGGTGTAAAGGTGATAACCTTTATCCAGCAGTGGGTGCACCAAATCCCACACAATTTTCCCACTCACTCCCAGGACGGGGGGACACTCAGGGGGTTCAATCCTGGTGTCCTTTCCTTCGTAAACTCTAAAGCTGTGCGTGTACCCTGAGGTACTCTCACACAGCTTGTAGAGTTTAATTCCGTACCTTGCTCTCTTGCTGGGCAGGTACTGGCGGAATCTGAGCCGTCCCTTAAAATGAACCAAGGACTCATCCACGCAGATGTCCCTTTGGGGCACGTACACTTCAGCAAACTTTTTGCTGAAGTGTTAAATGACCGGCCGAACTTTGAACAGACGGTCAAAGTTGGGGTCATTTTGTGGGGGACACTGTGCATTATCATTATAATGCAGGAATTTGTGGATGGCCTCAAAACGCGTCCGGGCCATGACCATTCGGAACAGTGGAGTGTTGTATAAAATATCAACACTCCAATATTGCCGAAGTTCTGGCTTCTTCAGGATCCCCATATGGAGGACCAGGCCCCAAAACTGCATCATTTCACCTGCGTCTACAGGAGACCAGTTGGAAAATGATGACACGGGGTTTTGCGCCAAAAATTGCAGAGCGTACAAATTAGTTTGCTCCACCACGAGGTTAATAAAATCCTCAGAGAAAAAGACTTTGAAAAAGTCTATTTCTCTGAGGCCCGTGGTGTCAAACTTGATTCCTGATTCTGCCACAAAATCAGGAATCAGTGGCTCGTAATTTTCGGGGGGCGGGGTCCATATGGGGTCCGAAGAGGGGTGCGCTGGTTCATTTTCAGGGGTGGGCTCTGCCTCATCTTCTGTCCTGGGGCGTCTGCGTGGCGGTTCCGCAGGACCCGAGGAGGAAGATGAGGAAGAGGAGGAAGAAGAAGAAGAGGATGAAGAATCTGAAAAGTAAAGAAATGTGGGATCCTCTCCCTCGCTATCAGTGTCGGAGGCAAGGAAAGCGTATGCCTCCTCCACTGAGTAGCGCTGTTGGGAAGAACGTGACGAGCGGGACATTTTTTTTGTGAATGTGGTGCTTTGTGTGAACTTTATTTATAACTGTGTGTGTGTGTGGGGATAGTGGTTGGTGCAAACTATGCTGAAAGGAAAAAGCTAAAAGAAAAGAAAGAGAATAGGGAAAAAAATGCCTGTGAAAAAAAGTCTAAACCAGCAGGCACGAGCTCTGATAAGTGACCGGTGTCACTTATCAAAGTTCCGCGGCTGCCGGATGTGCGCACAGGAGTGGCGGAAAGGGAAGTGAAAAAAAAAAAAAAACGGCAGGAACGAGCTCTGATAAGTGACCGGTGTCACTTATCAAAGTTCCGCGGCTGCCGGATGTGCGCACAGGAGTGGCGGAAAGGGAAGTGAAAAAAAAAAAAAACGGCAGGAACGAGCTCTGATAAGTGACGGTGTCACTTATCAAAGTTCCGCGGCTGCTAGATGTGCGCACGGGAGTGGCGGAAAGTGGAGTGAAAAAAAAAAACTGCAGGAACGAACTCTGATAAGTGACTGGTGTCACTTATCAAAGTTCCGCGGCTGCTGGATGTGCGCACAGGAGTGGCGGAAAGGGGAGTGAAAAAAAAAATGCAGGAACGAGCTCTGATAAGTGACTGGTGTCACTTATCAAAGTTCCGCGGCTGCTGGATGTGCGCACAGGAGTGGCGGAAAGGGGAGTGAAAAAAAAAAAGACGGCAGGAGCGAGCTCTGATAAGTGACCGGTGTCACTTATCAAAGTTCCGCGGCTGCTAGATGTGCGCACAGGAGTGGCGGAAAGGGGAGTGAAAAAAAAAAAAACGGCAGGAACGAGCTCTGATAAGTGACCGGTGTCACTTATCAAAGTTCCGCGGCTGCTAGATGTGCGCACGGGAGTGGCGGAAAGTGGGGTGAAAAAAAAAAAACTGCAGGAACGAGCTCTGATAAGTGACTGGTGTCACTTATCAAAGTTCCGCGGCTGCTGGATGTGCGCACAGGAGTGGCGGAAAGGGGAGTGAAAAAAAAAAACTGCAGGAACGAGCTCTGATAAGTGACTGGTGTCACTTATCAAAGTTCCGCGGCTGCTGGAAGTGCGCACAGGAGTGGCGGAAAGGGGAGTGAAAAAAAAAAAACAAAAACGGCAGGAACGAGCTCTGATAAGTGACCGGTGTCACTTATCAAAGTTCCGCGGCTGCTAGATGTGCGCACGGGAGTGGCGGAAAGTGGGGTGAAAAAAAAAAAACTGCAGGAATGAGCTCTGATAAGTGACTGGTGTCACTTATCAAAGTTCCGCGGCTGCTAGATGTGCGCACAGGAGTGGCGGAAAGTGGGGTGAAAAAAAAAAACTGCAGGAACGAGCTCTGATAAGTGACTGGTGTCACTTATCAAAGTTCCGCGGCTGCTGGAAGTGCGCACAGGAGTGGCGGAAAGGGGAGTGAAAAAGAAAAAAAACTGCAGGAACGAGCTCTGATAAGTGACTGGTGTCACTTATCAAAGTTCCGCGGCTGCTGGAAGTGCGCACGGAGGGGGGTGCAAAAGAAAAACGAGCACGAGTGTTGATCGGTGAACTGCGTCACCAATCAACGCTCGGCGGCTGCTAAATGTGCGCAAAGGGGGGGTAAAAAGAGGGGGAAAGGGAAGGGGGGAGGGGAGAATGGGGGGATTGGGGTGGATCGGGCAGGGATCGGGGCTCACAAACTCACGTTTGTAGTCTCTCTTCTTTCTTCTCTCTTCTTTCTTCTCTCTTCTTTCTTCTCTCTTCTTTCTTCAGCAGGAGTTGTGGTGTCACAGGCTACTGTGGCACCACAAGGCCCAGCACAGGAGGAGATCTGGCGTGTGACCGCACTGCAGGAATCTTCAGCAAGTGTGAGGACTCCTGCAGTGCGGTCACACAGATCACAGACAGTTTGCAGACAGGTCACAGAGCGGTCACATTGCTGCTGTGACCTGTCATTGGTGGGATCGATGATCACATCGATCCCACCAATCAGAGGAGACCCTTGTTTTGCCGGTTGCTAGGCACCGGCCTAGTAATCGGAGCTCACTGCTCCGATTCCTAGGCAGGTCACCGGCAGGTCAGGAAGCAGGGCACAGAGCGGTCACACCGCTGCTGTGCCCTGTGATTGTCGCGATCGTCGATGACATCGATCGCGCCAATCAGCAGCTGCAGGCCCTACTGGGCCTGTCCTAGGCTCCGGCCTAGGATCGGTGCTATTACTGCACCGATCCAGGCAGGTACAGGCAGGGCAAAGCGCGGATACACCGCGGCTGTGCCCTGCGATTGGCGCGATCGATGTGATCGGCGATCGCGCCAATCCAGGGGGGGTCTGCTCCTTTCTATGCCCAGGCCTAGGATCGAGTACATCGGTACTCGATTCTAGCCTGGGTTCTCACTGTTTCAGCCCATCGGATTGGCTGAAACAGTGAGAAAGGCTGCGATTGGCTGTTCAGAATTGAACAGCCAATCACAGCGATCGGGAGTGAGGGTGGGCGGTGACAGACCCCGGGATGCTGGCGCCATCTCTCCTGAGGTAAGATGGCGTCGGAATTTTAATGCGATCATTGCGACTTAAGTCGCAATGTCGCATTAAAGGGCTGGACGTACTATCCCGTCCCCGGTCATACGGGCCCAGGTACCATGGACGGGATAGTACGTCCGATGGCAGTAAGGGGTTAAATAAAGGTACCCAGGATGGTGACATTATTACAGGAAGGGGCCCAGGATAGGGACCTTATTAAAGTGGACATTGAGGCCCTGGATGGGGACATTAAAGGGGCCCAGGATCTGGCACCTTATTAAATAAAGGGGTGACATAATTAATGTATGGAGGTCAGGATGAGCAACATACATTATTGGTTTATGGTGGCAAGTGGGGACATAATTACTGTAGGGGCCAATCAGGGAATATTATTACTGCTGTAATTTAATTTACTTTAGAGGTTACTGTCTTCCATGGGGGAGAACAAAGGGAGGTCTTGCTACCGTGCAGGGCGGCACTATGTCTTTTTTTCTTCATCTGACATAGTGTAGAAGTCAGGGAAAATAGTGGGAATGTGCTCTGAAAGCGATCAGCTATAGAAAACTGTGTTATTTTCTGCAGAAACAGTCCTGGCTGGAAGAAAGTGATGACAGTCTGCACTGGATGAAGATAAAGACTACAACCACAGATGTGACCAGTGAGTCAGAGTGTTACTTGTACACTTACACTATATACTGTGCACAGAACTCCTGTGTATAATGTCACTGGTGATCACTGTATTATCTGTACACTATATACAGAGCTCCTGTGTATAATGTCACTGGTGATCACTATATTACCTGTACACTGACACTATATGCAGAGCTCCTGTGTATAATGTCATTGGTGATCCCTGTATTGCCTGTACGCTATACACTATATACAGAGCTCCTGTGTATAATGTCCCTGGTGATCACTGTATTATCTGTACACTATACACTATATATAGAACTCCTCTGTATAATGTCACTGGTGATCACTGTATTATCTGTACGCTATACCATATATACAGTCATGGCCAAAAGTTTTGAGAATGACACAAAATTATATTTTCACATGATCTGCTGCCCTCTGGTTTTTATGTGTGTGCTTGACAGATGTTTTTATCACAGACAGAAATATAATTGCCAACATATGAGTAACAAAAGCTTATATTGACAGTTAGAATGAGTTAATGCAGCAAGTCAATATTTGCAGTGTTGACCCTTCTTCTTCAGGACCTCTGCAATTCTCCCTGGCATGCTCTCAATCAACTTCTAGACCAAATCCTGACTGATAGCAGTCCATTCTTGCACAATCAATGCTTTCATTTTGTCAGAATTTTTAGGTTTTTGTTTGTCCACCCGTCTCTTGATGATGGACCACAAGTTCTCAATGGGATTAAGATCTGGGGAGTTTCCAGGCCATGGACCCAAAATCTCTATGTTTTGTTCCCTGAGCCATTTAGTTATCACCTTTGCTTTATGGCAAGGTGCTCCATCATGCTGGAAAAGGCATTGTTGATCGCCAAACTGCTCTTGGAGGGTTGGGAGAAGTTGCTCTTGGAGGACATTCTGGTATCATTCTTTATTCATGGCTGTGTTTTTAGGCAAGACTGTGAGAGAGCCGATTACCTTGGCTGAGAAGCAACCCCACACATGAATGGTTTCAGGATGCTTAACAGTTGGCATGAGACAAGACTGGTGGTAGCGCTCACCTTGTCTTCTCCGAATGAGGCGTTTTCCTGATGTCCCAAACAATCGAAAAGAGGATTCATCAGAGAAAATAACTTTACCCCAGTCCTCAGCAGTCCACTGCCTGTACCTTTTGCAGAATATCAGTCTGTCCATGATGTTTTTTCTGGAGAGAAGTGGCTTCTTTGCTGCCCTCCTTGAGACCAGGCCTTGCTCCAAGAGTCTCCGCCTCACAGTGCGTGCAGATGCACTCACACCTGCCTGCTGCCATTCCTGAGCAAGCTCTGCACTGCTGGTAGCCCGATCCCGCAGCTGAAACACTTTTAAGAGATGGTCCTGGCGCTTGCTGGTCTTTCTTGGGCGCCCTGGAGCCTTTTTGGCAACAATGGAACCTCTCTCCTTGAAGTTCTTGATGATGCGATAGATTGTTGACTGAGGTGCAATCTTTCTAGCTGCGATACTCTTCCCTGTTAGGCCATTTTTGTGCATTGCAATGATGACTGCACGTGTTTCTTTAGAGATAACCATGGTTAACAGAAGAGAAACAATGATGCCAAGCACCAGCCTCCTTTTAAAGTGTCCAGTGGTGTCATTCTTACTTAATCATGACAGATTGATCTCCAGCCATGTCCTCATCAACACCCACACCTGTGTTAATGGAGTAATCACTGAAAAGAGGTTAGCTGGTCCTTTTAAGGCAGGGACTGCAATGATGTTGAAATGTGTTTTGGGGATAAAGTTCATTTTCTAGCCAAATATTGACTTTGCAAGTAATTGCTGTTAAGCTGATCACTCTTTATAACATTCTGGAGAATATGCAAATTGCCATTAGAAAAAGTGAAGCAGTAGACTTTGTAAAAATTAATATTTGTGTCATTCTCAAAACTTTTGGCCATGACTGTACAGAGCTCCTCTGTATAATGTCACTGGTGATCACTGTATTATCTGTACACTGACACTATATACAGAGCTCCTGAGTATAATGTCACTGGTGATCACTGTATATTCCCTGTACACTATACACTATATCCAGAGCTCCTGTGTATAGTGTCACTGGTGATCACTGTATATTACCTGTACACTGACACTATATAAAGAGCTCCTATGTATAGTGTCACTGGTGATCACTGTATTACCTGTACACTGACACTATATACAGAGCTCATGTGTATAATGTCACCAGTAGTAATATTAGTGATATAAGGGGAAGATTCTTGATTTCCAATAGAGATTAAATACTTGGTCGGTTAACTCCTCCCTGTCCTGTGACTATTACACAGTAGCAAATATACACTTACAGTGGTTCTACGGTGAAAACAAGTAATCACCTATCCTAAAGGGTATGCCACACTAAACGAGATCGCAAACGAGATTGCAAACGAGATCACTAAAAACGTCACTATTTTGCGATCTCGTTAGCGACTTAGCTGTGTGTGGCATGTAGCAACTATGTGGCCCCTGCTGTGATCTCGTTGATCGTTCACTAGAGTTCTGGACCGTTTTTTGATCGTTGGCGTCCCGCTGGTGAGCCTATATTGCTGTTTGGCACCTTTTGCGAACGACCTCGTTTGTGACGCATATGGGTTTAGCGTCACGGAATGGATCGCAATATCTATAAGTTCTCTTTTGCGTCACAGAGAGGATTGCAGAAGTTGCAAAGCAGGCTAGCAGGACGCAGAGAGCAGGAGCGATGCTGGAAATTCCTATGAATCAGAAGCGCTCAGTACATGCTAATGACATCCTAACGACCGTCAAAGTCGTTAAAGAGATCGCTGACCGCTGATGAGTCGTTTATGAGATCTCCTGTTTGGCAGCTACTAGCGACCTAAAAGAGATCTCACAAACGAACTCATTAGCTTGCGTCGTTATTGAGATCGCTAAGTGTGGCAGTACCTTAAGGCCATGTTCACACATTCAATATTTGGTCAGTATTTTGTCTAAGTATTTGTAATCCAAAACCAGGAATGGCTGGTAAATACAGAAATGGTGACATTGTTCTACTATACTTTTCCTCTGATTGTTCCACTCCTGGTTTTGCCTTTTACAAATACTGATGTAAAATACTGACCAAATACTGAACGTGTGAACGTGGCCAAAGGATAAGTGATAAGTTATAGATTGGTGGAGGTCCGACCGATCTGCCGAATGTGAACTCTTGTCCCCCCCATTTGTATGGAGCGGCATGTACAACTAAACCACTGATCTATTCATTCCCTAAAGGGCTGCATTTGGCTTTTTCTGGAAGCCCCCAAAGAGGATGAATGAAGCTGCGGTCAGACATCCCATCTGCCGCTTCATTTTTAAAATGGGGATAAAAGTGTCCTGCCAGGGATAAAAGTTCCTCATTCTTTTGATTGGTGTGGTTTCCAATGATCGGATTCCACCAATCATTAAGTTATCACCTCACTAACCTGTGAATAGCACCCTTTAATGCAAGCTATCGTAATTGTGCATTTCTTTTATGGTGGCGCACAGTAGATGTGCAGCAGCGCCTGTGTTTTACAGTCAACGCTCCACTATATTGGGGATAATGGGTAAGTTATTTGCATATAGCTGTAGGGTGGGCCCCTAGGGTCAATTCCCCTTTGGGCCCCAGACACCCAGTCTGATCCTGCCCAAGAAGCACGCCCGCTGTCTTTTGGTCACATTTGACACAGAACTTGCTTATATTCCCTACATCTCCTTCCTCATCTCTATCACCTGTGAGACAGTGAGTGAATATGTGATGAATGGGGTGTGCATTTCACCTAGGTATAAGGGAAATGTGTGGCTTTGTAAACCTAGTGGTAGAGAAAGGTCACTACACCTCACATTCAGCACACACTTGCAGCACAAGCCTGAAACTACTCAGGTCTTAATTAGGAGACCAGAAGTAGGTGTCTGCAAACACAATCTGGGAGCTAGTTTAGCCTGGACACAGGGAGGTGTCCTGGCACAAGAAACAGTCTCCAAGAGTGTTAGTGCTGTCTTCAGCCTGGACACAGAGAGGTGTTCTGGCACAAGGAAGCAGTCTCTGTGAGAATCCATGCGGATAAGCCAAGAGTGTTAGAGCTGTCTTCAGCCTGGACACAGAGAGGTGTCCTGGCACAAGGAAGCAGTCTCTGTGAGAATACATGCTGATGATTACTGAAGAGGAGGGGAGCCGTCTCAGTCTGGGTGCAGGAAGGACCCCGGACACAGGAGTGTCTCTGTGAACCTCCAGCATAATGACTACTGAATAGGAGTGGATCTTTCTCAAGTCTGGAAGTCGGGTGGACCTTCAGACATAAGGAGGAGTATCTGGGAGACTCCATACTGGTACCATATATCATATGTGTTGTTTTGGGCACAGACTGATAGAGTCTGGGTTCCTGATAGAAAGGGACATTACATAAGTGTAATTTAGTGGCTAGACAAGCCTAGGTCTTTTGTTTATGCTTTGTTTTATCTGTGTGCTGTGGACTTTAATAAAAACTGGTTGCGGCCAGTTTTTACCATAATTGCTGTCTGAATGAACTGTTTCCATGCCATTCTGTCTACCCAGACAGCGATCTCAGAGCTAAAACCCCCGGAAAGGCTACACACCCTACCAGTGCTATCCGTTCTGCAACTGATCTAAGACTAAGATCCTTCATAAACTGAACCTCCCATTTCCATCTCCAAGACTTCTTTTGTGCTGCCCCAGTTTTCTGGAATGCACTACCCTGGATGATCTGATTAATACCTAGTCCCCACATTTTTCAGTGCTTCAAAAATACATTTATTTATATAACCCCATCACCTTACTTCACTAGTCTAACTCTCCCTGTTCCATCCTTCTAAAATTTCCTTGAATCTGGTCCCTTCTATTCATTTGTCCCCACATCCTCCATGCATTCAATATCACTTGGTAACTGTACTTAGACACATACTGGCTAGTGACTGATTCCTCCAGAATTATTTGAAACGTTATAATGATGGCGGGACCATACATGACAAGGACTGTTACTTATTGTGTCCCCCTATTTCCTTGCAATGTCTTTATTGTCTGTACATGTCCCCACTCAAATGAAAAGTGCTGCGGAATATGTTAGCGCTATATAAATAAAATTATTATCTGTAACAGTCTCATCTATGAAAATATAAAATTAATGCGACTGCCAAATGCTGTAAAAAGGAAGAAAATCTAAATGCCAAGATTGTGGGTTTTTGGTCTCTGCAAATCTGTAAAAAATGTAATAAGAACTAATCAAAACGTTGTCTCTACCCTAAACTATAAACATTAGCTAGAGTCGCCACACAAACAAAAAACGATCCCTCAATACAATCATCCATATAATAATGCAAATGGGTCTCAGATAATGGTGCCAAAAACTTTTGTTTGTTTTTTTTTGCACAAATTTATGATTCTTTTTTTCACACACTTGCGTTTGCTATCACCGTAATGGTACTGACCTGGAGAATGATGTTTCCAGGTCAGTTTTACAGCACAATGAACACCATAAAAACAAATCCCCCTAAAAAATTAATTGTTGTCATTAAAAGCTACAGCTCGTTATGTAAAAAAAAAAAACAAGACCCCATAGGCCTTTGTCGATGAAAAAATAAAAAAGTAAAAAAGTTATGCCTCTCGGAAGAAGGGGAGGAAATAATGGAAGTGTGAAAATAAAAAAAAATGCCCAGTTAGGAAGGGGTTAACAGATTAAACGTGAACCATTCTATTTAATAGAAAGGGTCCCTCGTTTGGGACATTCTTTAATTAGCTGGAGAAGCTGCAAAGAACTTCTTTTTCTCTCTGGAGGTCCCATAAAGTCCTTTCATTAGACAGACGCAACAATAAATTCAATGGACACCATGTATTGATTAAAGGGATTTTTCGTAGACTTTTTATTTTAGTCCATAGACTTCCAAGGGTTAAAAATAGCAAACAAAGGTTTACTCCCTAATCTTTGTTCCAGCGCAAGCTCTCCACCTCTACTACTGGTGATGGTTTATAGCAGGGGGGAGGAACCTTATTCCTGCCAAGGGCTATTTGCATATTTATACCATTCTTCGGGGGCAGTACAAGTTGTGCGCTAACTCCGCCCACAAAGTGCATCTTGACCCTGGCACCGGAGTCAGGACGTAACCTTTCATCGTTCAGTAGTGAATGCTGCGTGTGTGTAATCACAAAACAAGAAGAAATTAAAAGACTGGTGGCCAGTTAAACACAGTTGCCAGCCCAAGTACTGTGGTCTACACAGGAATCTGCCCCGGGGCTGGAGAAAAGGTCATTGCAGGCCGTAAATGGCCTGAGGTACTCCACCCCTGCTTTACAGGTTGTAGCTATGACATAATTTTTAACCATCGGAAGCCTTCGGGCTAAACGATTCAGTAAAACTTCTTTCATTTCCTTTGTCTATGAAAACTTGACATAACTGGAAAATCTAGATTGTTAATGATGAATTTTCCATTTATACAGCTGTAGTTGGGGAGGCCATAACTCCAGAATGATGGGTGTCTTATCGTTTCCATCTCCATATATATTTGCGTGAATATTAATATGATGTTAACAATTCGATTTCCTTTTAAAGCTGCATAACATGAAATTCTTATGTAAGACTCCTATACGCCTTATGGCTATGTCTTAAAAAGATGTTGAAATCCGAATTCATCATCTCATGTCTAATAATTGTTTTGATTTTCTATGATATTCTCATCATAACTGGCGGCTATATTATACACTGCTCAAAAAAAAGAAAGGGAACACTTAAACAACAGAATATAACTCCAAGTAAATCAATCGTCTGTAAAATTAAACTGTCCACTAAGGAAGCAACACTGATTGACAATCAATTTCACATGCTGTTGTGCAAATGGAATAGACAACAGATGGAAATTATTGGCAATTATCAAGAGACACTCAATAAAGGAGTGGTTCTGCAGGTGGGGACCACAGACCGCATCTCAGTACCAATGATTTCTGGCTGATATTTTGGTCACTTTTGAATGTTGGTTGTGCTTTCACACTCGTGGTAGCATGAGACGGACTCTACAACCCACACAAGTGGCTCAGTTACTGCAGCTCATCCAGGATGGCACATCAATGCGAGCTGTGGCAAGAAGGTTTGCTGTGTCTGTCAGCGTAGTGTCCAGAGGCTGAAGATGCTACCAGAAGACAAGCCAGTACACCAGGAATAGGGCCATAGGAGGGCAACAATCCAGCCGCAGGACCGCTACCTCCGCCTTTGTACAAGGAGGAACAGGAGGAGCACTGCCAGAGCCCTGCAAAATGACTTCCAGCAGGCTACAAATGTGTATGTGTCTGCACAAATGGTTAGAAACCAAATCCATGAGGATGGTCTGAGTGCCCGACCTCCACAGATGGGGGTTGTGCTCACAGCCCAACGCCATGCAGGATGCTTGGCATTTGCCACAGAACACCAGGATTGGCAAATTCGCCACTGGCACCCTGTGCTCTTCACAGGTGAAAGCAGGTTCACACTGAGCACATGTGACAGACGTGACAGAGTCTGGAGACGCCGAAGAGAGCGATCTGCTGCCTGCAACATCCTTCAACATCACCGGTTTGGCAGTGGGTCAGTAATGGTGTGGGGTGGCATTTCTTTGCAGGGCCGTACAGCCCTCTATGTGCTCGCCAGAGGTAGCCTGACTGCCATTAGGTACCGAGATGAGATACTCAGACCCCTTGTGAGACCATATGCTGGTGCGGTTGGCCCTGGGTTCCTCCTAATGCAGGACAATGCCAGACTTAATGTGGCTGGAGTGTGTCAGCAGTTTCTGCAAGATGAAGGCATTGAAGCTATGGACTGGCCCGCCCGTTCCCCAGACCTGAATCCGATTGAGCACATCTGGGACATCATGTCTTGCTCCATCCACCAACATCATGTTGCACCACAGACTGTCCAATAGTTGGCGGATGCTTTAGTCCAGGTCTGGGAGGAGATCCCTCAGGAAACAATCCGCCGACTCATCAGGAGCATGCCCAGGCGTTGTAGGGAGGTCATACAGGCACGTGGAGGCAACACACTACTGAGCATCATTTCCTTGTCACTGAAGTTGGATCAGCCTGTAATTTGATTTTCCACTTTGATTTTGAGTATCATTCCAAATCCAGACCTCCATGGGATATTAATTTTTATTTACATTGATCATTTTTATGTTTTATTGTTCCCACCGCATTCCACTATGTAATGAATAAAGATTTGCAACTGGAATATTTAATTCAGTTATACATAGGATGTGGTATTTTAGTGTTCCCTTTATTTTTTTGAGCGGTGTCTAAGACACACAACTGTTCATTTCTGTTGCTTATAAAGTGGCAACATGTTCTGCAGCGCTGTACAGAGATCGCTATCACTCCCTATCAATAAGGAAACTTATCATCGAGATGGAAGCTTTAATGTAAAAGGCAATTTATTGACAATGAGAGTTTACAAATAAAATTTTACTGGGTAAAAAAACTTTATGGTGATAAAATCCATATGGGGACAAACATTTCAATAAAATGGGCTTAAATGAACTATTGTCTGATTCTCTAGAGAAGGTTCATACTGGAGATTCACCGCTGAAAGAAGACATGTAAATGGTTGTTGAAAAAAAAATAAATAAGATTGAAATAAAAAAGATACAAGTGGTATTTTGATTTCAGGAAATGAATAGCTTTAATAGTATAAGGCAAACGTTATAATTTAATTTCATATACCTGGGGAGAACTGCGGTCTATCAAGTAGAGAACACAAGGATTGGACATCTCAGTTCAATCTGCCCGATCCTTTGCCCTCTGTCATCATTGGTCCGGAGAAAGTCAGGCGTCTCCTGCTGTATTAGATGGTTGGGCGATCCTACCGACACTGGTGGTCTTGGCTGACTCTCATCTAGTGTGATTACTATCGGACAATAATCGCTTCACAGACAGCTGTTTCTCCCAAACATATACACATGCATGCTCGGCCAATTCTAGAGGGCATATGTTCTCAACACATGAGAGAGGAAAGAACCCATATCATACATCTCCAGCAGGTGTGTCTCTCCTGTGGGAAGAAAGGATGGGACATGTGGAAATCTTACATGCCCAATCCTTATTTTCTCTATTATCCTCCATTGCGGAAGATTCACTCCCCCATTTATGGCCGTTCTCACCAAAATCGCCAGGTTTGGCTGATGTTCATTAAATGTATTAAATGTATATGGCCATACTGACTGTAACAAACAAAACAAGTGTATGATCTTTATATGACCGGGCTTATGAGTTAAAGGCTTCAGCTCAATGATTAGAAGCTGGGCTTTCAGGAGAACACTGAAAATATCAAATATTTCTTTTTTGAACTCATTTAAAATTTCTTCCTTAGTAAAATGAGAATTTTGGGATATTCATCTGGTGTACTGTTCTGGATAAAATCTACAAACAACCGCGATGAAAACAGCACTAGTAAAACATCTCGGGAAGACGACATATTTATTGACACCTCTATGTCCCTCCATATTAAAGTGTAGATACTGAAAGTACAGGATGGGCACATACAGCAGATGCATACAACATGGGTGCCTAAGGCCTCTTTCACACATCCGGCGGGCGCCTTGCGGCGCCCCCGGCATTTTCCCGCAGCGCCGCATCTGAAAATCTGATGCGCCGCATGCGGCTTTTTTCGCATTGACATGCATTAGCGCCGCATGGCGCCGCATGTCAATGCGTTGCATGCGGTTTTGTCCGGATGCGGCGCAAATGTACATTGCGGCGGCCGGACAAAACGCTGCATGTAACGTTTTTTTTTTTTGCCGGATGATTTCTTATCTCTCCAAGCATCAGAAATCATCCGGCAAAAAACGCATTTTGGGCGCCGGAAGTGTGAAAGCTTTTCACATGCGGCGCTGCGGCAAAATGCCGGGGGCGCCGCCAGGCGCCCGCCGGATGTGTGAAAGAGGCCTAATACAGCCATATGCATTAGACCTTACAAAGAGGCTACTTTGGGGCCAGCACATAATGATGGAGTAGGAAAATAGATTATAATGTAATGCTGTAATCATTGGCAGTTCCTCTATTTGCAGATTTATTGCATTAATAACAAACATTAGTGATGGAGATTCCAACTACTTGCACTTACTGTGCAAATCTGGCAGCAGACACATGGGGCTGGATTCATCCAAGCTTTTATACCAGTATTCTGGTGTGAAAAGTTTTGAAAACTCATATAATTTTGGCACATCTCAAGGCAACTTTTGGAGTTCTCTGCTGTTTTCACCTATCTCCAATAAAGTGGGTGAAGCTAGGGCGTGACCGCCGCTCTTCAAATTCATGATGAGTGGCGGCGTTAACTATGCCTAAAATCTTACTCCAGCAGGCACTGGAGTAAAGGTACTGCCACACTAAACGATCC
Organism: Oophaga sylvatica; assembly: GCA_033576555.1. NCBI lineage: Eukaryota > Metazoa > Chordata > Amphibia > Anura > Dendrobatidae > Oophaga > Oophaga sylvatica. The sequence continues at coordinate 51,172,177 of JARQOD010000002.1, read as the reverse complement.
CGCTAACGATCACGATAACGACGCTATCGTTGGTGTGATCGTTTTAAGGTCGCTAGTAGCGGCCAAACTGGACGATCTCATTAACGGCGCATCAGCGGTTAGCGATCTCTTCAACGACTTTGGCGGTCGTTGGGACGTACCACACTGCATGTACTGTGAAAGATCACGACCTCGATAGGCGTGACTGAGCGCAACCTTTTGCACGCCCCTCATCACAGATTGGTGGTCACTATTTATCTCATAGATATTTATCACAGCTCTCTCGCTTTGTGATTGGATGACCGTGTCATAATGGGGAAGATGGTGCTCTAGCGACTCAGACAGGATCGCAAAACCCACCACTGCGCCACAAACAGGATTGCAAAACTCCGACACACGATACTATCCTCGCAACAACGCACAAAGCACCGTTGTAGTCATCCACAAAGTGCTCTGGAAACAATGGATGGGGGCGCAGTTATTATAGCTGAGGTGATGTTGTGGTCACCAATCGGAGCTGAAGGGCGTTAACGAAAGAAAACAAAGTCCCGCCTGCGCCGCTGACTAATGCGTCGTCAACGAGGTCGCACATCGTTCACAAAAGGTGCCAAACACAGCGATTCAGGCTCACCAGCGGGACGCCAACGATCAAAATACGGTCCAGAACTCTAGTGAACGATCAACGAGATCACAGCAGGGGCCACGTCGTTGCTACATGCCACACACAACGACGTCACTAACGAGATCGCTAAATAGTGACGTATTTTAACGATCTCGTTAGCGATCTCGTTTAGTGTGGCATACCCTTAAGATTTGTGGTGAGGAGCACCACTCATATGACGCCCCTGATTCATGAATAGGCATACGCCTTTTCATGAATCAGAAGTACCTGATTTTAGCACATCTCCTCATCAAGACCAGCATGAAAAATGCCGGTCTTGATGAATCAGACACATAGTGTTGTAGGAAAGCTTGTGAACTCATGGGTCTAACTACAGTCCACAGTCCTCTAAATTCCTCCACTGTGCAGCCAGGAAGACAATTGCTGTCTCATGGAAGTAAAGGCTTTGAGGTCCCTATATACATTAGATAGCTTTCGACCGGACAATCCTTCAGCTGACATTTATCTATCCCAACTCTCCGATATACTAGGCCAAGTTCTCATGTGATCTCTATTAAAAAGCTGCTGCACATCTGTTGAGGACAGTTAGGAGGCCCCCTTTCATATTAAATGGCCAGATGATTCAGCTGGTTAGGCCCACTTTTATCTAATGTGTATGGAGACCTTTTTTGATGAAAAATACCTCAAATTATTGATGGGAACCCTATACAATAAGAAGAATGAAAGGTGAAGTGTACAAATACACTCCTACAGTACACATACACTGTTGCTGTCACTCCCTTGTCCTATCTCAGGAAAGTACCTTCAAAAAACACAACTGATCATTGCTAACAAAAGGACCCATGAAAGCACCTTACTAATTGTAAAATTTTGTATGAGCAAACAACTTCTTATCTACATTTTTCTTTCTGCATTTCTGTATTAAAAAGGAGAGAGACTCTGGATTTACTGTCCCCATTAATCGGTTTTGACGGGCTGCAGAAGTCTGACCTCTTTCATCATGTGTCCGTCCATCTGTACAGGTGAGTGAATTGTATTGACCTTTGCATAGTCTCATTACATAGGATGGACAGACATCTGTCTGGGATGATTTAGTGAATCCTGCTTTGAGCAGGGGGTTGGACCAGATGACCCAGGAGGTCCCTTCCAACTCTTCCATTCTACCATTCTATAATTCTATGATTAGATGCGTCAATACAAAAGATAGCTTTGGGTTCTATTCATTGTTGCTATGTACATGTGTTGTTTCCTGAAACAACAGGAAGTTAGTGTGAAAAAAGACCCTTATGGCCAGTGTGATAATTGCCAAATTTCTATTTTTTAATATAAACTGTGATATGGAAAAAAAATTGCCAAAACTACTTAAAAATTACATTTAATACAAAACCTGATTTAAACAATAGGTCATTTTTCTGATGATACCTTCCATTTAAAATGATTTTTTTTGCATATTAGTCACCAACGGTTCAGAAAATGTAATTCCACAAGTCTATGACCAGTTTATGTAGGGTTTTACACTTCAACCATGCTATTTAGTAGTGAGCATAATATGGCTAATCTTTAAGAGGAATAGTTTCCACAGTCCAGTGTAACATGGCACTAACCCATTACATCTCCAAAGTACAAATGGCCTGGGTGAAAGATGGTTGGACCTGAGTGGTTACTGCGGCTACTATGTAATGGCTTGATAATGCAAGCTCCAAACCTACAGTCCTGTAGATCTCTGAAAAACAAAGGATCAATGTTTGAAAAAGTCAGTTTTCTAAACCATCAATCACTATAGTGCTACAACAGAGTACACAACAAACCATTAACTTTTATCCCCCTCCCGTGACAAAAACTAATATTAGTCATGAAATCTTGAACTAACAGTATAATGCACAATCCAGCAGGTTATCATGTAGGTAAGTATCATGTGAGATACCGGTGGAGGAGATGGAGGACATGATTCAGTCAGGGGAAATCTAGAGGTGGGAAACATGGACCCGTGGGTGGCAAGGAGCGATTGTGTGATACATTAGAGTGAGGTGACATCACTACTGTAGAGGAGGATGATGTTTCCGATAAAGAACAGAGACTATATCTGGCCAAGGGGCATACTGTATCTGCAATTTTATGGGCACATTGTAAAACCATAATAAATTATCATTATAAGTGATACATGTTTACAGTCCATAATTCTGATATAAAGACATCAGCTGTAGTCTCTGTAAACTCTACAATGATGATTATTACAGTCAAAATAATCTGTTTAATTTTCATCGGCTTAAAAAAAAATCATTTTAATTTTTTTTGACGAACAGGGCCAAAAAGGGGCCCTATTTTTATGACCTGCCCTGGAATTTTTGGATGGTTGGCAAGCCTCTTCTGCAATCACCTTCAATGAGTACAAGTTTTTGTAAAAATGTGTATTTTCTGTTCATCAGCTGGAGAAAATTCTGCCGATAGGACCCTAAGCAGAATTTAGCCCCTGTGCAGGGCCAAGCACAAAAGGTGAACCATTTTGAAATTAAATTCATATGCATCCATGGCTACAATTTTCTTTACTAGCATTTTCCTATTTTGTAAAATTAGATTTTTGTGCGCACTGACTAGGGTTTGTTAGGGTTTATTCCTCCGGCAGACCCCTAAACAGAGCTGGACACATATGATGACATTTTTTCATCACAATCCTAATTTTTGTAAAAAATTATATTTTATGCCCATCAACTGTGGTAAATTCCAAATTCTGCATGTATGATCCTATGCAGGACTAAGCCATAGCACATGGCTGGAGATAAAATTCAAATATTTTTTCAAACATAAATTCAGAGCTTCCATGATTAGCATCATCCTCATTGTTTGCTAAAATGAGGGGTTTTGCTGCCTTGACTGATGTGAATTTCCATGGCAGGTCCCTGCAACTGATTGGGCCCCTGCCAAAGACCCAGAATATAAAACTTTGTTGTAATTTTATTTTTTTTACAATAGCTAACATAATTTGAGAGGTTAATTGAACCAGGATTTGAACTCTGACTCTATTTTTCCATGTTCTGGACACCATGGTAGACACAAAAAGCAACATACAAAGTTGATCGAACAGTCAGGGACTGTTACACAAGAATGGATGATGATCCTCAAGTCCTGGCCCTGTGTGCATTGCTTACAAAATGCAGGGCCAGCCAGGTCTGTCGTAGATCACACGGCTAGGTAGGTGAATTGTTAGTCATCTCCAGGAAATCCCAATTCCAATTGATCATAAGAAACAAAGAGGGATAATTTTTGGACAGTTTTTTTTTTATTTTTTTTTTACAAAGTATGAAAAGTCTGTCAGTGTGCTTTGTTATTAAATGGGCTGTTGGTTACCATCCGTTTACATGGTGGCCACTTGAACATTACTAAGGTAGTGTTTGCATTAAAAAGCTTGAAAATTGTGAGAGAGAGATTTTCTGTTTGTAACTGATCTCCATGGTTTGTAGGAATGTTTTGGTAGAGTTACCGTACTGATCATACTTTCTGATGTATGAGTTTCTGAATGGGTTTAAAACTGCACAGACGGGAAAATCATTAAATCATTATTTCCCACCTGTCGATCAGGATACACAAATGTCTCTTAGCTAGAAGCCATGTCATTAGTGAAAGTACGTGTGCTCAGGGGCCATCAGCAATGGACAAACCAGTTTCCAGGTCCCATTATGCTTTACGTAAGGCAGTGCATAAGCTATAAGTAGACATTTACATTGTGAGTACTTTAAAGGCCAGACTGAACAAAGGTTGATGGGGCTAGTATTTTTTTACAGAATCATTGCCCTGTTTGGTATTTCATCTCAATCCCTTTAAAAAACATACAATACCTGCCATGGGGAAGTGGATTCCATGTTTTATCCAATTTCTGCGCACTATTTTGTGGTGAAGAAAAAAAAAAAAACAATTGTTCCAGCTTCTAAAAATTTCCTTTATTTTCCAAAATGTAAAAAATCATGTTCAGTTGAATTCCTCATATGACAGGTGGATATGCTCACAGGCACCAGCCATACAGCTACGCGTTTCGATCCCTATGGATCTTTGTCACAGCCGTGAGCATATCCACCTTTCATATGAGGAATTCAACTGAACATGATTTTTTAAAATTTTGGAAATAAAGGATATTTTTAGAAGCTGGAACAATTATTATTTTTTTTTCTTCAGTCAAGCAACGTCTGGTCTGGATGAAGTTCCGTGCTTCAGGAGTGGTTGGTGAGATGGCTAGGGCTTTTAGCCCACATCTTTTCCTCTTTACTATTTTGTGGTGCCTAAAGTGGTTGCCAGTTTTCTTCTACTATTTATAAGTTAGGAGAAGAGAAGTTTTTCTAATAGAATTTAGCAAAATAATTTGCCGGACCCTGGTTCAGTGGACACCTCAGTACTTTCGGCAGCTGCAAGGCTACAGTGCTAACCACTGTGCCACCCGGATGCAGCATGCAGACAAGGACAAGGCGGAAGTAACCAACTAAACTATTTATTCTCTTGACACTGAAATGAAAGGGATAATTTTTGCAAGGAAGCAATGATTAAAATACTGGGTTTTAAGTAATAAAATATTAGCACAAATGACAATAAAGATACTTAAAGGGTTCAGACAGACGGCCGGATAACTCGAGCGATGATCGCATCGCAATCCCCGTACTGGCCATCTGCTCTACTGACATGAGCTCGATAGCTGCATAGAAATATAGAAATGCATCACGCTGTCATTTTCAGGTCAGGACAGGTGTGATCATCACGTGAGTTATACGGCCGTCTGTCTGCCCCTTTAAAGTTGTGTTTATTGTCATTTGTGCTAATATTTTATTACTTAATATCCAGTATTTGAGTAATTGCTTCATTGCAAAAAACTTAGAAAGTACAAAAAATCCCAAATAAACGGTAATGCAGAAAGCTCAAAATACAACAATATCACAATATATCCCCATAAGCCAAAAAAACAAGCAAAGGGACCAGAGCTTTTTCAGTATAACAAATACAAATTTTATTATAAATAAATAACAATGAAAATAAAGAAACATTAGCAGAGATACCACCAACTAAGCAGGAAAAAGGGGATAAGGAATATACTTGCACCTAATTGTAAGTTACGTATATATTAGAACCTAAAATGGTTTTAGATACATATATATTTTTAATTAATACATGCTTGCATATAGCAATAGCAGTAAAATATTTAGAGCCACTATAAACATTATTATGAACAAAAATCAAGCTCATACAATAAATTTGATGTAAGGAGAATTGCCCAATAAATAGTACCCCATATAGTGCTGAGTGATTCAGCTATTTCCGTTAGTGCCTCAGCTTACTATGCTTGATTTAGTGCCATAGCGATTTTCTGCTCTGGCGCGGAATCCACCGCTTGTCAGGAGCGGTGATTGTGTGTTCACCTGCCTTAAATGGAGGAGGGGGCGGGACCAGCCCACGAGGCGGTGTGACGTCACAGGAAGTGGCCTGTGCGTTCCACTGTCTGCGTTTCACCTCTGTGGCGCTGAGGAAGCGTCACAGTACTCATCTAGAACCCACACCCTTGGATCCCTCCCACCCGACTGCATTCCAGCACCCTTTTATACTCCCCTCCTTCTCCTTTGGATTTTCAATTTTTTTCTTTTCTAATCTGGCCTTATATGTACATTGATATGAAATAAATCTCACTTTGCACGCAATCCTTTTTTGTCTCTCTCCTCTTCTTACATACTAATCCGATTTATTCACCCAGATAAACTGCAAACTATCCATCTATACAATCATCTCTTATTAGCACAGGCTCCATCATGGGGATACTCCCTCTCAGTCATTGAACATAACGCTATATCTGGCACTGTTTACTCCAGTTCCTAGGAGTTTCTAGTACTGTGACGCTTCCTCAGCGCCACAGAGGTGAAACGCAGACAGTGGAACGCACAGGCCACTTCCTGTGACGTCACACCGCCTCGTGGGCTGGTCCCGCCCCCTCCTCCATTTAAGGCAGGTGAACACACAATCACCGCTCCTGACAAGCGGTGGATTCCGCGCCAGAGCAGAGAGACCAGCGATCCTTCACCTCACCACCAAGTAAGTCTGCTCCCACTATCACCAATGTATTCTCTTACTATTAGTGCTAACCCTCAGTAACGCTCTGATAGCACAGCAGGCACACTGCCACTAATGGTAATTGCTTTAGTAGCACACCCCACCATCTAGCAAGATCACATTATGGGTGCTTACCCCCAGCAGCGCTTTACCAGTCTAACAGGCACACTGCTATCGGAGCTTTAATACCGCCACATCCCACTCTGGTAACCTATACACAAACCTCCATATTGACAGTAGACAAGATTATAGGCTCCAGGCTATCTGACACTATAGGTGGTATTATGTGTTTCCTGTAAAAATAAAAAATAAAAATGGATATCCCTATACCTTTTTAGGTTACGCACAGAGCCTTTTTGGCCCCCCTTTCTCCATTTTCGGGAATCAAAATAAGAAAGTGAGTTTTTTTCTTTCTCTTTCCCTTTTTTTCCCTTTTTTTCTCCTTTTTTTTGTCCTTACTCATTCTCCTAATAGACCAGAATAAGATACATTCACCCTTTCATAACTGCATACCTTAGGCCCCAACAAGGGACTATCCCACGGGAATACTGCTCATAAGATTATAGAAGGATACTCTCCTCTGAAGGTACCTGGTCGCAGTATATACTAATAATTTCTTATTTTATTTCTTTTGATACTACAAGGCTAACATACGTTATGGTTATCTTCTAGGCATACTGCCTCTTCTTTTTCATACTGTTGCTTCCTCACAAGCAGTCGGGTAGGTATTTGGAATTCTTTTCCAATGATAATTACTTTATTATCACACTCAATCACTCAATTGGATATTTCACTATGAAGATTCTCCTCTATGTTATTCACCTATTAGCAGATTCTGAACACTGGTATAGTGCCATTTAATGCTCTCTCTCTCTCTATGTGTGTATATATATATATGTATATATATTCTTATATATTGTATACTTGTAAATTCTTATATGTCGTATACTTGTAAATTCTGTAAATATTTCTTGACTTTGGTTTTGGATATATGCCACTCTTTTTCAATTTTTTGTTATGTCCTATTGCTGTCAGACTGACGAAGGTCCACATGGACCGAAACGTTACACCAGTATTGTGACTGCAATAAACAGGAATCTACTTCTCTCAAAGTTGAGTGCCAAGTTTTCTTTATTCAGTGTCACGTTGTAGTGACGGTCCCTGTCTGGAGGAGAGAGTTAGAGACAGGCAGGCAGAGGTGTGTGTGCTGTTACAAGAATCCCAGCCATATTACAGTGAAAGCAGATGGAGAATCCTGAAGTCTCTGCACAGGTTTGTGTTATAAAGTGTGTGGTTTCTGACAAATTCCATCAGTAGCATTGAATGGCCCATAGTATATATAATGCAGCATTGAGAGGCCCATTCTAGTATATAGCGCAGCATTGAATGGTCCATAGTAATATAGGGCAGCATTGAATGGCCCATAGTATATATAGGGCAGCATTGAGAGGCCCATTCTAGTATATAGCGCAGCATTGAATGGCCCATAGTATATATAGGGCAGCATTGAATGGCCCATAGTATATATAGCGCAGCATTTAGAGGCCCTCTCAATGCTGCATTATATATACTATGGGCCATTCAATGCTGTGCTATATATACTATGGGCCATTCAATGCTGCGCTATATATACTATGGGCCATTCAATGCTGCGCTATATATACTATGGGCCATTCAATGCTGCATTATATATACTATGGGCCATTCAATGCTGCGCTATATATACTATGGGCCATTCAATGCTGTGCTATATATACTATGGGCCATTCAATGCTGCGCTATATATACTATGGGCCATTCAATGCTGCGCTATATATACTATGGGCCATGCAATGCTGCGCTATATATACTATGGGCCATTCAATGCTGCATTATATATACTATGGGCCTCTCAATGCTGCCCTATATATACTATGGGCCATTCAATGCTGCACTATATACTATGGGCCATTCAATGCTGCGCTATATATACTATGGGCCTCTCAATGCTGCGCTATATATACTATGGGCCATTCAATGCTGTGCTATATACTATGGGCCATTCAATGCTGCGCTATATATACTATGGGCCTCTCAATGCTGCGCTATATATACTATGGGCCATTCAATGCAGTGCTATATATACTATGGGCCATTCAATGCTGCGCTATATATACTATGGGCCATGCAATGCTGCGCTATATATACTATGGGCCATTCAATGCTGCATTATATATACTATGGGCCATTCAATGCTGCGCTATATATACTATGGGCCATGCAATGCTGCGCTATATATACTATGGGCCATGCAATGCTGCGCTATATATACTATGGGCCATGCAATGCTGCGCTATATATACTATGGGCCATTCAATGCTGCGCTATATATACTATGGGCCATGCAATGCTGCGCTATATATACTATGGGCCATTCAATGCTGCATTATATATACTATGGGCCTCTCAATGTTGCATTATATATACTATGGGCCATTCAATGCTGTGCTATATACTATGGGCCATTCAATGCTGCGCTATATATACTATGGGCCTCTCAATGCTGCGCTATATATACTATGGGCCATTCAATGCAGTGCTATATATACTATGGGCCATTCAATGCTGCGCTATATATACTATGGGCCATTCAATGCTGCATTATATATACTATGGGCCATGCAATGCTGTGCTATATATACTATGGGCCATTCAATGCTGCATTATATATACTATGGGCCATGCAATGCTGCGCTATATATACTATGGGCCATGCAATGCTGCGCTATATACTAGAATGGGCCTCTCAATGCTGCGCTATATATACTATGGGCCATGCAATGCTGCGCTATATATACTATGGGCCATTCAATGCTGCATTATATATACTATGGGCCATGCAATGCTGCGCTATATGGGCCTCTCAATGCTGCATTATATATACTATGGGCCATTCAATGCTGCGCTATATATACTATGGGCCATGCAATGCTGCGCTATATACTAGAATGGGCCTCTCAATGCTGCATTATATATACTATGGGCCATGCAATGCTGCGCTATATGGGCCTCTCAATGCTGCATTTATATACTATGGGCCATTCAATGCTGCGCTATATATACTATGGGCCATGCAATGCTGCATTATATATACTATATGGGCCATTCAATGCTGCATTATATATACTATATGGGCCATTCAATGCTGCATTATATATACTATGGGCCATTCAATGCTGCGCTATATACTAGAATGGGCCTCTCAATGTCGCCCTATATATACTATGGGACATTCAATGCTGCACCATATACTAGAATGGGAGCGTTTAAATGCCCTCTCTCTGTTATGTATTGAAAATAGATTGCTGAATGAGCTTAATCTTGATTCTGCAATTGAGGAATTTGCAAGCAAAAAAGCACGAAAAGTGAATGTGTAGTTTAATTTTCTTCTACCAGTTTGATTTATTTACGATAAAACACAGTTTAGCGTTCAGTGAATAACCCTGTTTATTTGCCTCATAAGTTACTATCAGCGTGATAACCATAACAGACTTTCTATATCCACCATATACTAGAATGGGCCTCTCAATGTTGCCATATATGTGTATGGGGCCTCTCTGACGCAATATTACTAATGTGGCTATGTATGGCAGTATTATTGAGATGGCTATGTGTGGCACTATAAGAGGGCTATGTGTGGCAGTATTAAGGGCCGTTTAGACTGTCCAAATTCTTGTCTGATCGGCCGGACTTTAATTATTTCCCAGGGTGCCCTGAGGCTGAGAAGGTTGAGAAAAACTGCTATAGGAGGACGTCAAACTGAGGTGTGAGTTGTGTGTTCCTGTGGAGCAGGTACTAATGTTATAATACATCTTGTGCTGCTGACATATATACAGACATGTTATTGCTATGTATAGCTGTGGTACTGGTATATAAGCAGGTACTAATGTTATACATAGATGTGCTGCTGACATATATACACACACAGTACTGGTATATATGGCTGTGATACTGGTATATAGGCAGGTACTAATGTTATAGATGGGCTGCTGACATACATACAGACACAGAACTGGTATATATAGCCGTGGTACTGGTATATACGCAGGTATTAATGTTATATGTAGATGTGCTGCTGACATATATACAGACAGGTGGCCAATCAGTGGCTACTGTCTGAAGTTCTGGCATGGTGGCCGCCATCATGCTAGGAGTTCTGACAGTGACTGCTGCAGCGGATGATTGTCACACCTGTCCGGCGCATAATCTCATTACTTGGACCATTGCCATTAATATGGAGGTTGATTGGGGATTGTGATCCACCAGCTGCTTGTTAGTCCCTGGATTGTGGATTATTATCTGTATTTACCCACATAGTCAATGTCCGCACGTGTAGATTGTGCCTGGATTGTGGATTTTAATCTGTATTTATTTGCCTCATAAGTTACTATCAGCGTGCGTAATAACCATAACATACTTTATATCCACTGTATTTATATTAGGCATGTATCATATATTTATATTTACTTTGTTCTATAGCTTTATTTACAATAAAACACAGTTTAACGTTCAGTGAATAACCCTGCTTATTTGCCTCATAAGTTACTATCAGCGCGATAACCATAACAGACTTTCTATATCCACTGTATTTATATTAGGCATGTATCATATATTTACTTTGTTTATATCTTTTACGTTACATTTTTGGCCTTTGTGAATTGCTGTGTTTGGCCCCACCCCTTGCCCGCCCCTTGCCCCGCCCCTTCAGCTCCAGGCCCATCATGTTCTTAATCCGGCCCTGACCACCGTGTCTATAAAAGTCTGATATATCAAAATATCAAATTAATTAACCCAATTGCTAAACACTGTGAAAAAAAATAAATCAAATGCCAGAATTGCAGGTTTTTTGGTCATACTCTACCAAAAAATGCAATTAAAGCATCGCATCTGCCCCAAAATGGTATCAATAAAAACGTCAGCTCGGGGTGGAAAAAGAGCCCTCATACAGATCAGTCAACTACAAAATTAAAAACGTTATGGGTCTTGGAACGTGAAAGAAGCTAAATTTTTTATTTTTTTTTAGAAAATAGTCTTTAGAAATAAAGAGGCATGTATTAATACAGTGGAAGTGCCCTAAAAATAAGTGGTCAATACCCATATACCTACATTTTTACCTTAACAAGCATAGGAGAAAGTGAAGCGCATTTCTCGCACATCCATCTGCATACCACATTGTCCCCTTCTCGTCACTAAGTATTAATTCACTAGTCACATGAGATTTCAGTCATCCTGCTGGGATAAATCATTAACTAAGTTCATGTATATTAATATAATTACTTTGCAGCCGGAGCTGCACAAGATGAAGTAATCTGTACACATTAGAAAGAAAAATCATATTTTCAAGAGAACTCGCCTAACAGGTAAATCTTAATACTCGACCTTACCGATTACATAATGAAGCTGTAGCTCTGCCAGATAGTACACGAGAGACTGGGACAAAGATTCATTGCTTTACAAATCAGAAAAATTTGGTTATTTTTAATTCTGGTCGGTCCGTGTGACAGTGACGTCAGGGGCGGACATCTTGGTGCATCCTGTCTGGCGCACAGGGGTCCAAGAAGTTCGGCACTCCAAATGCTGCCACATGGTATTTAGTACCTGTATTGAAGAATTTTACCCTCCCCAGGAAGCAAAGCTTGTACCTTGTATTATCTTCCCTAATACAGCATGAACCGGCCTTTGTCAAGCCATCAGTGCTAATTCTTGGAAAATTGTCAGGGCAATTACACCTTACTACACCACAGTCAGAGCACAGGTATGGTATGAAGTTAAACGGGTTGTCCAAGTTTGTGATGAAAGTCTATAGTCAAGTTGTGCGACTGCAGACTTCTGAATCCTCGCGGTGCGCATCGTGCTTGTCAGGATTCTCTGGTGCCGGCGATGAGAGCGCGCAGACATATTACTACAAGTATACGAAATGCGTACTCCCAGCCACATTCCGACTAGACGTGTGGGGCTTCACTTATTTCACTCCTATTGAGCGAGGCCGCACATGTCTAGTTGGAATGTTGCCGGAAGTATGTATATCACATGCTTGCAGTTACATGTCCGCCCACTCTCATCGGAGAATCTTGAGTGAGTACATGAGTGTGTGTACATGAGGAATAACACTATTTTTGACCATTTTATGACTTCTATCCTGCATTTTTAGCAGTTTTCCCTATGCACTAGAAGTCTCAGCAGTTTCTCATTGTGCCTTCCTGCTTTTATTCCCTCCAGCTTGTCCCTCTACTCTCTCCATAGACTTTTCAAGAAGCGAATGTAATTTGATCCCTCATGAAAGACAGATTTGTAGACAGATTTGAGCCATTTTTGAGAGTGAAAGACAAAAAAATATATTACAATATATAATACAAAGGCTCAGATTCATCATTGCATTTTCTCCATATTTTTGGCGTGAATACCTCTACATTTGGAACTTTTTAATTTGCGACAAATTCTTCACATGATTTGCATGCATCTTTATTAAAGTTGCGTTTTGTTGGATTTTTTAAAAAGTCACAGAATGTGGCACAAATGTACTACAGTCCCCCTATGGAGTGATTTTATGTATGCCAGTTACTGTATGCTGGTGCATTTTTGTGTCATTTTGCAAAATGTGCAAATTTTTGTTCTAAAATGACCCAAAACATGATAAAGACACAAAAATAGGATTTTGCACAAAATTTATAAATCAAATTCGAAGAATTTGGTATAAAGAAGACAATGAATACTTCAAGACAAAAAAGAAAAGTGATCTAAAAAAATGCAAATGATGTATCGGGCCCAAAAACTCTTCTCTTGTGCTGTTGGTTTATAAAAAAAATAAATGTAAGTGTAATTACTATTTAATTAGGAACAATTTTTGTTATTTTTATAACAAGTCCATTTATGCCAAATTATGGTTAAATCTTGTTATCTGATTGCTATGAACACATAGGAAGGGCCAGTAATGGATGCAAATCAGGGGCTGTAAATACCGATAACTTTGTAATTGTTCCAATATTTGGATCGAAAAAAAGACCCAGAGCTCAATTTTTTGGTCACAATCATGTATACTTAGTAGGATGTTACTTAATTATAGGATGAAATTCAACTCTCTGTGACCTCAGGCAACTTAGTCTGCAAGAAAAAAAAAAAGAAATCAGTTTAATTTTTTGTCATTCATGGGTTCTTAGGTGCCTAAAAAGGTGTTTGCCGTATATCAGAGGAGCTACAGGTGCATCTGCTAAATGTAGTGTAAAAACGTTACGTAAGCAAGCCTTACATGTCTGATATAGAGTAATCCCTTAAAGGGAATCTGTCACCAGGTTTTTGCCGCCTAATCTGAATATAGCATAATGTAGAGACAGAGACCCTGATTCCAACGATGTGTTACTGGGCTGCTGTCATGAGTGTGCCGCACACAGCTGTGATCTGTGATGCACCTGGGTTCAGTAGATCACAAGATTAGCTGATCACAGGTCCTCTTTGTAGTCTACGCGACCATTCACATGAGTGATGCAGGTTTACTGTTTCTTTTGGTACGGAAGGGGTTGAGAGCTCTTGGATTTAGTCTTCTGAGATTCCACCTAGCTTTAGTCTCAGCTGCTCCTTATTGGTACACTCTCCCTTCACTATTTAATCTCACTTCTGGCCTCCTTCCATGCCTGCAATAGGTTTTTACTATCCTGAGCCTTACTTACCTGGAGAAGCTGAAGAGTTCTGGAGAAGTTGAAGAGTTCTGGAGAAGTTGTTTCTGTTCCTTTTGATTCCTATGGATATCCTTTGTAGTATGTTTCCTGTATCAGTCCCTTTCCCTGTGTTGTCTTATTGTTGGCGTAAGACTAGTATCTTGCCCAGCTCACTATCTAGGGCTACGACCCAGGGTCAGCCAGGGCTTAGGCAAGTGACGGCGTATGGGGAAGTGTGGCGCCCTGAGGGTCCAGTCGCCACAGAGATGTTGCATCGCACCCAGCGGTATGACACCTGACTCTCAGGTAAGGAGGAAACACCCCATTGACTCCAACCACTGCATTCAACACTACACTATGCCAGCTGAGGCGTCACCAGGTTCGGGTGGACCCTGATGTTACTGATGTGTGGGGAGCCCCAGGAGAGTACCAGGTGGTACCTGGAGCATCCCAGTCCAAGAAGTAGAACATAACCTGGACAGGGTGATAGTATACATGTAAATAGTTAATTTATTGTTGTACCCGGATGGGTGCATGTGCATGGAAAGAGTTACAAGTGTTTATTGATTTATATTTGTTAACCTGAACTTTGTAGCCATGGACTGTGCTGGCTCACAAACTGTATTGTACATAGTTGGCACTTAGGTGCTCCATCTTGGTTTTACACGAAGCCTTATTGTGCAAAAATTGCACCACTACCTCAGAAACTAAAAACCCGTTTGGTGTGGCCGAAAGTGAGGTCTGCTAAAGGAAAGTCTTGCAGCCCACCCAAGACCACCGTTGGAGGTTTGGAGCGGGTCCTCCACTAACTCAAGTAATGACACTGTGAAGCTACCCCGTTGGGGGTAATCCTAAGAAGTCTTCATGAACTTCGGCAGAATTGCAATTTGCACTTTTGAATGTGATTTATTAAAATTGTTATGTAACGTTTAACTTGAAGTGCCTCCCATAAAGGGATGATGCGTTTGAAAATGTTTTACTGTTTTGATATGCATATCTAAAAATGTTTGTATGTTTCTTGTATAACATCCTTACTCTTTTACAGCCCGGAGTGCTGTGTTTAACCAGGGGGGAATGTGGCGCCCTGAGGGTCCAGTCGCCACAGAGATGTTGCATCGCACCCAGCGGTGTGACACCTGACTCTCAGGTAAGGAGGAAACACCCCATTGACTCCAACCACTGCATTCAACACTACACTATGCCAGCTGAGTGTAGGCGGACCCAGTGGGATGGTCTAGCTCAGGCTGGTTAGAACAGGGTGTAGCTAGTGAGATGGGAGGGGTTGAGGCAGCCTCATGCTGCGTGTGAGTTTAGAGTTCAGTCAGAGCCAGGCAGCCAGTGTGGGTACTAGGCTGGCCTGCAGCTCTTCTGAGTCCACCTCAGAGAGCCTTGCTGAGAAGAGCGAAAGGGTCCAGGGTAGGTACAGCACTGACGCTGTCCCCCATCCTCACTGGAGGAAGGACCAGGCAACACATCGGGGAGACGGTTCCCAGGCTGGTGGGTCAGTTCATCGCCATCAGCAAACACCGCATCTAGTGGGACTCTTCAAGAGCCACTAGCTACCATAATCTCATCCGGAAGCAGCTCAGTGGTCAAGTACGTCCAGGTTTCCGACGGTGTTTCGATCTCCGCAGCTCTCTGGGAGAAGGCCACTCGGGGCATCGGGTCGCACCTGTAAAACTGAAAAGGTCTAATACTGCTTCGCTGAGGGCTCTGTGGTAGGGAGGTGCAGGTAGAAGGAAGGAGTATTGCACAAAACGCCGGAAAGGAACATAAAAGGGAGTCTTTGGGAGTGTGACCAACCTATCTGAGAGTTACTGGACCACTCACTGGAAGGACACAGTGCCCGACTGGAATCTGTGTGCACAACAGACTGTGAGTAAACCCTTGAAACTGCATAAGAACTGTTTCCTGCCTCCTTACTCCGTCGCATATTCCGCTCTGCTACATCACTCCTGCACCATTGCTTCATCTTACATATACCTGCCCTGGGAGGACACAGTCCCACCTGTAGGGGACTTAACACCAAGCTGCTACAACACCATCCCTCCCAGAGGACCTGCACAGCAGCGCTGGTCACCCTTACCAGGTACTACAGGTGGCGTCACGACAAATTATATGAACATCCCATCATCCCCTGTAAATATCCCACATTACGGTGAGCGCCCAGGGCACGGACCGAGCTGGCTACCCGTGACATCCCCCCATAGACATCAACGGGCTCGGTGCCGAGTACCCCTAAGCCCTGGTACGTGCGCATCAGAAGGAAGGACCCATCTAGAGTGATAGGGAGCGCAAGCTTCAGCATAAGATGAGTGTTGAGGGGTCACCATCTTCCCTCTCTCCCTACCGTCAGAGCCCCCTCTTACCAGCTCCCTACCCAATCCCTTTGTGTCGCACGCCGGGCATCTCCCTGCCCTGGCGTGAAAGCTGCTTGCTGTAGTTTTGATAAAATCACTGTTTTATTAGCAGAAAATTATCACTAGAGGCCCAGTAAGTCTGCCTCCACCACTGATTGGTAGTTTTCTGCCTGTACACCGTGTTTATAGAAAGCTGTCAATCAGTAGTGTGGGCAGGGTTATACAGAGCTCAGCGATAGAGAAGTGATAGATCTGCAGCAGATAAAACAGGGATTTTATCAAAACTTCATAAAGCAGCCCAGTAAGTGATGCATCGTTGAAACCAGGGTTTCTGCCCCTACAGAATGCTGGTCTCAGAAAGGGTAGAAAAAACCTTATGACAGATTCCCTTTAAGGGCAAGTATCTGCTCTTTTTTGGTCTCTAGACATCATAGAGGACCCTCTGTAAGCCAGTGCAGAGCGTCTGTTTCTTTGGTGGCTCCAGCCTGTTCAGGTATTTCATGGCAAATCATTAGAATGTTTTGCAGATATAGCGTGCCATGAAGCAGTGAGCTGGAGCCGCAGAGTGCACTTTTAGAATGTGTTTTCTTCTCCACTTTTACAGCTGGTTCACATTCTGTTATCTTTTAGATGAAACTGTAAATAATCCTGAAATTGATTCTGATCTGGAACACAGGTCATTGCCTTTTTGGAAATGTGCAGCTTCATTTTTCAGAGACAGTAACATCTGTGCACGGTGCGTCAGATTCTTTCTGAGCTTATGTGATAGGAGGTTCCAATCTCATTGCGACATTTTCCAACATCCTGTCTTAATGCTCCAATCATTTATATTTAGGTCCAAAATTCTCCATTGATTAAGTTCACATCTGCTTACAAGATTCGGCCTACACGGCAATGTGGATGGAACATAACATGGTAATGTTTGCTGCTAAAACTAAACCATTGCTCACTGTAGTGTCAAAGTCGGCAACTTTGGGTCACGATGTGGAACCTTATACTGGAATCATAAATGGTATAGCTGAGATCTCCCTATAAAAATTCTAGCTTTCCACCTCTCTACAACATTTGTAATGGTAGATATTTACATAGATATGGGGTAGGAAAAATAAGAATATCCCAAATATCCCAAAAAAAAAAGATCAGCAAATAAAATCCAACGAGTCGGATCCCTCTCTTTCCAAACATTATCTGTTGTGGAAGAGTTAGGAGGGCCCCATTCACATTTAGGGCCTTAAAGATGACCTGTCATCTCCTCAAGAATGTCCAGTTTCTGCTCTTATTTTATTCTCCCTGTGAGTCGCTCGGCCAGGGCTTGTGGGGTACTCGGCACCGAGCCCATTCACTTCAATGGGGAATGTCACGGGTAGCACAGCTCGGCCCGTGGCCTGGGCGCTCACTAAAAGGGGGATATTTACAGGGGATTATAGGTTTGTAGAAATGTTCGTGACGCCACCTGTGGTTCCTGGTCAGGGTGACCAGCGCTGCAGGGTAGATCCTCTGAGGGGTTGTTACTGGGCAGCAAGGTGTTAAGTCTTCCACAGGCAAGACTGATCCCTCAGGGTATATGGCGATGTAGGGGTGCTGGAGCAATAAGGCAGACACACACACGAAAGTCTCTTTCTGTACCTTTACTGATGGTATAGTTGCAGGCACGTCCCGGGAAGCTGTCAGGGTGGAGGATGCACGTCCAGTAATCCCACTGAGTAGGTGTAGGGCCTCCGTACTCCTTTATGTGTGTGAGTTTCTGACCTGTATAGAACAAAGTCTAACTCTGTCTTCTTTGTATACGCCCGGCTGACTTTGTGGTGGAGCCTTCTCTTGGACAGAACTAAGTCTCTAATGGTTGGCCTACCAGACTCCTGTTCTTCCTGACCCCGGTTACGTATCAGCACTGCTGGGCCCCTGCGACCTGAAGTCCAGCAGGGTCTCCGGTATCTCCTACTAGTCGTGAAGATGCTAGCAAGCTCGGACCCGGTGTCCGGTGGTGCAGAGTGGAGGTAAGCGATCAATGCTCTTTCAACCTCTGTCACTCTCTTCTTTCTTCCACTTGCCTTTTGTCCTACTCTAACCTTTAACATAAGCACAAGTAGCAGTAGATGGCAGTTTCTTCCACACTCCTCTGCTAACAAACCAACAGCTAGCCAACTCCCAGCTAGGCTGCCTGACAAGATCTCTCTCTCTCTCTCTCACTCTAATCCAAAATCTAATCTAACTGCTATACTCTCCACCACCCTTATATATCTCTTGATACTCTCCAAGGGCTCCTCTGGTGGCACCAGGGAAATGTGAAGTGTGAATGCATATCGGGTTATTTTGTGGGTTTACCTTTTGTGCATCCTCCAGGGTAACATGTGGCACCAAGCGCAGCTGGGCTACACACCTGCGTCCCAGAAAATTCAGTTTTTTTGTTTCTAGAGATATGGAACTTTTTATTTTGTGCTAATTTTTACGATCTTGTTCAAAGGGGCGGTGCTCGCAAGGTAATAAAGCAGAGCAGCCTAGAGACACACCCCAGAGGATCCTGTGAGCACCACCCCTTTAATAAAGATCATAAAAATTATCACCAAATAAAAAGGCCCATATGTCTGGAACCATATGTCAGACTTAAAAGCAAAAAAAACAAAACAGAATACTCAGCGGAGCAGTGAGAGCAAAAAATTTGACTAAATATTGGCCAGTTTTGACCAGGTGACAAGTCCTTTTTAACTCTCTCTACGCACCCTCTGTTGACACACATCATCAGGGAACGTCATTTTTATTTGTTAGCTAAACACAAAATATATAGCTGACCTTGGTCAGTTTATTTTTCCTTGCCACAGTCAGAAAATTCTTCTGGTTGAGAACCTAGTGCTTACTAATGTATAATATAAAGCAAACTTAAAACACACAGAACTGGTTTTAATAAAATAAAAAAGTGATATTTTATTATTGCACATTTCCCTTCTGAATCCACATTCTTTTGTTTTTTTCCCTAATCCATATATAGTTTTTGAAAATGTATATTAGTTTATGTGGGTTTTCGTGACATGACATAACTGAGGATGGTAAACAATGAGTATGGGAATAGAGTCACTAACTAGAATGACTATTTTGTAACTATATAGAGCTACATTTTTACAGCGCACTTGTGTTTTTGGCACTGGTTTCTTATTAGGCGAGTGGAGCTGCTCCATACTATGGATTACATCACGAAATGGGATCCACTCCACGTTACCATGCCTACTATCTCTTTTTGGCTTGTGGACAAACACTTTTCAGAAACGAAACACAACATTGAACTTTAATCTGCACTTGAGTCACTTCGTCTTGTTCCATGCTCTGACTTTATTTGACAAATTGGTTAATAAGTGACAAGAACTACAAACTCCGTCTATAACTAACTCAAAGCAGCAGGAGCTATTAAAGATTGACTGCCACCTACACACAAATCCACATTACACAGGCATGAGGCATCAGAATCCGAGTCTGGAACCAGATATTTTTCCGGATCATAGGATATGTCACTTGTTACCAAATTAAAACAGGTTGTCTCCAATGCATACTCAGTTTGAAATTCCTGACTTTTAGATTAAGTTCCTAAGTTCCCACAATGAGTTTTTGATAAGTTTTTGACCCCGCATAAAAAAAGAAGCGTCGTACAGTTCTAGCAAAGTGGATGGTGTGAAGGAAACCCCTTTCCTTCCACGTCACCAATGTGACGTACTACACAGGCACAGCTCTCCGGCGCCCCATTTGTCTCTCAGGTCAGTAAGGGAACTGCACCTAGAGCAAATGGCCGCCGGGGAGGGTGTCCTGTTACCCACTGGGTATTCTAAGATTCGTGATCAGAGTAAAAGCATCAGCCCAAAATTAATTTATGGTTTAATTGCCTTAAGGGCGCACTAGATAATTACAGGAATATACAGTAAGCTATACAACGGAATTACAGTGGATTTGCAGTCAGAGTAAAATACAACAATAATGGTACAAGGCTTAGAGGTATTAGCTAGAGGTCAATATTACCAGGTTGTAGGGGCATGTGGAGGCAGGGAGCGCTGCGATCCACAGGTAAGAATCTTAGTTGCTGGACAGTCCCCCAAAACATGTGCCGCTGCTCCCTTGGCAGATCTGTCCCTTGTTCCTTCTTAGATCTTCATCGTCTTGGCTTCTGTGAGAATAGCTCGAGTCTGCCGTCCGCTCACAGTTCTTAAACCTGCTAGGTCCCTCCCTCGGTGTCAGAGGGTGGGCTGATAATCTCCACCATTAGCTCCCTGCAGAATTTATTCCCAATATCTAACAAAGGGGTTAACTTTCTCCAGGACGATTGGATCAGGACACGAGAGGTACCTGTGGATGCAGTATGTTTTGCCTGTCGCGTGGAGATCAAACCTGGCCCGATTGGGTCTCTGTGAAGGGCCAATCTCTATATCTCAGGCCCCCGAGCCATCACCGACTCGGGAGTTGCACTGTCAGATGCCGAGGTCCGCAGGATCACACAGATATTTTTTATGAGTTTGTACCTAGAAAGATTTGCTCATAATTCATAATCCTAATCCTAGAATGGAGCCGTAGGGTCTGGGAAATACAATGGGTGTGTTTTCAGTGTCTGGCTTGCAGGTATAATCTAATTGAAGTCTCCAGGCTACCATGGCTCCAGACTAAAACTTTGAGGTCTTGTTTTGGCCTTATCTCATTATCATACTAACAGACCTTGCTATTCAACATTGGAGTAGTAAATCCTGTTTTGGGCCTGAATTACTTAGCATACTAAAAGGATTTGTTATTCACAGTGGACACTAAACCCTGTTGTATTGAATATGCCCATAGGCCATGGGGCCAGGTGCAGTTAGCAGCCTGTGGCTCTGTGAACAGACAAAATGGCGGCTGGAACAGGCCAATATCCAAGATGGTGGCTGTTCCTTCATCACAGATGTGATTTATAGAAATGTCCTTCCCACTGGGCTTTTTTTTACACAGCATGAACTGACCTGCACTTCAAATCCGCAACATGTCAACTTCTCTTGTGTGTACTGACTTTTACATGTGGATTTTTTCCAACAGAATTGCATAAGATGCAAAAAACAAAAATAAATTTCTCACACCCAAGTCTCGGTGACAATTGCAGCTTGCTGATGTGAGTTGCCCCATAGATTAACACTGGGCCGAGTGCTATGCGATGTTTTCTTGCATAGCCCTCTGCCGTATTCTACTTAAGTGTGACACTGACTGGCCTAACCCAGGATCACAGATGGTTCCTTTCTACTATTAGGACTATATAGGTACCTAAAAATAAACTCTAAAACATATAACTTTTCCAGCCAAGAAAAAGTGTCTCAAATATAGAAGTGAAAAAGTTATGGCTGAAACAATAGGCAAAAATAAAGCCAAAATTGTCTTGGGCCTAAAGTGGTTAAATATGGATAGCTTTTACTTGGTAGGTAACTGCCTTACCGTTTATGGTATAGCATACACTGTCCTCTAGCTGTTATCGAGCTCAGTATTTATTATTACTGCTTTCATATGGGTTTACTCTATAACATAAGCAGTTCAGCCTAATCTATATGAGTGTTTACACTTTACAAGTGACCTTAGTCCTCCTGTCTGGAGATGTTTTGGTTTCACCACTGAACACGGTGACGCTTTACTATAAACCATTAGATTCCCAAGTCCACAAAATGATTTGTAGGATATTGTAAAAATACCAGGCTGCAAACAATTAGAATCACCGGGACTTTCTGGACACTATTCTGCATGCCTGAAGCCTCTGCACAAACGTACCTATGATATTAGTATGGTAGTTTTTCAAATACTTGTCCTATCTGTGTTTTCTACTGACAGAACACAAATTCATTTTAATCTATGGATCTGTTCACATGCAAGCAAAAGAATGCAGCAGCACTATGTAAGCACTAAGGCTGGTTTCACACTTGCGGATGGAGGTGCTGCGGAGGGCTGTGTACTACCTCCGTGTAGCTCCGCACACCGCCACACCTCCTCCGGTCAGCTCCGCCTATGTCTGCATGCGTTCTGCATGCGGCCTGAGTACCTATATTTAACATGGATACGCAGGGCCATGCGGATGCCTCCGCATGCGTCGTTTTGACTGTGCAGCGACCTGCGCTGAACGCAACATGTTGCATTTTGTTGCAGTTGCCGCACCGTCAAAACGACGCATGCGGAGGCATCCGCATGGCCCTGCGTATCCATGTTAAATATAGGTACCCAGGCCATATGCAGAACGCATGCAGACATAGGCGGAGCTGACCGGAGGAGGTGTGGCGGTGGGCGGAGCTACACAGAGGAAGTACGCAGCCCTCCGCAGCACCTCAATCCGCAAGTGTGAAACCAGCCTAAGATGTATGCAATTATTGAATCTATTGAATTTAAACGGCATTACTGTTCTATAGAAAATACTTATAAAATGAAGGTTTTTAGTGCACAAATTGATCAATTCATGAGTTCCCACCAGCCATGACAAGGTGACTTCTAGCTAATGGGACCCTAAACCTAATAGTTATCAAACATGCCTCTCCCAGGCTGAAAGATTTAGTGCTGCTGTATTATTTTGCCTGTATATTATGCAATCGTAGAAGTTTGCAACTGTTAGTTTTTCTTTGTTTTTTTTTTTTCAGACTGCAAAAAAATCAGAGGCATATCTGTTTTTTCTCGGCGTCAGACATGAAAATCACCCACACAAGACTATGAGTTCATGAATATTATGGACAGCACTCGGATGGCATCAGTGTACAGTGCGTGTGCGGTCCGTCACTAACTAAGGATTCCGAATGTTCCATGGAGCCTGTTTTGCCCTTATCCAAGATGGAGTCTGTTACTTCGTCCTGCCCTTGAACTTTCTGTCTGTCCTGTTATTTAAGGCCAGGTTGGGAAACACTCCTTGCCTGAGTATTTTGTTTGAGCTGGCTTCTGAGCTTCCTCCTGGCTTGCTTCTGTGGTTCCTACTGCTGCTCGTTACTCGGTGCTCTGCCTCATCACTTCCAGCTGCCTTCAGTCATCTGTGCTGCTTCCTGATCCTGGCTGTGGTTACCTTTCGTTCAGATTTCTAAGTGAGGAATTATACATTTCTGGAACTGCTGTGTCCGTAAGAACCTTTGACATTATTATTATCAGTGTACTAATTTTTGAACTGCGTCTGTGCGGGCTGCGGTGCTGGACTTAGCGGAAATTTTTCAGCCCTAAATTAGTACACTGGAAATCCTCCTTCTTGCTGGACATCACCTGCATGTTTCTGGACTGCCATGAAAGTTGCTGGACATTTTCTTTATGTATAAGTGCCGGTCGCACTCTGCTTCATATGACATAGTTGCTGGACATTTTTGTTTTGTTCTGTTTGCACTTTGCTGTAAATTCAGTATAATCTGTTAGTTTATGTTGTACACCTTGCTTGTTAATACAGTTTATTTTGTCACAACTTCGGTCTCAGATTCGTTCTTATCCTATGCAATCAGATTCCATAGTATCTTCATAATTGTTACACTAACATTGCAATGGGTAGGAGAAGCTTTGTAATATATTTATTTAGTTTTCCATACTTAAAAATCATTGCTGAAAAAACGATGGTAAAAACTGATGCTGACCAAACACTTAAGAAAATTAATTAAAAAAACAATGACGACAATCAGTCTTTTTTTGTGCATGTGGAAAATCACAGACTTCTGAATAAAGTCTTATTCCAATGGTCGTGTAAGAGGAGGTGATAGTACGCCTGACGAGCCCCTGGGTGATGTGACATTAGTGCGGAAAAGCTGCCACCTACTGGCTAGACGGGACCATGCGAAACAAATCAGCACCGGAAGAGTTGCAACGGGAGCGAGTTGAAGTGCGGGACCTGGTCAGATGCCTTGGATGACGAAGTTCCCGGATATAAAGGTCCTGCACACTAAACCACAGAGTGATATGGCGCCAAGGAAAGCAGCTGTGCGTACGTGTACAGAGACGATGCTGATGCCAGTGTAACAGGTCCCAGCGCAGAGCGTGCAACAGTAGGGTGATGGCCGCTGTAGGACAGAGTCCCGATGACGCCCAGAGAGACCTGAAGACCCAACTACACTGGTCAAGACTAGTGATGGACGAGTAGCATCGTTGCTCGGGTGATCTCCAAGTATTTTGGCGTGCTCGGAGATTAAGGAGCAAAGCAAAAGTGCAGAAACAAACGGAGCACAATTGCAGCGCCAGACCCCAAAAGGGGACAGGCTGCAGTCCACTGCAAGCAGCAAACAAGCAGAGAAAATCAAACAGAGGAAAAAAAAACAGCAAACACTTATCTGAGGGAGAGCAGGAAACTAGCAGTGCTTCAAGCAAGACCAGAAGGAACAATTGATAACCGGCAAGGCTGCTGGGAACTCAGGCCACTTATATCCTACCTTTCAGCGCCAGCTGAAGGCCATTCATTAATCAGTTCATTACCCTCAGCAACCACCGGAGGGAGCCCCAGCTCAGAAGCCGCCTCCAGCATATTCACAACAGTACCCCCCCTTAATGAGGGGTCACCGAACCCTCACCTGCGCAACCAGGCCGATCAGGATGGGCTCGATGATAGGCACGGATAAGTCTCCCAGCATGAATGTCCGAAGCAAACACCCAAGAATTGTCCTCCTGACCATAACCTCTCCACTTAACCAAATACTGGAGTTTCCGTCTAGCAAAACGAGAATCCAATATCTTCTTATCCACATACTCCAAATTGCCCTCAACCAAAACAGGGTCGGGAGGCGCAGCCATAGGAACCACTGGTTCGACAAAATCGATAAAAAAAATGTATCCACAAAATCCCTGAAAATATCATTCATGAAGGATTGGAAGACGGCATTAGTCCAAAAGGCATCACTAGGTACTCAAAATACCCCTCTGGGGTATTAAACGCCGTCTTTCATTCATCCCCGTGCTTAATGCGAATATGGTTATACACCCCCTGAGGTCAAGCTTGGTAAACCAACTAGCACTTTTCACTCTGGAAAATAGGTCAGAAATCAAAAGTAACGGATATTGATATTTAACAGTGATCTTATTCAGGAGGCGATAATCAATACACGGCTTCAATGAACCATCCTTTTTGGCCACAAAGAAAAAACCGGCACCCAAGGGTGAAGAGGATGGTCTGATATGACCCTTCTCCAATGACTCCTTGATATAAGATCGCATAGCATCATGTTCAGGCACAGATAAATTAAAAAGGCGACCTTTAGGAAATTTACCACCAGGCACTAACTCAATAGCGCAATCACAGCTCCTGTGAGGGGGCAAGAATGCAGATTTACTTTCACTAAACACATCAGAAAAATCAGTCAAAAAGTCAGGGACATCCTGAGACTGGGGAGAGGCATAAAAAACAAGAGTGTCAGTATTAACACATTGGCAGCCCCAACTGGTCACAGACACAGATTGCCAACCCAAAACAGGATTATGAGACTGTAACCAAGGGAAACCTAGTACAATAATGTCATGCAGATTATGCAGCACCAGAAATTTCCAACTCTCCTGATGATCTGGTTCAACCCTCATTATCACCTGAGTAGAAAACTGGGTTTATTCTGCGCCAAAGGTAGAATCAATGCCCAGTAGGGGAATAGACTTCCGCAGGGGTATCATGGGAAACCCACAACGTTTGGCAAAGTCAAAATCCATCAGGTTAATAGCTGCTCCTGAATCAACAATAGCCTGAGCAGAAAATGTGGACAGGGAGCAAATCAGGGTAACAGTCAACAGAAATTTAGTCTGAACACTACCCAAGACAACTGAGCGTGCAAAACGTCTTCCCCGCTTTGGGCAGACAGAAATAGCATGGAAAGCGTCACCACAGTAGAAACATAACCCATTGCGCTTACGAAACTCATGACGCTGAGCCCCAGAAGTCACTCCATCACACTGCATGGGCTCAGGAGCTGGCTCACAAGGCAACACTATCTCACGCATACCTCTGCGCTCACGCAAACGTCTGTCAATTTGAATAGCCAAAGACATAGAATCATTGAGACCAGAGGGAACAGGGAATCCCACCATAACGTCCTTTACTTTTTCTGACAGACCCTTTCGAAAAAGGGCTGCCAAAGCATCATCATTCCATTTGGTCAGGACTGCCCACTTTCGAAATTTCTGACAGTACAACTCAGTGTCTTCAAGACCCTGATTTAATGCCAACAAGATCTTTTCAGCTTGATCAGTGACATTAGGTTCATCGTACAACAACCCCAGAGCCTGAAAAAATACATCAATATAATTTAAAACAGGATCCCCAGGTGTCAGGGAAAAAGCCCAGTCCTGAGGGTCGCCGCGCAGCAGGGAGATGACAATTTGAACCTGCTGTGCCGCGTTCCCTGAGGACTTAGGCTTTAAAGCAAAAAACAACTTACAGTTATTTTTGAAATTCAGAAATTTAGATCGATCCCCAAAAACAAATCTGGCATGGGGATCCTAGGTTCCACAACCGGCAACCCAGCAAGATAGGTAGCAATACTCCGAACCTCAGTGGCAAGCTGATCCACACGGCCAGACAACTGAGCAAGCTCCATTGAGAGAAAAAAAAAATTCCTCCTCAGCACCCAGGGAAAAGAGGGGAAAAAAAATGCAACAAATTTTTACTACTATTACTATTTTCCCCTTCTGTGAGTACCATACAATTTTCAGTTTTTCTGGCCGGTTATACTGTTATGTTTCGGTAACTGAGGAGAAATAGCAAAAGCGGTAATACACCAGAGAGGCTGGAACCTATTGGATTGCAGTAACCTGAACTAACCACACAACTAGAAGTAGCCGTGGAGCGTTCCTACGGTGATCCTAGACGCCTCGTCACAGCCTGAGAGATAACTACCCCTAAAGGCAGAAAGATGAAAGCTATCTGCCCCGGAGCAGATCCTCAAAGAAAATAGGAAGCCCCCAACCAAACATGTAATGGCGGTTAGACAAGAAGAAAGCACGGACACAGACAGAAAGTAGAATGAGCAAACGCTGGGGCCCAATTTGTCTAGACAGAAAAGTACAGGAAAGAATTCTGACTGCAATCCAACAAAAACCCTAACAAAAATACCAACACTTCTGATTGCCAAAAAACCTGAGATCACACGATCTCATCCACCTAAATCAGATCTCTGGTGTAACAAAACGCTATTCAGCAAATAAAAGTAACAAAGGAGCAAAGCAAAAGTGCAGAAACAAATGGAGCACAATTGCAGCGCCAGACCCCCAAAAGGGGACAGGCTGCAGTCCACTGCAAGCAGCAAACCAGCAGAGAAAATCAAACAGAGGAAAAAAAAACAGCAAACACTTATCTGATGGAGAGCAGGAAACTAGCAGTGCTTCAAGCAAGACCAGAAGGAACAATTGATAACCGGCAAGGCTGCTGGGAACTCAGGCCACTTATATCCTACCATTCAGTGCCAGCTGAAGGCCATTCATTAATCAGTTCATTACCCTCAGCAACCACCAGAGGGAGCCCCAGCTCAGAAGCAGCCTCCAGCATAGTCACAACAGTCAAGCACCAAAGATTCAAGAGGAGATTTCGACCAGAAGACAACACCTGCAGTGATAGGAGGGAGACACAAGTGAGACGGTCCGTCACTTCTTACACCCAGGTACGGTACAGGGGTTGACCTGTGCTAGGACAACACGTTGATTGGAAGTTTGCTGGGGCAAAGGAGGCTCAGTGTTCCTTGATAGACTTTGTTACTAAGACTTGCGGACCTGGTGACCGCCGCTAGGGCAATTGTATCAAGAGGAGCTAGTGTAGCAGCTCTCCCAGGAATGGGTGCACCACTCCTGACGAAGAGACACTAGTATAATCCTTTAAGAGACTTTTCTGATTATTCTGATTGAACTGTAAGACTTATTGTATGTTTTGCACTGCATAATTCACTTGTGTTTGTGCTGTTTTCTATTATTAAACTTCTTCCCCAGTTCCACAGATTCCTGCCATATCGGAAGCAATAAATAGTTTTGTTGTCTTTTCCCATCTTGTTCGCCTCTGAGCATTGCATCTGGTCACCTGCTTAAAATCGATAGTATGACTTTTGACAATTTCTCTCTTCTTGATTGATAGCATTCAGGGGATTCATGAGAGGCTTTGTATAATTGATAGAGAAAAGTATAGTTAGCAACTGTCCTGGAAAGTCTGGAAGGCTGCCAAAAAAGAGACCTCCTGGACTATCGAAATAGTTGGCAAATCTCCTGGGCACCACAGAAACCTCTAGGAACCTCCCGTTAAGCAGTTGTCCCTTAACCTTTTATAATGGTATGGAGCAGAGCACTTACATCCGAGGCTCATGCAGTAAATGGGAGTGGGATGTGGCCTGGCGGAAAGATGGCATGGTTAAGCAAATTAAGAATTGGTGCAGTATTTCATCTCATGTGATTTTCCATCTCGCTGGCACAGTCCAAACCTCCCGTCGTGCAGTGCTCCCTCAGTGCTTTCTATGCCTTGGCACCAGGGTACTGTATCATCAGGCTCGGGTCTCACATCCAGATGGGGGGTGTACCATTATGTACCAGTAAGCTGTATAGTCTTACTATGGGCCACTGAACAATCTTTCTGTCGGCTACTCAGACATGATGAGGTACCCCCCCAAAAAAATGCCTTCTGTTACACATTGTGAGGCCTACTATATTCCTGCTTTTTAAAATGCCTGTTGACATGAATCACTTATAAGCAGAATAATTTGTTATGGTTTTCCAATGTATCCATAAAAAATATTTTCTGTTTGTGGTTTTTTGATAAGATATGCAGAAAAAGGTAAAAGTCAAGTTGGCAACCCTGACTACAATATTCATTGTTGAAAAGCCCCTAGATTCATATAACTTTTTTGACATTTGAGGCATAAACATGCAGATGGTAATTAAAATGTTAATTTCCATTGTATAACCTTATTTCTTAGTTCCCACAATTTACATTTAAGGAGTTTTAAACAATTTTTCACAAAATGCTTAGAATGGGATAAAAAAGAAGAGGAAATCTGGGGCTTATGATGCCCCATACTAAAAGTCCTAATGAGCCCCACCCCTCTCTCCCCAGACACCCCCAAAAATATTTATCAAAGTAGACAGGCTAATGCCTCCCAGCACTTAAAAACAGGGAGACACACAATTTGATGACCTCCACGCAGAGTATCATGGTACCCGCTAAGTATAATGCTGCCGATACAGCATCATGCCACTCATGCTCAGCATTAGGGTCCCACAGCACCCCACAAGAACTGATAATAAAAAAGTAAACTGCTCACCTCTTCCAATTCCTCCGTTGCTGCACCATGTGGACTGAGGCTCTGCACAGCAGGTGCAATCTACTGACATCATCGAGCCTGCTGCACAGAGACTCAAGACCTCAGGCTGTATGGTGTAGCAAAGAGCTGATAGCGCCTTTTTTTAAATTTTATTCAATGGTATCTGCTTGTTGAGGTTAAAATTGTGACAAAGGGCGCGGTAAGGGGAGGTTCTGATCAGCAGTAGGGCTTCCCGACTCACAGACCCCATAGCGGCCGTGTGACCTGCCTCAATAGGCAGTAAGCCCCTAGAAGTAATACTAGAAGTAATAGGTATCTTACCTATCCTATTCCAATATTACCCAGTACCCAGCTATTTTCTATCTCCTCCTGCAGCCATGAAGTCCTGATTCAGAACCATGTTACTGTTGCAGCCAATAACTTGCAACAGTCACAGTCAGTGATTGACTGCAGCAAATACATGTCCCCATATCAGGGTATCATCACTGCAGCAGTAAGTAGAGACTGGTAGAGGGACCAGGCAGCATTGATGCGAGAATGGCGTGGGATCAGTGAGGTGAGTATTGCTTCTTCTATTATTTTTATTCTTCTTTATGTTTTTAACCCATTTTGATCCTTTTCTGAATAATTTTAACTTGGCATATAATCAAATAAAGGGTGTAGTAACCATAAAGCCAGACTATGGTCCTGAATCAGGACTTGGGTTTAAGGGGGTAAACTTGGTTTGTCCTTTCCATTTGCTATTGATTTTAGACCCCCCCCTATAAATTAAAACCTGTGACAGATCCCCCTTTTTTAAAATTATTTGCACTGTAAGCAAACGAAAGCAATAAAAATGGCGTGGGGGGGAGAAACATATGTGATCACAGCTTTTAAATCTTAATTTACCCAAACATAAATTCAAAAGGCCCAGAGACATACATATTATTTTTATGGCTTTTGAATTTATTTTTTTTTTTTCTTTAATTTGCAAGAAACAAAGTATTTTTTCATCGATTCTGGGTGGGTACAGACCCCTGGAAAAGCATTTCCCAAACAAAACGTGCGTGGGTGTGGGGGGCCCCCGGGTTTTCTGCAGGAAATTTTATACTTTGGTTTGTATAAGGCTTTCCCTTTTTTATGTTTTTATAATGGACACCTATGTCCCTTTTTTGCTATATTAAAGAGATTTGTACAACAGTTTTTTTAATTTGCTATTTTTTTCTGACAATAAAAAACCCCTGTTCTCCCTTGTGCAACTTTACCTGTATTGGGGGTTTATTTGTGTTATGGTGCAAAGATTGTGACATGCTTTTTGCTGCTTTTTTATGTGGAGGCCTTTTTCCTCATTGTGTAATAGCAAATTTCAAAAAAACTACATTGATGGGTATATATGATTTTTGTTGTTTGCTGTGTAACTTAAAATAAAATTATTTAAAACCCGGGGGTACCCCCCAAATTCTTTGTATCTGTGGTATTTGCTCATTTTTTAAAACCCTTTTTTTGAAGTTGTTGAATAAAAAAAAAAATTTAGTTGGTTGTGTAAACTTTTTTCTTTTGGGTATATATACCTTTTTCTTTATGGTGGTTTATCTAGGAAAAAATTTGGTATTTTATTGTTCATAGGAGCATGAATGTTACTTTTGGATGATGTTTTGTAAATTTTGTCTGTATCTTTTAAGGCAAGGGTTGCTTTTATGGTGATTTACCATTGTGTGTGTCCTGTTTCCTGTTTACTGCGAAAAGAGAAGGGCAACTATGCAGATTTATTAAATACCAAAAAATGCAAGTAATTTTATCACACCCCCCCCTTAACCCTGATGATGGCTTTAAGGACAAAGTGTGAAAATATAAAGGGGGGGTTGCCTCTGTAACAGGAATCAAATGACCCTGACAGAACAAAAAGCCAGGACACCCTAATCCATAAGGAACAAACACCGGTAACATTTGTCCTAAAAGGGGCATGATTTACATTTTAAAGGGTGTCAGTCAGGGGGGTACGACCCCGCTAAAGAATGAGTCTTTTCCATTGACCATGATGAACCCATGGATACAGGCCCTTTCAAAATATTTAGACTTTTTAACCTTTCCCCCTATCATGCTTCAAACATAAAGATACCAAAAGTTTTTTTAAAAT
>JARQOD010000002.1:51087927-51140026 GCA_033576555.1 Oophaga sylvatica | reverse complement strand
GGCGGTGAATGATCAGGCAGGGGGTGCGACGCGCACTAACGACGTCATCGCGCCCTCTGCCTGAACATTCACAGCCAGAGGAGTCGGACGAGGGAGCAGCGCGCAGCGGTGCAGAGAGAACAGGTAAATATCGCTATACTCACCCCTCCGCCGGCGCGTCTCTGCAGCCTCTCCTCTTCTCCCGGCGCTCTCCGCAGCGCTTCAGTCCTACAGCGGTCACGTGGTACCGTTCATTAAAGTCATGAATATGTGCATATTCATGACTTTAATGAGCGGTATCATGTGACCGCTGCAGGAAGGAGTCGGAGATTGTGGGAGAAACAGGGGGGGCTGCAGAGACCGCGCCGGCGGAGGGGTGAGTATGATCCGACACCCCCGCTCCCCCTCCCCCGCCGACCCCCGTATATGACCCGTGTATAAGCCGAGAGGGGGACTTTCAGCCCTAAAAAATGGGCTGAAAATCTCGGCTTATACACGAGTATATACGGTAATTGTAAATTAGGAATCAAATGTGAAAACCTGATACTGCCCTATATATGTTCTAACCCTTCTGATTGCATGATAACATGATTAATGGTTTCACTACCTGAAACACGTTGTTTTATCCACTACCATGGTATTTTAAACTTACCGACTAAGTTGTTTTCAATTCTTATTTTTTTGCAATTATCTGCATCCAAGGCACGGATGCCTCCTTTGCTCCAGATCTTCAAACAGTGCATGTGGGTGAGCTGAACTCTATTTTTCACTGTTTTTCAGTAGCTAGAATTGTAGCTTTAGTTAAGATAAAGGGAATTATGAATATTTCCAAATATCAGAAAAGTTTGCAACAAAACCTTTAGGCCTTTGCTAAAAAAAAACTGAAGATGAAGAGGAATTTATCCTTTCAGTTTGGGAATAGCCCAGCCAGAGCCCAGAGATGAATCCAACTGAAAACTGTGGGTGACCTGAAGGTGGCGCTGTACACAGGAGAGGCCCTCGCAATATGACAGATTTGCTGCACTGCTGCAAGAAAGAGTGGGCAAAGACTGCCAATTCAAGATGTGACATTCTGATAGACTCCTACCCAAAAAGACTGAATGATGTCATAAATTAAAAAGATACTTGAACAAAGTATTAGTTTAAGGGTGTGAATAGTTATGCAACCCCATTATTTTAGTTCTTTATTTTTTTCTTTCCACCTGAAAATATTTCAGTCTATTCTTCTATTGAACTGTACAGATTATACGTGACATTAAAGGGGTTGTCCACTACTAGGAAACACCCCTTCTTGATCCATATGTTTGGCCACTATAAAATAATTAATCCTATACTCAACTCCCGTGCTGACGCCTTTCCCTCGGTGTCAGCCCTAGCGGTCTCGGAGCTCCGATGCTACTGTAGTGACACGTGACGCCGGCGCCCAATCAGTGAGCCCAATCAGATGTCCAGGCTGCAGCTGATCTCGGACTTCCTCTTCCTACTCAATTCGACAGGAGGAGGGGACAGTGACGCCGGCGCCCAATCAGTCATGTGCCACAATAACAGCACGGGAGCCCCGGGAGGCAGGTGAGTATAGGTTTATTATTTTGTGTTGGCCTGTTGTGGGGTATGAGAAGAAGTTGTCCAAGTGGTGGACAACTTCTTTAAGGGTATGTGCACATGTTAAGTAGTTAAGTATTTGCTGCAGACATTTCTACTGCTAATACTGAAGCATTGGCAGGAAAAACGCAGCATAAAATAAGTGCATTTTTTATGCAATATTTATGTGTTTTTGCATGTGTGTAGCCCAGCTACGCAGGCACACATAAAATCCAGGAGAATGCACAGGAAGGTAACCACAAAAGCTTGTTATCATTCACTGCCACTCACACTTTCAGACACACCCACCAGGGGTATAGGAGGTAGTGACATGTAGCAGAGCTCATTCAAGATTCCTGTCTTAGGACAGTACAGAGTCAGTCTGTTTCCTGTCTGAGAAGAGCTCAGATCAGATAGTTTCCTGTCTTCAGACAGTGCAGTTCAGTGCCAGTTCTGTTGTGAATGGGTTTGAGATGAGTTCTGAGCAGAGGCTCCCTCTGGTGGTTACAAGCGGTACTAGTGAGGATTGTGAGGACTGGGAATCAGGTGTTACTGATTGGTCTTATATAGGGGAGTCATTTTCCCATCAGGGTTGCCGGTGAGCAATTGTTCTGGTCTGAATCCTTCTTTCCAGTTTCCCTTGTAGCCTGCTGTGTCGTGTCTGCATCTCCTGCTATCAGATAAGACAATTTCTTATTTTGTGTTTTTGCTATATTTTTTTGCATTTTGTCCTGCACTTCTGTGGGGGCCTTCAGGGTCCCCTCCGGGGGCTTTTGCCCTCTCAGTTTAGTCCAGCCACTGTGTTTTGTACTTTTGCTTTTTCCAGTTTTTTTTCAGTGGCTGCTGTTTTGATTTTTTTACACCAGAGATCTAATTTAGGTGGTAGAGGTCGTGTGATCTCAGGTGATTTTGAAATTAGTAGTGTTGGTGTTTTTTCAGGGTTTTCTGAGATTGCAGTAAGTACCTTCCTGTCCTTTTCTATTTAGATAGTTTGGGCCCCAACGTTTGCTCATACTATTTTCTTTCTGTGTCAGTATTTCCTCTTGTCTAACCGCCATTACATGTTTGGGGGCTTTCTATTATCTTTGGGGTTCTGCTCCGGGGCAGATAGCTTTCCTATTTCTATCTTTAGGTGTAGTTAGTTTCTCAGGCTGTGACGAGGCGTCTAGGACCAACGTAGGAACGCTCCACGGCTGCCTCTAGTTGCGGTGGTTAGTCAGGGTACTGCAATCTCATAGATTCCAACTGCTCTGGTGTATTTCCTTTTTTACCTGCACTCCTCAGCTACCGTAACATAACAGTATCACCGGCCATAAAAATTGTATGGTACTCACAGAAGGGAAAAAATATTTTGAAGGAAGAAAAGTTGTCAGAGATATTTTTCTGTTTGTTGCATTTTTTTTTTTTTTCCTCTGTATCTCTGGGTGCTGGGGAGGATCTTTTATCCCAATGGAGTTTGCACAGTTGTCTGGCCGTGTGGATCAGCTTGCCACTGAGGTTCAGAGTATTGCTGCATATCTTGCTAGGTTGCCTGTTGTGGAACCTAGGATCCCCATGCCAGATTTGTTTTTAGGGGATCGAGCTAAGTTTCAGAATTTCAAAAATAATTGTAAATTGTTGTTTGCCTTAAAATCTAAGTCCTCAGGAAACGCAGCGCAGCAGGTTCAAATTATCATCTCTCTCCTGCGCGGCGATCCTCAGGATTGGGCTTTTTCCCTGATACCTGGGGATCCTGTTTTGAGTGATGTTGATGCATTTTTTCAGGCTTTGGGGTTATTGTACGATGAGCCTAATGTCACTGATCAAGCTGAAAAAGCCTTGTTGGCATTAAATCAGGGGCTTGATGACGCTCAGTTATACTGTCAGAGATTCCGTAGGTGGGCAGTCCTGACCAAATGGAATGACGACGCTTTGGCGGCCCTTTTCCGAAGGGTCTGTCGGATAATGTAAAGGATGTTATGGTGGGATTCCCTGTCCCCTCTGGTCTCAATGATTCTATGTCATTAGCGATTCAAATTGACAGACGTTTGCGTGAGCGGAGAAGTATGCGTGGAATGGTGTTGTCTTGTGAACCTGCTTCTGAATCCATGCAGTGTGATGGAGTGGTGTCTAGGGCACAGCGTCATGAGTTTCGAAAGCGCAATGGGTTATGTTTCTACTGCGGTGATGCCTCTCATGCTATTTCAGTCTGCCCTAAGCGGGGAAGACATTTTGCACGCTCAGTTGTCTTGGGTAGTGTTCAGACTAAGTTTTTATTAACTGTCACTCTGATATGCTCTCTGTCCTCATTTTCTGCTCAGGCTTTCGTTGATTCTGGAGCAGCTATTAACCTGATGGATTATGATTTTGCTAAACGTTGTGGGTTTCCCTTAATACCCCTACAGAAGTCTATTCCTTTACTGGGGATCGATTCTACCCCTTTGGCTGAGAATAAACCCCAGTTTTCTACTCAGGTGATAATGAGGGTTGAACCTGATCACCAGGAGTGCTGCAAATTTTTGGTTCTATATAATCTGCATGACATTATAGTGCTGGGTTTCCCTTGGTTACAGTCTCATAATCCTGTTTTGGATTGGAAATCTGTGTCTGTAACCAGTTGGGGCTGCCAATGTGTTAATACCAACACTCCTGTTTTTTCTGCCTCCCCCAGGCTAAGGATGTTCCTGACTTTTTGTTTGATTTTTCTGATGTGTTTAGCGAAAGTAAATCTGCATCCTTACCTCCCCATAGGAGCTATGACTGCGCTATTGAATTAGTGCCAGGTAGTAAATTCCCTAAAGGTCGCCTTTTTAACTTGTCTGTACCTGAACATGACGCTATGCGGTCTTATATCAAGGAATCATTGGAGAAGGGTCATATCAGACCATCCTCTTCACCCTTAGGTGCCGGTTTTTTCTTTGTGGCCAAAAAAGATGGTTCATTAAGGCCGTGTATTGATTATCGTCTCTTGAACAATATTACTGTGAAATATCAATACCCGTTACCCTTGATTTCTGACCTGTTTTCCAGGGTGAAAAACGCTACTTGGTTTACCAAGCTTGACCTCAGGGGGGCGTATAACCTTATTCGCATTAAGCACGGGGATGAATGGAAGACGGCATTTAACACCCCTGAAGGGCATTTTGAGTACCTTGTGATGCCCTTTGGGCTCACTAATGCTCCTTCCGTCTTCCAGTCCTTCATGAATGACATTTTCAGGGATTTTGTGGACAAGTTTCTGATTGTTTATTTGGATGATATCTTGATTTTTTCTAATGACTGGGACTCTCATGTGAAACATGTTCGAACTGTGTTCCAGATTTTGAGAGAGAATGCTCTGTATGTGAAGGGATCAAAGTGTCTTTTTGGCGTACAGAAGATCTCATTTCTGGGATTCATTTTGTCCCCATCTGTTATTGAAATGGACCCGGTCAAGGTTCAGGCCATCTGTGATTGGGTCCAACCTACTTCATTAAAGGCTCTTCAGAGATTTTTGGGTTTTGCCAATTTTTATCGTAAATTTATTGGTAATTTCTCGGTTATTGTTAAACCATTAACTGATTTGACCAGAAAGGGTTCTGATGTGGTGAATTGGCCTCCTGAGGCAGTCTCTGCGTTTCAGGAACTTAAGCAGAGATTCACTTCTGCTCCTGTTCTACGGCAGCCTGATGTTTCTCTGCCATTTCAGGTGGAGGTTGATGCCTCTGAAATTGGGGCAGGTGCCGTTTTGTCCCAAAAAGATCCAGAGACCTCTAAAAGTAACCCTTGTGCCTTTTTCTCTCGAAAATTTTCTCCTACTGAACGTAATTATGACGTGGGTAATCGGGAGTTATTGGCCATGAAGTGGGCTTTTGAAGAGTGGAGACATTGGCTGGAGGGAGCCAAACATCAGGTGGTGGTCCTTACGGACCATAAGAATCTGGTCTATCTGGAATCTGCCAAGCGACTAATCCTAGACAGGCCAGGTGGGCCTTGTTTTTCACACGTTTTAATTTTGTGGTTTCCTTTCTTCCTGGCACTAAGAATGTTAAGGCGGATGCCCTCTCGAGGAGTTTCCTTGCGGACTCTCCTGAGCTATCTGATCCCTCTGTTATTTTGAAGGAGGGTGTAGTTCTTTCCGCCATCTCGCCCAATTTGAGACTTGCTCTGGAGGGGTGTCAGGAGGATAGGCCCGAGCGCTGCCCTGTTGGAAAATTGTTTGTCCCGGACCAATGGAAAAAGAGTGTGATGTCTGAGATTCATTGTTCCGCATTGGCTGGGCATCCCGGCATTTTTGGTACCAGAGACTTGGTTAGTCGGTCCTTTTGGTGGTCTACCTTGTCTCGCGATGTCAGGGAATTTGTGCAGTCCTGCGGGACTTGCTCTCGCTCCAAGCCTTGCTCTCGCTCTAGTGGTTTGTTGATGCCATTGCCTGTGCCCAAGAGACCATGGACCCATATCTCTATGGATTTCATTTCCGATCTTCCTGTTTCTCAGAGAATGACCACCATCTGGGTAATTTGTGATAGGTTTTCCAAAATGATACATCTTGTGCCATTACCTAAGTTGCCTTCCTCCTCTGAATTGGTGCCGTTGTTCCTTCAGCACGTGGTTCGTTTACACGGCATTCCTGAGAACATTGTGTCTGACAGAGGAGTCCAGTTTGTTTCCAGATTTTGGAGGACTTTTTGTTCTAAACTGGGTGTTCAATTGTCTTTCTCCTCGGCATTTCATCCTCAGACCAATGGTCAAACTGAGAGAACAAACCAGACATTGGAGACTTATCTAAGATGCTTTGTGTCTGCTGATCAGGATGACTGGGTCTCTTTTTTGCCTTTGGCTGAGTTTGCTCTTAATAATAGGGCTAGCTCTGCCACTTTGATGTCTCCGTTTTTCTGTAATTCTGGGTTTCACCCTCGATTTTCTTCAGGACAGACGGAGGCTTCTGTCTGTCCAGGTGTTGACTCTGTTGTTGAGCGTATGCAGCAGATTTGGGACCAGGTAGTGGAGAGGTTGTCCCTCTCTCAGGAGAAGGCCCAGCGGTTTGCTAACCGGCATAGGACTGATGGTCCTCGGTTTAAAGTGGGGGACTTGGTCTGGTTGTCCTCAAAGAATATTCCTATGAGAGTAGCATCTCCTAAATTTAAGCCTAGGTTCATTGGACCTTATAAGATCATGGAGATTATTAATCCTGTTTCTTTTCGTTTGCTTCTTCCAGGGACATTTAAGATCCATAACGTGTTCCACAAGTCCTTGTTGAAGAGTTTTGTTGAGCCAGTGGTTCCTGCTGCTGTGCCTCCTGACCCTGTTTTGGTTGAGGGCAATCTGGAGTATGTGGTTGAGAAAATATTGGATTCTCGTTTTTCTAGACGAAGACTCCAGTATTTGGTTAAATGGAGAGGTTATGGTCAGGAAGACAATTCTTGGGTGTTTGCTTCGGACATCCATGCTAGGAGACTTATCCGTGCGTATCATAGAACTCATCCTGACCGACCTGGTTGCTCAAATGAGGGTTCGGTGACCCCTCCTCAAGGGGGGGTACTGTTGTGAATGGGTTTGAGATGAGTTCTGAGCAGAGGCTCCCTCTGGTGGTTACAAGCGGTACTAGTGAGGATTGTGAGGACTGGGAATCAGGTGTTACTGATTGGTCTTATATAGGGGAGTCATTTTCCCATCAGGGTTGCCGGTGAGCAATTGTTCTGGTCTGAATCCTTCTTTCCAGTTTCCCTTGTAGCCTGCTGTGTCGTGTCTGCATCTCCTGCTATCAGATAAGACAATTTCTTATTTGTGTTTTTGCTATATTTTTTTGCATTTTGTCCTGCACTTCTGTGGGGGCCTTCAGGGTCCCCTCCGGGGGCTTTTGCCCTCTCAGTTTAGTCCAGCCACTGTGTTTTGTACTTTTGCTTTTTCCAGTTTTTTTTCAGTGGCTGCTGTTTTGATTTTTTTACACCAGAGAACTAATTTAGGTGGTAGAGGTCGTGTGATCTCAGGTGATTTTGAAATTAGTAGTGTTGGTTTGTAGCCCTGGTGTGTGAAGGCACACGCAGTACCCTGGAGGATGTGTGGAGAGATAGCAGTTTAATGCTAAATGAACATTCATTCCAACATGCACTTAGACACGCCCACAGGTTTATAAGCTTGTGACATCAGCAGGGAGTGTTCAGTCAGAGAGTGTCCTGTCTTCAGTCAGTTCAGTTTGTCTGAGGAGACAGTCAGTCAGCGAGAAGTCTGTGCAGGAGAGAGGAGTGAGCTGCAGATAATTCAGACGCCTGTCTAGAGGACGGTAGAGGTTCAGAGACGTGCTCCTGCCTAAAAGTATTACTGGTATTCTGCTAGCAAGCTCTGGAAGGAACTAAGAAGGAACTGACTGATATATATATCTGTGAAGTGAGGGATGCTTATGCTACCAGCACGGGCAAGGCGAAAGGCACAGTGGTAGATATTGTGAGTGCTTTAGGATTGGAAGTCCTGCACTGTTAACCGGTTACTGGGACCGAAGCATCACCATAGCTTCATGCATGTGGTGTAGAAGAACCAGATTTATTGGAGGGAACTACGCTTCATGCTAGTTGGACTCGTCATATTGGAAGTAAAGGAGGCCCCTAACTTGCCCAGCTGCTATCTCGAAATACATCCTCCTTGGATCAGCCTCCCTGGGACCTGCTTGAACATCTTACAAGTAAAGGTATGGAAAGACGCTGACCGTGTGAGACTGAGTTATTATTGCATGCCTGCACAATCCCTACCTAACTCCCGATCTGAGGGACCAGTCCCACCTGTAGGGGACCCGACATCTAGCTGCCTCACCATCCCTCAGAGATCTACAGCAGCGCTGGTACAAATTACCAGAAGACTACAGGTGGCGTCACGAACTGTATATAAACCTATCCCCTGTAAATATATCCCCAACATACGCCAGACCGCCCGGGCCACAGACCGAGCCACAGCTACCTGTGACAAACCCCATAGACTTCCATGGGCTCGGTTCTGAGTACCCCATTGCCCTGGTAACCCACAATTGTGGTGGCGGGTCGACACATTGGTGTTTTTTCAGGGTTTTCTGAGATTGCAGTAAGTACCTTCCTGTCCTTTTCTATTTAGATAGTTTGGGCCCCAACGTTTGCTCATACTATTTTCTTTCTGTGTCAGTATTTCCTCTTGTCTAACCGCCATTACATGTTTGGGGGCTTTCTATTATCTTTGGGGTTCTGCTCCGGGGCAGATAGCTTTCCTATTTCTATCTTTAGGTGTAGTTAGTTTCTCAGGCTGTGACGAGGCGTCTAGGACCAACGTAGGAACGCTCCACGGCTGCCTCTAGTTGCGGTGGTTAGTCAGGGTACTGCAATCTCATAGATTCCAACTGCTCTGGTGTATTTCCTTTTTTACCTGCACTCCTCAGCTACCGTAACATAACACAGTTCAGTCTGGACTAGGAGAGAGGACTGGATCCTCGCAGAGCTAGCGTAGCTCACCTGACAAAGAAGTGGAGGCTAGTACGGGTGAAGTGCATCATCCTAGCCTAGTCAGAGCTACCCTTAATCAGTACCTCAGTAGAAGCTGAAACAAGGAGGAAACTGAGGCTGCTCAGCGAGCTTGGAAGAAAGCTGACTATTTCCATCGAAAGCTACAAGTGCTTATGCAAAGAGCAGAAGCAGGGCGAAGGGCGCAGTGGAGAAGTTAGAGAAGTGCTTCAGGTATTGGATTGCCTGCACTAAATTGCCGGACACCGGAGTCCGAAGCGTTGCTACAGTTTCAAGCTTAGTAACAAGAGAACCGGAGGCATCTGGACTACAGGTCGCAGAGAGCAGCCCTAAGTGTCAATACGTAACCAGAGACAGGGAAAACAGGAGTCTAGCCTGATCAGCAAATATAGACTTAGTTTTCACCACTTAGAAGTTTCCACCACAACGTTGGCCGGGCAGTACAGCTATTGAGAAAGCTGGAGATTCAGAGTTAACTTCGCTTCAGGCAAGTTGGACTCACCTACATTCGAAGTAAAGGAGGCCTCTAACCTGCTCAGCGGTTACCGGAATGTGCATTCTCCACCCCGACCAGCTCCCCGGGATCTGCTTGAACCATCTACCAGTAAAAGGTATGAAAAGAAGCTGCATTGTGTGCGACTGAATTATTATCTATACCCTGCATCATCATCACCATAGACTTACAGGGACCCGTCTCACCTGTGGGAGACTACCACCCAGCTGCCCCCATAACATC
The DNA here is from genome assembly GCA_033576555.1 of Oophaga sylvatica. Classification (NCBI taxonomy): domain Eukaryota; kingdom Metazoa; phylum Chordata; class Amphibia; order Anura; family Dendrobatidae; genus Oophaga; species Oophaga sylvatica. Next base: position 51,130,291 of record JARQOD010000002.1, on the reverse strand, counting down.
CCCTGTGAAAGTCCTTATAGCAGCGCTGGTTCAATTAACCAGATACCACAGGTGGCGTCACGAACTACCTACCTAATAATCCCCTGTAAATATTCCCCCCATTGTATGAGCGCCCAGGGCCACGGACCGAGTCCCGCTGCCAGTGACAACTCCCATAGACTTTCATGGGCTCGGTACCGAGTACCCCATAGCCCTGGTACTAAGTGCGACTCAATCTCTGGCGTCACGAACAGGATACGAAAGCTTGCAGTTGTGAGTCCTGTGTGTCTATTGAACTGTTTGCTGCATTTGGCGCCAAAATACCGCCATCTTTACTGCAAAATTCGCTGGTGAAGAAGGGGGCGTACCTGAAAGTGCGCGCTGGTTCCCTGGCCCCGCCCCCAACTCTGACGCGGCGGCAGGTCCTGTGAACAGGAAGTGAACGCTCTGACATCACAGTCCAGCGACGAAGGTCCTGTCTCCACCGCTGTGCCTGCTACGAAGGTCCTGTCTCCACCGCTGTGCCTGCAACGCTGCAGCCTGTGAAAGAGGTAGGCTCAGATTAACCAAGGGGGCACCAATATGTCGCAGCAACCGGCAGACGGAGCGGGCCCCGCCGGAGGCCCCAATAGCCCACCGCTTGGCGTCGTACCGCAGGATGGGGGTGCAGGCCCCTCACCTGGCCCGGTGGTCCCGCTAATGCCGCTAACCCTCCCATACATGCCTGGAGCGAAGTGGCTCCCCCAGTACAGCGGCGAGCCAGGCACCCTGCCAGGATTTAAACGGAAAATATGTAGTATTTTGGATATGTATTCAATGACTGAAAAGCAAAAAGCTGCTGTGGTAATAGGACAGTTAGCTGGTGCGGCTGAGAGAGAAGTAGAGACTTGGCCCATTGCAGACCAGGAGTCGGTACCTGCGATACTCTTAAAGCTACAGGCCATCTTCGAGGACCGCACAGAAACGGATCTCCGGATGGCATTTTATCAGTGCTTCCAGGGACCGGGTGACAGTATTAGGGACTACGCCTGCCGACTACAGGGGGCCCTGCGAGCTCTCAAACAGGCTAACCCCACAAGTCCCATTGATGAGAGCCAAATGTTAAAAGAGCAATTCGTGCGGGGACTGAGGTCTCCAGAGGAAAGCAGGACTGTAAACTGGTGGTCCTTGGATCATCCAGATGCCACTTTTGATGCTCTAAAGGACATGGCAACAAAGGGACTGCGACCCCTGGAAAAGCCTGAGGTGGCAAATCAGTATCACCCGGGTGAAGCCACTCTTAAGCCGGCTGTACCCACCTTTTCTCCGCAGGTGGCAGAAGCTAAAACGCAGGTGGCGCCCCTAGTGAATTGGAATGTCTACGCTCAGAAGTGCGCCAGCTGACTAAGAACTTGGCCACTGTAATGGATGCCCTGCAACTGCGGAAAGAGGAAGGAGGAAAGATCCTACTAGCCGACTGTCCGGAGGATGTCCCTTGGATGAACCGGAGGAAATGCAGGACGTCGCCACACCGGAGGAGGACCACGCCACCCCCAGGAGCGACTCCGGAGCAACACCATCCTCGCCGGGAGATCGTCTGCTACCGCTGCAACCAAAAAGGTCATATGGCTCAGCAATGTCCTTTAAACGAGCCGATCCTGGGTCAGAGGGCCAACACCCAGGAGTAGACTCATCAGGCCCCTTAGACTGGAACCGCAGGTTCGTGGGTGGACGGCCCTACCTGTCCATGATTCTGGACGGGATTGCAATCCCTGCACTGCTGGACACTGGATCTCAGGTGACCATCATACCTGATGTCCTTTACAATAAATTTTGGTCCATGGACAGCCTCCAGCCCCCGAGCCCTGACTTGACAGTGTACGCTACCAATGGTCTCCCTGTTGAAGTAATTGGAGCCAAAAACGTAAATGTAAAAGTGGGCAGGGTGGAGCTGAAGGATCAGGGACTCCTAGTAGTCAGGACTGTAAATGAGGAAAATGGTCTAAATGTGATACTAGGTACTAACATTATCAGTAACTGTCTGGGAGAAGTTGTGTTTTTGCTCCAACAGCTCGCTGAAGTTGCCAAGCCAAAGCAGAAGGGAGTGATCCAGAGGGAGATCCGGGCCCTGATGTGCCAGCAGCAAGCGAAGCTTACAGATGGTGAAATCGTAATGTACGGGTCACAGACTCGAACCCCATTGTAATACCCCCAATGAGTGAAATGTTAATATGGTGTAGAGCAGCCATAGGTCTGAGGGGACAGAACTACCAAGCAGTAGTAGAACCCCATCGCTCAGAACACAGACCTACACTCATGATTGCTAGAGGGGTAGTGGAAGTAGTAAATGGGAGAGTACCAGTACGACTTCTCAACTGGGGGGACGATGAAGTAAATTTGCCACGTTATGCTACAGTTGCTAAATTACATGCCGTAGATAATAATTCTATCCTCACAACCGAGTCCTTAGCCTCCCGCCAGCCAGCGGAGGATAATGATCCGGCAACCCCGGTAGCGGACTGGTGTCAGCAGCTTCATATAGGGACAGACACCACTTCCGTCCACCAGAAACGGGGGGTACTACGGGTGGTACAAGAGTACGCACAAGTATTTAGCAAGCACCCACTTGATTTTGGGACCATTAAGGGAGTACAGCATCATATCCCTACAGGCAGTCATCCTCCCATCAAAGAGCGGTACAGGCCCATACCTCCAGCCCATTATCAGAAAGCTAAGGAAATGCTGCATGACATGAAGAAAGCCGGGGTGATAAGGGATAGTTGTAGCCCCTGGGCAGCACCTCTGGTTCTAGTGAAGAAAAAGGATGGTAGCATGCGAATGTGTGTAGACTATAGGCAAGTAAATCGTATAACACATAAAGATGCATACCCATTACCACGTATAGAGGAATCCTTAGCTGCTCTGAAAACGGCTAACTACTTTTCTACCCTCGACCTTACTAGTGGGTACTGGAAGTGGCTGTGGCTGAGGAGGACCGGGAGAAAACTGCTTTCACCACCCCAATGGGACTCTGCGAGTTCGATAGGATGCCGTTTGGTCTCAGCAGTGCCCCAGGAACATTCCAGAGGGTGATGGAGAGCTGTCTGGGACATCTCAACTTCGAAACTGTGCTGCTGTACTTGGACGACGTAATTGTGTACTCTAAGACATATGAAGATCATCTGAAGCACCTGGCGGAGGTATTTGAGTCATTGTCCAAGTTTGGGATGAAACTAAAGCCCTCAAATGCCACCTGCTCAAACGGAAGGTACAGTACTTGGGACACATTGTCAGTTCAGAAGGAGTAGCGCCGGACCCGAGAAGGTCACAGCTATTCAGAAATGGCCAGAGCCGAAGAACTTAAAGGAGGTGCGTCAGTTCCTGGGATTAACGGGTTACTACAGGAGGTTTGTAAAAGATTACACTAAGAAAGCGGCGCCTTTGCAGGACCTCCTGGTAGGACAACCTCTTAAGAGCAGAAACCTTCCATTTAATTGGGGAAAAGAACAAGCTGAGGCATTCAAAGAGATGAAAGAGATCCTTACCGGTGATGAAATCTTAGCCTACCCGGATTACAGCCAACCGTTCCTGCTATACACAGATGCCAGTAACGAAGGATTAGGAGCGGTCCTCAGTCAGAAGCAGAACGGCCAAGAAAAAGTCATCGCATATGCCAGCAGAAAACTCAGGCCAACTGAGAGGAATCCGGAAAACTATAGCAGCTTCAAACTGGAGTTCCTGGCGCTGGTCTGGGCCATTACCGAAAGATTTAAACATTACCTTGCCTCCAACGGTTCACTGCGTTTACAGACAATAACCCCTTGACGCATCTGGAAACAGCCAAGCTGGGAGCCATGGAGCAACGTTGGATGGCTCGGTTGTCAAATTATCAGTTTACCATCAAGTACAGAGCGGGCCGTAAAAATGCTAACGCGGACGCCTTGTCCAGAATGCCGCATGAGTCCGACACGGAGGAAGAATCAGATGATTTGGAAGAAATTGAGCTACCTGCGTTCCATCGAAATGGGATGGTCCAAGAGCAACGAGTCTACAGAAAGCAGTGTGGTGAGATGTTGAACCCTTTACCCCATCACAGCTGGAAGGAGACTCAAGACAGCGATCCAGTGGTCAGCCGTATCAAGGAGCTGAAAAACAAGAAGGTTCCTCCTTGGAGAAAGACGCACCCATACCAGCAAAGCTCCTGTGGAATGAAAGAAGCCGGTTATTCATATACCGAGAGAAGTTGTGCAGGAGATACGTCGACCCAAGGACCCATGAGATGGTTTGGCAGATAGTGGTGCCCAGAGCAGACATCCAAATGATGTTGGAAGCCTACCACGATCAAGCAGGACACTTTGGCTGGAAAAATCTGGAGACCCTGTTGAGGTGTCGGTTCTACTGGGTAGGGATGCGCAGCTCCATCGAGAAGTGGTGCCGGAACTGTGGACCCTGTGGTCTCAGACGAAAAGACTATCATAGTCAGAGAGCACCCTTGCAGCCTATCCGGACGACTCGTCCTCTGGAGATCGTAGCATTGGATCACGTTAAGTTGTCCCCAAGCAGGTCAGGATACTCGTATGCCCTGACCATGGTGGATCATTATTCCAAATTCCTGGTGGTCGCCCCTGTCAAAGATCTGACAGCAGAGACAGCAGCCAAGGTCTTCCAAGCAAGTTTCTGCAGACCACACGGATATCCAGAGCAGGTACTGACTGATCGAGGTCCAGCCTTTGAAGCTGAACTGTTTCAGGAATTCTGTCAATTGTATGGATGCAAAAGATCAGAACAACACCATACCACCCTCAGACCAACGGCCTTTGTGAAAAGATGAATCACATTGTCATGGATTTACTGAAAACTGTACCCCTGGAAGAAAGGAATCGGTGGCCAGACTTGTTACCCGACCTGGTTGACTTGTACAACCACATCCCAGTAAGTTCCACTAACTGCACTCCAGCTTACCTTATGAGAGCAAGACCTGGAAGACTGCCAATGGATTTGGAGCTGGGAGTGGTAGAACCAGAGGCTGATGACAGTGTTGAAGATTGGGACACAACTCGACAGGAACAGTACAAGAGAGTACAAGCCTGCGTAGAAGACAGTCTCAACAAAGTAAGAGAAAAGCAAGAGAAGAACTATAACAAAAATGCTCCCGCTAAGCCTTTAATGCCTGGAGAAATGGTGCTCAAAAGGAAAAGAAGAACACACAAGTTGGATGATCAGTGGGAACAGGAGCCTTACGTCGTGCAAAATTCCAATTTTGATAACAGAAAGGTCTGTACCATTAGTAAGGATGGAGGAAAAACGACGGTAACGGTGTCCAGAGATCATTTAAAGTTGTGTCCTTGCCCATTAAAGCTCCGTGAAGAAAACCCTGTTGTCCATCAAGAAGAGAGTGCTGAAGTGGTCATACACACGGATTTGGGAGATTTACCTGCGGATTGGCCCAGATTGGGAGACGCTGTAATTATTCCTGTGCTGCAGTTTTATCAACCGCAAGAGGAGTCTCTACAACCAGTCATACCAATTGTGCCCGTTGAGCCAGTTCCAGAAGAACCTGTTCCGGCAGACCCTCGACCATTAGAACCCCAAGAAGCGGACCCGCAAGAAGAAGCACCACAAGAAGTGGAGTCCTCTGGTGAAGCTGGTGAAGCAGTACCGCCTCGTCCAGTCACTAGTACACTTGCCAGATCCATGGAGAGGTTGAGACGGTATTATAGTTTGCCGTTACGCAGAACAGAAAGGTTAGATAATACTATACCTGACGCTACCCCACGTAGGTCAGAACGTATCACTAAAGGTAAATTACCTATTCGCTATCAGGAGTAGTCCTAGTAGACTAGTTAGCAAGACCCAGATAGGGTTTATTGCATCTAAAAAATTGTATAAAGTTTGAAAAAGTATTAATGTAATTATTTGAAATGTGTTTTAACCATGCCAATGGACTGCGTGGCTGTGGACTATGCCAGCCCAAAAACTTTCACTTGTAAATAGTTGCACTACGGTGCATTATCTTGGTTTTACATAAAACCACTACTACAATTTACCTCTGAAGAAAAACCCGTATGGTGGGCCTAGAGTGAGGTCTGCAGTCAGAAGTCCTGCAGCCCACCCAGGACCCACGTGGGAGGTTTTTGGTGCGGGTCCTCCACAAGTATCTTGTAAATATGGAAATGTCTTGATATTTTGATACTTTTGTATTTTCCTATTGTACCAATTGTAACGTTCAAGAATTCGTACCTCCCGGATGGGAAGAGTTAAAACGTTATTGTTAATGCAAAACAAAATGTTCTTTTTGTCTTTTACAGCCCGGGAGTGCTGTGTTTTACCAAGGTGGGATGTGTAGCCCAGCTACGCAGGCACACATAAAATCCCGGAGAATGCACAGGAAGGTAACCACAAAAGCTTGTTATCATTCACTGCCACTCACACTTTCAGACACACCCACCAGGGGTATAGGAGGTAGTGACATGTAGCAGAGCTCATTCAAGCTTCCTGTCTTAGGACAGTACAGAGTCAGTCTGTTTCCTGTCTGAGAAGAGCTCAGATCAGATAGTTTCCTGTCTTCAGACAGTGCAGTTCAGTGCCAGTTCAGTCTGGACTAGGAGAGAGGACTGAATCCTTGCAGAGCTAGCGTAGCTCACCTGACAAAGAAGTGGAGGCTAGTACGGGTGAAGTGCATCATCCTAGCCTAGTCAGAGCTACCCTTAATCAGTACCTCAGTAGAAGCTGAAACAAGGAGGAAACTGAGAGCTGCTCAGCGAGCTTGGAAGAAAGCTGACTATTTCCATCGAAAGCTACAAGTGCTTATGCAAAGAGCAGAAGCAGGGCGAAGGGCGCAGTGGAGAAGTTAGAGAAGTGCTTCAGGTATTGGATTGCCTGCACTAAATTGCCGGACACCGGAGTCCGAAGCGTTGCTACAGTTTCAAGCTTAGTAACAAGAGAACCGGAGGCATCTGGACTACAGGTCGCAGAGAGCAGCCCTAAGTGTCAATACGTAACCGGAGACAGGGAAAACAGGAGTCTAGCCTGATCAGCAAATATAGACTTAGTTTTCACCACTTAGAAGTTTCCACCACAACGTTGGCCGGGCAGTACAGCTATTGAGAAAGCTGGAGATTCAGAGTTAACTTCGCTTCAGGCAAGTTGGACTCACCTACATTCGAAGTAAAGGAGGCCTCTAACCTGCTCAGCGGTTACCGGAATGTGCATTCTCCACCCCGACCAGCTCCCCGGGATCTGCTTGAACCATCTACCAGTAAAAGGTATGAAAAGAAGCTGCATTGTGTGCGACTGAATTATTATCTATACCCTGCATCATCATCACCATAGACTTCCAGGGACCCGTCTCACCTGTGGGAGACTACCACCCAGCTGCCCCCATAACATCCCCTGTGAAAGTCCTTATAGCAGCGCTGGTTCAATTAACCAGATACCACAGGTGGCGTCACGAACTACCTACCTAATAATCCCCTGTAAATATTCCCCCCATTGTATGAGCGCCCAGGGCCACGGACCGAGTCCCGCTGCCAGTGACAACTCCCATAGACTTTCATGGGCTCGGTACCGAGTACCCCATAGCCCTGGTACTAAGTGCGACTCACATGCGTTTCTGATGTGTTTTTTCCCCCATTCATTAGGATAGGTGATAAACGCTGCAAAAACGCTGAAAGAATTGACGTGCTGCAGATTTGAAGTAGTTTCAAAATAAATAATGTGAGCATAAGACTTCTGGAATCTCTTCACTTTACTGGTGCTGGGTAGTCCTTCAGTTTTTGTGACAAAACGGCACAGGAAAAACATGACAAAAATGCAACAAATACATAACGTGTGCACATAAAAACTAGAAAAACTTCTGAAGATGGGGTAAACCTTAAAAAATGTACCGTAATTGAAATTAAAATGACACAATAACATCTTCCAGATGATACAGAAATGTGTGTTATGTGCCACAGCCCATGACATGATGATCACATTAGTTGCATGTAAATTTCTGGAACTTTATGTTTTTTTCAAAATTGACTCTTTGCAGTGCAGCTACTTCATTCACAAGATTCCGGCTGTTGATCATTCACTCATGTGATCCCCCTCCTTGGTCAGGTTGTTTTTAGGCGGTGGTTGTGACCTCTGCTATCCCACATGAACAGTAATGTGTCTGCAGTCTTTATTGTAAGCCCTGCACTTTGCATTTAACTAGTGAGGTCTTATGGGGTCACATGTGGCGAACATAAAACGTGAAGGTCTGTAAATTTCATGTCATCTACGATCAATGTACATCCTGAAGGCAGTACAATATGAAAGACAATGATGGAGGCAACGCAGAACAATCTGAGCTGAATTTATTAACTGCTTCTTTTGTTAACCAATATTTTGGGTAAAAATGTATTTCCTATTGAAATTGTGAATGTTTTATATTTAGTTTTAAATAATTGGCACACGAAAAAGTGAATTAATACTATTGATGCACACAGTTCTACCTGACTGTTCTTATCCAGAATTGGTGACTCTTTAAAGGGGTTGTTCACTCCTAGGGAAATTTTCGGTAATCCCTAGAGGTGTGTAATGCCGTTTCCAGTGATTATCACATCATCGTAAGTATGTGATTTGTATGGTTGTGATAATATATTGACTAAAGTCTCAGGACTATTTTATTTTTTTACTATGTGCCTTAAAGCTAGCAGGCAGCTAATTGCTAACTATCCTGCCTGTTAAGTTCGATGCTGGGTCAGAGCTGTCGCTGACCACTCTTGTCGGCGATTGTGCTGCTTCACGTCAACAAAGAAGCGCTACCTCTTCCAGGCCGCTCTGTTGGCTGGGTGTCACTGCCAATGTTAAGCTAATTGACAGTCATCTCTCCGCACTTAGACAGCAGAGAGCCGGCTGTCAATTCGCATGAGATTAGTGGATCACGTTCGTCAACAGTGCAGCCCGGAAGTGACCCAATGCTCTGTCAACGTGACGTCAACAGAAACCGTAGTCACTGGCAGGAGCGGTCCATGACCACTCTATGCCGGCAGAGATCAGCGTCGGGCACAACAGACTTGTAGGTACGAAATACCTGCCTGTTTTGTTCTTAGGCCCATGGTAAAAAATAAAATAGTCCTGGATAACCCCTTTAAGTTGATTAACTTTTGAATCCTGGAAAACATATTTAATATCTCCATTATCTGATACCTCTTCATGGACTATCTTTCGCTATGTGGTTGTAGAGACCGCTTATTTTCAAAGCTAATAATAGTCACTACTAAATCTGACGGAATTGGAAGTAAAAAAAAAACATGCTACATTCCCCTTCCAAGTCCCCTTCGGACATTACTTCATCATGAAGACCTACAGAATTTTCTCTGACTACAGACAAATTTGCACTTTTATTAACTACAGTTCATTCCAGGCTGGTTTCATGCTCTTTTTAATGGTTGGTGAAAACCTTTTGCATTAAGGGGGTGCCGTACTGTTAGAAAAGAAGGAAGTACAGAATGTACTCAAGTCATTAACGTAAGATGTGGACATCAGGACGTCCTAAAAGCAGCTCCTGGAAGGGGAGAAATTTTCATCTTTGCTATAGGCCAATGCAGTTACTGTATGTATCATATTTCATACACTGCGTACATGAAGTTCAGAAATAAATAAAATAAACATAAATATATACAGTAAATATATACATATATATATACTGTGTATATATACCCCGAACCTATTAAAACGTTAGTGCATGCCCTCATCTTCTTCCACCTCAACTACCGTAATGTCTTCCTCTGTGATCTCCCTGCTACCATTCCATCGCCTCTCCAGGCCATCCCTAACTCTGCTGCACGACTAATAAACCTCTACTCATGCCACTCCTCCGCGAATCAATTCAATTCCCCAACGTATCCAGTTCAAACAGCTAACATTGACCTACTAAGCCATCCATAATCTGTCTCTTTCATATACAGGTCCTTCTCAAAAAATTTGCATATAGTGCTAAATTTCATTATTTTCCATAATGTAATGATTACAATTAAACTTTCATATATTTTAGATTCATTACACACCAACTGAAATTTGTCAGGTCTTTTATTGTTTTAATACTGATGATTTTGGCATACAACTCCTGATAACCCAAAAAACCTGTCTCAAAAAATTAACATATTTCAACCGTCCAATAAAATAAAAGTGTTTTTTAAAAACAAACAAAAAAAACATCAAATAATAAAGTTCAGTTATGCACTCAATACTTGGTCGGGAATCCTTTTGCAGAAATGACTGCTTCAATGCGGCGTGGCATGGAGGCAATCAGCCTGTGACATTGCTGAGGTGTTATGGAGGCCCAGGATGCTTCGATAGCGGCCTTAAGCTCATCCAGAGTGTTGGGTCTTGCGTCTCTCAACTTTCTCTTCACAATATCTCACAGATTCTCTATGGGGTTCAGGTCAGGAGAGTTGGCAGGCCAATTGAGCACAGTAATACCATGGTCAGTAAACCATTTACCAAGTGGTTTTGGCACTGTGAGCAGGTGCCAGGTCATGCTGAAAAATGAAATCTTCATCTCCATAAAGCATTTCAGCCGATGGAAGCATGAAGTGCTCCAAAATCTCCTGATAGCTAGCTGCATTGACCCTGCCCTTGATGAAACACAGTGGACCAACACCAGCAGCTGACATGGCACCCCACACCATCACTGACTGTGGGTACTTGACACTGGACTTCAGGCATTTTGGCATTTCCTTCTCCCAGTCTTCCTCCAGACTCTGGCACCTTGATTTCCGAATGACATGCAAAATTTGCTTTCATCAGAAAAAAGTACTTGGGACCACTTAGCAACAGTCCAGTGCTGCTTCTCTGTAGCCCAGGTCAGGCGCTTCTGCCGCTGTTTATGGTTCAAAGTGGCTTTACCTGGGGAATGCGGCACCTGTAGCCCATTTCCTGCACACGCCTGTGCACGGTGGCTCTGGATGTTTCTACACCAGACTCAGTCCACTGCTTCCTCAGGTCCCCCAAGGTCTGGAATCGGTCCTTCTCCACAATCTTCCTCAGGGTCCGGTCACCTCTTCTCGTTGTGCAGCGTTTTCTGCCACATTGTTTCCTTCCAACAGACTTCCCATTGAGGTGCCTTGATACAGCACTCTGGGAACAGCCTATTTGTTGAGAAATTTCTTTATGGGTCTTCCCCTCTTGCTTGAGGGTGTCAATGATGGCCTTCTTGACATCAGTCAGGTCGCTAGTCTTACCCATGATGGGGGTTTTGAGTAATGAACCAGGCAGGGAGTTTTTAAAAGCCTCAGGAATCTTTTGCATGTGTTTAGAGTTAATTAGTTGATTCAGAAGATTAGGGTAATAGGTCGTTTAGAGAACCTTTTCTTGATATGTTAATTTTTTGAGACAGGTTTTTTGGGTTATCAGGAGTTGTATGCCAAAATCATCAGTATTAAAACAATAAAAGACCTGACAAATTTCAGTTGGTGTGTAATGAATCTAAAATATATGAAAGTTTAATTGTAATCATTACATTATGGAAAATAATGAAATTTAGCACTATATGCAAATTTTTTGAGAAGGACCTGTATCTCTAAACTCATCTCCCGATATCTTCCAACACGTAACCTCCGGTCCTCCCAAAACCTCCTTGTCTCCTCTACACTTGTACGTTTCTCACTTAATCACCTCCAAGACTTTTCCCGAGTATCCCCCATCCTCTGGAATTCTGTGCCCCAACATATCCGATTATCCGCCACACTCATAACTTTCAGATGGAATTTGAAAACGCCTCTCTTTAAGCTTACAGCCTACCATGACCCCTCTGCTACCTCACCACCACCGGAGCTGCCGTAACCCCCCGACCTACTGTCTCCTTCCCCATTATCCTGTAGACTGTAGGCCCACAAGGGCAGGGCCCTGTATCAGTCCGGCATTGTTAGTTTGTTTGTTATACTTGTGTTTTGTATGTGACCCCTTCTCATGTACAACACCATGGAATCAATGGTGCTCTAAAAATAAATGATAATAATAATATATATGTTTCAATATTAGTAAACTCCATATTCTTGAATGGTATTGTACTGAATTCTATCTGAAATATTTATGCTCAGCTGTCCTCAGCATCACCGATACTACTAAGTGCCCCGCAGATGTCCTCTGAGAGATTGACATACTCATATATTAAAAATGAATGACCATTCATTGTCCATTAATAACTTTCCCATTTACATGACTCTTCGGCACACGATCTCCATAGATATGGCAGAAATAGATCAGACTAACAAAAGGCTTTTCTTACACAATCTTCTGCACAGACCAGTAATGTAGGATATAAGAAAGAATGAATGGTCCATTTATAAAGACGTGATGCCATATCCGACCAGTGCTGGAACTGATGCCATTGAGGCTTTGCAGCTCTGTGTTTGGTTTTTCTTATGCCATGTTCTTTGAGTAATACATCATCCTGTATTAAGTAGATCATGTTTTCCTCCATTTCATTGAGCATCGTTCCAATTTATGACACATTTTAAGAGCTGACTTTTATTTTGCTTTTCCCTAAAGGAAAGAACAACCTAATGTTACCAACATGTTCCGTTCCACTGGAACGTAGTCAGGAAAAAACCATGCGGGGATGTAAATCTCACTACATATTTATTGAGCATCTCCGATGCTGCCCACACAGGCTGATTTTTCATTGCTTGTGGCTCATTTCCAGAGAGATGTTTTTCATGATGATCTACATAGTTAAAGTTATTGATGCCCATATGCTTATTTAGAGCATGTCTAAGTGATAAGTTGTTTCACTTTGTAAATATGTTACATTGCTTATCTTCTATCAATCCTGAGTTGCATACATCCTTTTATACAGTGACAAGCAGAAGGGGAACAATATTTTGAACTTTTGACTTTCGGGCTCCATATCTCACCATCCACTACTGCTTTGACCGTTAGACTTCCATCATTTTATAGACAATCATCTTGGCTATCTCAAATATAAATGTGACTTGCAACTATTTAGCATATTATTAGTTATTCAGATTCTTGTCATGTCACTCCATTGGTATTGTTTTGCTCATGAAAATCTAAATTTTAATTTTGATTATTTTGTTAGTAATTTGTAAATCCACCTTTGTCTTTCAATACTGCTTGCATCCTACTGGTTGACCCCCTTGGGTATGTACACAGCTTTTTCTTCAACTCTACCCACAAGTGTCCATTGGGTTGAGGTCCGGGGACTGTGGGGGCAACCCCAACTTCATTGTCATTGAACCATTTCTTCGTCAATCTCGATGTATGCTTTGGGTCGTTGTCCTTCTGGAACACTGTCCTTTTCATACCCATAGTACTTGAGTGTGCGAAGTAACTCGTCTTGTAGGAAACTCACATACAGCTCAGTATTGAGACCACCATCGATACTGGTCAAGTATTCAACACCTTTAGCTGTGAAACAACCCTACATTATTGTGACACACACAGGTGGCGCATGTGGTTCGTAGACCCACTGTGCCACGGGATCGGGGTTACCTAGGAGGGGTGTAGCTAAGCAGCTACCTGGTGTACACTGGAGCTCCTGATGGTGGAGTCAGGGTTGGGCTCCAGGTAGCTGCCAAGTACCACTCCTAGGCAGTCCCCTGTACTGCAGCTGCTGACCCCAAGGATCACGCATGAAGACATGTACTTGGTGTCTATTCAGACTACGCAGGTTCCGGTTTCTCAGGCAGAGCGATACTGTCATGGAGTCTCAGACAGGACTGGATTCGGAGACTGATATTAGCAGTTCGGATATACAGAATACACGTTCAGACATTGGTATGGAGGGGGAAGGGGAACCATGCAGAGGCACAGTCATAGGTGTTACAATTATCATGTTTTCTCCACCGAACTTGACAGATCCTTCAAATTCTTGATATGCTTTTAACCCCCTTTGACCTTGTTTCTTCCAGATCCATTTGCACCCATCAGAGCCTAATGAATTGACTTTTGTTTTATTGCGCCAAATCACCTGTTGCTGATCTTCTACTGTCTATTTTTCGTACTTTTCTGCAAACTCAAGCTGATGCTTCTTATGACAATATTGAAGTCGAGGCTTCTTCACCTTTTTTTGGGCCACCATTCCAGACTATTTTTTATAAACACTGCCTACCTCTCTGGATAAAATATGTAACATTTAATAGCTCTGTTCCTCTTGCTTTGTAAACCGCACCCCTGAAGCCATACACTACCTGTAATGGGTGTAAAATCAGCCTGTACAAACGATTGGTGGTGGCAGTTAGTAGTTCCTTTTATTATTGCGGAGTGGGCAGTGACCGTACCAGAGTACATATATAAATTCCATACATTGGAATCGGAGGTGTATATACCATATGGTCATAACAAATTCCCCAATAACCAGCCTAGTAGTGGACGGAGCCGTGTCTTCTTCCATCAGTCGTCAATCAATTGCATAATTATCCTGACGGTTGGAGGCAGCGGAGTTGTGTCCCCTGACAAACTGGTGGCAGCAGTGGGATCTGCGTGACAACTGGCATTATTATTATTTAAAAGGGTACTGGATTGTCATGACATGCTTTTTAAGGGCCAGCTTGGGCATTACTACTTTTTAAGGATACATTTTTTCTTTTTAAGGGCTGCATTCAGTGCATTATTACTTTAAAAGAATGCACTCAGGGAATTATTACCATGAAAAGGGAATTATTGCTTTCTAGGGTGCATAAAGGGGCTCTGTTACTATCTAGAGGTAATTTTTACTGTCTAGAGGGCACAAAGGTCATTACAATTTTGTAAGGGGCATTTGTAATAGACATTATTACTATATGGGGCACTAATAGAAGCACTCTTACTATTTTGGGACACTATGTACCTTTCTACTACTGAGTGGGTCAGAAAAGATGGTAGTTTTAAGGTACTGCCACACTAAACAATCCCGCTAGCGATCACGATAACGACGCATACTAATGCGATCGCTAGCGGGATTGTTTCTATATCGCTAAGTGCGGCCACATTTAGCGATATAGTTAACGACGCTAGTGACGTTTTTTAGCGATCCCGTTAGCGATATTGTTCAGTGTGGCATACCCTTTACTGTGTTGTGCAGAATTACTGTTTAATGCACAATATAGGACTGTGTTTGGCACTATCTAATATTTTAGAGCACTATCTGTCAGGCAGTATGGTCTTCAATGGCACTGTCTGTTTCACATTATTTTTGGATGATAATTATAATAACACCACCACATCAATATTTCTGCGTGCATTTTTTAGGGTACCACGCAATACAGAAATAACAGAATTGGGGCTAGAGGCAAGACGATGAGCGTGTGTAAATTGGGAATGGGTAGAGTGGCTGGTGAAAACGTGAGAAGGCAAATGTGTCTGTATTGTAGACTCTGCAGATGAGTTGGGACTGGATGAAGTCTTCATGGTTGTTTGAGCCAGATAGAAAAAAAATGGAAAAAATGAATGACTCAACAGTCACTATAAATAATTTCTGTAATCCTTAATATGGTCTGCAGAATTGATATCCACCACTATATGGAGTGGCGTGCCGCTAATAGTGGCAGACCACATTGCCGCTATGGGGCCCATGAGTGGGCCAGCTCCGGGACCCCTCGCGCCAGGATCGCACATTCAACTGTATCAGCATCCTAGTTGAAAGCAATGATGGAAGAAGGAATATCCGGTGACCCTTCTCTCCCGTCATTCCCCATCTGCATCTAACATCTCAGCCAGCATGATGTCACTTCATCATGCCACGCTGTGCTGGGTAGTAGAGCTGCTCAGGAGATGCGCTGAAGAGACCGGAGCAGCGGGGGAATGGGAAGAGTTGAGTATTGTATTTTTTTAATCAGTGAGTATGTGTTGGCCATAATACTGGCTTTATAACCTTTTCCAGACTGATAGATCTCTATTACTTTGTTTCTAATTTTTTCCAGAATTTATTTGGCCCACTGCATGATGTCTAGCTTTTGAGAGTCTTTTGGTCTACTTCACTTTGTCAGACAGGTCCTATTTAAGTGATTTTATGATTGAGAACAGGTGTGGCAGTAATCAGGCCTGAGTGTGGCTAGGGAATTTTAACATAGCTTCCCAAAGATGTGATAAACCACAGTTAATTTATATTTAAAGGGAGGGAGGCAATCACTTTTTCACACAGGGCCCTGTAGGTTTGGGTGTTTTTTTCCCTCAATAATAAAAACCTTAATTTAAAAACTGCATTTTGTGATTACTTGTGTTATCTTTGTCTAGTATTTAAACTTGTTTGGTGATCTGAAAACATTTAAGTGTGACAAACATGCAAAAGAATAGGAAATCAGGAAGGGGGAAAACACTTTTTCAAACAGCTGTATATGTACTATATGGGGCTGCATTATGCTCTCTCCAGAACTATGGGGTACATTACACTGTATGGAGGACTAAGTGGAGTGCATTCTACTATATGGAGGATTAGGGGGTGCATTATACTGCATGGAAAACTATGGGGAGTGTAGTATACTAAATGGAGAACTGTGGGGGGTGCGTTATACAATATGGAGGGCTATGGCATTATACTATATGGAGAACAATAGGGTGTGCATTATACTAAACAAGCAAAATGCTGCCTATTTTTTGAGTGATTGGATTGTTTATGCCGGAACCAAAATCATTGTTCTCAGTAGCACATTGTTTGTTGAAAACTGCAGATTTGCTGCTGATAACATGATACTGTATGGGGAGAGATTGCTCTACTAGTGATCGTTCAGTGCCCATCATTCTTCCTCAGCCAGTGTAAAGAGGCCGGGAAACAAGCGCCGAACTACTTAAATATTGTCGAAAGCGCTTGTTTAATGGCCTGAACTCAGCACATGTAAATACAACCAATGTGTTTCTGTGTGATGGTGCAATATGTCAGTATTTCGGGCCCCATATTAAACTTTTGCCCAGTGCCCCACTTTGATAAAACTGGCCCTGGGTACAGTAGGGTCATGAAATGAAAGGGGAATCTAGGGCTTCAGTAGGAGGAAAATTACTATGCAAAGTTGTGAGTAGTGTTGAGCGATATTGCTCGATATCTAAAAATATCGTATCGAAATTGTATCGCCGATAGCACTAAATATCGTCGATATCCGATTCCGATTGCGGAAGTCCAATGTAAGTCTATGGGAACAAAATATCGCAACTAAAAAAAACCTTTATTTCCTTGTAAACACTAAATATACACACATAGAATACATATATATATATATATACATGTCATTGTGACATATATATAATACATATATGTATAGTTTATACACTTCTACATAGTAAAATATCCTCTGATTCAATTGCCGGGTAAAGCCGGCTTCTGTGAAAAGACAGAAGCACCCGACATGAAATGACACTTGGTGTACATAGGGTTAACCATGTCTTTTCATGTCGTTTGCAATCTGATTTGCACAAACAATTACATCAGTCTATGTGTGCAAAATTTCACACCTGTAGGGGTTAATTAAAGGTGTAAATTCGTTGTAAAAAAAAACGGACTTTTTTGCTACGAATTTACACCTTTAATTAACCCCTACAGGTGTGAAATTTTGCACACTTACACTCATGTAATTGTTTGTGCAAATCAGATATCAAACTACATGAAAAGACATGGTTAACTCTATGTAAACCAAGTGTCATTTCATGTCGGGTTCTGCATTTTCACAAAAGCCGGCAATTGAATTAGCGGCTATTATACTATGTAGAAGTGTATGAACTATAAATATAAAAATATATATATATATATATGTGTCACAAATTTAATGACATGTATATATATATATATATATATGAGGTGTAAAATTGCTGAAAAAAAATGCGTGGGCTCCCGCCCTATTTTCGCAACCAGACAGACAAAGCCAGTGAGTGGGGGCAGATAATAATAGCCCAGAGAGGGACCATTATTTTTGGCCCCCCCCGGCTACTAACATCTGCCCCCAGACACCCCAGAAAGGGCAAATCTCTAATTAGATTTGCCCTTTCTGGCACTTTGCCCGTCTATTCCCATTGCCCTGTAGCGGTGGCGAATGGGTTAATAAGGGGTTAAAATGACCTTGCAATTGAAAGGTCACTTTAAGCCAGGTTAATAATTGAGAGCTGTCAATCAGACAACTATCAATTATTAATCCTATTGTATGAAAGAAAAATCAAACACACACACTTTAATAAAAAAGAAGTTTAATGAAAT
This sequence comes from Oophaga sylvatica, assembly GCA_033576555.1. NCBI lineage: Eukaryota > Metazoa > Chordata > Amphibia > Anura > Dendrobatidae > Oophaga > Oophaga sylvatica. The sequence continues at coordinate 51,112,185 of JARQOD010000002.1, read as the reverse complement.
AATCACACAGTTTTTGACCATATTTTATTTTCCTGCTAAAACCATTTCCTGTAATAAAAATAAAATAATAAAGCAAAATTATTCTTACCAATCCGATGTACAGTCAGGTCCCACGGTGTAATCCTTCAGAAAGGGTTAATGTTTACTGCAGGGACCGCAGCTAATGCTGCAGCCTCACAGTAAACCCCCAAATGAATGAGTTCCTCTCCTGGCTGACAGGAGAGGAAGTGGAAAGCTTAATTGATTGCTTTCCACTTTCACTTCAGGTCAGCCAGGGACACAATCAGTGACGTCAGAGGGAACTGGTTAACAAAAATAGGGGATCCCCTCGAAAAAAATTGGCGTGGGGTCCCCCCTATTTTTGTTAACCAGCCAGATGAAGCAGACCGCTGAGGCCTGGATTTTCAGGCTGTTAAGGAGCCAAGATCCATGGACCTTGCCAGCCTGATAATACCAGGCCACAGCAGTCTGCATATCTTGGCTGATTAACAAAAATAGGGGATCCCCTCGAAAAAAATTGGCGTGGGGTCCCCCCTATTTTTGTTAACCAGCCAGATGAAGCAGACTGCTGAGGTCTGGTTTTTCAGGCTGGTAAGGATCCAATATCCATGGACCTTGCAAGCCTGATAATACCAGGCCACAGCAGTCTGCTTAGCTTGGCTGGTTAACAAAAATAGGGGATCCCCTCGAAAAAAAAACGGCGTAGGGGTCCCCCTATTTTTGTTAACCAGCCAAGTAAAATGCAGACTGCTGCGGCCTGGTATTAAAAGACTGTCAAGGCCCATGGATTTTGGCCCTCAACAGCCTGATAATACCAGGCTACAGCAGCCCCACATTTGGCGCATCAAAAGATGTGCCAATTGTGGCACTTTACCCGGCTCTTCCCACTTGCCCTGTAGCGGTGGCAAGCGGGGTAATAAGGGGTTAATGTCACCGTTGATTGCACGGTGACAATAAGCCCGGTTAATAATGGAGAGGCGTCAATAAGACACCGATCCATTATTAATCCCAAAGTTATTAAATGCATAAAAAAAAGACAAAGCAAGAAAAAAGTATTTTAATGAAATAAAAGAGACAACACAGTTTTCATTTCTTTTATTGTACTCTCATTCCTGCGACGCCATCGATCTCCTGTAAAAAAAGAAAAAAAACAAACCAACAGTATACCACCTGTCCGACGCAGTCCATAACGACAGTCTCACGACGATCCAGCTCTGCTACATCGCAATGACAGGCAGAGCCTGTCATCGCGACGCAGCACAGCTGATTACCTGCTTCCCCAGCGGTGACGTCATCGGACTGACTGCTTTACGGCCGGGATTACCCAGCAGTCACTGCAGTTATCGCGAGAAACTGCATGTGACCGCCGGGGAGAAGAGGATGGCGGCCATGAAGCAGTCCAGGCCGTGACCGCCGGAGATCTTCTGCCAGGTAAGTGCCGCTGACTCCTGACAGACCCGACCGACGGACACTGACAGTGACAGACCCGACCGACGGACACAGACAGTGACAGTGACAAATCCGATTCCGGTATTCGATATGACGAAAATATCGAAACGAATTATCGAAAGGCCCATAGAGCTAATATCGGCCGATAGCCGATATTTGCATTATCGTATCGCTCAACACTACTCCTGAGGGATCTCCTACCACACCTGGACTAAAGCATCCACCAACTCCTGGACAGTCTGTGGTGCAACGTGGCATGGCCTAAAATTTGCTGCAGCAGGCACAGCGTGCCACAGCCTTTGTCCCTCTTTCCCTTCTTCAAAGGTTGGGAAGTGTGATGGTGGGCCCCAAGAATAATTTTTCTCTGGTGGGCCCATGGTACTCCAGTCCGACGCTGCTGGCAAGGTCCATGGATATTGGCTCCTTAACAGCCTAAATACCATGCCTCAGCAGTCTGCTTCATCAGGCTGGTTAACAAAAATAGGGGGGACCCCACACCATTTTTTTTTCGAAAGGGAACCCCTATTTTTGTTAATCAGTTCCCTCTGACGTCACTGATTGTGTCCCTGGCTGACCTGAAGTGAAAGTGGAAAGCAATCAATTAAGCTTTCCACTTCCTCTCCTGTCAGTCAGGAGAGGAACTCATTCATTTGGGGGTTTACTGTGAGGCTGCAGCATTAGCTGCGGTCCCTGCAGTAAACATTAACCCTTTCTGAAGGATTACACCGTGGGACCTGACTGTGCATGGGATAGGTAAGAATAATTTTGCTTTTTTATTTTATTTTTATTACAGGAAATGGTTTTTGCAGTAAAATAAAAGATGGTCAAAAACATGTATCTTTATTTCATTAAAATGATTTTTAATTAAAGTGTGTGTGTTTTATTTTTATTTCATGCAATAGGATTAATAATTGATAGTTGTCTAATTGACAGCTCTCAATTATTAACCTGGCTTAAGGTCACCTTTCAATAGTAAGGTGGCTTTAACCCCATATTAACCCATTCGCCACCGCTACAGGGCAATAAGAATAGACGGGCAAAGTGCCAGAAAGGTCGAATCTAATTATAGATTTGTCTTTTCTGGGGTGTCTGGGGGCAGATGTTAGTAGCCAGGGGGGGGCCAAAAATAATGGTCCCGCTCTGAGCTATTATTATCTGCCCCCACTCGCTGGCTTTGTCTGTCTGGTTGCGAAAATAGGGCGGGAGCCCACGCATTTTTTTTCAACAATTTTACACCTCATATATATATATACATGTCATTGAATTTGTGACACATATATATATATATTTATAGTTCATACACTTCTACATAGTATAATAGCCGCTAATTCAATTGCCGGCTTTTGTGAAAATGCAGAACCCGACATGAAATGACACATGGTTTACATAGAGTTAACCATGTAATTTCAAGTTGTTTGATCTATTGTTTTCACTAACAATTACATGTGTGTATGTGTGCAAAATTTCACACCTGTAGGGGTTAATTAAAGGTGTAAATTCGTAGCAAAAAAGTCCGTTTTTTTTACAACGAATTTACACCTTTAATTAACCCCTACAGGTGTGAAATTTTGCACACATACACTCATGTAATTGTGCAAATCAGATATCAAACTACATGAAAAGACATGGTTAACTCTATGTAAACCAAGTGTCATTTCATGTCGGGTGCTTCTGTCTTTTCACAAAAGCCGGCTTTACCCGGCAATTGAATCAGAGGCTATTTTACTATGTAGAAGTGTATAAACTATAAATATATGTATATATATATGTCACAATGACATGTATATATATATATATATATATATATATATATATATGTATTCTATGTGTGTATATTTAGTGTTTACAAGGAAAGAAAGAGTTTTTTTTAGTTACGATATTTCTGTCCCATAGACTTGCATTGGATTTCCGGTATCGGAATCGGGTATCAGCGATACTTTTGGGGTATCGGCGATACCCATTCCGATCCGATACTTCTTGATATCGGAAAGTATCGCTCAACCCTAGTCAAGACTATTAGAAACTGAGCAGTACATTATTTCTGCAGTGCAGGGTGATAGTCATACTGTATAACATTGGGCACCCTACTGTAGGGCACCTATAATTAGACTCTGCATGGTATGGGTATATAGTCATTTCGGCAGCATGCTCACATTTTTTGCAAATCGTTGAAGTATCATTCTTTACAATTCTGCTGCATTAAAGGGTTATTTTCATTTTTAAATATGAGAAGAAATTAAGCAAGCTTACAATTTACCTACTATTTCTCTCTGCCTCCATTCTCCTTCTATGGCCGGTGTCACACTTGCGTGTGTGATGCGAGAAACTCGTGCGAGTCTCTCGCATCAATACCCGGCACTGCCGCCGGCACTCGCACCAGAGTGTGCGGCTGCATAGAAATACGTGCAGCTGCACACTCCGGTCACGAGTGCCGGCGACAGTGCCGGGTATTGATGCGAGAGACTCGTGCGAGTTTCTGAGTGACCGGTTACTTAAATAAGGAGTGCGAGCCGCTAGCAGGATCTATGCTTTAGAACGTGTAAGTGCCGATATGAAGCTGATCAGTTCACTGGATCAGTAGCACTGTGCTTCTGCCATACTGTAGAGGGAAAGCTGCCTCTGCTTGCAGCACGCTAGAGAACTCAGATAGGATTGGCAGCGCGACTATGCTGCTGGTTCAGACTGTCAATCTACGGGATCACACTGCCCCTGCCAAACAGGAAGTCTGGAGTCAGAGGAGTGGCGAGCTTCTGAAGAGAGGAGCTGAGACAACCCCTGCTGCAGAGGGCAAGCTGCCTCTGCTTGCATTATGCTAGGGAACTCAGATAGGACTGGCAGCGCAACTATGCTTCTGGTTCAAACTGTCTATCTATGGGATCACACTGCCTCCATCAAACAGGAAGTCTGGAGTCAGAGGAGTGGTGAGCTTCTGAAGAGAGGAGCTGAGACAACCCCTGCTGTGGAGGGAGAGCTGCCTCTGCTTGCAGCATGGAAGAGCACTCGGATTGAATCAGCAACACAACTACAGTATGCCGCTGGTTTAAACTGTCAAATAGGAAATTGCAAAGAAGGGGAGTGGTGAGATTATGAAGGAAGAAGATGGGACAACTCTGTTAAGTCTCTTCAAAGTAGTGTCAGTTTCCTTTACCTATACATCAATGGTCACAGTCAACACTACTCAGGAGACCATTCGTCGCGCTCATCAGGAGCATGCCAGAAGTTGTAGGGAGGTCATACAGCATACCTCCCAACTTTTGAAGACAGGAAAGAGGGTTAAAGGCTGCGGCGCGCTTTGCGCGCCGCTGCAAATTTTAGGCCACGCCCCGACCACACCCATTTCACAACTAATCACACCCATATCCTCGCCCCAAGCGTACCCATTTAGCACTGCTGATCACACTGACTGGTAATGAGGGCACAGTGGCTGGTACTGAGGAAAAGAAAGAAAGAGCAGCGAGAGAGAAAGAACAAACAGAGAAAGAAAGAGAGGAAAGAAAGAAAAGAGAGAGAGAAAGAAAGAACAGAGAGAAAAAAGAACAGAGAGCAAGAAGGAAAGAACAGAGAGCGAGAAAGACTAGAGAGAGAAAGAAAGACTAGAGAGAGAGCCAGAGGCGTAGCTAGGGTTTTGGTTTAGTGGGGGCGAAACTTCTGAGTGGGCCCCTAATCAGAGAACCTCAGCAAATGACCGCGCTGTTGCCAAAAATAATCTATATATAAAAAGACCAATATTGATATTACCGCCATATGGTGTGTGGTAAATAATACCAGTCCTACAGAACATATAATAGATTACAGCACAGGTATAGATAATGACTTACCGCTGATGTTCTTTCTAATGGAATTGTTCACTTTTCATGTCTTTTCCATCTGGCCCAGACCGACATGACGACTTCTCCAGCCAGGACTCGACTGCAGAGATTACAACAAAGACACGTTTCACTTCTCATATTTTTAGCACTGTCACGGTCACCAATTGGACTATTCTCAACCTGCACAAACTCCTCATCCTGCTGATACCCCAATACTGAGCCGCTGCTGCCATATGTGTCCCTATTTCTGCACCTGATACCCCAATACTGAGCCGCTGCTGCCATATGTGTCCCTATTTCTGCACCTGATACCCCAATACTGAGCCGCTGCTGCCGTATGTGTCCCTATTACTGCACCTGATACCCCAATACTGAGCTGCTGCTGCCGTATGTGTCCCTATTACTGCACCTGCTGTGTGGTTCTGTGTGATCTCTAAATTCTAAAGCACCCCTCTAGAATATAGTAATGCCGGGTGCAAGTGCCCTAGAAAACAGTGCCCACATTTTGTCCCCTAGACTGTAATAATGCCCTGTGTGCCCCTTTGACAGTCACAGTAACCCGAGTTCCCCTATAACAATAAGTGTCCACTTTACATTTAATAATGTCCCAAGTCTCTGTGGGACCCGCACCACAATTGTGGTTTACCAGGGCAATGGGGTACCCAGAGCCGAGCCCATGGAAGTCTATGGGGTTGTCACGGATAGCGGTGGCTCGGTCTGTGGCCCTGGCGGTCCGGCGTTAAAGGGGTTTATTTACAGGGGATTTGGTAGATAACAGTTCGTGACGCCACCTGTAGTTGTCTGATCACTAAGACCAGCGCTGCTGTAGATCTCTGAGGGGATGTTGTGGCAGCTAGATGACGGGTCCCCCACAGGTGGGACTGGTCCCTCAAAGTCTATGGTATTAATGATGTAGGGTGCAAATAAATGAATCAGTCTCACACCATCCAGCGTCTTTCCATACCTTTTACTTGTCAGATGTTTAGGCAGGTCCCAGGGAGGCTGGTCGGGGTGGAGAATGTGCTTTGAGATAACAGCTGAACAGGTTAGAGGCCTCCTTAACTTTCCATATAACGAATCCAACCTGCATAAAGCTAAGTCCACTCAAAAACTCCAGCTAATTCTGTAGCTGTACTGCCCGGTCAGCATAGTGGTCGGAGCCTTCCAAGTGATGGAACTAGGTTCTTGCTTTTGTCGTGCACTGACTCAAAGTCCCTATTCCACCTGACCCCTGTTACGTACCGACAATAGGCTTGTTCCTGTGACCTGAAGTCCAGCGAACCTCTGGTTTTTCTTATCACCACGCCTGAAGCTGTAGCGACACTTCGGTCCCCAGTGACCGGGTAAATTGTGCAGGTAATTCTATACCTAAGGCACCTCTCTGTTTCTTTCCACTGCGCCCTTCGCCCTGTTCGCGCTTTTAACATAAGCACTCCACACTTCCTAGGATGGTACAAGTCAATCCTTCCTTACTTCTTCCTTGGAGCTCGCTGACAGATTCTCAGTATTCTCCTAGTTCAGGAATACATCGACTGAACTTCACTGTCCTTGGGACAGGCGACTGAAGTTTCTGCTGCTAACTCTTCTTTCCATCCAACTGTCTCCGTCTGTCTGACTTTAGCTCACACAGAGCTCTGACAGGAATGCAATCCGATCTCCTCTCCTCCTGCACAGACTGCACACTGACTAACCGCTCTCTCTGCTGTCCGAAGACAGGAAACTGACTGACTGACTTCTGCTGCATGTCACTAGCTTATATACCCTATGGGTGTGTCCAAGTGTGTGATGGAGTGAATGGATATCAAGCATTAAACTGTTACCTCTCCGCACATCCTCCAGGGTTTTATGTGTGCCTTACACACCAGGGCTACACATTCCCCCTTGGTAAAATACAGCACTCCCGGGCTGTGAAATACAAAAAGAAAGACATTTTGTTTTGCATTTAAACATTAACATTTAACTCATCCCATCAGGGAGGTACGAAACACTTGAACGTTACATTATGTACAGTAAGAAAATACAAGAGAAGACACATCAATACGTTTGCAATATTCTTGTGAAGGACCCGCACCAAACCTTCAACGTGGGTCCTGGGTGGGCTGCAGGACTTCTGAATGCAGACCTCACTCAGTGCCACACCATACGGGTTTTCTGTTCAGAGGTAGTTGTGGTGGTTTCATGTAAAACCAAGGTAATGCACCTTAGTGCAGCTATTTACAAGATACAGTTTTTGGGCTGGCTCAGTCCTCAGCCACGCAGTTCATTATGAGGCACATTTTCAACTAATTCACATTATATCAGATTCTGTTTACTCAACTAGAGTATCCCCTATAAACTTGGTGCAAATATGCAACTACTTATCACATAAATACCATAAAATGCAAAAACTCTCTTTTTCTGCTTACCCAGCCGGGTATTCTATTTTTGGCAAAATATGTAAACATTACATACTCATATCAAAGGTGCAAATTATTTTCACTTTTATGAACTTATATACATATTGAATGTGGTAAACCCTGTCTGGGTCCTACCAGTCTTTATTATTTACTAATTTCAGTGACGTCTTCCACACCGGGTGCTGGAACGACGCGATGATCCTTAGATCTCATGACAAACAAGTCGTGACTTGCTATCAACGTTTGTGTCGCCACAGTCCTCGTGCGAACCACTGGGGGCGCAACGGGTATCTCGTCTTACAAGATACTGATGGCATCGCTGCTGGTGCCACCACGTCCGGCGGTATAATTTGTGATTTGAACGGGGTTGCGGGTTGCGATTTGGTGCGAGGCACTGGCAGAGCAGAATATGCCGGGGGCGCTTCAAACTGCAATGGACATTCAGGGGACGATGCCAGGGCACGGCCTGGTGCAGCGGGAGCTCGGGACTGTGACGCGCTGGCAATGGTGACGTTACCTGCGTCAGGGACGGGGTCACGGACGATTGTGACATTCAGGGCATACCATCCCTTCATACCCCAGTGCCGTGTGTAGGTGACTATGTCCCCATTAACCAGGTCCCTTCCCGGATGGCCTTGTGGTAGATGGGACTCTACGTCGCGTCGGCTCACAAATACCCTGGGTAAAGTCCCGTTCCCGGATAAAACCCCAGCCCTTGCGGAACTGGAATTCGGTGACGCACCCCTGACGTCGTGGTTCCCTCCGGGTACCTTTATCGCGGCGAACGGTCTCCTTGTCCGCGATGAGCTCTGCATGCTGCCGCTGTCGGTTACGCTGGGCCTCCTGTTCTTCCTCCTGTCGGCGTTGCTGTTCCTCCTGACGTTGCTGCCACGCACTTTCCCATTTTACGGCATATGCGACGTCATCAAGACGCTCCATCGCGTCCCAGTCGACCTCCGGCAGCGACGGACAGGATCCCTCCGGTGTCCCTTCCGGGGAACAATCATCTGCTGCGGCCTCCTGGCCGGGCGGGCGTTCCGGAACGGGCTGGACCTCCGCAACCTCCTTCGCCTCCACCGCTCCATCGGTGGGATCAGGGTCGGTACTTTTGGGGGTAGCCTCCGGTCGTCCTTTAGCCTTTAGCAGCAGGGCCTTTGGAAGGTCGAGCCATGGAGTGAGGTCGGTGGTGTCGGTGGGAGATAACACTGCGTCCCACAGCAGCCGCTGTTTCTGGGTACGCCAATGTCTCTCGGTTTCCTTCATTTCAGCTTGTCGCCTCAGCAATCTCTTTAGTTCGTTATTCTTTCTTTGATCTCCAGCAACATCATCTGAAGGTCCCGGACTGAGGATAGGTCCGGCTCCGGTAGCAGCTTGGCTGGGGAACGGGGCCTAGGCTCCTCCGCTTCCCCGCACAACTGCTCACATCCTGCCTCCATCTCACTCCAAGTCCGTCTCTGGTACTTTTCCAGAACAGTCTGGTCTCTTCCGTGGAGGCGGGGTTTGCGTCTCCTCCTCTTCGCAGGGAAGGTGAAGAGGAGGCGGATCTCTTTTGCTGTAGGGCAGGATCGCATATTGTAATAACACTTGGAGAGGGCGGCCATTTCTTTCGCGCCACAGGGGGGTACACGCCCACCTTCTTCTCCAGCGCCTCAGGGCACCAACTTGGCGGTAAAAATGGCGGTATTTGGCGCCAAACTACAGCAACAGTCTTTTTCACCAAAACACTTCACAGGCACACAGGGCTCACAATGCTGCAAGTTTCGAATCCTGTTCGTGACGCCAAGTTGTGGGACCCGCACCACAATTGTGGTTTACCAGGGCAATGGGGTACCCAGAGCCGAGCACATGGAAGTCTATGGGGTTGTCACGGATAGCGGTGGCTCGGTCTGTGGCCCTGGCGGTCCGGCGTTAAAGGGGTTTATTTACAGGGGATTTGGTAGATAACAGTTCGTGACGCCACCTGTAGTTGTCTGATCACTAAGACCAGCGCTGCTGTAGATCTCTGAGGGGATGTTGTGGCAGCTAGATGACGGGTCCCCCACAGGTGGGACTGGTCCCTCAAAGTCTATGGTATTAATGATGTAGGGTGCAAATAAATGAATCAGTCTCACACCATCCAGCGTCTTTCCATACCTTTTACTTGTCAGATGTTTAGGCAGGTCCCAGGGAGGCTGGTCGGGGTGGAGAATGTGCTTTGAGATAACAGCTGAACAGGTTAGAGGCATCCTTAACTTTCCATATAACGAGTCCAACCTGCATAAAGCTAAGTCCACTCAAAAACTCCAGCTAATTCTGTAGCTGTACTGCCCGGTCAGCATAGTGGTCGGAGCCTTCCAAGTGATGGAACTAGGTTCTTGCTTTTGTCGTGCACTGACTCAAAGTCCCTATTCCACCTGACCCCTGTTACGTACCGACAATAGGCTTGTTCCTGTGACCTGAAGTCCAGCGAACCTCTGGTTTTTCTTATCACCACGCCTGAAGCTGTAGCGACACTTCGGTCCCCAGTGACCGGGTAAATTGTGCAGGTAATTCTATACCTAAGGCACCTCTCTGTTTCTTTCCACTGCGCCCTTCGCCCTGTTCGCGCTTTTAACATAAGCACTCCACACTTCCTAGGATGGTACAAGTCAATCCTTCCTTACTTCTTCCTTGGAGCTCGCTGACAGATTCTCAGTATTCTCCTAGTTCAGGAATACATCGACTGAACTTCACTGTCCTTGGGACAGGCGACTGAAGTTTCTGCTGCTAACTCTTCTTTCCATCCAACTGTCTCCGTCTGTCTGACTTTAGCTCACACAGAGCTCTGACAGGAATGCAATCCGATCTCCTCTCCTCCTGCACAGACTGCACACTGACTAACCGCTCTCTCTGCTGTCCGAAGACAGGAAACTGACTGACTGACTTCTGCTGCATGTCACTAGCTTATATGTGTAGCCCTGGTGGTAGGCACACGCAGTACCCTGGAGAGTGTGTGGCGAGACAGCAGTTTAATGCTAAATATTCATTCACTCGACATATACTAGACACACCCTTAGGGTAGTGGAGTTTACTCTTGAGGGAGTGGTCAAGGTATGTGTTGGAGTGATTTTGGAGTCTAGTTCCTGTCTTCGGACAGTGAGGACGTGTGGAGTGAGTGTCTAGACTTCAGAGAGAGAAGACGTCTGGAGGGAGGAAGGAGTCTAGCCTGCTTTATCATCAGTTCATATCGTGGAGTCTGGTATAGGTGTTTGAATTCACCTTAGTCTAGTCAGAGCTGTATCACCTCCTCAGCATACACTGAAGGAAAGAAGAAGTTTTAGTACAGAAAGTCTTCAGCATCCCTGTCTAAAGGACGGTATCAGGTTCAGAGACGTGCTCCTGCCTGTTGATAACTGAGCATCTGTAGCTAACTTTGAAGTAAGGAAAAGAAAGAAGTGACTGCTCGACCCTTGGCTAGTGTGAGTGCTTATGTTACCAGCGTGGACAAGGCGAAAGGCAAAGTGGATTTATTGGATTAGTGCTTACGGATTGAAGAAGTCCAGCACATTGCACCCGGTCACTGGGGACCGAAGGGTCACTGTTGTTTCAAGCACAGTGATAAGAAAACCAGGAATCTACCGGACCCTAGGTCGCGGCAGACAGCCCCTTATAGTCAGTACGTAACTGGGGTCAGGGGGAGTGAAGACTTTGGAGTCTCTGCAGGACAAAACAAGAATTCAGCTCCTTCACAGGAAGGCTCCTAACACTAAGCTGACTGGGCAGGTACAGCTATAGATTAGCTGGAGATTTTGAGGGAACTACGCTTCAGGCTGGTTGTACTCGTTGTATTGGAAGTAAAGGAGGCCCCTAACTTGTCCAGCTGCTGTCTCAAGATACACTCTCCTTGGATCAGCCTCCCTGGGACCTGCCTGAACATCTTACAAGTAAAGGTATGGAAAGACGATGACCGTGTGAGACTGTGTTCTTTATCTGCACCCGACTTCACAAATCCCATAGACTTTGAGGGACCAGTCCCACCTGTAGGGGACCCGACATCTAGCTGCATCACCATCCCCTCAGAGATCTACAGCAGCGCTGGTACTAATTACCAGAATACTACAGGTGGCGTCACGAACTGTATATAAACCTATCCCCTGTAAATATTCCCCCCAACATACGCCAGACCGCCAGGGCCACAGACCGAGCCACAGCTACCTGTGACAAAAATCCCATAGACTTCCATGGGCTCGGCTCTGAGTACCCCATTGCCCTGGTAACCCACAATTGTGGTGGCGGGTCGACACAAAAACTTGGCGTCACGAACAGGATGCGAAACTCGCAGAATTGCGAGCCCTGTGTGCCTAAGGAATTGTTTTTGTGAAAAAGGACTGTTTTCACTTTTGGCGCCAAAATCGCCATTTTTGTCGCCATATTCGCGCCCTCAGGCGCTGGAGAAGAAGGTGGGCGTACCTTCGTGGGCGTCTACCCCCCTGTGGCGCGAAGAAAATGCCGGCCTTCTCAAAGTGCTATTACAATATGCGATCCTGCCCTACAGCAAAGGAGGTCCGCCTCCTCTTCACCTTCCCTGCGAGGAGGAAGAGACGCAAACCCCACCTCCACGGAAGAGACCGGATGTCTCCGGAGAAAAGAAGAGAAAATCTTCTGGAACATCATGGAAGCAGGACGTGTGCAGCCGAGCGGGGAAGCGGAGGAAGGCAGGCCCCGTGCCCCAGCCAAGCTGCCACCATCACAGGAGTCTTCTGTGATCCTGCACCTGCAACAGGCGTTGCTAGAGATAAGAGAAGAAAATGCACGCCTGAAGAAGATGGTCCAGCACCAACCTGGCTTTGAAGAAATCGAGAGACGCCGGCGTGCCCTGGAACAGCGGAGGCTGTGGGACACGGTGATCTCTCCCCTCAACGAACCCCCACGATTCCAGATACCGAAGAGTCTGCTGCCCAAGGCGAAGGAGCAACCGGAGGCTGCCCCCGAAAGTACCGATCCCGATCCCACCGGTGAAGCGGTGGAAGCGAAGGAGGTTGAGGAGGTACAGCCAATCCCGGAACGCCCGCCCGGCCAAGAGGCCGCAGCAGATGATCGGTCCCCGGCAGGGACACCGGAGGGGTCCTGTCCGTCACTACCAGATGTGGACTGGGACGAAATGGCGCGCCTGGATGACGTCGCTTATACCGCCCAGTGGGAACAGGAATGGCAGAGTCGTGAGGAGAAGAAGAGGCGCCAGCAGGAGGAAGAGCGGGAAACTCAGAGGAACCGTCAGCGACAATTTGCCGAGCTGATCGCGGACAAAGAGACTGTCCGGAGAGATAAAGGTACTCTGAGGGAACCGCGGCGGCAGGGGTGTGTGACCGAGTTCCAGCTCCGGAAGGGCTGGGGCTTTATCCGTGAACCGGGCCTCTACCCAGCGGTCTTCGTCAGCAGGCGTGACGTAGAATCCCACCTGCCGCAAGGCCATCCCGGGAGGGACTTAGCAAATGGAGATATCGTCACATATACGCGGCACTGGGGAATGAAGGGGTGGTATGCCCTTAACGTCACCGTCGTCCGTGACCCCGTCCCAGACGCAGGTACCGTCACCATTACCGCAGCGTCCCCGTTTCCAGCTCAAGCAGTAACCGGCCGTGCCCCAGCATCGCCCCCTGCAAAGTCATCGCAACTAGCGACCCAGAGTTCATCGCAAATTAAAGCCACCGCTACATCGCAACATGCGACCCAGTCGCAATCGCAATCCCTAACGCGGTCCATATCGCTAACTGTGATTGAGACGCAATCGGTGTCACGTGAAGAAAATGTATCCGTTGCGCCCCTAGAGGTTCGCACCAGAACTGTGGCGACCCAGACCCTGATCGCAGCACATGATTTGCTAGTCTTGGGATCTAGGGCCCATTGCGTTGTTCCAGCCCCCGGGGTGGAAAAAGTAGTGGAAAGTGTATTTGCAGAAAATGAATAAGATAGTGAAGAATTGGTGAGATCCCTATCGGGTCTACCAAAAGTAAAAAGTTTGAAATGTTTTGTAAAGTTTTGCACAATTTATATAGTGAATATATATATTTCTACTGTAGAATGCCCGGCTGGGTAAATGGTAAATGGTAAATGGTAAATGATAAATGATAAATGGTAAATAGTAACCAGAAAAAGTTTATGCACTTTGATATTATATAATATGTCTTAGGTTTTACATTGGACTTGGAGGTTAAGGACTATGCTAACCCAGAACTTACTTGTAAATAGTTGCGCTTCGGTGCTTTCTCTTGGTTTTACATAAACCATTACAACTACCTCTGAAAACAAAACCCGTGTGGTGTGGCACTGAGTGAGGTCTGCAATTGGACGTCCTGCAGCCCACCCGGGACCTACGTTGAAGGTTTGGTGCGGGTCCTTCACAAGTATCTTGTATATTTATTGAATGCTATTTAATATTTGTATTTTTCTATAAAGTTTGCAACGTTCAAGATATTCTCACCTCCCGGATGGGAAGATGTTATTGTTTAATGTTTATTGCATAAACAAAATGTCTCTTTTGTATTTTACAGCCCGGGAGTGCTGTCTTTTACCATGGGGGAATGTGTAGCCCTGGTGGTAGGCACACGCAGTACCCTGGAGAGTGTGTGGCGAGACAGCAGTTTAATGCTAAATATTCATTCACTCGACATATACTAGACACACCCTTAGGGTAGTGGAGTTTACTCTTGAGGGAGTGGTCAAGGTATGTGTTGGAGTGATTTTGGAGTCTAGTTCCTGTCTTCGGACAGTGAGGACGTGTGGAGTGAGTGTCTAGACTTCAGAGAGAGAAGACGTCTGGAGGGAGGAAGGAGTCTAGCCTGCTTTATCATCAGTTCATATCGTGGAGTCTGGTATAGGTGTTTGAATTCACCTTAGTCTAGTCAGAGCTGTATCACCTCCTCAGCATACACTGAAGGAAAGAAGAAGTTTTAGTACAGAAAGTCTTCAGCATCCCTGTCTAAAGGACGGTATCAGGTTCAGAGACGTGCTCCTGCCTGTTGATAACTGAGCATCTGTAGCTAACTTTGAAGTAAGGAAAAGAAAGAAGTGACTGCTCGACCCTTGGCTAGTGTGAGTGCTTATGTTACCAGCGTGGACAAGGCGAAAGGCAAAGTGGATTTATTGGATTAGTGCTTACGGATTGAAGAAGTCCAGCACATTGCACCCGGTCACTGGGGACCGAAGGGTCACTGTTGTTTCAAGCACAGTGATAAGAAAACCAGGAATCTACCGGACCCTAGGTCGCGGCAGACAGCCCCTTATAGTCAGTACGTAACTGGGGTCAGGGGGAGTGAAGACTTTGGAGTCTCTGCAGGACAAAACAAGAATTCAGCTCCTTCACAGGAAGGCTCCTAACACTAAGCTGACTGGGCAGGTACAGCTATAGATTAGCTGGAGATTTTGAGGGAACTACGCTTCAGGCTGGTTGTACTCGTTGTATTGGAAGTAAAGGAGGCCCCTAACTTGTCCAGCTGCTGTCTCAAGATACACTCTCCTTGGATCAGCCTCCCTGGGACCTGCCTGAACATCTTACAAGTAAAGGTATGGAAAGACGATGACCGTGTGAGACTGTGTTCTTTATCTGCACCCGACTTCACAAATCCCATAGACTTTGAGGGACCAGTCCCACCTGTAGGGGACCCGACATCTAGCTGCATCACCATCCCCTCAGAGATCTACAGCAGCGCTGGTACTAATTACCAGAATACTACAGGTGGCGTCACGAACTGTATATAAACCTATCCCCTGTAAATATTCCCCCAACATACGCCAGACCGCCAGGGCCACAGACCGAGCCACAGCTACCTGTGACAAAAATCCCATAGACTTCCATGGGCTCGGCTCTGAGTACCCCATTGCCCTGGTAACCCACAATTGTGGTGGCGGGTCGACACATATATACCCTATGGGTGTGTCCAAGTGTGTGATGGAGTGAATGGATATCAAGCATTAAACTGTTACCTCTCCGCACATCCTCCAGGGTTTTATGTGTGCCTTACACACCAGGGCTACACATCTCCCCCTGTACATCTCCCCTATACACAGAATAATGCCCCTCACTGGATATATCTGACCCCTTAATGTCCCCAAACTATTTAATGGGTCCAACACTGTATGATGGCCCCTAGATAGCATCCATACAGCATAATACACCAGATAGTCCTCAATATAGTATAAAGCACCCCCATAGGCAGCCTCTATATTATAATAAACCCCCATAGGCAGAGTCTATAATATAATGCACCACCATAGGCAGCCGCTATATTATAATGCACCGCCATAGGCAGCCTCTGTAGTATAATGCATCCCCATAGGGAGTCTCTGTAGTATAATGCACCCCAATATGGAGCCTCTGTATTATAATGCACCCCCCATATACAGCCTCTGTAGTATAATGCACCCCCATTAAAAAAAAAAAAAAAAACAATACTCTCCTCCCGGCTCCTGTGCTGCTCACTGTTCTCCCTCTCAGCGTCTGACAGCGGGCGCGATGACGTCACCTGCTGGCACCCGCTGTCAGACGCTGAGATGCCGATACAGCTGGATGCTGATACAGCTGACCCTCCGATGACGGGTGGGGGGCCCACTGCTGGCAAAGGGCCCCCCCACCGCCTGTTCAGGCCCCATAGCTACAGTTACTGTAGCGTAGCTCCGGGTGTGCCCCCTCAGAGCGTGGGGCCCGGGGCCACCGCCCCCTCTGCCCCGCGACCTATCCTTTCAAATCAGGGCCCACCACGCTGGAGCTGGGGCCCACCGGAGGTTTCTCCGGTGTCCCGGTGGCTTAGTCCGACCCTGCTTGCCAGCCTGATTATACCAGGCCACAGCAGTCTGCTTATCTTGGCTGGTTAACAAAAATAGGGGATCCCCTCGAAAAAAATTGGCGTGGGGTCCCCCCATTTTTGTTAACCAGCCAGATGAAGCAGACTGCTGAGGCCTGGTTTTTCAGGCTGTTAAGGAGCCAAGATCCATGGACCTTGCCAGCCTGATAATACCAGGCCACAGCAGTCTGCATATCTTGGCTGGTTAACAAAAATAGGGGATCCTGTTGTGTTTCGGTAGCTGAGGAGTGCAGGCAAAAAAGGCAATACACCAGAGCAGTTGGAATCTATGAGATTGCAGTACCCTGACTAACCACAACAACTAGAGGCAGCCGTGGAGCGTTCCTACGTTGGTCCTAGACGCCTCGTCACAGCCTGAGAAACTAACTACACCTAAAGATAGAAATAGGAAAACTATCTGCCCCGGAGCAGAACCCCAAAGATAATAGAAAGCCCCCAAACATGTAATGGCGGTTAGACAAGAAGAAATACAGACACAGACAGAAAATAGTATGAGCAAACGTTGGGGCCCAAACTAACTAAATAGAAAAGGATAGGAAGGGTACTTACTGCAATCCCAGAAAACCCTGAAAAGCACCAACTCTACTAATTTCAAAAACACCTGAGATCACACGACCTCTACCACCTAAATTAGTTCTCTGGTGTAACAAAATCAAAACAGCAGCCACTGAAAAAAATGGAAAAAGCAAAGGTACAAACATCAGTGGCTGAACTAAACTGAGAGGGCAAAGACCCCCGGAGGGGACCCTGAAGGCCCCAAAGAAGTGCAAGACAAAATGCAAAAATCAAGCACAAAAACAAAAAGAAGAAAATGTCTTATCTGTTAGCAGGAGATGCAGACACGACACAGCAGGCTACAAAGGAAACAGTTAAAGTAAGACAGGAAATGTGGACCTAATGAAACACCCAAAAATAGGTCAATCAAATGTACTGTATTAAATAATAAATAAATGGTGAAACACAAATCCAGAAAGATGAGATGGCAGACCACCTGGAGAATAAGAACCACACTGCACACAGAAAGTGGAAAGGAGAGAGAGGAGCCAAGTTGGTGACTGCCAAATGAATATGTATAAATAATAATCAGCGACCAAATTGCAAAAAAATTATTATAAATTTTATTAAACAATGCTGTACAGAATATGGATATCAATATAAATATAAGAATTAAAAAACCAGAACATCTACCAAAACATAATTAAAGGCTTAGGATAATAACCCAGGAGTATAAAAATAAAAATATTGATCAAAAAAATACACAGTAATGTGATGTGTCCAATCCATCACTAAAAAACGTAAAAACTCAAGAAAATGTGTGTATATTTATATCAGTGTTTAAATGAATCAAATAATATATATGTGGAAATTAAACACAAATAGAGCATAAAAAGTGCCAATAATATAAATTGCTGTGCATATATTTAAAATAAAGGCACCAATAAAGAGTGCAATTAGCCTAATGTGCTAACATAACATGTGTGCAGACTTCTGAACACATGCAGCACCATGTAATAGTGATAACCATGCAACCACAGTGCTAAAATTTAAGACCAGTCAGTAACACCTGATTCCCAATCCTCACAATCTTCACAATCTTCACTGGACAGACCAGCACCGCTTGTAACCACCAGAGGGAGCCTCTGCTCAGAACTCAACCCAAGCCCACTCACAACAGTACCCCCCCTTGAGGAGGGGTCACCGAACCCTCATTTCAGCAACCAGGTCGGTCAGGATGAGTTCTATGGTACGCACGGATGAGTCTCCTAGCATGGATGTCTGAAGCAAACACCCAAGAATTGTCTTCCTGACCATAACCTCTCCACTTAACCAAATACTGGAGTTTCCGTCTAGAAAAACGAGAATCTAATATTTTCTCAACCACATACTCCAGATTGCCCTCAACCAAAACAGGGTCAGGAGGCACAGCAGCAGGAACCACTGGCTCAACAAACCTCTTCAACAAGGACTTGTGGAACACGTTATGGATCTTAAATGTCCCTGGAAGAAGCAAACGAAAAGAAACAGGATTAAGAATCTCTATGATCTTATAACGTCCAATGAACCTAGGCTTAAATTTAGGAGATGCTACTCTCATAGGAATATTTTTTGAGGACAACCAGACCAAGTCACCTACTTTAAACCGAGGACCATCAGTCCTATGCCGGTTAGCAAACCGCTGGGCCCTCTCCTGAGAGAGGGACAACCTCTCCACTACCTGGTCCCAAATCTGTTGCATACGCTCCACAACAGAGTCAACACCTGGACAGACAGAAGCCTCCATCTGTCCTGAAGAAAATCGAGGGTGAAACCCAGAATTACAGAAAAACGGAGACATCAAAGTGGCAGAGCTAGCCCTATTATTAAGAGCAAACTCAGTCAAAGGCAAAAAAGAGACCCAGTCATCCTGATCAGCAGACACAAAGCATCTTAGATAAGTCTCCAATGTCTGGTTTGTTCTCTCAGTTTGACCATTGGTCTGAGGATGAAATGCCGAGGAGAAAGACAATTGAACACCAAGTTTAGAACAAAAAGTCCTCCAAAATCTGGAAACAAACTGGACTCCTCTGTCAGACACTATGTTCTCAGGAATGCCATGTAAACAAACCACGTGCTGAAGGAATAACGGCACCAATTCAGAGGAGGAAGGCAACTTAGGTAATGGCACAAGATGTATCATCTTAGAAAACCTATCACAAATCACCCAGATGGCGGTCATTCTCTGAGAAACAGGAAGGTCGGAAATGAAATCCATAGAGATATGGGTCCATGGTCTCTTGGGCACAGGCAATGGCATCAACAAACCACTAGAGCGAGAGCAAGGCTTGGAGCGAGAGCAAGTCCCGCAGGACTGCACAAATTCCCTGACATCACGAGACAAGGTAGGCCACCAAAAGGACCGACTAACCAAGTCTCTGGTACCAAAAATTCCGGGATGCCCAGCCAACGCGGAACAATGAATCTCCGACATCACACTCTTTTCCACTGGTCCGGGACAAACAATTTTCCAACAGGGCAGCGCTCGGGCCTATCCTCCTGACACCCCTCCAGAGCAAGTCTCAAATTAGGTGAGATGGCGGAAAGAACTACACCCTCTTTCAAAATAACAGAAGGATCAGATAACTCAGGAGAGTCCGCAAGGAAGCTCCTCGAGAGGGCATCCGCCTTAACATTCTTAGTGCCAGGAAGAAAGGAAACCACAAAATTAAAACGTGTGAAAAACAAGGCCCACCTGGCCTGTCTAGGATTGAGTCGCTTGGCAGATTCCAGATAAACCAGATTCTTATGGTCAGTAAGGACTACCACCCGATGTTTGGCTCCCTCCAGCCAATGTCTCCACTCTTCAAAAGCCCACTTCATGGCCAATAACTCCCGATTACCCACGTCATAATTACGTTCAGTAGAAGAAAATTTTCGAGAGAAAAAGGCACAAGGGTTACTTTTAGAGGTCTCTGGATCTTTTTGGGACAAAACGGCACCTGCCCCAATTTCAGAGGCATCAACCTCCACCTGAAATGGCAGAGAAACATCAGGCTGCCGTAGAACAGGAGCAGAAGTGAATCTCTGCTTAAGTTCCTGAAATGCAGAGACTGCCTCAGGAGGCCAATTCACCACATCATAACCTTTTGGTCAAATCAGTTAATGGTTTAACAATAACCGAGAAATTACCAATAAATTTACGATAAAAATTGACAAAACCCAAAAATCTTTGAAGAGCCTTTAATGAAGTAGGTTGGACCCAATCACAGATGGCCTGAACCTTGACCGGGTCCATTTCAATAACAGATGGGGACAAAATGAATCCCAGAAATGAGATCCTCTGTACGCCAAAAAGACACTTTGATCCCTTCACATACAGAGCATTCTCTCTCAAAATCTGGAATACAGTTCGAACATGTTTCACATGAGAGTCATTAGAAAAAATCAAGATATCATCCAAATAAACAATCAGAAATTTATCCA
Organism: Oophaga sylvatica; assembly: GCA_033576555.1. Taxonomy (NCBI): domain Eukaryota; kingdom Metazoa; phylum Chordata; class Amphibia; order Anura; family Dendrobatidae; genus Oophaga; species Oophaga sylvatica. The sequence goes on along the minus strand of JARQOD010000002.1, from coordinate 51,091,752 downwards.
CAAAATCCTGAAAATGTCATTCATGAAGGACTGGAAGACAGATGGAGCATTAGTGAGCCCAAAGGGCATCACAAGGTACTCAAAATGCCCCTCCGGGGTATTGAATGCCGTCTTCCATTCATCCCCGTGCTTAATGCGAATAAGGTTATATGCCCCCCTGAGGTCAAGCTTGGTAAACCAAGTAGCGTTTTTCACCCTGGAAAACAGGTCAGAAATCAAGGGTAACGGGTATTGATATTTCACAGTAATATTGTTCAAGAGACGATAATCAATACACGGCCTTAATGAACCATCCTTTTTGGCCACAAAGAAAAAACCGGCACCTAAGGGTGAAGAGGATGGTCTGATATGACCCTTCTCCAATGACTCCTTGATATAAGACCGCATAGCGTCATGTTCAGGTACAGACAAGTTAAAAAGGCGACCTTTAGGGAATTTACTACCAGGCACTAATTCAATAGCGCAGTCATAGCTCCTATGGGGAGGTAAGGATGCAGATTTACTTTCGCTAAATACATCAGAAAAATCAATCAAAAAGTCAGGAACATCCTGAGCCTGGGGGGAGGCAGAAAAAACAGGAGTGTTGGTATTAACACATTGGCAGCCCCAACTGGTTACAGACACAGATTTCCAATCCAAAACAGGATTATGAGACTGTAACCAAGGGAAACCCAGTACGATAATATCATGCAGATTATACAGAACCAAAAATTTGCAGCACTCTTGATGATCAGGTTCAACCCTCATTATCACCTGAGTAGAGAACTGAGGTTTATTCTCAGCCAAAGGGGTAGAATCGATCCCCAGTAGGGGAATAGACTTCTGTAGGGGTATCTGTTGTGAATGGGTTTGAGATGAGTTCTGAGCAGAGGCTCCCTCTGGTGGTTACAAGCGGTACTAGTGAGGATTGTGAGGACTGGGAATCAGGTGTTACTGATTGGTCTTATATAAGGGAGTCATTTTCCATCAGGGTTGCCGGTGATCAATTGTTCTGGTCTGAATCCTTCTTTCCAGTTTCCCTTGTAGCCTGCTGTGTCGTGTCTGCATCTCCTGCTATCAGATAAGACAATTTCTTATTTTGTGTTTTTGCTATATTTTTGCATTTTGTCCTGCACTTCTGTGGGGGCCTTCAGGGTCCCCTCCGGGGGCTTTTGCCCTCTCAGTTTAGTCCAGCCACTGTGTTTTGTACTTTTGCTTTTTTCAGTTTTTTTTCAGTGGCTGCTGTTTTGTTTTTGTTACACCAGAGAACTAATTTAGGTGGTAGAGGTCGTGTGATCTCAGGTGATTTTGAAATTAGTAGAGTTGGTGTTTTTTCAGGGTTTTCTGAGATTGCAGTAAGTACCCTTCCTATCCTTTTCTATTTAGATAGTTTGGGCCCCAGCGTTTGCTCATACTATTTTCTTTCTGTGTCAGTATTTCCTCTTGTCTAACCGCCATTACATGTTTGGGGGCTTTCTATTATCTTTGGGGTTCTGCTCTGGGGCAGATAGCTTTCCTATTTCTATCTTTAGGTGTAGTTAGTTTCTCAGGCTGTGACGAGGCGTCTAGGACCAACGTAGGAACGCTCCACGGCTGCCTCTAGTTGTGGTGGTTAGTCAGGGTACTGCAATCTCATAGATTCCAACTGCTCTGGTGTATTTCCTTTTTTACCTGCACTCCTCAGCTACCGTAACATAACAGTATCACCGGACATAAAAATTGTATGGTACTCACAGAAGGGAAAAAATATTTTGAAGGAAGAAAAGTTGTCAGAGATATTTTTCTGTTTGTTGCATTTTTTTTTTTTTCCCTCTGTATCTCTGGGTGCTGGGGAGGATCTTTTCTCCCAATGGAGTTTGCACAGTTGTCTGGCCGTGTGGATCAGCTTGCCACTGAGGTTCAGAGTATTGCTGCATATCTTGCTAGGTTGCCTGTTGTGGAACCTAGGAACCCCATGCCAGATTTGTTTTTAGGGGATCGAGCTAAGTTTCAGAATTTCAAAAATAATTGTAAATTGTTTCTTGCCTTAAAATTAAGTCCTCAGGAAACGCAGCGAGCAGGTTCAAATTTCATTCTCTCCTGCGCGGCGATCTCAGGATGGGCTTTTTCCCTGATACCTGGGGATCCTGTTTTGAGTGATGTTGATGCATTTTTTCAGGCTTTGGGGTTATTGTCGATGAGCCTAATGTCACTGATCAGCTGAAAAAGCCTTGTTGGCATTAAATCAGGGGCTTGATGACGTGAGTTATACTGTCAGAGATTCCGTAGGTGGGCAGTCTGACCAAGTGGAATGACGACGCTTTGGCGGCCCTTTTCGGAAGGGTTGTCGGATAATGTAAAGGATGTTATGGTGGGATTCCCTGTCCCTCTGGTCTCAATGATTCTATGTCATTAGCGATTCAAATTGACAGACGTTTGCGTGAGGGAGAAGTATGCGTGGATGGTGTTGTCTTGTGAACCTGCTTCTGAATCCATGCAGTGTGTGGAGTGGTGTCTAGGGCACGCGTCATGAGTTTCGAAGCGCAATGGGTTATGTTTCTACTTGGTGATGCCTCTCATGCTATTTCAGTCGCCCTAAGCGGGAAGACATTTTGCCGCTCAGTTGTCTTGGGTAGTGTTCAGACTAAGTTTTTATTAACTGTCACTCTGATATGCTCTCTGTCCTCATTTTCTGCTCAGGCTTTCGTTGATTCTGGAGCAGCTATTAACCTGTGGATTATGATTTTGTAAACGTTGTGGGTTTCCCTTGATACCCCTACAGAAGTCTTTTCTTTATGGGGGATCGATGCTCACCCCTTTGGCTGAGAATAAACCCCAGTTTTTACTCAGGTGATAATGAGGGTTGAACCTGATCACCAGGAGTGCTGCAAATTTTTGGTTCTTATAATCTGCATGACATAATGTGCGGGGTTTCCCTGGTTACAGTCTCTAATCCTGTTTTGGATTGGGAAAATCTGTGTCTGTAACCAGTGGGGCTGCCAACGTGTTATACCAACACTCCTGTTTTTTCTGCCTCCCCCCAGGCTGAGGATGTTCCTGACTTTTTGTTTGATTTTTTGATGTGTTTAGCGAAAGTTAAATCTGCATCCTTACCTCCCCATAGGAGCTATGACTGCGCTATTGAATTAGTGCCAGGTAAGTAAATTCCCTAAAGGTCGCATTTTTAACTTGTCTGTACCTGAAACATGACGCTATGCGGTCTTTATCAAGGAATCATTGGGAAGGGTCATATCAGACCATCCTTTCACCCTTAGGTGCCGGTTTTTTCTTTGTGGCCAAAAAGATGGTTCATTAAGGCCGTGTATTGATTATCGTCTCTTGAACAATATTACTGTGAAATATCAATACCCGTTACCCTTGATTTTGAACCTGTTTTCCAGGGTGAAAAACGCTACGTGGTTTACCAAGCTTGACCTCAGGGGGGGTATAACCTTTTCGCATTAAGCACGGGGGATGAATGGAAGACGGCATTTAACACCCCTGAAGGGATTTTGAGTACCTGGTGATGCCCTTTGGGCTCACTAATGCTCCTTCCGTCTTCCAGTCCTTCATGAAATGACATTTCAGGGATTTGTGGACAAGTTTTGATTGTTTATTGGATGATATCTTGTATTTTTTTAATGACTGGGACTTCATGTGAAAACATGTTCGAACTGTATTCCAGATTTGAGAGGAATGCTCTGTATGTGAAGGGATCAAAGTGTCTTTTTGGCGTACAGAAGATCTCATTTTGGGATTCATTTTGTCCCCTTTGTTATTGAAAAGGACCCCGGGCAAGGTTAGGCCATCTGTGTTGGGTCCAATATTATTAAAGGTCTTAGAGATTTTTGGGTTTTGCCAATTTTT
>JARQOD010000002.1:51007445-51087827 GCA_033576555.1 Oophaga sylvatica | reverse complement strand
GAAGGTAGTGTAGGGAAAACCCTTTTCGCAACCAGAACTTTTTTACCCTCTTCACCGCCAAAAAAAATCATATTGCACCCGCAGATTTAAAATTGAAACATAAACATCGCCTTTACCCATCGGGGTTTTCCACTTCTGATACAGACATAAATAACCTTTGCTACCGTAGCCTTTCTTTCCCTACATTCCGGCACAACAAAATTGGACAATGCATTATTTTTTTTAAAGGGTTTTTTTTTTATCGTAATTATTGTGTCCATTTTGATGATCCATGCGGACATCCCCATACAGGTACAAAGTAACATTTTTTAACTTAAAAATTGAAATGTCTGTGACTGTCACATCAAAGGGAAAATGAGATAAAATGAGTGGATTAAAAATCCATTGTCTTCACTTGTTGGGGTTTAACAAGTTTTCCTTAACATTATTCAAAATACAAAAAGGGGTTTTTTATTTTAAATTACAACACATATTTTGTAAAATTTTTTTTTGGGTGGGTTTTGTTCCTTTTTTTGGCTCATATATGCGTTTTATTTTGCAGGTTTTTATTTTTATTTGAATTTGGGGAAAACATTGTACTTCGTACCGGTTAGCCATTAATAGAAAAAATTTACACTTGAATCCACATGGTTGATACCTTTGAAGGATAACTGAAAAGATGGTAACAAAATTTGAAAAGCTTTCGGGGCACTCCCCTTCACAGCAAAGACTAAAAACAAAAAATAAGCATCACATATTTCTATCACAACAGGACACGGGAAAAAGGCATGGGAAAAGACAATAATGACTGTACAAACGTCATTACAAGGGGGGTGAACATAATTTTTTAAAAGTTCCTAATAAGAAAAAGTTTATTCCCTATTGGGGTCTGTTTTTGTTTTAATCCCCCCCCGGAAGGCAGAGACGCGATTCCTTAATTGATATAGAATGACTAAACCCTTTTGGTCATTCTTCCATACTAACAGTAAAGGGGCATGATGAGCTTATATTTTTAAAACCCTTTTATCTTTGTCATATTTGAAGTTATATTTTAATACCATAATTCCATATCCATCATGCAAACCCGGGGGATACAAAAGTGTTTTGGCCCATAAATCCATTTTTTTTTGTCTTATCGTGTGGGGCTGATTTTTTATCCTTTTTCTTTTTTTTTGCCGGTCAACCCACTTGTCCCTCTCTCACTTGTCTTACCTTTTCCTGTGTCCTTTTTTGTACAAATAGGGATTTTCCCCTTTTTTTTTTAGTCTTGCCTATAAGAACCTGAGAGTCTCGAAAGCTTTTTAAATTTTTTCCGATTTTCAGTTACCATTAAAAAGGATCAACCACAGAGGACCCAAAATAAATATTTTTCTATTCTTTGGAATGAAATTCATCTTTTATTTGTCCTATAAAACTTCATTTATTCTTCTTTGAAACATACATTTCAATGGCCCGTAACAAGGCAATAAGTCAATTTTTTGCCTACACCCTCCTTGACCCTGGGCTTCAAAAAGGGCCCGTTGCTGCTCAAAGTGTTAATGCAATAAAACAATCGCTGATGTGTTTGTGGGGTTTTTAAGCCTGCTGTTCCCCTGCTGTTTCCCCGGGAAAAAAATTACTGCTGCTAACTAAACTTCAACTTTAAACGTCTCATACTAGGCCCGCCTACACCGCCTTGACCCTGGGGTTTTAAAACCCCCCGTTTCTGCTCAGAAGGTTAGATGCACAATGAAAAAAAATCGTGTTTGTTTTGGGGTTCAGTAACGCCTCTGTTCCCCCGCTGTGTGTCTGGCAAAAATTTTTGCTCAACTACAACTTCAACTTTTAAAAGTCTCATACTAGGCCTCTGCCCCCCCCCCCTTGACCCTGGGTTTTAAAAAAAGATTGCTGCTCAAAGTGTTAGAGCACAGAAAAACAAAGCTGATGTGTTTGTGGGTTTTAACGCCTGCTTTCCCCTCTGTGTGTCTGGCAAAAAAATTACTGCTGCTAACTACAACTTCAACTTTAAAATCTCATACTAGGCCTCTGCCACACCCCCTTGCCCTGGGTTAACAGCGCCCCTTGCTGCTCAAAGTTTAATGCACAGGAAAACAATCGCTGATGTGTTTGTGGGGGTTATAAAAACCTGCTGTTCCCCTGCTGTTGTCTGGCAAAAATTACTGCTGCTAACTACACTTAAAATTAAAAATCTCATACTGGCCTTGCCTACACCCCCCCTTACCCGGCTTCAACACGCCCCGTTTTTCCCCAAATGTTTTTATCACAGATGAAAACAACGCTGATGTGTTTTGGGGTTTTTAACGCCGCTGTTCCCCCCCCTGTGTGTCTGGCAAAAATTACTGCTGCTAACTACAACTTCAACTCAAACTCCTACTAGGGGCCCCTCCTACACCCTCCTTTTTCCTGGGGTCAACACGCCAATTTGCTCAGAAGTGTTTTAAGCACAGATGAAAACAATCGCGAGTGTTTTGGGGTTCATAACGCCTGCTGTTTTTCCCCCTGTGTGTCCGGCAAAAATTACTGCTACTACCTAATCATGGGAAAAAACCCACACCAAATGTCTAGTGCAAAAGGGATATGAGGCTACACCCGATTTCTAAGTTAAAACATTTAAAAAGTAAAATTTAAACCCCAAAAAAAATTATCTTGCCACAAATCTTAACAAAATAAATGTGCATATAATTTTAGATAGCACATTTTAAAACAAATGCAAAAAAAAAATCCACTTGCTTTAGATACGATGGTCAACCTTGTCACTCCAACTTAACAAAACAAAACACACATGATGACTCCAATGCTGCATGTTGAAGTGCATAAAATGGGTTGAACTTTTTCAACTGCTGATGCGAAGGTTATACTTAGTGTTCTTTTTTTTAAAAAAAAGCATGCAAGTAAATATAAAAATCCAAGTTGATTAAGGGGGGTGATGACAATTAATATTTTTCAAACAAGCTTAGAATTCCCTTCAAATTACTTATTTTTGGTCATTTTTTAAAAAAAACATATTTGATTAAAAGTTAACAGCCCATACATAAGGGGCCCTTTATGTAAACATGATAATCGCTTACAAAAACATGCATTACCTTGAAAGTCAAAGGGGTAGTCACAATAGCAAAAATTTCCTGTAAGTGGTTCTGAAAGAAAAACAACTTATAGAAAGTGAATGATATATATTTATCAACTGAATAGCGACATCTGTACAATTCATATAATACGACCTTTTAAAAAACAGCTGTGTCACACCCCCCACCGTTTTTTCTTGTAGCTTGTTTTTGAATAGGGCACATCGGTAGTTTCATCAAGGGCATGTTTACTGATAAGCAGTCATGACAACGCCTTGTGTTTTTTGTACCTTTTTAATAACGTGGACCGTGAATGTTAGTCTGCTCATAAGACGTACAGACCTCCAATACCCAACGCTCCAGCAGGAAGCCATCTGTGCGTCCAAACAGAGGGGGAACCATACATCACTAACCTTTTAAAAGCTAGATAAAAAAAAAGGATGAGTATAACGCACATTTTATTGGGTACGTATTACACGCCATTCACCATCTGGGCTATCATCTCATCTAATATACCTTACTACCTTTTCATTTTTGCAATCCACAGTCGGCATAAATATCTTTTCACTCTGCACACCTTTTTAAATTTCGTTTTTTAAATAAATTTGGCACTATTATCATATTACAGAGGAAATTTTAATTTTTTTTAAAAAAATTTTAGTTATATTATTCACCAAATGTAAAGTTTTTGAATGCCCCAAAAAAACTTGAATGCGATTATTTTTTAATCAGCCATTATTTCTCCCAAATAAAAATGGTGTACATACTGTTACTTCCCCATCTTTTAAAGGATTTTGTGTTACGTATCTTTATTTTTAAACCATAGCAATTTTTTAAAACCCTTTTTTAAAATTTTGGTTTGCTTTTTTTCAAAATGTTAATGTATGCTTTATGTTGTAAATTTTTAATTTACATAATTTTTTTTAAAAAATTAAATATCATCTATGGGGCTAAAGTTTTTATTTTCTCTGTTGGAGTAAGACATTTTTAATTGACACGTAACAAGAAAATACTTTTTATGATTTAAACTCCTCCTTGACCCCCGGGGTACAACACCGCCCCTTTTCCGAATCGTTACACAGTGAAACTTTTTTCCGTGTTACTGGGTTTAGAATGTCACTGTTCCCCTGCGTGTGAAGGCAAAAGTCCGCTGCCTCCCCCGTTCTCTTCTCCCTGGGGGCAAAAAACCCCCATTGTTGCTCGGAAGTGCGTTAACATGAACACTTGCTCCGTTTACTGGGGTTCAGTAATTCACTGTTCCCCTGCGTGTAACGCAAAAAAACCTCTGCCTCCACCCTGTCCTCTCATCCCCGGCACAACACCGCCGTTGTTGCTCAATCTGTTAACAGTGAACACTTGCCCGTGTTACTGGGGTTAGTAAGTCACTGTTCCCCTGCTGTGTGAACGGAAACATCCTGCTGCCTCCACCCGTTTTTTCTTTTTATCCCCCGGGGTACAAACACCGCCATTTTCTCGGAATGCGTTAGCACAGTGAACCTTGCCCTGTGTTACGGGTTCATAATGTCACTGTTCCCCTCTGGTGAACGCAAAAAGTCCTGTGCCTCCACCCTTCTCTTTTCAACCTGGGCACAAACGCCTTTTTGCCGGAAGTGCGTTAGCCAGGAACACTTCCCGTGTTACGGGGTTCAGTAATGTCAGCTGTTCCCCTGCTGTTGAACGCAAAAAAACCTGCTGCCCCACCATTTTTTTTCTCATCCCGGCTACAAAAACCGCCAGTTGTAGCTCGGAAGTGTTTACACAGTGAAAACTTTTTCCCCGTGTTACGGGTTTAAAAAAATCAGCTGTTCCCCGCGTGTGAAAAGGCAAAAAAAACCTGCGCCTCCACCCTTTCCTTCTCTCCCTGGCTAAACACCGCCATTGACTCGAAGTGCGTTAGCACAGTGAACACTTTTTCCCCGTGTTACTGGGGGGGTTAGAATGTCAGCTGTTCCCCGTGTGTGAACCAAAAGTCCTGCTGCCTCCACCCTTTCTCTTTTTATCCCCGGGGTACAACACCGCCGTTGTTGTCAAGGCTGTTTCACAGTGAACACTTGCTCCCGGTTACGGGGTTCAGTAAGTCAGCGTTCCCTGCTGTGTGAACGGGGAAAAATCCTGCTGCCTCCCCCCTGTTCTCTTCTCATCCCTGGCTACAACACCGCCATTGTTGTCGGAAAAGCTGTTGCACAGTGAACACTTCTCCTGTTTACGGGGTTAAAAGTCAGCGTTTCCCCACTGTTGAACGGCAAAAAGTCCTGCGCCTCCACCTGTTCCTTCTCATCCCTGGCTACAACACCGCCATTTAGCCGGAAGTGCTGTTTGCACGGACACTTGCCCTGTGTTACTGGGTTAGTAATGTCAGCTGTTCCCCGCTTGTGAAAGGGGAAAAATCCGCTGCCCCACCCTGTTCTCTTCTCACCCCCGGGGGACAACACCGCCATTTTTTTGCTCGAAGTGCTGTTAGCACAGTGAACACTTTTTCCTGTGTTACTGGGGTTCAGTAATGTCAGCTGTTCCCCTGCTGTGTGAACGGCAAAAAGTCCTGCTGCCTCCACCATGTTCTCTTCTCTTCTGGGCTACAACACCGCCAGTTGTTGCTCGGAAGTGTCATTGGCACGGGTACTCACTCCTGCCCAGACTGGTTACAGCACGCCACTGTTTTCCTCTCAGTGTAAACGTCACTTAGCCTCCAATAAGTTGTCCTGTCGTGTTGCGCCCGGGTTAGCCGACTCTATGGTGCTTGGAGTTTGGTGCTTCCTATGTGTGCTGCGGATATGCAAATAAAGGCTGTTTCCGTTGTGACAATAGGACAATCACCCACTGTAGTACTGTGGGATTCGGTAACTGCGGCCGGCTCGCGGCCCGTCATCTTAAATTTCCATGGGTAACTTCTGCTACCCGTCCGGGTTCCAGTACCGTCAGCTGTTCTCCGCAGTGCCTTTGGCCTAGGTGCCTCCATCTCGGTATCCGATTCCAGCAACACTGCTGGCCTTGGTATGCTTTGGAGCACAGGTACCTCCTGCTTAGTAACCGTGTCCCAGTAACGTAAGCTGTCCTCGGTTGTGCCATTGGCTCTTTTCCTTCTGCTGCCCCTCCGGTTCCAGCACAGTCAGCTGGTCCTCGTTACTTGCATTGGGTCTTGTACCTTCTGCTACCCGTCCGGTTCCAGTACCGTCAGCTGGTTCTCCGCATGCCCTTTGGCCTAGGGCCTCCATCTCGGTAAACCGAGTTCCAGCAAACGTCTGCTGGTCCTTGGTAGTGCTTTGGAGCACAGGTACCTCCTCTTAGTAACCGTGTCCCAGTAACGTCAGCTGGTCCTCGGGTTTTGCCATTGGCTCTTTTCCTTCTGCTGCCCCTCCGGGTTCCAGCACAGTCAGCTGGTCCTCGTTACTTGCATTGGCTCTTGTACCTTCTGCTACCCTCCGGGTTCCAGTACCGTCAGCTGGTTCTCCGTAGTGCCTTTGGCCTAGGTGCCTCCATCTCGGTTTTCCGTAGTTCCAGCAACGTCTCTGGTCCTTGGTAGTGCTTTGGGGCACAGTACCTCCTGCTTAGTAACCGTGTCCCATAACGTCAGCTGGTCCTCGTTGTGCCATTGGGGTCTTTTCCTTCTGCTGCCCCTCCGGGTTCCAGCACAGTCAGCTGGTCCTCGTTACTTGCATTGGCTCTTGTACCTTCTGCTACCCGTCCGGGTTCCAGTACCGTCAGCTGTTCTCCGCAGTGCCTTTGGCCTAGGTGCCTCCATCTCGGTATCCGAGTTCCAGCAACGTCTGCTGGTCCTTGGTAGTGCTTTGGAGCACAGTACCTCCTGCTTAGTAACCGTGTCCCATAACGTCAGCTGTCCTCGTTGTGCCATTGGCTCTTTTCCTTCTGCTCCCCTCCGGTTCCAGCACAGTCAGCTGGGCCTCGTTACTTGCATTGACTCTTGTACCTTCTGCTACATTTACAAATTGAAGATTTTTTCAATGCTTTTTTGGGTAATCACTCTGGATCTCCAACAATGAAGACGACGACCCTGATGACCACCCCGAAGAAGATGACGACCACAAGGACGACGAGCATCAAGCCAACCAGCCTAAACACCATCACAAAGAAGAAATAAAAGATTACCAAACAGGACTAAGAAGGTTAAGACAAACTGCAAGATACAGAACAAGAGACTTAAGAACAATAAGCAGAAGATCAAAAAGCAGAAGAACATGAAGTATAAGACCAAAATGAAGAGCAAAATATATGCTCTAAATTCTAAGCAGAAGAAGACTAAGCAGTGTATGGGGGTGAGTCCGTTCCTCCTCGTGGTGCCCCTGGAAAATGCCTGCTGCTGCAGGCTAAACTGAACACGGACAAATACTGTTGTAATTTAAATCTTTTGTGACAGCAAGAACAGAAGGATGAAAAATTCATACTTTGACAGATTACAAGTACAGGATTCTTTGTCACAAATAAGAATATGATGAAGAAGATGAAGTACAATATGAATAAGAATAATAGTTTAATAAGAAGAATATGAGTAATGTTAACAAAAAGATGAATAGCAAGAAGTTTAAGAAGAAGATAAAGAAGGTGAAGATGAAGAATAATTTGATGAAAAAGATGATGCTGCTGAAGATTATGAAGGAGAAAGTGTGTGAAAAGTTAAAAAGGTGAAGAGCATGGAAGTTGTGAAATATACATATTTGCCAAAATAGAAAAAACGTTAACAACATTGTCAATTTATTCGTCAATCCGAACATCTTTAAAAAAAATATATATATATATGCTATTCCATTTGATTGTGTTAAACATCTATGCCTTTAATGTCTCCTCAACCTTCCCCAATACATTCTACATTACTCTTTGTTGTTTTCCTTCATGTACAATTAACCAACAAGGCAAGAATGGGTTTTTTTTAATTCCGATATTTTGTTCCCATAGACTTACATGGGACTTCCGGTATCGGTATCGGTATCGCCGATATTTTAATGGTATCGGCGATACCATTCCGATTCCGATACTTTTGGATATCGGAAAGTATCGCTCAACCCTACACAGGACCCAAGTTCATCCTTAAAGAGGTTGTCCAGGATTTTAACATTTATGGCCTATCCTTAGGTGGGATGCGACACCCGGGACCCCCGCCCATCAGCTGTTCCTGGTGGCCATGGCTGTAACTGCTCAGTTGTGGCGCTTCTCAGCACAGCTCCATTGACCAGATAGTGGTAGCGGCCAGGTATTGCACTAATGATTTGAATAGAGGGCAGATGTGCAGTATCCGGCGGCTGCCACCATACAGACGAAGGAGCTGTGCAGATCAGCCCTGCAACTGAACAGTTCCAGATACTACCGTCACCGAGAACAGCTGATCGGCGGAGATGATGGGTGTTGCACCCCCACCGATCAGACATTGATGACCCATCCTAAAGATTGTCCATCAAGTCCCAGACAACCCCTTTAATGAGCGCTCCCCCATAACTTACGGTTTGCACTCACTGGTCTGGGATTAGCACCAGTGTAATGGTCTGAAGCTCCTGCTTTGGGCACTGACGTATCTTTTTCCGATAATGTGTAGCCCTGGTGTTAGGCACACGCAGTACCCTGGAGAGTGTGTGGCGAGACAGCAGTTTAATGCTAAATATTCATTCACTCAACATATACTAGACACACCCTTAGGGTAGTGGAGTTTACTCTTGAGGGAGTGGTCAAGGCGTATGTGTTAGAGTGATTTAGGGAGTCTAGTTCCTGTCTTCGGACAGAGAAGACGTCTGGAGTTTAGTTCCTGACTTCAGAGAGAGAAGACGTCTGGAGGGAGGAAGCAGTCCAGATTGCTCTATCATCAGTTCGGAAAGTGGAGTCTAGTATAGGTGCTTTAATTCACCTTAGCCTAGTCAGAGCTGTACCTCATCAGCATACACTGGAAGGAAAGAAGAAGTTTAGTGCAGAAAGTCTTCAGTATCCTGTCTAAAGGACGGTGTAAGGTTCAGAGACGTGCTCCTGCCTATTGATAACTGAGCATCTGTAACTAACTTTGAAGTGAAGGAAAAGAAAGAAGTGACTGCTCGACCCTTGGCTAGTGTGAGTGCTTATGTTACCAGCGAGGACAAGGCGAAAGGCACAGTGGTTTATTGGAATAGTGCTTACGGATTGAAGAAGTCCTGCACATTGCAACCGGTCACTGGGGACCGAAGGATCACTACTGTTTCAAGCATAGTGATAAGAAAACCAGGAATTTACCGGACCTTAGGTCGCGGCAAACAAGCCCCTTATAGTCAGTACGTAACTGGGGTCAGGGGGAGTGAAGACTTTGAATCAGTGCACGATAAGATAAGAATTCAGCTCCCTCGCAGGAAGGCTCCTAACACAAAGCTGACTGGGCGGTACAGCTATAGATTAGCTGGAGATATTGAGGGAACTACGCTTCAGGCTGGTTGTACTCATTGTATTGGAAGTAAAGGAGGCCCCTAACTTGTCCAGCTGCTGTCTCAAGATACACTCTCCTTGGATCAGCCTCCCTGGGACCTGCCTGAACATCTTACAGTAAAGGTATGGAAAGACGCTGACCGTGTGAGACTGTGTTATTTACCTGCACCCGACTTCACTAACTTCATAGACTTTGAGGGACCAGTCCCACCTGTAGGGACCTGTCATCTAGCTGCATCACCATCCCCTCAGAGATCTACAGCAGCGCTGGTACTAATTACCAGAAGACTACAGGTGGCGTCACGAACTGTATATAAACCTATCCCCTGTAAATATTCCCCCAACATACGCCAGACCGCCAGGGCCACAGACCGAGCCACAGCTACCTATGACAAACCCCATAGACTTACACGGGCTCGGCTCTGAGTACCCCATTGCCCTGGTAACCCACAATTGTGGTGGCGGGTCGACACAACTTGGCGTCACGAACAGGATGCGAAACTCGCAGAATTGCGAGCCCTGTGTGCCTAAGGAATTGTTTTTGTGAAAAAGGACTGTTTGCACTTTTGGCGCCAAAATCGCCATCTTTGTCGCCATATTCGCGCCCTCAGGCGCTGGAGAAGAAGGTGGGCGTACCTTCGTGGGCGTCTACCCCCCTGTGGCGCGAAGAAAATGCCTGCCCTCTCAAAGTGCTATTACAACATGCGATCCTGCCCTACAGCAAAGGAGGTCCGCCTCCTCTTCACCTTCCCTGCGAGGAGGAGGAGACGCAAACCCCACCTCCACGGAAGAGACCGGATGTCTCCGCAGGAAAAAAAAAAAAAAAGAATCTTCTGGAACATCATGGAAGCAGGACGTGTGCAGCCGAGCTGGGAAGCGGAGGAAGGCAGGCCCCGTGCCCCAGCCAAGCTGCCACCAGCATCGGAGTTATCTGTGGTCCTGCACCTGCAGCAGGCGTTGCTAGAGATTCGAGAAGAGAATGCACGCCTGAAGAAGATGGTCCAGCACCAACCTGGATTTGAAGAAATCGAGAGACGCCGGCGTACCCTGGAGCAGCGGAGGCTGTGGGACACGGTGATCTCTCCCCTCAACGACCCCCCACGATTCCAGATACCGAAGAGTCTGCTGCCCAAGGCGAAGGAGCAACCGGAGGCTGCCCCCGAAAGTACCGATCCCGATCCCACCGGTGAAGCGGTGGAAGCGAAGGAGGTTGAGGAGGTACAGCCAATCCCGGAACGCCCGCCCGGCCAAGAGGCCGCAGCAGATGATCGGTCCCCGGCAGGGACACCGGAGGGGTCCTGTCCGTCACTACCAGATGTGGACTGGGACGAAATGGCGCGCCTGGATGACGTCGCCTATACCGCCCAGTGGGAACAGGAATGGCAGAGTCGTGAGGAGAAGAAGAAACGCCAGCAGGAGGAAGAGCGGGAAACTCAGCGGAACCGTCAGCGACAACATGCAGAGCTGATCGCGGACAAAGAGAGTGTCCGGAGAGATAAAGGTACCCTGAGGGAACCGCGGCGGCAGGGGTGTGTGACTGAGTTCCAGCTCCGGAAGGGCTGGGGCTTTATCCGTGAACCGGGCCTCTACCCAGGGGTCTTTGTCAGCAGGCGTGATGTAGAATCCCACCTACCGCAAGGCCATCCCGGGAGGGACTTAGCCAATGGAGACATCGTCACATATACACGGCATTGGGGAATGAAGGGATGGTATGCCCTTAACGTCGCCATCGTCCGTGACCCCGTCCCAGACGCAGGTAACGTCACCACTACCGCAGCGTCCCCGTCTCTAGATCAAGCAGTAACCGGCCGTGCCCCAGCATCGCCCCCTGCAAATTCATCGCAACTAGCGACCCAGAGTTCATCGCAAAAGAAAGTTATATCTTCATCGCAACATGCGACCCAGTCTCAATCGCAATCCATGACACGGTCCATATCGTTAACTGTGATTGAAACGCAATCGGTGTCACGTGAGGAGAATGTACCTGTTGCGCCCCTAGAGGTTCGCACAAGAACTGTGGCGACCCAGACCCTAATCGCAGCACATGATTTGCTAGTCCTGGGATCTAGGGCCCATTGCATTGTTCCAGCCCCCGGGGTGGAAAATGTATTGGAAAGTGTATTATTTGAAAATGAATAGATAGAAAAGGAGAATCGGTGAGATCCATATCGGGTCTACCATAAGTAGAAAGTTTGAAAATGTTTTATAAGTTTTTGCACAAGTTGAAAAGTACAACGTATATGATGCATATATATTTTGCTAACCGTAGAATGCCCGGCTGGGTAAATAGTAACCAGAAAAAGTTTTGCACTTTAGTATAATAATGTGATATTATATTTATGTCTTTGGTTTTACAATGGACTTGGAGGTTGAGGACTATGCCAACCCAGAACTTATTGTACATAGTTGCGCTTCGGTGCCTTATTTTGGTTTTACATAAACCAGCACAACTACCTCTGAAAACAAAACCCGTGTGGTGTGGCACTGAGTGAGGTCTGCAATCGGATGTCCTGCAGCCCACCCAGGACCTACGTTGAAGGTTTGGTGCGGGTCCTTCACAAGTATATTGTATATTTATTGAATGCTATTTAATACTTTTGTATTTCTATATAATGTTATTGTTCGCAACGTTCAAGATATCCTCACCTCCCGGATGGGACGAACCAATGTTAATTGTTTAATGTTTTCATGCATAAACAAAATGTCTCTTTTGTATTTTACAGCCCGGGAGTGCTGTCTTTTACCATGGGGGAATGTGTAGCCCTGGTGTTAGGCACACGCAGTACCCTGGAGAGTGTGTGGCGAGACAGCAGTTTAATGCTAAATATTCATTCACTCAACATATACTAGACACACCCTTAGGGTAGTGGAGTTTACTCTTGAGGGAGTGGTCAAGGCGTATGTGTTAGAGTGATTTAGGGAGTCTAGTTCCTGTCTTCGGACAGAGAAGACGTCTGGAGTTTAGTTCCTGACTTCAGAGAGAGAAGACGTCTGGAGGGAGGAAGCAGTCCAGATTGCTCTATCATCAGTTCGGAAAGTGGAGTCTAGTATAGGTGCTTTAATTCACCTTAGCCTAGTCAGAGCTGTACCTCATCAGCATACACTGGAAGGAAAGAAGAAGTTTAGTGCAGAAAGTCTTCAGTATCCTGTCTAAAGGACGGTGTAAGGTTCAGAGACGTGCTCCTGCCTATTGATAACTGAGCATCTGTAACTAACTTTGAAGTGAAGGAAAAGAAAGAAGTGACTGCTCGACCCTTGGCTAGTGTGAGTGCTTATGTTACCAGCGAGGACAAGGCGAAAGGCACAGTGGTTTATTGGAATAGTGCTTACGGATTGAAGAAGTCCTGCACATTGCAACCGGTCACTGGGGACCGAAGGATCACTACTGTTTCAAGCATAGTGATAAGAAAACCAGGAATTTACCGGACCTTAGGTCGCGGCAAACAAGCCCCTTATAGTCAGTACGTAACTGGGGTCAGGGGGAGTGAAGACTTTGAATCAGTGCACGATAAGATAAGAATTCAGCTCCCTCGCAGGAAGGCTCCTAACACAAAGCTGACTGGGCGGTACAGCTATAGATTAGCTGGAGATATTGAGGGAACTACGCTTCAGGCTGGTTGTACTCATTGTATTGGAAGTAAAGGAGGCCCCTAACTTGTCCAGCTGCTGTCTCAAGATACACTCTCCTTGGATCAGCCTCCCTGGGACCTGCCTGAACATCTTACAGTAAAGGTATGGAAAGACGCTGACCGTGTGAGACTGTGTTATTTACCTGCACCCGACTTCACTAACTTCATAGACTTTGAGGGACCAGTCCCACCTGTAGGGGACCTGTCATCTAGCTGCATCACCATCCCCTCAGAGATCTACAGCAGCGCTGGTACTAATTACCAGAAGACTACAGGTGGCGTCACGAACTGTATATAAACCTATCCCCTGTAAATATTCCCCCAACATACGCCAGACCGCCAGGGCCACAGACCGAGCCACAGCTACCTGTGACAAACCCCATAGACTTACACGGGCTCGGCTCTGAGTACCCCATTGCCCTGGTAACCCACAATTGTGGTGGCGGGTCGACACAATAGCCCAATACCTGGTTAGATAGGTGGACATGGCACTTAGGTAAAAGTTTTTTTTGATCACTTTCTGACTAGGCCTCATTTTCAGCATTGTACCGCCGCTGGTCTATCCTCTTTCTCAGTGATAAATGACTATAATTCATACAATCCTGTCCACTAACTCCTGGAATCATTATAATCAGAGAATATCACGTCTCGGGCTGCTCCCGTATTATGCGGCTGTCGGCTGGAACACAGAATGTGCTGGGACACGGCTGGTGAATCACTGCAAGATTACAGGGCATTTGGAAAATTGTGAGTATGGACGTTAATTAATGAAACTTGGAAGGTAGAATGGAGCTGACATTTGTCTCTCATAGTCACATTCATGGCTGTAATGTAATTAACCCTGTGTTGTGATACGTAGCATTACAGAATATTCTGCAGCAGTTTTAACAAGCAGAAATACATATATTTCCTAATGCCAGGAAGTCAAACGTACAATGTGTGAGATGGCTCTTTGGGATAATTGTCTCCCCAGTAGAAATGGTAACTGGTGTCAATGGACAAAACGAAGTTCTTTAGTCTAGTTGATAAGAGTATTGAAGCAGGACACGAGTAATGAAGCAGGACAAGCCAGAATTAGGGGATAGGATCAGAGGTGTAGCTACTGCTAGGCATTCAGCACGGGGGGGACGGGCAAAACTCATCTGAATAGATCTCTAGCTTTGGGAACCATGTTTTCTACTACATTTTCTTCTGGCCCAGACCGCCATGATGACATCTTCCAGCCACAACTCATATGCAGAATTACTACCGACTCCCCATCTATTCCCTACCTGCAAAAAAACCTCATCCTACTATTACACCAATGCTGAAATTGTTGCTGCCCTATTTGTCCCTTTTGCTTTATTTGCTGTGAGGCACAGAAAGCGTGCTCCCCTTAGTGTCCCACATAGTAATAATGCCCCCTGCTGTGCCCCTACTTAGGAATAATGTCTCCTTGGTGCCCTAGATGCTAAAATATTGTGCCCTCTTTATGCCCTTTACAAGGAATTATGCTTCCTGTGATTATTATAATACCCTGAGTATCCCCTTAACAATTATTAATGCCCCAAGTGCCCCGAAAAAGTAATAATGCCCCTCAGTGCCACACAAAAAGTAATAATGCCCCCTCAGTGCCACACAAAAAGTAATAATGCCCCCTCAGTGCCACACAAAAAGTAATAATGCCCCCTAAGTGCCACACAAAAAGTAATAATGCCCCCTAAGTGCCACACAAAAAGTAATAATGCCCCCTCAGTGCCACACAAAAAGTAATAATGCTCCCTGAACTCCTGCTTTACAATAATGCCCCTAAGTAAAAGTAATATTGCCCTCCGAGTTCTTCACATATATTAATAATGCCTCAAGACTCCACATATATTAATAATGCACCCTGACATCCCCCCACATAGAGTTATAGTGCCTCCTGACTCATCCCACATATAGTAATATATAATAAGGCAAAAAATGATACCAATCAGCAAGCTAAAATCATAGAATAAGTATTACATGGTCACTGTGGTTTCAGCAAACTGTACATCAATCAACAGTAGAAGAGAATATAAGAAAAATCAGCTTCTTTCTCCACTTTCTCAAACTGAACATGGACAAAACAGAATTCATCATCTTTCCCCCACCTCACTCTACCCCTTCACCAGACCTATCCATCAATGTCAATGGCTGCTCGCTTTCCCCAGTCCCACATGCTCGGTGCCTTGGGGTGATCATCGACTCTGCCCTCTCTTTCAAACCACATATCCAAGCCCTCGCCACTTCCTGCTGCCTCAAAATCAAAAATATTTCCCGGATCCGCTCATTCCTCAACCATGAAACCACAAAAACACTAGTGCATGCCCTTATCATCTCCCGCCTCGACTACTGCAACCTCCTACTGTCTGGCCTCCCCTCTAGCACTCTGGCACCACTCCAGTCCATCCTACACTCTGCTGCACGACTAATCCACCTGTCTTCCCGCTATTCCCCTGCCTCCCCACTATGCCAGGCCCTTCACTGGCTTCCTATTGCCCAGAGGCTCCAGTTCAAAACCTTAACCATGACATACAAAGCCATCCACAACCTTTCTCCCCCATACATCTGTGACATGGTCTCCCGCTACCTACCTACACGCAACCTTCGATCCTCTCAAGATCTCCTTCTCGACTCCCCCCTCATCTCTTCTTCCAACAACCGCATACAAGACTTCTCCCGGTCTTCCCCCATACTCTGGAACTCCCTGCCGCAAAACATCAGACTTTCACCAACAACGGAGACCTTCAAGAAAAACCTGAAGACCCACCTGTTCCGACAAGCCTACAACCTGCAATGATCCTCAGTCTACTGAACCATCGTACGACCAGCTCTACCCTTTCCTAGTGTATTCTCACCCATCCCTGCTGTCTGTGAGCCCTCGCGGGCAGGGTCCTCTCTCCTTCTGTACTTGTGTGTCCCTTGTCTCGCACATGTTTATTGTACCTGTCTATATTTTTCCCCTTTTCATATGTAAAGCGCCATGGAATAAATGGCGCTATATAAATGTATAATAATAATAATAATAACTTATGAGCCACTTCTTCCCGTGGATGATGATTCAGTATTTCATTTGCATCTTTTTTTTTTGTAGTTTTTGGTGGTTTTTGTCACTTTCCGTTTGCGCCTAATTCTTCCTTGCACATTTGTTAATGTCTATTTTAGGCGTTCGCCTGTTTCTTTTTATATGCGTTATTGCGGGAGTAGTTTGAAGTTTCCAGATTTTTTGGGCTGATTCATCAAGGTGCCCTTTTAAAAAAACTTGCAATTTTTTTCCCCCCAAATGTATTCCAGAGTGAATTTATCCATGCCAGTTCACTTGTCGTAAATTTTGCCCCATCTTAGGAAATGTGCTAAAAAGTCGGAAAGCATGTCAAAGGCAAAAGTAAAGACCAATTTTGACTTTGGGAAAAATTCATGACTCCGCGTGTGCCGTTTTGAAAGATTTGGCACAAATAATGACAACTTCCTATCACAAGACAAAAAAAAATGACTTAATAAAAACTCCACAAATGATTAATCAGGACCTTTTTTTGTGCAGCGGCTGCTGCTGTGTAGCTCTTCAACTGATCACATCTGCCGCTGCCAGCACCAGAAACAACTGATCGGCGGAGGTGGTGCCGTGTGTCGTACCCTCACCAATCTTACATTGATGACTTGTGTTAAGGGTAAGCCATCAATATAACCCCTTTAAGCTAATAGTTCTGCTTCATAAATGCCCATAACAATAGTTTATAGTCAATCCGTAAGATCATGTAGTAAATAAATGATTGTCGACTATGTGAAATCTGAAAAAAGCCCCGTACATTATACTCGCCACATTCTTACTGTCCAGGGCGCTTATAATATCACTTGTGATTGTTCACAATTAAGGATCGTAATTAATGACACACAGGATTACCTTGTTTGCCTTTGACTACTTGAAAAGCCGGGGAGCGGCCATGAACTGGAACTTGTCCGACTAGGTCAGAATTGGATCTGGTTCCACATTGTATCTAATCCCACGACAAGTTGTTCTGAGCCATAGAAACGGAATGTAGTAATGACGGAGGACGCCACAACAAACTCACCGCGGTGCTGAGCGATAATGGAAGCTTTATTCTGTTGTGGTGAAGGTTGTGAAACTCTGTGCACGTGAGATGAGACCGGTGGGCGTCATAACTTGGTGACAAATTGAAAAATAAGCAATAAATCAATGTCTATGTAGCAAAAGACAACAGGGCGGTGCCGATCAAAACATAAAAAGTAGTTTATTGGAAGAGTTCATATAGCAGCGGATGATGCTCAGAGGTGTACCGCCATATCATTCTGTGAATTTAGAGTGGTGAAAACAAATGGCTTCCTATCCACAGGATAGGTGATAACTTGTCAATTGGTGGGGGTCCGACTCCGACCGCTAGGACCTTCACCCATCAGTAGATCATTAGAATGGAGCAGCGGTGAAAAAGCCCATCAGCCACTCCATTAATTCCCATGGGGCAGATGAGTGCTGCACTTGGCTTTTTCCAGCAGCGCGATTGAGAATGATTAGAGCGGCAGCCGGGCGTCTGACCTACCCCCCTCCATTATATAGCCGCAAGACGCAGTAATGCAGAGCAAAATGGAAAAGAGCACTGGAGGGATTTTTAAAGTATAATAATTTTTCACCCTAGGCTTATACGCTAGTCAATACGTTTTCCCAGTTTTTTGTGGCAAAATTAGGGGGGTCGGTTTATACACAGGTCGGCTTATACATGAGTATATACGGTATTTAACTTTTTTGAGCAAGTGACGGGATCCCTTTAACCATTTATACACAGGACTGTGAATAATGGCTTCAAAACACACTTCCGTGCAGCAAAGTGTTGTGAATGGGTTTGAGATGAGTTCTGAGCAGAGCCTCCCTCTGGTGGTTACAAGCGGTACTAGTGAGGATTGTGAGGACTGGGAATCAGGTGTTACTGATTGGTCTTATGTAAGGGAGTCATTTTCCCATCAGGGTTGCCGGTGATCAATTGTTCTGGTCTGAATCCTTCTTTCCAGTTTCTCTTGTAGCCTGCTGTGTCGTGTCTGCTTCTCCTGCTATCAGATAAGACAATTTCTTATTTTGTGTTTTTGCTATATTTTTGCATTTTGTCCTGCACTTCTGTGGGGGCCTTCAGGGTCCCCTCCGGGGGCTTTTGCCCTCTCAGTTTAGTCCAGCCACTGTGTTTTGTACTTTTGCTTTTTCCAGTTTTTTTTCAGTGGCTGCTGTTTTGTTTTTGTTACACCAGAGAACTAATTTAGGTGGTAGAGGTCGTGTGATCTCAGGTGATTTTGAAATTAGTAGAGTTGGTGTTTTTTCAGGGTTTTCTGAGATTGCAGTAAGTACCCTTCCTGTCCTTTTCTATTTAGATAGTTTTGGCCCCAGCGTTTGCTCATACTATTTTCTTTCTGTGTCAGTATTTCCTCTTGTCTAACCGCCATTACATGTTTGGGGCTTTCTATTATCTTTGGGGTTCTGCTCCGGGGCAGATAGCTTTCCTATTTCTATCTTTAGGTGTAGTTAGTTTCTCAGGCTGTGACGAGGCGTCTAGGACCAACGTAGGAACGCTCCACGGCTGCCTCTAGTTGCGGTGGTTAGTCAGGGTACTGCAATCCCATAGATTCCAACTGCTCTGGTGTATTTCCTTTTTTACCTGCACTCCTCAGCTACCGTAACATAACAGTATCACCGGCCCTAAAAATTGTATGGTACTCACAGAAGGGAAAAAATATTTTGAAGGAAGAAAAGTTGTCAGAGATATTTTTCTGTTTGTTGCATTTTTTTTTTTTTTTCCCTCTGTATCTCTGGGTGCTGGGGAGGATCTTTTCTCCCAATGGAGTTTGCACAGTTGTCTGGCCGTGTGGATCAGCTTGCCACTGAGGTTCAGAGTATTGCTGCATATCTTGCTAGGTTGCCTGTTGTGGAACCTAGGATCCCCATGCCAGATTTGTTTTTAGGGGATCGAGCTAAGTTTCAGAATTTCAAAAATAATTGTAAATTGTTTCTTGCCTTAAAATCTAAGTCCTCAGGGAACGCAGCGCAGCAGGTTCAAATTATCATCTCTCTCCTGCGCGGCGATCCTCAGGATTGGGCTTTTTCCCTGATACCTGGGGATCCTGTTTTGAGTGATGTTGATGCATTTTTTCAGGCTTTGGGGTTATTGTACGATGAGCCTAATGTCACTGATCAAGCTGAAAAAGCCTTGTTGGCATTAAATCAGGGGCTTGATGACGCTGAGTTATACTGTCAGAGATTCCGTAGGTGGGCAGTCCTGACCAAGTGGAATGACGACGCTTTGGCGGCCCTTTTCCGGAAGGGTCTGTCGGATAATGTAAAGGATGTTATGGTGGGATTCCCTGTCCCCTCTGGTCTCAATGATTCTATGTCATTAGCGATTCAAATTGACAGACGTTTGCGTGAGCGGAGAAGTATGCGTGGAGTGGTGTTGCCTTGTGAGCCAGCTGCTGAGCCCATGCAGTGTGATGGAGTGGTGGTCTGGGCACAGCGTCATGAGTTTCGAAGGCGTAATGGGTTGTGTTTCTACTGTGGTGATGCCTCTCATGCTATTTCAGTCTGCCCTAAGCGGGGAAGACGTTTTGCACGCTCGGTTGTCTTGGGTAGTGTTCAGACTAAGTTTTTGTTAACTGTCACTCTGATATGCTCTCTGTCCTCATTTTCTGCTCAGGCTTTCGTTGATTCTGGAGCAGCTATTAACCTGATGGATTATGATTTTGCTAAACGTTGTGGGTTTCCCTTGATACCCCTACAGAAGTCTATTCCTTTACTGGGGATCGATTCTACCCTTTGGCTGAGAATAAACCCCAGTTTTCTACTCAGGTGATAATGAGGGTTGAACCTGATCACCAGGAGTGCTGCAAATTTTTGGTTCTATATAATCTGCATGACATTATAGTGCTGGGTTTCCCTTGGTTACAGTCTCATAATCCTGTTTTGGATTGGAAATCTGTGTCTGTAACCAGTTGGGGCTGCCAATGTGTTAATACCAACACTCCTGTTTTTTCTGCCTCCCCCCAGGCTGAGGATGTTCCTGACTTTTTGTTTGATTTTTCTGATGTGTTTAGCGAAAGTAAATCTGCATCCTTACCTCCCCATAGGAGCTATGACTGCACTATTGAATTAGTGCCAGGTAGTAAATTCCCTAAAGGTCGCCTTTTTAACTTGTCTGTACCTGAACATGACGCTATGCGGTCTTATATCAAGGAATCATTGGAGAAGGGTCATATCAGACCATCCTCTTCACCCTTAGGTGCCGGTTTTTTCTTTGTGGCCAAAAAAGATGGTTCATTAAGGCCGTGTATTGATTATCGTCTCTTGAACAATATTACTGTGAAATATCAATACCCGTTACCCTTGATTTCTGACTTGTTTTCCAGGGTGAAAAACGCTACTTGGTTTACCAAGCTTGACCTCAGGGGGGCGTATAACCTTATTCGCATTAAGCACGGGGATGAATGGAAGACGGCATTTAACACCCCTGAAGGGCATTTTGAGTACCTAGTGATGCCCTTTGGGCTCACTAATGCTCCTTCTGTCTTCCAGTCCTTCATGAATGACATTTTCAGGGATTTTGTGGACAAGTTTCTGATTGTTTATTTGGATGATATCTTGATTTTTTCTAATGACTGGGACTCTCATGTGAAACATGTTCGAACTGTATTCCAGATTTTGAGAGAGAATGCTCTGTATGTGAAGGGATCAAAGTGTCTTTTTGGCGTACAGAAGATCTCATTTCTGGGATTCATTTTGTCCCCATCTGTTATTGAAATGGACCCGGTCAAGGTTCAGGCCATCTGTGATTGGGTCCAACCTACTTCATTAAAGGCTCTTCAGAGATTTTTGGGTTTTGCCAATTTTTATCGTAAATTTATTGGTAATTTCTCGGTTATTGTTAAACCATTAACTGATTTGACCAGAAAGGGTTCTGATGTGGTGAATTGGCCTCCTGAGGCAGTCTCTGCGTTTCAGGAACTTAAGCAGAGATTCACTTCTGCTCCTGTTCTACGGCAGCCTGATGTTTCTCTGCCATTTCAGGTGGAGGTTGATGCCTCTGAAATTGGGGCAGGTGCCGTTTTGTCCCAAAAAGATCCAGAGACCTCTAAAAGTAACCCTTGTGCCTTTTTCTCTCGAAAATTTTCTCCTACTGAACGTAATTATGACGTGGGTAATCGGGAGTTATTGGCCATGAAGTGGGCTTTTGAAGAGTGGAGACATTGGCTGGAGGGAGCCAAACATCAGGTGGTGGTCCTTACGGACCATAAGAATCTGGTCTATCTGGAATCTGCCAAGCGACTCAATCCTAGACAGGCCAGGTGGGCCTTGTTTTTCACACGTTTTAATTTTGTGGTTTCCTTTCTTCCTGGCACTAAGAATGTTAAGGCGGATGCCCTCTCGAGGAGTTTCCTTGCGGACTCTCCTGAGCTATCTGATCCCTCTGTTATTTGAAGGAGGGTGTAGTTCTTTCCGCCATCTCGCCCAATTTGAGACTTGCTCTGGAGGGGTGTCAGGAGGATAGGCCCGAGCGCTGCCCTGTTGGAAAATTGTTTGTCCCGGACCAATGGAAAAAGAGTGTGATGTCTGAGATTCATTGTTCCGCATTGGCTGGGCATCCCGGAATTTTTGGTACCAGAGACTTGGTTAGTCGGTCCTTTTGGTGGCCTACCTTGTCTCGCGATGTCAGGGAATTTGTGCAGTCCTGCGGGACTTGCTCTCGCTCCAAGCCTTGCTCTCGCTCTAGTGGTTTGTTGATGCCATTGCCTGTGCCCAAGAGACCATGGACCCATATCTCTATGGATTTCATTTCCGATCTTCCTGTTTCTCAGAGAATGACCACCATCTGGGTAATTTGTGATAGGTTTTCCAAGATGATACATCTTGTGCCATTACCTAAGTTGCCTTCCTCCTCTGAATTGGTGCCGTTGTTCCTTCAGCACGTG
The DNA here is from genome assembly GCA_033576555.1 of Oophaga sylvatica. Taxonomy (NCBI): domain Eukaryota; kingdom Metazoa; phylum Chordata; class Amphibia; order Anura; family Dendrobatidae; genus Oophaga; species Oophaga sylvatica. The sequence continues at coordinate 51,065,806 of JARQOD010000002.1, read as the reverse complement.
GTTCGTTTACACGGCATTCCTGAGAACATTGTGTCTGACAGAGGAGTCCAGTTTGTTTCCAGATTTTGGAGGACTTTTTGTTCTAAACTGGGTGTTCAATTGTCTTTCTCCTTGGCATTTCATCCTCAGACCAATGGTCAAACTGAGAGAACAAACCAGACATTGGAGACTTATCTAAGATGCTTTGTGTCTGCTGATCAGGATGACTGGGTCTCTTTTTTGCCTTTGGCTGAGTTTGCTCTTAATAATAGGGCTAGCTCTGCCACTTTGATGTCTCCGTTTTTCTGTAATTCTGGGTTTCACCCTCGATTTTCTTCAGGACAGACGGAGGCTTCTGTCTGTCCAGGTGTTGACTCTGTTGTTGAGCGTATGCAGCAGATTTGGGACCAGGTAGTGGAGAGGTTGTCCCTCTCTCAGGAGAAGGCCCAGCGGTTTGCTAACCGGCATAGGACTGATGGTCCTCGGTTTAAAGTGGGGGACTTGGTCTGGTTGTCCTCAAAGAATATTCCTATGAGAGTAGCATCTCCTAAATTTAAGCCTAGGTTCATTGGACCTTATAAGATCATGGAGATTATTAATCCTGTTTCTTTTCGTTTGCTTCTTCCAGGGACATTTAAGATCCATAACGTGTTCCACAAGTCCTTGTTGAAGAGGTTTGTTGAGCCAGTGGTTCCTGCTGCTGTGCCTCCTGACCCTGTTTTGGTTGAGGGCAATCTGGAGTATGTGGTTGAGAAAATATTGGATTCTCGTTTTTCTAGACGAAGACTCCAGTATTTGGTTAAATGGAGAGGTTATGGTCAGGAAGACAATTCTTGGGTGTTTGCTTCGGACATCCATGCTAGGAGACTTATCCGTGCGTATCATAGAACTCATCCTGACCGACCTGGTTGCTCAAATGAGGGTTCGGTGACCCCTCCTCAAGGGGGGGTACTGTTGTGAATGGGTTTGAGATGAGTTCTGAGCAGAGCCTCCCTCTGGTGGTTACAAGCGGTACTAGTGAGGATTGTGAGGACTGGGAATCAGGTGTTACTGATTGGTCTTATGTAAGGGAGTCATTTTCCCATCAGGGTTGCCGGTGATCAATTGTTCTGGTCTGAATCCTTCTTTCCAGTTTCTCTTGTAGCCTGCTGTGTCGTGTCTGCTTCTGCTATCAGATAAGACAATTTCTTATTTTGTGTTTTTGCTATATTTTTGCATTTTGTCCTGCACTTCTGTGGGGGCCTTCAGGGTCCCCTCCGGGGGCTTTTGCCCTCTCAGTTTAGTCCAGCCAGTGTGTTTTGTACTTTTGCTTTTTCCAGTTTTTTTTCAGTGGCTGCTGTTTTGTTTTTGTTACACCAGAGAACTAATTTAGGTGGTAGAGGTCGTGTGATCTCAGGTGATTTTGAAATTAGTAGAGTTGGTGTTTTTTCAGGGTTTTCTGAGATTGCAGTAAGTACCCTTCCTATCCTTTTCTATTTAGATAGTTTGGGCCCCAGCGTTTGCTCATACTATTTTCTTTCTGTGTCAGTATTTCCTCTTGTCTAACCGCCATTACATGTTTGGGGGCTTTCTATTATCTTTGGGGTTCTGCTCCGGGGCAGATAGCTTTCCTATTTCTATCTTTAGGTGTAGTTAGTTTCTCAGGCTGTGACGAGGCGTCTAGGACCAACGTAGGAACGCTCCACGGCTGCCTCTAGTTGCGGTGGTTAGTCAGGGTACTGCAATCCCATAGATTCCAACTGCTCTGGTGTATTTCCTTTTTTACCTGCACTCCTCAGCTACCGTAACATAACAGCAAAGCTTATACAGCTAGCTGTAACAACCTTGTTACTTCACCTTTAAAGTGACTTTATACCAGAGAATACCAGTTGATTTATATGTGTTTCTATTGGTTAGAGCTTTGTTAATCTAATATAGAGCCCCAAATCCACTGCATAGCCTTAGATTCAAAAGCTAACACACTGACTTCCGGCAATCACCACTAGAGGGAGCTGAGTAGCTTACTGCATACTAGTTATACATTGCACTGAGTGAAATCATTGTCTGCAGTGAGCTCCCTCTAGTGGTGGTAAGTAGAATGGTATTTTCCTTTGGAATATTGTAGCAGAACTGACTGACTCTTACAGAGATAAATTACGAATAAATTAGCGCAAAATGTAGGACATAAAATTATAGCAATAATGACTGTAGAGCTGAACATGATGCTGTGCTCTGGCATCTGATTATGGCACTTTATACTAGAATGATACAGAGATATTGCTTGACTTATGGAACATTGGCCAAGTTGTCATTTTTATTAATCATGTTCTTTTTCGCTTTCACGGCTGAAAACATTGTAACCTGAGATACTAATGAAAGGACGTTGTTTCCCGGATGAGTGATGGTGGCGGACAATGACACGTACTGTGCTAACACTGCTGAATGGGAGCTCACATCCATCCTGGGAAAGTTAATGATGGAAGGATGAACTTTCACTGCAGACCTGGAGGTGGACGTCCTTCTTCAGTCTCTCGTGTCAGGAGACCCATTGTCCTCCACTTTGATCACAAAATATGTTTTCAGTTCAGAAACTCCTGATGCTTTTTCTTTTTTTTTTTTCTGTGATCCATAAATGAAAGACAGTCACTGGGAAACTCACTGAGAAACAAGCGTTTCCTTCCCTTTGAACCCAGTTCGGATAATAATAGTGCTCCGCTGTTTCCGAAAAAAAAAAAAATACAAAAAATAAAACTGCTGGCAGATAAAACAACTGCAAACGCTTTGAAGGTAAAGTGTTAAGCTTCGTAATAAACATGTCACGTTCTCCGTGTGATCGAGACGGACTATAAAACGGCACATTGCAAATAGAAACAATATACATATAATAAGCACCGACGTCGAGCCTGGCGGGATAACACATTCACGACCCGGTTGGGGCTCATTTTATCATTTTCTTCTCTTACATATATGGGGAGATGTTTTGGGAAACTTTATAGGATTTCAGTTAAAAGAATTTTATTATGAAGACATCTCCTGCAGTCTAAGTTCCCACAATTTGAGGAAGTTTTGACGGTGCAAATTTTCTGCTCCAAACAGCTAAATTTTTCTTGCTCTTTTTCATTGCAATTTTTACAGTTTTGTTTATATCCATTTTTATCACTGTTTTTGTCTTTTTGCTTTATTGTGTTTTAAATGAAAATGCTTTGTTTTGGAATCTTTATTGATACAATCATATGCAGATTTCATGCATTTTTAAGGCTGTGTTTCCACGGTCCGGATATGCAGCGCTTTGGATGCAGCGGAAACCCCGCTCAGCCCAAAGCACCGCCCCCTGTTGTACGCGCGGTGACACCGCATGTGCTCATTGAACACGAATGCGGAATCACCGCATCCTATCCATAAACTGGGTTATTTATCTTGCGGAGATGGAGCGTCTCCGCAAGATAGACATGCTGCACTCTGGAAAGAAGCGCTGCATGTCCGGATACGCAGGGCCGCCGGATGCGTCCCTGCACGCATAGTGGAGACGGGAATTCATAAAATCCCCTCCACTATGCTGTAACATATGCGTCCAATCCGCAGCAAATCCTGATGGTTTCCTGACCGTGGAAACATACCCTTACTGCATTTCCACTGCTGAAACCCAATAAAAAGGCATATACATTTTTTACCTGCAGATTTTCCTTCCCTCCATCAACTCTAAGGCTAAGTTCACACTGGGCGTTTGTCTTGCATTTTTTTTTTTCTGCAGCAAAACCTGAGTGCTTGGCAGAAAAGAAGCTTTTCCTGCGTTTTTCGTTGCATTTTTTGGTGCGTTTATTTTATGCTTTTTTCTATTCAATTCAGTGGGTGAAAACAGCTGAAAAAACACTGAAAGAAGTGACGTGCTCTATGTCCAAAAAGGCATGCAAAGCACAAAATACTGATGACAAAAAAACAAACTGTGTGCATGAAATTTCTGAACTCTCACAGACATAGCTGGTGCTGTCAAATGCAGCTGAAAATTAGCATTAAAAAACACCTTTAAAAAACACAGCAAAAACGCCCAGTATGAACTTAGCCTAAGACGAAAATCTTCAAATAAAACGCATATATAATACACTGTGTATGAAAATACTCAACGAAAAAAGACGCACCAAATACTCATTGGGGAAACTTTTTAGTCTTAAAGGTTTTTCCTTTTTCACAATTTAATACCCCAAAGGCTTGACATTGAAAATATCACATGACTTACCCCCTTCTACTTCATTGCTGCCTCTCCATTTCTCCCTGATGGTTTTTGTTGACATTATTTCAGTGATATCATGACTCCAGCATGTGACCACTGTAGCCAATCATTGGGCTCAAATTAGATGACACATGACATCTGAGGCCAGTTTTGTAGTAGTCATGTGCTGAAGTTGTCATGTCACCTCTGCGGCCATGTCAACAGATGCTGAGAGCAAGACAGAGGTGGATCTGAAGCTGGAAAGTAATGACTATTTAGTTTTTTTCAGTGAGATCAAGCCTTTGTGATATTACATTTTGAAACTCTCTTTAATATACATTGTGTATTGCACGTAGATTAATTTTATAGATTTGTCTACATGCTCCATCATAGAGGGGAGTTTTTTTGCTTTAGGGCTCATATAGATGACTGTTTTTTCGGTCCGAGTGTGACCCGGTAAAACATTGGAAATCACTGAGACCAATGTTATTCTATAGGGCAGTTCACATGTCAGATTTTTTTCCTTGGACTACGCCGTTCTGGAAAAAAATTGCTGCATGCCCGAGTTGGATCCAATATTTGCCATGCAAGTTAGTGTGTCTCGATGACTTCTGAGTGCAGAATGGAGAAAATGGAGAATTTTTTTCTCATCTGAGAGAATCGGATCACATTATGCTCACAATCAGAGTTTGATCAGAGTGTGATTTACATAATTGACCCCAATCTCTCAGACGCTTGTGGGATCCTAGACTAGAAAGAGCCGCTAGGTAAGAGAATCTCCTGCTCTGGAGATGGCTGCTGCAAGAAAGAAATACAGCTGCGCTAAATCTCCCCTGGTGCTCGGAGCTGACCGCCATGGTTTCCAGGGGCTCATTTCTAGTGCGCTAATGTCTTCATGAAATAGTCCTTTTAACCTATTTTTCTTTTAATGACTGTATGAGAAAAAGGAGGATATATCCTTATCAACTGAAGAAAAAAATGCAACATTTAATGGAACAGGGGGCACTTTTTTTCTGCAGGATTCCATACATTTTCCTATACTGTATGTAGCTCTGAATGAAATAGGAGGCATATAAACACCGATTCCCAGCCCCATGCAACTCAAAGTAGGGGGCTGATGTGTGGCCCAGCTATGTCAGGCACACATAATCCAGGAAAATGCACAGGAAGGTAACCGCAAAAGCTTGATATCCATTCACGTCACTCACACTTTCAGACACACCCATTAGGGGTATAAAAGGGAGTGACACGTAGCAATCAGTGTTCAGTCTTTCCAGACAGTCTGTGTAGGAGGGAGAGGAGTTCAGTCAAGCTCCGGGTGGCTCAGGAGTGAGTCATCCCAGTCAGTTTCCTGTCTTAGGACAGTGCAGTTCAGTGTCAGTCCAGTCTGGACTTGGAGGATACTGAGGGCTGCTCAGTGAGCTCTGGAGAAAGCTGACATTTCCATCAAAAGCTACAAGTGCTTATGTTAAGAGCGAGAGCAGGGCGAAGGGCGCAGTGGAGAAGGACAGAGAAGTGCTTCAGGTACCAGATTACCTGCACTAATTCACCGGACACCGGGGTCCGAAGCGTTGCTAGTGCTTCACGCCTAGTAACAAGAAAACCGGAGGCTTTCTGGACTACAAGTCGCAGAAGGTAGCCCTGAGCGCTGATACGTAAACGGAGTCAGGGGGAACAAGGACTTTTAGCAGGGCCCTGCATAGAGGGACTCTGTTCTCACCAACCAAAAGGCTCCACCACAATGTCAGCCGGGCTTGGCAGCTATTGAGTAAAGCTGGAGATTACAGAGTTAACTTCGCTTCATGCAAGTTTGGACTCAGATACATATGAAGTAAAGGAGGCTTCTAACCTGCTCAGCGGTTTCCCGAATGTGCATTCTCCACCCCGACCAGCTCCCCGGGACCTGCCTGAAACACCTACCAGTAAAGGTATGAAAAGAAGCTTCATTGTGTGTGATTGAATTCTTACTACACCCTGCATCATCATCATAGACTTCCAGGGACCCGTCTCACCTGTGGGAGACTTACCACCCAGCTGCCCCCATAACATCCCCTGTGAAGATCCTTATAGCAGCGCTGGTCCAATTGATCAGATACCACAGGTGGCGTCACGAACTACCTATCCTTATAATCCCCTGTAAATATCCCCCATTGCATGACCGCCAGGGCCACGGACCGAGTCCCGCTGCCAGTGACATCTCCCATGGAAATTAATGGGCTCGGCTCCGAGTACCCCATAGCCCTGGTATCCACACATGTGGTGCGCGTCATCTGAACTTGGCGTCACGAACAGGATGCGAAGCTTGCAATTGTGAGTCCTGTGTGCCTATTGAACTGTTTATTGCAGAAAAAGACTGTTTGCTGTATTTGGCGCCATTTTACCGCCATTTTTGCCGTCATATTCGCGCCCTAAGGCGCTGGTGAAGAAGGGGGGCGTACCTGAAAGAGCGCGCTGTTGCCTGGACATGCCCCCAACTTTGACGCGGCGGCAGGTCCTGTGGGAGCGGAAGTGGACGCTCTGACATCACAGCTCCAGCGACAAAGGTCCTGTCTCCACCGCTGTGAATGCGACGCTGCAGCCTTTGAAAGAGGTAGGCTCCGATTAAACAGGGGGGCACCAACATGTCGCAGCAACCGGCAGACGGATCGGCCCCCGCCGGTGGCCCCAATAGCCCACCGCTTGGCATTGTAGTGCAGGATGGAGGTGCGGGCCCCTCACCTGGTCCGGTGGTCCCGCTCATGCCCCTAACGCTCCCATACATGCCAGGAGCGAAGTGGCTCCCTCAGTACAGCGGCGAGCCAGACACCCTGCCAGGGTTTAAACGGAAAATATGTACCACCCTCAGACCAATGGCCTTTGTGAAAAGATGAATCACATTGTCATCGACTTACTGAAATCTGTACCACTGGAAGTGTGTGGCCCAGCTATGTAAGGCACACATAAAATACAGGAGAATGCACAGGAAGGTAATCGCAAAAGCTTGCTATTCATGCACTTCACTCACACTTTCAGACACACCCACTAGGGGTATAGGAGGTAGTGACACGTAGCAGAGCTGATTCAAGCTTCCTGTCTTAGGACAGTACAGACCATTCAAGTTTCCTGTCTGAGAAGAGCTCAGATCAGTGAGTTTCCTGTCTTCAGACAGTGCAGTTCAGTGCCAGTTCAGTCTGGACTTGGAGAGGAGAGAGGACTGAATCCTCGCAGAACTAGCGTAGCTCACCTGACAAAGAAGTGGAGGCTAGTACGGGTGAAGTGCATCATCCTAGCCTAGTCAGAGCTACCCTTAATCAGTACCTCAACAGAAGCAGAAACAAGGAGGAAACTGAGATCTGCTCAGCGAGCTCTGGAGAAAGCTGACATTTCCATCGAAAGCTACAAGTGCTTATGCAAAGAGCAAAAGCAGGGCGAAGGGCGCAGTGGAGAAGACATAGAGAAGTGCTTCAGGTATTGGATTGCCTGCACTAAATAACCGGACACCGGGGTCCGAAGCGTTGCTAGAGTTTCAAGCATAGTAACAAGATATTCGGAGGCATCTGGACTACAGGTCGCAGAGAGCAGCCCAAGCGCTGATACGTAACCGGAGATAGGGAAAACAGGAGTCTAGCCTGATCAGCAAATATAGACTTAGTTCTCTCAACATCTGCTAGTCAGAGCCATAGAAGTCTCCACCACAAAGTCGGCAGGGCTTGTCAGCTATTGAGAAAGCTGGAGATTGTAGAGTTAACTTCGCTTCATGCAAGTTTGGACTCTGAGATATACGAAGTAAAGGAGGCCTCTAACCTGCTCAGCGGTTACCCGAATGTGCATTCTCCACCCCGACCAGCTCCCCGGGATCTGCTTGAACCATCTACCAGTAAAAGGTATGAAAAGAAGCTGCATTGTGTGTGACTGAATTATTAACTACACCCTGCATCATCACCATAGACTTCCAGGGACCAGTCTCACCTGTGGGAGACTTACCACCCAGCTGCCCCATAACATCCCCTGTGAAAGTCCTTATAGCAGCGCTGGTCCAATTAACCAGATACCACAGGTGGCGTCACGAACTACCTATCCTTAAAATCCCCTGTAAATATTCCCCATTGCACGACCGCCAGGGCCACGGACCGAGCCACCGCTACCAGTGACAACTCCCATAGATTTCCATGGGCTCGGCTCCGAGTACCCCATTGCCCTGGTACTAAGTGCGACTCATCTTTGGCGTCACGAACAGGATGCGAAACTTGCAATTGTGAGTCCTGTGTGCCTATATTGAACTGTTTGGTGAAAAAGACTGTTTGCTGAGTTTGGCGCCAAATACCGCCATTTTACCGCCATATTGGCGCCCTGAGGCGCTGGTGAAGAAGGTGGGCGTGCATTCGTGGGCGTGTACCCCCCTGTAGCGCGAAAAATATGGCCGCCCTCTCCAAATGCTACTATAATGTGCGGTCCTGTCCCACTGCTAAAGAAATCCGCCTCCTCTTCATCCTCTATGCGAAGAGGAGGAGACGCAAATCCCGCCTCCACGGAAGAGACCAGATTGTTCCTATGGAAACTACAGTCTGGCCTGGGACGAGATGGCGGAAGGACAGGAGAATCTGTGCAGAGGACCGGAGGCATACCGGCCCTGCTCCCCTGAAGATGTACGGCCTGTGCCAGAGCTGTCCCCGGATCGGGACACTGACCCCGCCATACTGGAGCTGCGGAAGGAGAACGCGGAGCTAAGAAGGAAGCTCCAGAGTCATGCCGATTTAAAGGAGATGGAGAAACACTGGCGTGCCCAGACACAGCGGCTGCTGTGGGACGCAGTGTTCTCTCCCACAAGCATAACGCCGTCTCCTGATTTCCCAAAATTACTGCTGAAGAAGGCTGAGGGACGACCGGAGGCTGCCACCAAAAGTGCTGTACCTGATCCCACCGATGCGGAGGTGGAGGCGAAGGAGGCTGAGGAGGTTCTGCCCGGTCCGGAGTGCCAGTCAGGCCAGGAGGCCACAGCAGAGTACGGTTCCCCGGTAAGATCACCGGAGGGGTCCCAGCCATCATTGCCGGAAATCGACTGGGATGAGATGGAGCGTCTGGACGACGTGACTTACGACCTCCAGACCGGAAATGCCTGGCAGTACTGTGAGAGAGTGAGACAGCAGCAAGAGGAAGAAAGAAACATACAGCGGTCCCGACAAAAACAGCACGAGGAGTTCATCGCTGATAAAGAAACGGTCCGCCGAGACAAAGGTACCCGACGGGAACCGCGGCGGCAGGGGTGCGTTACTGAGTTTCAGCTCCGCAAGGGCTGGGGCTTTATCCGCGAGCCGGGCCTCTATGCAGGGGTCTTCGTGAGCCGCCGGGACGTGGAGTCCCACTTACCAATCGGTCATCCTGGGAGGGACCTGATAAATGGGGACATAGTGAGCTACACCCGTCACTGGGGTATGAAGGGGTGGTATGCCCTGAACGTCTCCATCGTCAGTGACCCCGTCCCCGACGCCGGTGCCGAAGCGTCTCAGTCCCGAGCTCCCACCGCACCAGGCCGTGCCCCGGCATCGCCCCCTGCATCGCAAACAGCGACCTGCTTTGCATCGCAAACGGTGACCTGCTCTGTATCGCAATCGGCGACCTACGCTGCATCGCAATCGGCGTCCTACAAAAAGAAAGAACCCGTTGGGTCCCCTATTAAAATGAGAACTGTGGCTACGCAAACGTTGATATCAGGCCATGACTTATTCGTAATGAGATCAAAAGAGCATCGCGTCGTTCCAGCCCCAGGAGTGGAAGACGTCATTGAGAGTTGTAAAAGTGAAGACCGGTAGGACCCAGACAGGGGTTTACCGTATCCAGGAATTGTAAAAAGTTTGAAGAAATTTTGCAGAGTTGCACTTTATTAATGTGAATGATGATGTTTTATATATTGAGTAGAATACCCGCTGGGTACAAGGAAAAAGAATTTAGAAAGTTAAAGAATAAATGTGATGATTGCTAGTTGCATAGACTACCCCGGTTGGTAAATACAGTTAAATTATAATGTGAATACTTGAAAATTGTATATATATATGTGTCTTTAACCATGCTCATGGACTGCGTGGCTGTGGACTGTGCCAGCCCAAGAACTTGTCTTGTAAATAGTTGCGCTACGGTGCCTTATCTTGGTTTTACATGAAACCTAACTACCACAACTACCTCTGAAGAAAAACCCGTATGGTGGGCCTAGAGTGAGGTCTGCAGTCAGAAGTCCTGCAGCCCACCCAGGACCCACGTGGGAGGTTTTTGGTGCGGGTCCTCCACAAGTATCCTGTATTTATGAGCATGTCTTGATATTTTGATACTTTTGTATTCTTCATTGTACAAATTGTAACGTTCAAGAAGTCTTACCTCCCGGATGGGATGAGTTAAAATGTTGTTGTTTAATGCAAAACAAAAATGTTTTTTCTTTTTCTCTTTTACAGCCCGGGAGTGCTGTGTTTAACCAAGGGGGGATGTGTGGCCCAGCTATGTAAGGCACACATAAAATCCAGGAGAATGCACAGGAAGGTAATCGCAAAAGCTTGCTATTCATGCACTTCACTCACACTTTCAGACACACCCACTAGGGGTATAGGAGGTAGTGACACGTAGCAGAGCTGATTCAAGCTTCCTGTCTTAGGACAGTACAGACCATTCAAGTTTCCTGTCTGAGAAGAGCTCAGATCAGTGAGCTTCCTGTCTTCAGACAGTGCAGTTCAGTGCCAGTTCAGTCTGGACTTGGAGAGGAGAGAGGACTGAATCCTCGCAGAGCTAGCGTAGCTCACCTGACAAAGAAGTGGAGGCTAGTACGGGTGAAGTGCATCATCCTAGCCTAGTCAGAGCTACCCTTAATCAGTACCTCAACAGAAGCAGAAACAAGGAGGAAACTGAGATCTGCTCAGCGAGCTCTGGAGAAAGCTGACATTTCCATCGAAAGCTACAAGTGCTTATGCAAAGAGCAAAAGCAGGGCGAAGGGCGCAGTGGAGAAGACATAGAGAAGTGCTTCAGGTATTGGATTGCCTGCACTAAATAGCCGGACACCGGGGTCCGAAGCGTTGCTAGAGTTTCAAGCATAGTAACAAGATACTCGGAGGCATCTGGACTACAGGTCGCAGAGAGCAGCCCAAGCGCTGATACGTAACCGGAGATAGGGAAAACAGGAGTCTAGCCTGATCAGCAAATATAGACTTAGTTCTCTCAACATCTGCTAGTCAGAGCCATAGAAGTCTCCACCACAAAGTCGGCCGGGCTTGTCAGCTATTGAGAAAGCTGGAGATTGTAGAGTTAACTTCACTTCATGCAAGTTTGGACTCTGAGATATACGAAGTAAAGGAGGCCTCTAACCTGCTCAGCGGTTACCCGAATGTGCATTCTCCACCCCGACCAGCTCCCCGGGATCTGCTTGAACCATCTACCAGTAAAAGGTATGAAAAGAAGCTGCATTGTGTGTGACTGAATTATTAACTACACCCTGCATCATCACCATAGACTTCCAGGGACCAGTCTCACCTGTGGGAGACTTACCACCCAGCTGCCCCATAACATCCCCTGTGAAAGTCCTTATAGCAGCGCTGGTCCAATTAACCAGATACCACAGGTGGCGTCACGAACTACCTATCCTTAAAATCCCCTGTAAATATTCCCCATTGCACGACCGCCAGGGCCACGGACCGAGCCACCGCTACCAGTGACAACTCCCATAGATTTCCATGGGCTCGGCTCCGAGTACCCCATAGCCTTGGTATCCACAATTGTGGTGCGTGGTCGGAACAGAAGAAAGAAATCGGTGGCCAGACTTGTTACCCGACCTGGTCGACTTGTACAACCACATACCAGTAAGTTCCACCAACTGCACTCCAGCCTACCTTATGAGAGCAAGACCGGGAAGGCTGCCAATGGATTTGGAGCTGGAGTGGTAGAACCAGAGGCTGATGACAGTGCTGAAGATTGGGACACAACTCGACAGGAACAGTACAGGAGAGTACAAGCCTGCGTGGAAGACAGTCTCAATAAAGAAAGAGAAAAGGCAAGAGAAGAACTATAACAAAAATGCTCCCGCTAAGCCTTTAATGCCTGGAGAAATTGTGCTAAAAAGAAAAAGAAGAATGCACAAATTGGATGATCAGTGGGAACAGGAGCCATATGTCGTGCAAAATTCCAATTTTGATAACAGAAAGACCTGTACCATCAGCAAGGATGGAGGAAAAACGACTGCAACTGTGTCTAGAGATCATCTAAAGTTGTGTCCTGGCCCATTAAAGCTTCGTGAGGAAGAACCTGTTGTCCTTCAGAAAGAAAATGATGAAGCGGTCATACATACGGATTTGGGAGATTTACCTGCGGATTGGCCCAGAATGGGAGAAGCTGTAATTATTCCTGTGCTGCAGTTTTATCAACCGCAAGAGGAGTCTCTACATCCAGTCATACCAATTGTGCCAGTTGAGCCAGTTCCAGAAGGACCTATTCCGGCAGACCCTCAACTATTGGGACCTCAACCAGAAGAACCCCAAGAAGCAGCACCACCAGCAATGGAGTCCCCTGGTGAAGCAGTACCGCATCGCCCAGTCGCTAGCATGCTTGCCAGGTCCCTAGAGAGGTGGAGTCGTATCTATAGTTTGCCGTTACGCAGAACAGATAGGCTAGAGACTACTATACCTGATGCTACCCCACGTAGGTCAGAACGTATCACTAAAGGAAGATTACCTATTCGTTATCAAGAGTAGTCCTAGTAAATTAGTTAGCCAGACCCAGACAGGGTTTACTGCATCTGAAGAATTGTATAAAGTTTTACAAAGAAGATTTTTGCACTTTAATAGAAGTTAAAGTATTAATGTGATTTCTATTGATATGTCTTGAAATGTGTCTTTTCTCATCCATGGACTGCGTGGCTGTGGACTGTGCCAGCCCAAAAACTTTCAATGTAAATAGTTTGCACTACAGTGCTACATCTTGGTTTTACACAAAGCCTTGAATTACCTCTGAAGAAAAACCCGTATGGTGTGGCCTAGAGTGAGGTCTGCAGTCAGAAGTCCTGCAGCCCACCCAGGACCCACGTGGGAGGTTTTTGGTGCGGGTCCTCCACAAGAATATTGTCTAGTATTTATGGAAATGTTTTGATACTTTGATACTTTTGTATTTTTCTAATGTACAAATTGTAACGTTCAAGAAGTCTTACCTCCCGGATGGGAAGAGTTAAAATGTTGTTGTTATATGCAAAACAAATATGTTTCTTTTCTCTTTTACAGCTCGGGAGTGCTGTGTTTAACCAAGGGGGGATGTGTGGCCCAGCTATGTAAGGCACACATAAAATCCAGGAGAATGCACAGGAAGGTAATCGCAAAAGCTTGATATCCATTCACGTCACTCACACTTTCAGACACACCCATTAGGGGTATAAAAGGGAGTGACACGTAGCAATCAGTGTTCAGTCTTTCCAGACAGTCTGTGTAGGAGGGAGAGGAGTTCAGTCAAGCTCCGGGTGGCTCAGGAGTGAGTCATCCCAGTCAGTTTCCTGTCTTAGGACAGTGCAGTTCAGTGTCAGTCCAGTCTGGACTTGGAGGATACTGAGGGCTGCTCAGTGAGCTCTGGAGAAAGCTGACATTTCCATCAAAAGCTACAAGTGCTTATGTTAAGAGCGAGAGCAGGGCGAAGGGCGCAGTGGAGAAGGACAGAGAAGTGCTTCAGGTACCAGATTACCTGCACTAATTCACCGGACACCGGGGTCCGAAGCGTTGCTAGTGCTTCACGCCTAGTAACAAGAAAACCGGAGGCTTTCTGGACTACAAGTCGCAGAAGGTAGCCCTGAGCGCTGATACGTAAACGGAGTCAGGGGGAACAAGGACTTTTAGCAGGGCCCTGCATAGAGGGACTCTGTTCTCACCAACCAAAAGGCTCCACCACAATGTCAGCCGGGCTTGGCAGCTATTGAGTAAAGCTGGAGATTACAGAGTTAACTTCGCTTCATGCAAGTTTGGACTCAGATACATATGAAGTAAAGGAGGCTTCTAACCTGCTCAGCGGTTTCCCGAATGTGCATTCTCCACCCTGACCAGCTCCCCGGGACCTGCCTGAAACACCTACCAGTAAAGGTATGAAAAGAAGCTTCATTGTGTGTGATTGAATTCTTACTACACCCTGCATCATCATCATAGACTTCCAGGGACCCGTCTCACCTGTGGGAGACTTACCACCCAGCTGCCCCCATAACATCCCCTGTGAAGATCCTTATAGCAGCGCTGGTCCAATTGATCAGATACCACAGGTGGCGTCACGAACTACCTATCCTTATAATCCCCTGTAAATATCCCCCATTGCATGACCGCCAGGGCCACGGACCGAGTCCCGCTGCCAGTGACATCTCCCATGGAAATTAATGGGCTCGGCTCCGAGTACCCCATAGCCCTGGTATCCACACATGTGGTGCGCGTCACTGACATACAACTGTACACATTGGCTATGGAAAAAATTACGAGTATGTATGGGTGCTTTCACACTTGCGTTTGAGCGACCTGCGCCTGTCTGCGCATGGCTGCCGCTAAGCTCCGCCCCCGGCCGTGCTTCTTCCCGGCGGCTCCGCCTATGGGCGCATAACGCCGTATGCGACTTGCGTACCCTATCTTTATCATTGGGTATGCAGGCCGTGTGCAGGTATGCGTTCGGCGGCGCATGCGTCCATTTGACGGTGCGCCGAGCGCACCAAAATGTTGCATGTTGCTTTTTGGTGCAGCGCCAAACGCATACCTGCGCATGGCCTGCGTACCCAATGCTAAAGATAGGGTACACAGGTCGCATGCGGTGCCATGGGCCCATAGGCGGAGCCGCCGGGAGGAGGCGTGGCTGGGGCGGAGCTTAGCGGCGGCCGTGCGCAGACAGGCGCAGGTCGCTCAAACGCAAGTGTGAAGCCAGCCTATGAGATGTGTGATTAGCTCCATAGACTATCATTAGCTCCAGGGACTGTGACATGTTAATAGAATAAGGAGCTAAAATGCTCAGATGTGGACACGATTTAGGTCACATGTTTTAATTGCATTTTTTACACTGAATGCGCTAATCCATATCCTTAAGGTTATGTGCACACACGTTGCGGATTCCTGTGCGGATTTTTCCATGCAGAATCTGCAGAATCACTGGTAAATGACCTATGTTTTACCTGCGGATTTACTGCGGATTTTCTGCGTTTTTTGTGCGGATTTGCTCTGCGTTTTTACACCTGCGGATTCCTATAATGGAATGGGTGTAAAAACGTTGTGGAATCCGCACAAAGTATTGACATGCTGCAGAAAATAAACTGCTGCGTTTCCGCATGGAATTTTCCGCAGCATGTGCACAGCGGTTTTTGTTTTCCATAGGATAACATGGTACTGTACATCCCATGGAAAACTGACGAATCTGCAACGTGTTCACATACCCTAAAAATGTAGATAGCCTTGAAGACCGATGCCCCTACTTTCTTCTCCTCCACCTAGGTAAAGTGCCAGCCCTTCACTTGCAAAGCATTACATTCTTTTATTTAGTGAGAAATCCAGAACGACAAAATAAGGCAGACGAGAAGCTGTCATACTTCATAGCACTTACTAAAATACTTGAACAGATGAAGTGAGAATATCAAATCTGATCATGCTGAGAAAACCCTGCTGTGTGAACAGGTCCCGGGCCACTGATTCTAGTGTGTCAGCTGCCAAGCCCAGGACATCTGTCAAAATAAACCGGGAAAGAAATCTTCATCCAAATGAGTAATCTGAGAGATTCCAGAGGAACCGGCTGGACCCTTAATTATCAATCTTCAGTGTACAAAACAGGTCACAGGAAATCTTCAGCCTCTATCAAAGTAGATTGGTGGTGGAACTGATAAAGTACGGGTCAAAAGAACATAATATTCCAGTGGATGAAAACCTGTACAGGCTGAAAATTTCTCAAAGCTGAGGGTTTGCTACAATCTTATGCAGTCTAAACAACCCAAAAACGAATGGATTAAAGTGGATCTGTCACCAGATTTCACAATACAACCTTATACATTATTAAATAAATTTCTTAGACCTGAAATTGTCAATTTCCATCCATCCTGCCTGATTAACAGACCTTCAGCGTTCCTCCTACCTGCTGAGATCTCACTCTGCTCAGTACAAGCTGCTGCTGTTGATCAGGGTGTGTGGGCAGAAAATGAATACACTAGAACTCATTAGCTCTCTTAGGCTGTGGTTCCACGGTCCGGAACCACAGCGCATTTGACGGAGCGGAAATTCCGCTCTGTCCTAAGCCCCACCCCCTTTTTGACGCGCGCTCTTTCCGGAGGTGTTCAAGACACCTCCGGAACACCTCCTGAAAGAGCGCAGGGCTGCATAGCCCTGTGTTATTTCAGTTGCGTCGCCGCAGCGTCGCCGCAACAGACTAGGACATGCTGCGGTCTGAAAAGACGCGCCGCATGTCCGGAAACGCAGGTCTTCCGCCTGCGTATTTTTACGCATAGTGGAGACGGGATTTCTTGAAATCCCCTCCACTATGCTGTAACATCTGGACGCTGCGTGTTTGACGCTGCGCCAGCACACAGCGCCAAACACGCAGCGTTTCCTGACCGTGGAAACATACCTTTATTCTATAACTTGAATAATATAATTCTCACATTAATATCCCAATTAAACACTCATTCCAACATGGGTTTTCAAAGTAAAAATGCCAGACTCATCAAATAAAATTGTATACAGTTTGTATTGTGAAATCTGATGAGAGATGACTGAACTGATCTATTTCAGTGGGACCATCGGACTGTTTAATGAATATAGGGGCCTCCTGACTCTCCACTGACAGATGAATTTCAATGAGTCACCATTTTGTTTCTGCAAAAGATAACCCACAGTCAAAATATCCAGCACTAGCTTACTCACTTCTCTCCAGCACCCTTGGACTGGACTATTGGGCAGGAGACAAGTTAAGCATTTGCAGAATAGGGTCGGCCAGTTCAAGTAGAATGTCCATCAAGAAGCCATTGGGTTTTGACCAATGTCAACTGTTTATGTTCTGTTTTGAAAATCAATGAAAATAATTTATTAAGAAGGGAAGCCGTTGAGTGACACTGATGAGACAATAGAAGAGGTCCACAAATGGTGTGACGGGCCAGGGTTAACACAGAGGTAGGAGAAATAAAAATTAAAGAGGGAGAAATAGCCATAGAAACTGTAAGCCATCATCACCTAATGGGATACATGGGGCACAAGGCCAGTAGACGTGTGACTGAGGAGTTCCTGATTGATTTGTAGGAGAACAACCTCAATTTGAGAGTGTTATATTTTACCTTCACTGATCACGGTAGCAAAATATCAGAAAAGGAGATATTCCTACCACATACAACCTATACAGATAAGATAATAGTCAGCCAAACTTGCAAATTTTAATGACATTGACTCATGATCGGGCACAGACAGAAGAGGCCCCTGTTCAATAACAATATATGGACCCTTTGCAGTCCTATAGCTCCTCATAGTGCACAATTCCACCTGCTTAGTAGGTGTTAGTGGCCCTCTTAGCTCTTGGGTCCCTGCGTGGCTGCACTGGTTAAATCAATGGTATGTCTGCCTCTAAATTGACTATTTTATGCAAATAGCGGTCTTTCAACTCTTTGGCAGAAGATGTTTGTTGATCAGGCAAGTTGAATCTTAACATGCCCAATCCTTTGTTCCCGTAGCACATAAGTAGCTGCCATGGGAGTTTAACAGCAGCTTATTCTTTTCTCCCTCTATTAAAACAAATAGCTCTCATGTGTATTATCAATTTTAGCCTTGTACCTGAGAGATCACAAATTCTTGTCAAAGTGACAGTTATGAAATAAATTTCCAAAAATAGGAGGGGCTTACACATGTCTTGCCTTGAGGGTTCCACCACCTTTGACCATGGCCTTGACTCTGCAGCATTGAACTTCATCACTATATAAAAAAATTACCTTTGTGTACACTGATGTCTGGGAACAATTGAGTTTTCTCTGGAGCAGTGCTATTGACATGTGTCGCACTCGCCATACATATGCAGGACAGATGTGGGGAGGAATGGGTGACTTAGATTCCCCTAGTGTTATGCTGCAGCTGGTTTCTGTGTATTCCACTTTCATGGATCTTAACCACTTTAATGAAAATCCTTTGATGTAAGTATTTTGTGCTCTTGGTAAACACATGTAAGGTCAGTAATATTTGTAGTATTGAGATCATAAGCAGATGTACCTACCTTACCCAGACAGGCATCATCCAGCATAGCTATAGCTGAGTAATCAAGATTGCAACTATATATGAACCCCTTCTTCACCTATTCTTTATTACTGCTGTAAGGGGGTGTTATGACGAGATCCATCAGAGCACTTATCCAACCTCTTGCTACAAATATATCTTAAAGGGAATCTGTCACCCCATTTTTGCCCTATGAGATAGGGCCACCGCCATCAGGGGCTTATCTACAGCATTCTGTAATGCTGTAGATAAGCCCCCGATGTTACCTGAAAGTGAAGAAAAACGAGTTACATTATACTCACCCAGGGGCGTTCCGCCGTCCGTTCGGGTCAGATGGGCGTCACGGTCATGTCCGGGGCCTCCCATCTTGTGACGAAGCCGGCGTCTTCTTTCTGTCCCGTCGCGGCTCCTGCGCAGGCGCACTGCTCGGCCCTGGTGAGGGCAGAGCAGAGTGCTATAGTGCACAGGCGCCGGGAAAGGTCAGAGAGGTCCGGCGCCTGCGCACTGTAGTACTCTGCTCTGCCCTCACCAGGGCAGAGCAGTGCGCCTGTGCAGGAGCCGCGACGGGGCAGAAAGAACACGCCGTCTTCGTCACAAGATGGTAGGCCCGGGACATGACTGCGACGCCCATCTGACCCGAACGGACGGCGGAAGCCCTGGGTGAGTATAATATAACTCATTTTTCATCACTTTCAGGTGACATCGAGAGCTTATCTACAGCATTACAGAATGCTGTAGATAAGCCCCTGATGGCGGTGGCTGTATCTCATAGGGTGAAAATGCGGTGACAGATTCCCTTTAATTGTGGCCAGGCTTGGACTGGCCCACAGGAGAGCAGGAGAATCCTCCAGTGGGCCCCTGTGCAGGAGTGGGCCACCATTGTCTTATATGAGCAGTACTTGGCAGCTCATTGTTGTATAAATTTGTGATTGAGGATAAAGTTACATTTGCATGTAGTTGAAAGTGCGGCCCTGGAGTTGGTTACTGGTGTGCCCTTGGCACCCCAGTCTAACACTGATTGTGCCCACTAGTGCCCACAGTTTGTAACCTCCAAGTTTGTGCTCTCAAATGAGAGAATGTAACTGTAAAGCCAGTTGCCTCATATGGAGTGAACATTCGATCCAATTGTAAGCTCATGTGGAACTGTGGCAACGTCAGTTGGGTTACCATGTTAAGGGAATGTTCACATAGTATTGACCCTGTGCTCAGTGACTCTGTGGGAGCAAAAGTATGATTTCCCACAAAACCGGATTCGTGTGTATGCACTGATAGGGCGATTGGCAATAATGATGTAGTTGGAGACAGAGTGTGCTCTGTTGAACATCATTTTCAGCTGTATATGCCTAGCTGAGAGGACAGCAAGACATAGTCTACTACAGGGGTCTCAAACTGCATTCCTCGAGGGCCGCAAACCGTGTGTGTTTCAAGATTTCCTTAGCATTGCACTAGGTGCTAGAATCATTATCTGTGCGGGTGATTAAATTATCACCTGTGCAATACCAGGAAATCCTGAAAACATGACCTGTTTGCAGCCCTTGAGGAATGCAGTTTGAGACCTCTGGTCTGCTACATCTTGCTGCCTGCCTCCAATAGGCTGATATGGACAAAAATATCGTAGGACAGAAAACTCTTTGACTCCATCTGCATTATTATAGTCAATGGCCTCGTCAGTGCCTACTCCAAAATCTCATTCTGCGCGGTGTGGAGTGTGGGTGGAGGGGATGGACGTAAGCCCCGATGGAGCCACTCAACATAACGTCAAACGTGATGTGAACCTTGCCTTTGGGTCTTCAGTCACAAGCCTGGAATTTGCTGTTCTGTTCTCTGCTCAGTCTTCCTTTGGTCTGGGTAAATGTCAGATGCCAGATTACGGATTTCACACCTGACTACATCAATCTTTTCAATGAATTATAATATTTGCCACTAAAAGCTGCAGCATTTTAAATGTCAGATAATATTAATTAGCTTTTGCCAATAATGAGGATAGGTGATTACTCGACATGAGCAAACTGATTTGATGCAATGGAATTAGAGCAATGCGTATTGCCTAAAATGCATGCTGCAATTTTACACGTCAGAAGATCGCATCAGCCAGAGAAGGATCACATGACCTTAAACAGGCTTACCCATAATACCTTGCAGCTATCGCATCTCATGATACAGCAGAGCCTGTCTCGGAGGGACTATCATAACCTGAATAAAAGAAGAGACAGGGAATGCAGCAGCCATTTTGTGATGAATCTGGATAGTGAGAGGACTTCACAGCTCACATGATGGTTACAAAGACAGTGAAAAAAGTTATAGTGCACTGAACAAACTGTACAGATAGTGTGTAACAGCACAGCAGTTAAAAAGATTAGTGCGTGACTAAAAGAGATTAGGGTCATACACATTTTTCAGGGCAATGGAGGCTTTACTTTTGGTTAGCTGCAATTTAATTCTCCTCAAATCAACTGTTTTGAAAAATTAGTCTAATGGGGCGAATTTGAATTTCAAAAAGTTTGCTAATCTCTAGTGATTACTTACTGATTGTTGATGATCTGACTTCTAGGACCCCAGTGATCTAAACAATGAGGCACTGAAAAGCCGTGGTCCGATTGGAATGGAGGATGGGCATTTGCACTCTTGTTCCATTTATTGTCTATGGAAATGCCGTAGAAAGCTGAGTATAGTGCTCAGGTATTTCTTTAATTTCCATAGACAATGAATATAGCGGCAGGTTATGTGCTTCACCATCACTCCATTCAAACTCCTTATCACTGCAGTCAATCAGTGATCGAACAGGAATCTATGAACCCCGTTCTGGTGATTCAATGCATCTGACATTTATTAACTAAACTGTAGATAAGGGGCATCAGATTTGGGAAACATCTTTTGAAGGGGCCCTGTATTAGGGTACGTTCACACAACCTTATTTTTGGTTGGTCCAAGTGCTGTCCTTGAAAAAACTGAGGTCACGCGGGCAGCACTAGAAACAAAGTTATTCAATAGCGCTGTTCACATGAATTTCTGTGTGAAAAAAATTGCAGCATGTACTAGTCTCGTCTGTTTTATGAGATTTGTCTACTCAAGTCTATTGGTGTGCAGAAAAATCGGATCTCATACAGATCTCCCACATGGCATCCGTTTTTTCCGAATACATTGCAATTCTTAACATAGGAGACTCTATTTGGTCTTGTAAATATTATTAACTGCTGATGAAAAAAACAAATGTCATACGGATGATTTGTGTGAAATTAGCGTTGCAGAGATATTCAATATGCTTTTAAGGAAGAGTGACTTCCCAGTACACAGTCTGATAGAGCATGCCATAGTTTTTTCATGTGCCTTTTTATGCCCCTATATGAAAAATTAGACAAACGGAGGTACAGTGAGACCACATAGACTGATGTGGATGCTGTATGAAGGCCTCTAGAAGTTGTACAAAGATGTAATAGTCATTCTTTTGCTGTGGACTCATATTAAAGAGGTTCTCCGGGAATAAAAAAAAATATCTAAAGGAAATTTCAGTCTAACTTAATTCCAAAATATATTTAATTAGCAATTCACAATTGTTTTGTTTAAGGAGATAATAAGTATAGAATTAAAATGTCTGCCACCTTATTTCACTGAGAGAAATCTGTCCTATAATGTTAGCACAGGAGCCTGTGAGTATGTGCAGTAATAAGTACCACCCTCCTTCATATGTAGGAAGATGTGGTCCACTAATACTACTGGATATCACAGAGGTGCTGAGTTAAGAAGAGGACTCTTACCCTGCTGCCCCCCTGTCTATTTGATAAAATACTGGTAATACCAGGGGTGCTGAGGTAAGAAGAGGCTGCTAACACTGCTGTCCACCCTGTCTATATGATCTAATACTGGAGATACCAGAGGGGCTGAGGTAAGAAGAGGCTGCTCACACTGCTGTCCACCCTGCCTATCTGATCTAATACTGGAGTAACACAGGTGTTGAGGTAAGAAGAGGGTGCTCACACTGCTGTCCACCCTGCCTATCTGATCTAATACTGGACTAACACAGGTGTTGAGGTAAGAAGAGGCTACTCACACTGCTGTCCACCATGTCTATCTGATCTAACACTGGAGATACCAGAGGTGCTCAGGTTAGAAGAGGCTGCTCACACTGCTGTCCACCCTGTCTATCTGATCTAATACTGGAGATACCAGAGGTGCTCAGGTTAGAAGAGGCTGCTCATGACTCGCACCACAATTGTGGATACCAGGGCTATGGGGTACTCGGAGCCGAGCCCATTGATTTCCATGGGAGATGTCACTGGCAGCGGGACTCGGTCCGTGGCCCTGGCGGTCATGCAATGGGGGATATTTACAGGGGATTTGGAATAGTTCGTGACGCCACCTGTGGTTTCTGGTCAATTGTACCAGCGCTGCTGTAAGGGTCTTCACAGGGGATGTTATGGGGGCAGCTGGGTGGTAAGTCTCCCACAGGTGAGACAGGTCCCCGGAAGTCTATGGTGGTGATGCAGGGTGTAGTTAAGAATTCAGTCACACACAATGTAGCTTCTTTTCATACCTTTACTGGTAGATGGTTCAGGCAGGTCCCGGGGAGCTGGTCGGGGTGGAGAATGCACATTCGGGATAACCGCTGAGCAGGTTAGAGGCCTCCTTTATTTCATATATATGTGAGTCCAAACTTGCATGAAGCGAAGTTAACTCTGTAATCTCCAGCTTTTCTCAATAGCTGCAACGCCCGGCCAACATTGTGGTGGAGCCTTCTATGTCTCTGAATACCAGATGTTGAGAGAACTAAGTCCTTCTATGCTTGGCCTAGCTAAAAGTCCTTGTTCCCCCTGACTCCGTTTACGTATTGGCGCTTAGGGCTGCTCTCTGCGACCTGTAGTCCAGATAGCCTCCGGTTATCTTGTTACTAGGCGTGAAACTCTAGCAACGCTTCGGACCCGGTGTCCGGTGATTTAGTGCAGATAATTTGGTACCTGAAGCACTAGCCTCTATCTTCTCCACTGTGCCCCTCGTCCTGCTCTTGCTCTTATCATAAGCACTTGTAGCATTGATGGAAATGTCAGCTTTCTCCAGAGCTCGCTGAACAGCTCTCAGTATCCTCCAAGTCCAGACTGGACTGAAACTGAACTGCACTGTCCTAAGACAGGAAGCTTGAATGGGATGACTCACTCTTGAGCCACCCAGAGCTTGACTGAACTAACTGAGCTCTTCTCAGACAGGAAACAGACTGAACTCTGAACACTGACTGCTACGTGTCACTACCTTTTATACCCCTGGTGGGTGTGTCTGAAAGTGTGAGTGACGTGAATGAATATCAAGCTTGAGCGGTTACCTTCTTGTGCACTCTCCTGGATTATGTGTGCCTGACATAGCTGGGCCACACACTCACACTGCTGTCCACCCTGTCTATCTGACCTAATACTGGAAATAACAGAGATCTGATGTAAGAAGGGGCAGCTCAAACTTCTGTGTGCCCTGCCTCTGTATAACAATATATGAGGGGTGTTCATTAAATATTTCCCCCACCAATTTATATTTATCACAGGTTTAACGATATAAGTCTCTATAGGTTACGTGCCAATTTGCAACTCAGAACTGATAACGGTCTTGATTTTACGGATGCTGTAGTGGTGTGAGGTTTGATAATGGACCCAGTGGAATACGGAGCCGTCATCAAGTTCCTTTACTTGAAAGGCCGCACACCAAATAAGACATTCGATGAGATGAAAGAGGTTTATGGTGATGATTCCCCATCATATGATGTAGTCAAGAACTGGCATTGTCAATTCAAATGTGGTCGGACTTCGGTGCAAACAGCTCCAATTCCATGGCGACATGATGAACATACCATCCAGCAAGTGGAGGTCACCATTTTGGAAAATGTCAAGATTAGTGTGGAGTCGTAGAAAAAATTATTCAAAACCATCTTCACATGCATAAGGTATCCGCTTGCTGGGTTCCCCGACTGCTCACATCTTTTCAGAAGCAGGAACGAGTTGAATGCTCTCAGGCTCGATTGACGATCTACCATGGAAACCAGGAGGACTTTTTCAACAAAATGATCGCACAGGATGAAAGCTGAGTCCATCACTATGATCCTGAGTAGAGTTGAGCGATATTTTCCGATATCCAAAAGTATCGGAATCGGAATGGTATCGCCGATACCATTAAAATATCGGCGATACCCGATACCGGAAGTCCCATGTAAGTCTATGGGAACAAAATATCGTAACTAAAAAAACCCCATTCTTTCCTTGTAAACACTAAATATACACACATAGAATACATATATATATATATATACATGTCATTGTGACATATATATATATACATATATGTATAGTTTATACACTTCTACATAGTAAAATATCCTCTGATTCAATTGCCGGGTAAAGCCGGTTTCTGTGAAAAGACAGAAGCACCCGACATGAAATGACACTTGGTGTACATAGTGTTAACCATGTCTTTTCATGTCCTTTGCTATCTGATTTGCACAAACAATTAAATCAGTCTATGTGTGCAAAATTTCACACCTGTAGGGGTTAATTAAAGGTGTAAATTCGTTGTAAAAAAAACGGACTTTTTTGCTACGAATTTACACCTTTAATTAACCCCTACAGGTGTGAAATTTTGCACACATAGACTGATTTAATTGTTTGTGCAAATCAGATAGCAAAGGACATGAAAAGACATGGTTAACCCTATGTACACCAAGTGTCATTTCATGTCGGGTGACCCGACATGAAATGACGCTTGGTGTACATAGGGTTAACCATGTCTTTTCATGTCCTTTGCTATCTGATTTGCACAAACAATTAAATCAGTCTATGTTTGCAAAATTTCACACCTGTAGGGGTTAATTAAAGGTGTAAATTCGTTGTAAAAAAAACGGACTTTTTTGCTACGAATTTACACCTTTAATTAACCCCTACAGGTGTGAAATTTTGCACACATAGACTGATTTAATTGTTTGTGCAAATCAGATAGCAAAGGACATGGTTAACCCTATGTACACCAAGTGTCATTTCATGTCGGGTTCTGCATTTTCACAAAAGCCGGCAATTGAATTAGCGGCTATTATACTATGTAGAAGTGTATGAACTATAAATATATATATATATATATATATGTGTCACAAACTCAATGACATGTATATATATATATGAGGTGTAAAATTGCTGAAAAAAAATGCGTGGGCTCCCGCCCTATTTTCGCAACCAGACAGACAAAGCCAGTGAGTGGGGGCAGATAATAATAGCCCAGAGAGGGACCATTATTTTTGGCCCCCCCCCGGCTACTAACATCTGCCCCCAGACACCCCAGAAAGGGCAAATCTCTAATTAGATTTGCCCTTTCTGGCACTTTGCCCGTCTATTCCCATTGCCCTGTAGCGGTGGCGAATGGGTTAATAAGGGGTTAAAATGACCTTGCAATTGAAAGGTCACTTTAAGCCAGGTTAATAATTGAGAGCTGTCAATTAGACAACTATCAATTATTAATCCTATTGTATGAAAGAAAAATCAAACACACACACTTTAATAAAAAAGAAGTTTAATGAAATAATCACACAGTTTTTGACCATATTTTATTTACCTGCTAAAACCATTTCCTGTAATAAAAATAAAATAATAAAGCAAAATTATTCTTACCAATCCGATGCACAGTCAGGTCCCACGGTGTAATCCTTCAGAAAGGGTTAATGTTTACTGCAGGGACCGCAGCTAATGCTGCAGCCTCACAGTAAACCCCCAAATGAATGAGTTCCTCTCCTGGCTGACAGGAGAGGAAGTGGAAAGCTTAATTGATTGCTTTCCACTTTCACTTCAGGTCAGCCAGGGACACCATCAGTGACGTCAGAGGGAACTGATTAACAAAAATAGGGGTTCCCTTCGAAAAAAAAATGGCGTGGGGTCCCCCCTATTTTTGTTAACCAGCCAGATGAAGCAGACCGATGAGGCCTGGATTTTCAGGCTGTTAAGGAGCCAAGATCCATGGACCTTGCCAGCCTGATAATACCAGGCCACAGCAGTCTGCATATCTTGGCTGATTAACAAAAATAGGGGATCCCCTCAAAAAAAAAATGGCGTGGGGTCCCCCCTATTTTTGTTAACCAGCCAGATGAAGCAGACCGCTGAGGCCTGGATTTTCAGGCTGTTAAGGAGCCAAGATCCATGGACCTTGCCAGCCTGATAATACCAGGCCACAGCAGTCTGCATATCTTGGCTGATTAACAAAAATAGGGGATCCCCTCGAAAAAAAAATGGCGTGGGGTCCCCCCTATTTTTGTTAACCAGCCAGATGAAGCAGACCGCTGAGGCCTGGTTTTTCAGGCTGGTAAGGATCCAATATCCATGGACCTTGCAAGCCTGATAATACCAGGCCACAGCAGTCTGCTTAGCTTGGCTGGTTAACAAAAATAGGGGATCCCCTCGAAAAAAAAACGGCGTGGGGATCCCCCCTATTTTTGTTAACCAGCCAAGTAAAATGCAGACTGCTGCGGCCTGGTATTAAAAGACTGTCAAGGCCCATGGATTTTGGCCCTCAACAGCCTGATAATACCAGGCTACAGCAGCCCCACATTTGGCGCATCAAAAGATGTGCCAATTGTGGCACTTTACCCGGCTCTTCCCACTTGCCCTGTAGCGGTGGCAAGCGGGGTAATAAGGGGTTATTGTCACCGTTGATTGCACGGTGACAATAAGCCCGATTAATAATGGAGAGGTGTCAATAAGACACCGATCCATTATTAATCCCAAAGTTTTTAAATGTTTAAAAAAAAGACACAGCAAGAAAAAAGTCTTTTAATGAAATAAAAGAGACAACACAGTTTTCATTTTTTTTATTACTCTCTCATTCCTGCGACGCCATTGATCTCCTGTAAAAAAATAAAAAAAACAAACCAACAGTATACCACCTGTCCGACGCAGTCCATAGTAACGATTGTCCCACGACGATCCAGCTCTGCTACATCGGAATGACAGGCAGAGCCTGACATCCCGGCGCAGCACAGCTGCTTACCAGCTTCCCCGGCGGTGACGTCATCGGACTGCTTTACGGCCGCGATTACCCAGCAGTCACTGCAGTTATCGCGAGATACTGCATGTGACCGCCGGGGAGAAGAGGATGGCGGCCATTAAGCAGCCCGGGATGTGACCGCCGGAGATCTTCTGCCGGGTAAGTGCCGCTGACTCCTGACAGACCCGACCGACGGACACTGACAGTGACAGTGACATTCCGATTCCGGTATCCGATATGACGAAAATATCGGAACTCGGAATCGGAATTCCAATACAGCCAATATCGGCCGATACCCGATACTTGCGGTATCGGAATGCTCAACCCTAATCCTGAGACTAAAGTCCAGTCGATGCAATGGAAGCATCATGACTCACCACCTCGAAAGGAGGTATGTGCCCAACCTTCGGCAGGCAAGGTCATCCTCACAGTATTTTGGGACCAGCACGGAATGGTATTGATGGATTTCCTAGCAAAGGGTACAATGATCACTGGGGCATACTATGCTTCACTGCTGCGGAAATTTCGGGAGGCCATCAAAACCAAGAGACGTTGCATGCTCACCAAAGGTGTCCGCCTTCTGCAAGACAATGTACCAGTTCACAACTCACATGTTGCCCAAATGGAAGCATGACCAAAATCATAGAATCATGCCCTATAGGCAATCCTTTATTGATAAAATACCTCAATGGGTAGCACCCAAAAACAACCGTGATAAAAAAACAAAAAACAAAGTGTATTCCTAACTTAAAAGCTATGGGGATAGCCTAGAGTCCCTGATGTAGGTCTGGGCTGTCACCTGCCTAACAGCGGAGGTTGGCACCCTAGGGGGAAGCGTTGTGGCGCCCCCGCTCCACGATGGCTGACCCTAGGGTCCCTGTTAGGCCCTTACACCTTAGGGGATACCTCTACCCAGATAGTAGGGAGACCCCTAACATTAATACAGAGACCAGCTAACATTAAAGGTGACCCTAAGTCCCCAAAGTATTAAAAACAGTTCACAACACACGGGTGGTAGGAAGTATAATGGAGATTGGCACAGATCTGCTGTACAACACTGCTAGTATACAGCAGCCTCCTTTTATGAACAGGAGTTATGATAAAACTGCCTTCTTGTGCCACAGCTTAATGAAAGTGAATGTGAACAGTCTCATACTTGTTCACTCACTAGTCAAAGCTCCTCCATTGTATAGGAAATCTAAATGTACAGATGGGAAATCTAAATGGGTACAGATATAACAACTCCATTTCTCATGGTCACCCCACCACCATCAATAGTAGCGCTACTATTGATGGTGGTGGGGTGACCATGAGAAATGATGAGTATCGTTACGCATTTCTTATTAATAACATTTTATAATGGAGTTTCTCAGTGTATCCACATCATGATGAGGGGTGATTAGTATTATATGTACAGGAAGGCAATATATATACCTATTCCCCATTTAGCACCATACCTGTAGGAATGTTATATCTGTACCTATCTCCTATTCGGTACATCGGGCATTGCTAGGGAAGGTATACATCAATTATATCTTGCTGCCTTATACATTTATCCTCAAATATTGCTATCCCCTAACACGACACTAAAATCAAGTGTCAATGACCTTCTCATGACGCCGATGCGTCTTATTTATTCCAGTCATTATATGCTCTAGTCATTCTTTCAGTGTGTTTATAAGTTCAGACTAGACTTTTGGTCCAATAGCTGACAATTATAGATCGCATCTTAGCTTTTATTTGACTGTCTGGTATGCACACACATTTAGATTTCCTATACACTGGAGGAGCTTTGACTAGTGTGTGTAGCCCTGGTACACAATACCAGGAGGATGAGTGGAGAGGTAACAGTTAAGGGCTCTTCATAACATCACGTACACTTCTGACACACCCAGCAGGGGTGTGGAAGGGAGTGATTTAGTCAGTCAGTTTCCTGTCCTTGAACAGAGTAGACGTGTCCAGTCTGAGCCTGTTAGCAGTTCAGAAAGTGGAGGCTAGTACAGGTGGTCTAGTTCACCTCAGCCTAGTCAGAGCTGTGCCCCACTGGAAGACAGACTGAGATATCTATCAAGAGTCGAGCAAATCGAAGGGCAAAGTGGAAGGAAGATTATTGGAAAAGTGCTTTTGGCTTGGAGAAGTCCTGCACATTGCTACCGGTCACTGGGGACCGAAGGATCACTATTAGCTACAAGCATAGTGGTAAGAAAACCAGGGATTTACCGGACCTTAGGTCGCGGCAAACAGCCCCAAATAGTCAGTACGTAACAGGAGTCAGGTGGAATAGGGACTTTGAGTCAAGCGCAGACAAAAGAAAGAACCTAGTTTCATCATTTGGAAGGCTCCACCACAAATCTGACTGGGCAGAACAGCTTTGGAATAGCTGGAGTTATAGAGGGAACTACGCTGCAGGCTGGTTGTACTCATCGTGTTGAAAGTAAAGGAGGCCCCTAACTTGCTTAGCCGTTGCCTCAAAGCTCATCCTCCACCAACCCCATCAGCCTCCCTGGGTCCTGCCTTACCATCTTGCAAGTAAAGGTATGGAAAGACGCTGACCGTGTGAGACTGTGTTATTTATCTGCACCTGACTTCACTAACTTCATAGACTTTGAGGGACCAGTCCCACCTGTAGGGGACCCGACATCTAGCTGCCTCACCATCCCCTCAGAGATCTACAGCAGCGCTGGTACAACTTACCAGAAGACTACAGGTGGCGTCACGAACTGTATATAAATCTATCCCCTGTAAATATTCCCCCAACATACGCCAGACCGCCAGGGCCACAGACCGAGCCACCGCTACCTGTGACAATCCCCATAGACTTCCATGGGCTCGGCTCTGAGTACCCCATTGCCCTGGTAACCCACAATTGTGGTGGCGGGTCGTTACAAAGATTTGGCGTCACGAACAGGATACGAAACTTGCAGCATTGCGAGCCCTGTGTGCCTGTGGAGTGTTTTGGCGAAAAAGACTGTTGCTGTTGTTTGGCGCCAAATACCGCCATATTTGCCGCCAGGTTCGCGCCCTAGGGCGCTGGAGAAGAAGGTGGGCGTACCTGAAAGAGCGCGCAAAGTCTTGGACACGCCCCTGGCTCTGACTCATCGGCAGGTCCTGCAACAGGAAGTGAACGCTCTGACATCAGAGCGCCTGCGACGAAGGTCCTGTTCCCACTGCGGTGCCTGTGAAATAGCAGCGTCTGAAACCGGTAGGCTCCGTTTAACCAAGGGGGCGCTAAGATGTCACAACAACCGGCTGACAGTGCGGCCCCGGCCGGAGGCCCCAATCCCGCACCGCTTGGTATTGTAGCGCCAGATGGGGGCGCAGGCCCTGCACCCAGTCCGGTAGTCCCGATCATGCCACTAACGCTTCCATATATGCCTGGGGCGAAATGGCTTCCCCAGTACAGCGGTGAGCCAGGCTCATTAGCAGGCTTCAAGCGAAAGTTATGCAGCATCCTAGAAATGTACTCCATGCCTGAGAGACAAAAAGCTGCTGTGCTAATAGGGCAGCTAACTGGCGCTGCTGAGAGGGAAGTGGAGACTTGGGATACCGTTGATCAGGAGTCGGTACCTGCGATCTTCCTTAGGCTGCATGCCATATTTGAAGACCGCACAGAAACGGATCTCCGGATGGCCTTCTATCACTGTTCACAACAGCCAGGTGACAGCATCCGGGACTACGCTTGCCGACTACAGGGAGCCCTGAGAGCCCTCAAGCAAATTAACAATTTAAATGCTATCGACGAGAATAAAATGCTGAAAGAACAATTTATACAGGGATTGAGATCCCAAGAGGAACGCAGAACTGTAAACTGGTGGTCCTTAGACCATCCGGATGCTACCTTTGATGCCCTAAAGGACATGGCAATAAAAGGGCTGCGGCCCCTGGGCAAACCCGAGGTGGCAACCCAACATCATCAGGCTGAAGTCACTCTGGAACCGGCAGTAACCCCCTTTTCCCCGCTAGTGGCTGAAGCCAAAGCGCAGGTGACACCTCCTAGTGAATTGGACTGTCTGCGCTCAGAGGTGCGCCAGCTGACTAAAAATCTGGCTGCTGTAATGAGTGCCCTGCAGCTGCGGAAAGAGGAGGAAGGAAAGATCTTGTTAGCTGACTGCCCAGAAGACGTCCCGTGGATGCACCGGAGAAGAAAGAAGACGTCGCCCCCCCGGAGGAGGACAACGCCACCCCCAGGAGCGACCTCTGACCAACACCCTCCTCGTCGAGAGATCATCTGCTACCGATGCAACCGGAAAGGTCATCTGTCTCCACAGTGTCCTTTAAACGGGCAGAACCTGGGTCCAAGGGCCAACACCCAGGAGAATACCCGTCAGGCCCCCTAGACTGGAACCGCAGGTATGTGGGTGGGCGACCCTACCTGTCTATTATTCTAGATGGTATTGCTGTTCCAGCATTGTTAGACACTGGGTCGCAGGTGACCCTAATACCTGATGCCCTCTATACTAAGTACTGGTCAATGGACAGTCTTAAACCTCCGAGCCTTGACTTTACCGTGTATGCTTCTAATGGTCTTCCTGTAGAAGTACTTGGAACAAAATGTGTAGATGTAAAGGTGGGCAGAGAGGAGTTGAAAGACCAAGGGCTTCTGGTAGTAAAGACTGTAAATGAGGAGAACGGTTTAAATATAATTTTGGGTACTAACATTATCGGTAATTGTTTGGGAGAAGTTGTGTTCTTGCTCCAACAGCTCGCTGAGATTGCCCGACCAAGGCAGAGAGGAGTAATCCAAAGAGAGATCCGGGCCCTGGTGTGTCAGCAGCAAGCGAAGCTTACCGACGGCGAAATTGGTAATGTACGGGTCACTGACTCGGATCCTATTGTGATACCCCCAATGAGTGAAATGATCATTTGGTGCAGGGCAGCCATAGGTCTGAGAGGACAGAATTATCAAGCTGTAGTAGAACCCCACCATTCAGAACATAGACCTACACTTATGACTGCTAGAGGAGTAGTAGAAGTGGTGAATGGAAGAGTACCGGTACGGCTTCTCAATTGGGGAGATGATGAGGTAAATTTACCCCGTTATGCAACCATTGCTAAACTACATGCTGTTGATAATAATTCTATTCTCCCGGCTGAGTCCTTAGACTCCTGTCAAATAGCGGAGGACAATGACCCAGCAACCCAGGTGGCGGAATGGTGTCAGCAACTCCATGTTGGGACGGACACCACTCCCGCTCACCAGAAGCAAGGGGTATTACGGGTGGTGCAAGAGTACGCCCAAGTGTTTAGCAAAAATCCACTTGATTTTGGGATAATTAAGGGAGTACAACATCATATCTGTTATGTTACGGTAGCTGAGGAGTGCAGGTAAAAAAGGAAATACACCAGAGCAGTTGGAATCTATGAGATTGCAGTACCCTGACTAACCACCGCAACTAGAGGCAGCCGTGGAGCGTTCCTACGATGGTCCTAGACGCCTCGTCACAGCCTGAGAAACTAACTACACCTAAAGACAGAAACAGGAAAGCTATCTGCCCCGGAGCAGAACCCCAAAGATAATAGAAAGCCCCCAAACATGTAATGGCGGTTAGACAAGAGGAAATACTGACACAGAAAGAAAATAGTATGAGCAAACGCTGGGGCC
Source organism: Oophaga sylvatica (assembly GCA_033576555.1). Taxonomy (NCBI): domain Eukaryota; kingdom Metazoa; phylum Chordata; class Amphibia; order Anura; family Dendrobatidae; genus Oophaga; species Oophaga sylvatica. The sequence continues at coordinate 51,032,855 of JARQOD010000002.1, read as the reverse complement.
CAAACTATCTAAATAGAAAAGGATAGGAAGGGTACTTACTGCAATCCCAGAAAACCCTGAAAAACACCAACTTACTAATTTCAAAATCACCTGAGATCACACGACCTCTACCACCTAAATTAGTTCTCTGGTGTAACAAAAACAGCAGCCACTGAAAAAACTGCAAAAAGCAAAAGTACAAAACACAGTGGCTGGACCAAACTGAGAGGGCAAAAGCCCCGGAGGGGACCCAGAAGGCCCCCACAGAAGTGCAGGACAAAATGCAAAAATATAGCAAAAACACACAATAAGAAATTGTCTTATCTGATAGCAGGAGATGCAGACACGACACAGCAGGCTACAAGGGAAACTGGAAAGAAGGATTCAGACCAGAACAATTGATCACCGGCAACCCTGATGGGAAAATGATTCCCTTAAATAAGACCAATCAGTAACACCTGATTCCCAATCCTCACTAGTACCGCTTGTAACCACCAGAGGGAGCCTCTGCTCAGAACTCATCTCAAACCCATTCACAACAGTACCCCCCCCTTGAGGAGGGGTCACCGAACCCTCATTTGAGCAACCAGGTCGGTCAGGATGAGTTCTATGATACGCACGGATAAGTCTCCTAGCATGGATGTCCGAAGCAAACACCCAAGAATTATCTTCCTGACCATAACCTCTCCATTTAACCAAATACTGGAGTCTTCGTCTAGAAAAACGAGAATCCAATATTTTCTCAACCACATACTCCAGATTGCCCTCAACCAAAACAGGGTCAGGAGGCACAGCAGCAGGAACCACTGGCTCAACAAACCTCTTCAACAAGGACTTGTGGAACACGTTATGGATCTTAAATGTCCCTGGAAGAAGCAAACGAAAAGAAACAGGATTAATAATCTCCATGATCTTATAAGGTCCAATGAACCTAGGCTTAAATTTAGGAGATGCTACTCTCATAGGAATATTCTTTGAGGACAACCAGACCAAGTCCCCCACTTTAAACCGAGGACCATAAGTCCTATGCCGGTTAGCAAACCGCTGGGCCTTCTCCTGAGAGAGGGACAACCTCTCCACTACCTGGTCCCAAATCTGCTGCATACGCTCAACAACAGAGTCAACACCTGGACAGACAGAAGCCTCCGTCTGTCCTGAAGAAAATCGAGGGTGAAACCCAGAATTACAGAAAAACGGAGACATCAAAGTGGCAGAGCTAGCCCTATTATTAAGAGCAAACTCAGCCAAAGGCAAAAAAGAGACCCAGTCATCCTGATCAGCAGACACAAAGCATCTTAGATAAGTCTCCAATGTCTGGTTTGTTCTCTCAGTTTGACCATTGGTCTGAGGATGAAATGCCGAGGAGAAAGACAATTGAACACCCAGTTTAGAACAAAAAGTCCTCCAAAATCTGGAAACAAACTGGACTCCTCTGTCAGACACAATGTTCTCAGGAATGCCGTGTAAACGAACCACGTGCTGAAGGAACAACGGCACCAATTCAGAGGAGGAAGGCAACTTAGGTAATGGCACAAGATGTATCATTTTGGAAAACCTATCACAAATTACCCAGATGGGGTCATTCTCTGAGAAACAGGAAGATCGGAAATGAAATCCATAGAGATATGGGTCCATGGTCTCTTGGGCACAGGCAATGGCATCAACAAACCACTAGAGCGAGAGCAAGGCTTGGAGCGAGAGCAAGTCCCGCAGGACTGCACAAATTCCCTGACATCGCGAGACAAGGTAGGCCACCAAAAGGACCGACTAACCAAGTCTCTGGTACCAAAAATTCCGGGATGCCCAGCCAATGCGGAACAATGAATCTCAGACATCACACTCTTTTTCCATTGGTCCGGGACAAACAATTTTCCAACAGGGCAGCGCTCGGGCCTATCCTCCTGACACCCCTCCAGAGCAAGTCTCAAATTAGGCGAGATGGCGGAAAGAACTACACCCTCCTTCAAAATAACAGAGGGATCAGATAGCTCAGGAGAGTCCGCAAGGAAACTCCTCGAGAGGGCATCCGCCTTAACATTCTTAGTGCCAGGAAGAAAGGAAACCACAAAATTAAAACGTGTGAAAAACAAGGCCCACCTGGCCTGTCTAGGATTGAGTCGCTTGGCAGATTCCAGATAGACCAGATTCTTATGGTCCGTAAGGACCACCACCTGATGTTTGGCTCCCTCCAGCCAATGTCTCCACTCTTCAAAAGCCCACTTCATGGCCAATAACTCCAGATTACCCACGTCATAATTACGTTCAGTAGGAGAAAATTTTCGAGAGAAAAAGGCACAAGGGTTACTTTTAGAGGTCTCTGGATCTTTTTGGGACAAAACGGCACCTGCCCCAATTTCAGAGGCATCAACCTCCACCTGAAATGGCAGAGAAACATCAGGCTGCCGTAGAACAGGAGCAGAAGTGAATCTCTGCTTAAGTTCCTGAAACGCAGAGACTGCCTCAGGAGGCCAATTCACCACATCAGAACCCTTTCTGGTCAAATCAGTTAATGGTTTAACAATAACAGAGAAATTACCAATAAATTTACGATAAAAATTGGCAAAACCCAAAATCTCTGAAGAGCCTTTAATGAAGTAGGTTGGACCCAATCACAGATGGCCTGAACCTTGACCGGGTCCATTTCAATAACAGATGGGGACAAAATGAATCCCAGAAATGAGATCTTCTGTACGCCAAAAAGACACTTTGATCCCTTCACATACAGAGCATTCTCTCTCAAAATCTGGAATACAGTTCGAACATGTTTCACATGAGAGTCCCAGTCATTAGAAAAAATCAAGATATCATCCAAATAAACAATCAGAAACTTGTCCACAAAATCCCTGAAAATGTCATTCATGAAGGACTGGAAGACGGAAGGAGCATTAGTGAGCCCAAAGGCATCACAAGGTACTCAAAATGCCCTTCAGGGGTGTTAAATGCCGTCTTCCATTCATCCCCGTGCTTAATGCGAATAAGGTTATACGCCCCCCTGAGGTCAAGCTTGGTAAACCAAGTAGCGTTTTTCACCCTGGAAAACAGGTCAGAAATCAAGGGTAACGGGTATTGATATTTCACAGTAATATTGTTCAAGAGACGATAATCAATACACGGCCTTAATGAACCATCTTTTTTGGCCACAAAGAAAAAACCGGCACCTAAGGGTGAAGAGGATGGTCTGATATGACCCTTCTCCAATGATTCCTTGATATAAGACCGCATAGCGTCATGTTCAGGTACAGACAAGTTAAAAAGGCGACCCTTAGGGAATTTACTACCTGGCACTAATTCAATAGCGCAGTCATAGCTCCTATGGGGAGGTAAGGATGCAGATTTACTTTCGCTAAACACATCAGAAAAATCAAACAAAAAGTCAGGAACATCCTCAGCCTGGGGGGAGGCAGAAAAACAGGAGTGTTGGTATTAACACATTGGCAGCCCCAACTGGTTACAGACACAGATTTCCAATCCAAAACAGGATTATGAGACTGTAACCAAGGGAAACCCAGCACGATAATGTCATGCAGATTATATAGAACCAAAAATTTGCAGCACTCCTGGTGATCAGGTTCAACCCTCATTATCACCTGAGTAGAAAACTGGGGTTTATTCTCAGCCAAAGGGGTAGAATCGATCCCCAGTAGGGGAATAGACTTCTGTAGGGGTATCAAGGGAAATCCACAACGTTTAGCAAAATCATAATCCATCAGGTTAATAGCTGCTCCAGAATCAACGAAAGCCTGAGCAGAAAATGAGGACAGAGAGCATATCAGAGTGACAGTTAATAAAAACTTAGTCTGAACACTACCCAAGACAACTGAGCGTGCAAAACGTCTTCCCCGCTTAGGGCAGACTGAAATAGCATGAGAGGCATCACCACAGTAGAAACATAACCCATTGCGCTTTCGAAACTCATGACGCTGTGCCCCAGACACCACTCCATCACACTGCATGGGCTCAGCAGCTGGCTCACAAGGCAACACCACTCCACGCATACTTCTCCGCTCACGCAAACGTCTGTCAATTTGAATCGCTAATGACATAGAATCATTGAGACCAGAGGGGACAGGGAATCCCACCATAACATCCTTTACATTATCCGACAGACCCTTCCGGAAAAGGGCCGCCAAAGCGTCGTCATTCCATTTGGTCAGGACTGCCCACCTACGGAATCTCTGACAGTATAACTCAGCGTCATCAAGCCCCTGATTTAATGCCAACAAGGCTTTTTCAGCTTGATCAGTGACATTAGGCTCATCGTACAATAACCCCAAAGCCTGAAAAAATGCATCAACATCACTCAAAACAGGATCCCCAGGTGTGAGGGAAAAAGCCCAATCCTGAGGATCGCCGCGCAGGAGAGAGATGATAATTTGAACCTGCTGCGCTGCGTTTCCTGAGGACTTAGATTTTAAGGCAAAAAAACAATTTACAATTATTTTTGAAATTCTGAAACTTAGCTCGATCCCCTGAAAACAAATCTGGCATGGGAATCCTAGGTTCCACAACAGGCAACCTAGCAAGATATGCAGCAATACTCTGAACCTCAGTGGCAAGCTGATCCACACGGCCAGACAACTGTGCAAACTCCATTGGGAGAAAAGATCCTCCCCAGCACCCAGAGATACAGAGGGAAAAAAAAAAATGCAACAAACAGAAAAATATCTCTGACAACTTTTCTTCCTTCAAAATATTTTTTCCCTTCTGTGAGTACCATACAATTTTTATGGCCGGTGATACTGTTATGTTACGGTAGCTGAGGAGTGCAGGTAAAAAAGGAAATACACCAGAGCAGTTGGAATCTATGAGATTGCAGTACCCTGACTAACCACCGCAACTAGAGGCAGCCGTGGAGCGTTCCTACGATGGTCCTAGACGCCTCGTCACAGCCTGAGAAACTAACTACACCTAAAGACAGAAACAGGAAAGCTATCTGCCCCGGAGCAGAACCCCAAAGATAATAGAAAGCCCCCAAACATGTAATGGCGGTTAGACAAGAGGAAATACTGACACAGAAAGAAAATAGTATGAGCAAACGCTGGGGCCCAAACTATCTAAATAGAAAAGGATAGGAAGGGTACTTACTGCAATCCCAGAAAACCCTGAAAAACACCAACTTACTAATTTCAAAATCACCTGAGATCACACGACCTCTACCACCTAAATTAGTTCTCTGGTGTAACAAAAACAGCAGCCACTGAAAAAACTGCAAAAAGCAAAAGTACAAAACACAGTGGCTGGACCAAACTGAGAGGGCAAAAGCCCCCGGAGGGGACCCAGAAGGCCCCCACAGAAGTGCAGGACAAAATGCAAAAATATAGCAAAAACACACAATAAGAAATTGTCTTATCTGATAGCAGGAGATGCAGACACGACACAGCAGGCTACAAGGGAAACTGGAAAGAAGGATTCAGACCAGAACAATTGATCACCGGCAACCCTGATGGGAAAATGATTCCCTTAAATAAGACCAATCAGTAACACCTGATTCCCAATCCTCACTAGTACCGCTTGTAACCACCAGAGGGAGCCTCTGCTCAGAACTCATCTCAAACCCATTCACAACACATATCCCTACAGGCAGTCATCCTCCCATCAAAGAGCGGTATAGGCCCATACCTCCAGCTCATTATCAGAAGGCTAAAGAAATGTTGAATGATATGAAGAAAGCCGGGGTGATAAGAGATAGTTGTAGCCCCTGGGCAGCCCCTCTAGTGCTGGTTAAAAAGAAAGATGGTAGTATGAGAATGTGTGTGGATTACAGGCAGGTGAACCGCATAACACACAAGGATGCATACCGTTACCACGTATAGAGGAATCATTAGCTGCTCTGAAAACGGCTAACTACTTTTCTACCCTCGATCTGACTAGTGGTTACTGGCAAGTGGCTGTGGCTGAGGAGGATCGTGAGAAAAACGGCTTTCACCACCCCAATGGGGCTCTGTGAGTTCGACAGAATGCCGTTTGGGCTCAGTAGTGCCCCAGTAACATTTCAGAGAGTGATGGAAAACTGTCTGGGACATCTCAATTTTGAAACCGTGCTGCTATACCTAGATGACGTTATCGTGTATTCCAAGACATATGAGGACCATCTGAAACACCTGGCAGAAGTATTCGAGTCCCTGTCCAGGTACGGGATGAAATTAAAACCCTCAAAATGCCATCTACTCAAACAGAAGGTACAATACTTGGGGCACATCGTCAGTTCGGAAGGAGTAGCGCCAGACCCAGAGAAAGTCACTGCCATCCAGAAGTGGCCGGAGCCGAAGAACCTTAAGGAAGTGCGACAGTTCCTGGGACTAACGGGTTACTACAGAAGGTTCGTGAAAGATTACACGAAGAAGGCAGCTCCTTTACAGGACCTCCTGGTAGGACAATCCTTAAAGAGCAGAAACCCTCCCTTTAATTGGGGTAAAGAACAGGCTGAAGCATTCCAAAAGATGAAAGAGATCCTTACAGGTGATGAGATCTTGGCCTATCCTGATTACAGCCAACCGTTCCTGTTGTACACCGACGCCAGTAATGAAGGTTTGGGAGCAGTTCTCAGTCAGAAGCAGAATGGCCAAGAAAAAGTCATCGCATATGCCAGCAGAAAACTCAGGCCAACTGAGAGGAATCCGGAAAATTATAGCAGCTTCAAGCTGGAGTTTCTGGCGCTGGTCTGGGCCATTACTGAAAGATTTAAGCACTATCTGGCCTCCAATCAGTTCACTGCGTTTACAGATAACAACCCGTTAACGCACCTGGAAACTGCCAAGCTGGGTGCCATGGAGCAGCGATGGATGGCTCGGTTATCCAATTACCAGTTTACTATCAAGTACCGGGCAGGTCGAAAGAATGCTAATGCTGACGCGTTGTCCCGAAGGCCGCATGACTCTGACACGGAAGAAGAATCGGACGACCTGGAGGAAATTGAGCTACCTGCGTTCCATCGAAATGGGTAGTCCACGAGCATCGTGTCCACAGAAAGCAGTATGGTGCAACATTAAATCCTTTACCCCATCACAGTTGGAAAGAGACTCAGGACAGTGATCCAGTGGTCAGCCGCATCAAGGAGTTGTTAAGACAGGAAGGCTCCTCTTTGGAAAAGGATGCACCTATGTCAGCCAAGCTCCTGTGGAACGAGAAAAGCAGGTTGTTCCTATACCGTGAGAAGTTGTGCAGGAGGTACGTCAACCCCAGAACCCATGAAATGGTCTGGCAAATAGTGGTCCCCAAGGCAGACGTCCCAATGGTGTTGGAAGCATACCACGATCAAGCAGGACACTTTGGCTGGAGAAAGCTGGAGACCCTGTTGAGATGCTGGTTCTACTGGGTAGGGATGCGCAGCTCCATCGAGAGGTGGTGTCGGAACTGTGGACCCTGTGGTCTCAGAAGAAAGGACTACGGTAGTCAGAAGGCACCCCTGCAACCTATCCGGACGACTCGTCCCCTAGAGATTGTGGCCCTGGACCACGTCAAAACTGTCGCCAAGTAGATCTGGATACTCATACGCCTTGACCATGGTGGACCATTACTCCAGATTTCTGGTGGTTGTTCCAGTTAAGGATCAGACCGCAGTGACGGCCGCGAAAACCTTTCAAGCAAGCTTCTGCAGACCGCATGGGTATCCGGAGCAAGTATTAACCGATCAGGGACCTGCTTTCGAAGCCGATTTATTCAAGGAATTCTGTCACATGTACGGGTGCAAGAAAATTAGAACAACACCATATCACCCTCAAACCAACGGTCTTTGTGAAAAAATGAACCATATTGTCCTTGACTTGTTGAGATACCGTTGGAAGACAGGAATCGATGGCCGGACTTACTACCTGATTTGGTTGATTTGTATAATCATATACCTGTAAGTTCAACTAACTGCACTCCAGCCTATCTTATGAGAGCAAGGCCCGGAAGACTACCAATGGATCTAGAACTTGGAGTGGTAGAACGGAGGCAGACGACGCCGTTGAAAACTGGGACATCAATCGGCAAGAGCAATACAGAAGAGTACAAATCTGTGTAGAGGAAAGTCTCAACAAGGCACGGGAGAAACAGGAAGATGTTTACAACAGAAATGCTCCTGCCAAGCCTTTGATGCCTGGAGAGGTAGTATTAAAAAGAAAAGGAAAATGCACAAATTGGATAATCAGTGGGAGCAAGAACCCTACGTCATACAAGATTCTAAATATGACAACAGAAAAGTTTGTGTCGTCAGTAAGGACGGAGGAAGAACAACAACCACTGTGTCCAGAGACCATTTGAAATTGTGTCCAGAACCCTTAAAGCGTTGTGAAAAGAACCCTGTCATCAATCAAGGAGAAAGAAAGGAAGAGGTCATACACACAGATCTGGGAGATTTTCCTGCGGATTGGCCCCGACTGGGAGATGCTGTGATAATTCCAGTGTTGCAGTTTTATCAGCCACAAGAGGAAGTCCTACCTCCAGTTGTGCCCGTGGTGCCAGTTGAGCCCGTTCAGGAGTTACCCATCCCAGCAACACCTCAACTTGTGGAACCTCAAGAAGGATCATCTGAAGCAGCGCCCCATACTATGGGATCCCCTGGTGAAGCTGACTCACACCGCCCAGCCATCAGTACGCTTGCCAGATCCATGGAAAGATTGAGGCAGTTCTATAGTTTGCCGTTACGCAGTGCAGACAGATCGCAACTTGATATACCTGAAGCTACACCACGTAGATCAGAGCGAACCACCAAAGGGAAGTTACCCATTAGATATCAGCAGTAATTATAACGAATTAATGTGAATACTGTAAAAAGTCTATATATATATATGTGTTTTTCCCTATTATGTCTTATAATGGACTCAGAGGCTGAGGACTGAGCCAGCCCAAAAACTGTATCCTGTAAATAGTTGCACTAAGGTGCCTTTTTAATGGTTTCACATGAAACCTTGACTTACCTCTGAACAGAAAACCCGTGTGGTGTGGCACTGAGTGAGGTCTGCATTTGGATGTCCTGCAGCCCACCCAGGACCCACGTTGAAGGTTTGGTGCGGGTCCTTCACAAGCATATTGTCTATTTATATGAAAATGTTATTTATATTTGTATTTTTCTATAATGTTTTGTTTGCAACGTTTAAGACATCCTCACCTCCCGGAATGGGACGAATTAATGTTATTGTTGATGTTTTCATGCATAAACAAACTGTCTCTTTATATTTTACAGCCCGGGAGTGCTGTCGTTTACCATGGGGGAATGTGTAGCCCTGGTACACAATACCAGGAGGATGAGTGGAGAGGTAACAGTTAAGGGCTCTTCATAACATCACGTACACTTCTGACACACCCAGCAGGGGTGTGGAAGGGAGTGATTTAGTCAGTCAGTTTCCTGTCCTTGAACAGAGTAGACGTGTCCAGTCTGAGCCTGTTAGCAGTTCAGAAAGTGGAGGCTAGTACAGGTGGTCTAGTTCACCTCAGCCTAGTCAGAGCTGTGCCCCACTGGAAGACAGACTGAGATATCTATCAAGAGTCGAGCAAATCGAAGGGCAAAGTGGAAGGAAGATTATTGGAAAAGTGCTTTTGGCTTGGAGAAGTCCTGCACATTGCTACCGGTCACTGGGGACCGAAGGATCACTATTAGCTACAAGCATAGTGGTAAGAAAACCAGGGATTTACCGGACCTTAGGTCGCGGCAAACAGCCCCAAATAGTCAGTACGTAACAGGAGTCAGGTGGAATAGGGACTTTGAGTCAAGCGCAGACAAAAGAAAGAACCTAGTTTCATCATTTGGAAGGCTCCACCACAAATCTGACTGGGCAGAACAGCTTTGGAATAGCTGGAGTTATAGAGGGAACTACGCTGCAGGCTGGTTGTACTCATCGTGTTGAAAATAAAGGAGGCCCCTAACTTGCTTAGCCGTTGCCTCAAAGCTCATCCTCCACCAACCCATCAGCCTCCCTGGGTCCTGCCTTACCATCTTGCAAGTAAAGGTATGGAAAGACGCTGACCGTGTGAGACTGTGTTATTTATCTGCACCCGACTTCACTAACTTCATAGACTTTGAGGGACCAGTCCCACCTGTAGGGGACCCGACATCTAGCTGCCTCACCATCCCCTCAGAGATCTACAGCAGCGCTGGTACAACTTACCAGAAGACTACAGGTGGCGTCACGAACTGTATATAAATCTATCCCCTGTAAATATTCCCCCAACATACGCCAGACCGCCAGGGCCACAGACCGAGCCACCGCTACCTGTGACAATCCCCATAGACTTCCATGGGCTCGGCTCTGAGTACCCCATTGCCCTGGTAACCCACAATTGTGGTGGCGGGTCGTTACAAGTGAGTGAACAAGTATGAGACTGTTCACATTCACTTTCATTAAGCTGTGGCACAAGAAGGCAGTTTTATCATAACTCCTGTTCATAAAAGGAGGCTGCTGTATACTAGCAGTGTTGTACAGCAGATCTGTGCCAATCTCCATTATACTTCCTACCACCCCGTGTGTTGTGAACTGTTTTTAATACTTTGGGGACTTAGGGTCACCTTTAATGTTAGCTGGTCTCTGTATTAATGTTAGGGGTCTCCCTACTATCTGGGTAGAGGTATCCCCTAAGGTGTAAGGGCCTAACAGGGACCCTAGGGTCAGCCATCGTGGAGCGGGGGCGCCACAACGCTTCCCCCTAGGGTGGCAACCTCCGCTGTTAGGCAGGTGACAGCCCAGACCTACATCAGGGACTCTAGGCTATCCCCATAGCTTTTAAATTAGGAATACACTTTGTTTTTTGTTTTTTTATCACGGTTGTTTTTGGGTGCTACCCATTGAGGTATTTTATCAATAAAGGATTGCCTATAGGGCATGATTCTATGATTTTGGTTTTGAAGCCCTTCTGTACCTATTATATATTTTCAGCCAAATGGAAGCATGCTCCTGAGGCTTTGAAGTTCTAACGCATCCCCCTTATTCACCCAACCTCGCACCATTGGACTTCCCCCTCTTTCCAATATTGAAGTTATTTTTGAAGGGCAAGCATTTTCCAGAGGATGATACTCTGATTTCCGATGTCATAGAGTGGCATTTGGAGCAACCTGTTGACTTCTACAAGCGAGGTGTTTACAGTTGCTTAAAGAGATGGGAGAAGTGTGTGTCCCTAGGTGGCACCTATGTAGAGAAGAACAAATAACTGTGCCAAGTTTCATTGCTCTCAGTTCACAGGAAGTGGCTCAGGGGAAATCTTTAATGAACGCCCCTCGAAAGTATCTCCAGTTCACAGCAACAAAGCTTCCTACTGTACATGCTCACAGCATCTTCCCTAACATTCTAGTACAGGTTTCTTTCAATCTGACAAGGTGATGGCTATTTTAATTCTATAATGATTACCTCCCTAGGAAAACAATTGTGATTTGCTAATTAAATATATTTAGGAATTTATAGATAATAACATTTCCTTCAGTTATTTTTTTCTATTCCCAGAGAACTCCTTTAAGTAAAGATGTGTAGTGAATGACGTATATGTTATAATGTCCTTATAATGGAATATTCGTGATGTGCATTGAATGATATTTTCCCATGATGTTCCGTCTTATAATGATGGAGTGTTGTGGACTTGATTGCTGATGTCTGTTTGGTTTTGAAAAGACACCCTTACAGTACAAGTGTAACAGGACTAGCAATCACTTCTTTAATAAGCGAGCGTGCCCTGGGGGTGCTGCACAAAAGAAAGCAAATCATAACACACAGACTAAATTGTGCACTGGTTTATGAGGGAGAGACACATATTTCTCAGCAATATGTGGCCGCTATTATAAACAGGAAGGTCGGACAGCTGGACTGTGCTGAACTCATCCCTAATAACACCAACTCCCAGTGCAACTTAATCATGTGCAGTCCAGAAAATGCTCAACACATAGGAGCCAAGTGTATTACAGGACACGTTGTCTCTTGCACTGTAATAAATTACTAGGAATTGGGACCTTTAAAGGGACTTGTGCAAAATAAACAGTTCAGATTTCATTGAAGGTTTTCGGAAATAATCTGGTTACTGCGTTGAGTTTGTCATTGGGGAAATTTTTCCGCATGAGATCCACTACACTTCCCCATCGGTCCTGCACTGCCATTTTGTTTAGTTCTCTGTAGTGATGATGCCACATACCTCTATGTGACAGCTGCACGAATCATCAGTCTCATCCTATTCGTGCTGTACACCCAGGCATCAACTTTGACGCCACTGACTGCGATCACGTGCTGACGTTGTCCGTCACATAACTAAGTAAGTTAAAGAAGATAAAAACCACTGTAAGGCCCTCTTTACACGTCCATTTTTTAAGGACCGCAAATATAGACACATGCACACCCTTTGTATTCAATTGGTTATGTGTCTCTTATGAATTCTAGAGTGTTTTAAAACCATTAGGCCAAAGCTACTGTACATGCCCCGCTGCTATGCTATGAAGATGGTTCCTTGCCATCGAGGTGTCAGTTTACCACAATATTATGGAGATACTTGGTCAGTTTGAATTCTTCTTGATTCTCTCCTCATTCTTTTCACATCAGGGCCGCGACGGAAGCCACTATCTGCGGCTTAAGCCCTAAAATCGCTCAACTTATTGGCCAATGGGAATATTGGCATTTTTTTATCATACGTTAGGCGTCATGGACTAGTGGAGGATTAGCTTATTATATAACTAAAGTGTGAGGGTATGTATTTAAACCATTTTGTTGTCTGTTTGTTGCTTTATTGCAGAGCGCGCTCCTCTTTTGATATGGATTATGGGACACTTGTATATGTATTGCTGAGTGGTATGAGTAGATTTCAGGAAGGACAGTAGATAGCTCGGTTTATCCAGAGAATCAGCAGTTATCAGGTGGCTCAGTTTTAGAGGGAAGGGGAAGAACAGAGTGCTACAAGATATTGTCACGCTTGGACACGGGTAAGTCTGGTGGATGACACAGCATATAAATACGATGGTATGGAAAAGGGGGAGGAAAGCCCTAAAGGTAGGGAGCAAGTGATGGGACACGTCCTGACACCAACTTGTGGCTGTGCCTAAGCTCCCTTAATGCCCTATGCAAGTCCTTCCCCCACTGCTGTCACGTGCCTACTCCCTGACTGTCACCTCAATTGACCCTGTCTAGTGCACAATCCGGCAAGTATGCTAGCCTCACCACTGTAGATGGTAATGAGTCGCACGGCCATGGCACTGGGGTACTCGGCACCGAGCCCGATCACTTCAATGGGGGATGTCACGGGTAGCGCAGCTCGGTCCGTGGCCCTGGGCACTCACTGAAAAGGGGATATTTACAGGGATTATAGGTTTGTAGAAATGTTTGTGACGCCACCTGTGGTTCCTGGTCAGGGTGACCAGCGCTGCAGGGTAGATCCTCTGAGGGGTTGTTACTGGGCAGCAAGGTGTTAAGTCTCCCACAGGCAAGACTGATCCCTCAGGGTATATGGCGGTGTAGGGGTGCAGGATCAATAAGGCGACACACCCAAAAAAGTCTCTTTCTGTACCTTTACTGATGGTAGATGCAGGCAGGTCCCGGGAAGCTGTCAGGGTGGAGGATGCAAGTCCAGTAATCCCACTGAGTAGGTGTAGGGCCTCCTTACTTCTTTATGTGTGTGAGTTTCTGACTTGCATGGAACAAAGTCTAACTCTGTCTTCTCAGCTACGCCCGGCTGACCTTGTGGTGGAGCCTTCTTTTGGACAGAACAGTGTCTCTGTGGCGGTACCTGCCAGACCCCCGTCTTCCTAACCTCAGTTACGTATCAGCACTGCTGGGCCCCTGTGACCTGAAGTACAGCAGGGTCTCCGGTTTCTCCTACTAGTCGTGATGATGCTAGCAAGCTCGGACCCGGTGTCCGGTGGTGCAGAGTGGAGGTAGCTATCAATGCTGTTCAACCTCTGTCACTCTCCTTTCTGCCACTTGCCGTTCGTTCTACTCACACCTTTAACATAAGCACAACCAGCAGTAAATGTCAACTTTCTTTATCTTCACCGCTCTCCAAGCGTCGGCACGCTTAACTCACTGAAACGCTCACTGAAGGTACTCTCAGTGGACTCAACTTTGACCAGACTAAGTGGCAATCCGTCCCACTACTACTGGACTCCACGATGTAAGCTGAGTATATGCTGAAGTCTTCAGGCTTTCAAATAAGTCTCTCTCTCTCCGGCTAGTCTTTCCCTCTCAGCTCGTCTGAGGTGACTAGACTGTCTGTCTCCCACAATCTGACAGGAAACAAGACTAATCTGACTGGAATCTCTCTCACAGTCTGTCTTATATACTGCGGATGGGCTCCCTCTGGTGGATCTGGAACTAGTGCAGGTGTGTTGTGTGCTTATGGGTTTTTGTGGGTTTACCTTTCGTGCATCCTCCAGGGTAACGTGGCTCCAGAGCGCAGCTGGGCTACACATCCCCCCTAGTTAATATCAGCACTCCCGGGCTGAAAAAGAAACAATTTTTACAACATCAACAATAAACAAAAACTCTTCCCTTGCGGGAGGTAAGAACACTTCAAACGTTTCATAATTACAAGTAACATATATACAAATATTTACACAAATCTATTTACTTTTTTTACACTAGGGTATTGGTTTATTGGCTTAATTTGCTAGATCTACTCTTGGTAGCTAATAGGTAACCTCCCTTTTGTCATGCGTACTGACCTACGTGGTGTGGTGTCAGTATAGTAGCATCTGGCCTATCTGTCCTACGTGCCGGTAAACTGTAATACTGCCTCCACCTCTCTAGGGATCTGGCAAGCATACTAGTGACTGGGCGATGCGATTCCGTTTGGTCAGGGGATTCTTCTGGTAATCCCACGTTTTGAGGTTCCATTTCTTGAGATGCTATTTCTTCTGCTGCGGCCACTGGTTCAACTCGACGTTGGGGTGCTTCTTGTGGTTGGTAAAATTGAAGTACTGGAATTATCACAGCATCTCCGATACAAGGCCAATCTGCAGGAAAATCTCCTAGGTCCGTGTGTATGACTTCACCTGGTTTCTCTTTTTCCATAACAAGTTCTTCTTCGTGAAGTTTTAACATGTCTGGACACAGTTTTAGGTGGTCTCTTGATACCGTGGTGGTCGTCTTTCCTCCATCTTTGCTAATGGTACAGGTTTTCCTGTTGTCAAACTTGGAATTTTGCACGACATATGGTTTTTTTTTCCCATTGATCGTCTAGTTTGTGCATTCTTCTTTTTCTCTTTAGCACAATCTCTCCAGGTGCAAAAGGTTCAGCTGGCGCACTTTTGTTGTAGTTCTCCTCTTGTTTTTCCCTTACTTTATTGAGACTATCTTCCACGCAGGCTTGTACTCTCCTGTACTGTTCCTGTCGATTCGTGTCCCAATCTTCAGTAGCAACATCAGCTTCTGGTTCTACAACACCAAGTTCCAAATCCATGGGCAGTTTTCCTGGTCTTGCCCGCATAAGATAGGCTGGAGTGCAGTTGGTGGAACTCACAGGTATGTGATTGTACAGATCTACCAGCCAGGTAGTAGGTCTGGCCACCGATTCCTCTCCTCAAGTGTACCATCTTCAGCAGATCAATGACAATGTGATTCATCTTTTCACAGAGACCATTTGTTTGGGGGTGGTACGATGTGGTTCTTATCTTCTTGCATCCGTACAAGATGTCCGTTCTTGGGACGACTATCTGCCATACCATCTCATGGGTCCTGGGTTGACGTACCTTCGGCACAGCTTCTCTAGGTAGATAAAAAGCCGGCTTCTCTCATTCCACAACTGCTTGCTTGTTGAGACGCATCCTTCTCCAAGGAGGAACCTTCCTGAGTTATCATCTCCTTTATGCGGCTAACAACCGGGTCACTGTTCTGGGTCTCCTTCCAGCTGTGGTGAGGTAAAGGGTTTAACGTCTTACCACGCTGCCTCTTGTAGGCTCATTGTTCGTGGATCACCCCATTTCTCTGGAATGCAGGTAGCTCAATCTCTTCTAGGTCATCAAATTCCTCTTCCGTGTCGGACTCATGCGGCATTCTGGACAAGGCATCAGCGTTGGCATTCTTACGGCCCGCCCTGTACTTGATTGTAAATTGATAGTTCGACAGCCGAGCCATCCAACGTTGCTCCATGGCTCCCAACTTGGCTGTTTCGAGATGTGTCAAGGGGTTATTGGCAGTGTAAGCAGTGAACTTGCTGGAGGCTAGGTAATGCTTGAATCTTTCTGTAATGGCCCAGACCAGCGCCAGGAACTCCAACTTTAAGCTGCTATAGTTCTCGGGGTTTCTCTCGGTCGGCTGGAGCTTCCTGCTTGCATATGCAATGACTTTTTCTTGGCCATTTTGCTTCTGACTGAGGACAGCTCCCAATCCTTCGTTGCTGGCATCAGTGTACAGCAGGAACGGCTGGCTGTAGTCAGGTGAGGCTAAGATCTCATCGCCTGTCAGGATCTCCTTCATCTCCTTGAATGCCTCAGCTTGTTCTTACCCCAGTGGAATGGAGGATTTCTGCTCTTGAGGGATTGTCCTACCAGGAGGTCCTGCAGAGGTGCTGCTTTCTTGGTGTAGTCCTTTACAAACCTCCCGTAGTAACCTGTCAGTCCCAGGAACTGGCGCACCTCCTTGAGATTCTTCGGTTCTGGCCATTTCTGGATGGCGGTGACCTTCTCGGAGTCTGGCGCTACTCCTTCTGAGCTGACAATATGTCCCAAGTACTGTACCTTTTGTTTGAGCATATGGCACTTTGAAGGCTTCAGTTTCATCCCTTACTTGGACAGTGACTAGAATACCTCTGCCAGGTGCTTCAGATGATCCTCATACGTATTGGAGTACACAATTACGTCGTCCAGGTACAGCAACACGGTTTCAAAGTTTGAGATGTCCCAGGCAACTCTCCATCACTCTCTGGAACGTTCCCGGGGCACTGCTGAGTCCAAACGGCATCCTGTCAAACTCACAGAGTCCCCATCGGGGTGGTGAAAGCCGTCTTCTCCCGATCCTCCTCAGCCACAGCTACTTGCCAGTACCCACTAGTGAGGTCAAGGTGGAAAAGTAGTTAGCAGTTTTTAAGGCAGCTAAGGATTCCTCAATGCGTGGTAAAGGGTATGCATCTTTATGTGTAATGCGATTTACTTGTCTGTAATCTACACACATTCTCATGCTTCCGTCCTTTTTCCTGACTAGGACTAGAGGTGCTGCCCAGGGACTACAACTATCCCTTATCACCCCTGCTTCCTTCATGTCACGCAACATCTCCTTAGCTTTCTGGTAGTGTGCTGGAGGTATAGGCCTGTACCGCTCTTTAAGGGGAGGATGGTTGCCTGTAGGATATGATGTTGTACTCCCTTAATTGTCCCAAAGTCAAGTGGGTGTTTGCTAAATACCTGTGTGTACTCCTAACCACTCAAAGTACTCCCTGTTTCTGGTGGGCTGGAGTGGTGTCTGTCCCGACATGGAGCTGCTGACACCAATCCTCCACCGGGTTGCTGGGTCATTATCCTCCGCTGGTTGGCGGGAGGCTAAGGACTCCGTAGTGAGAATGGAGTTGTTATCTACGGTATGTAATTTAGCAACAGTGCATAACGTGGTAAATTCACTTCAACCTCTCCCCAGTTGAGAAGACGTACAGGTACTCTCCCCATTTCGTACTTCCACTACCCCTCTAGCAGTCAAGAGTGTAGGTCTGTGCTCTGAACAATGGGGCTCTACTACTGCTTGGTAGTTCTGTCCTCTCAGACCTATTGCTGCTCTACACCATATAAACATTTCACTCATTGGGGTATCACAATGGGGTTCGGGTCTGTTACACGTAAAATTACCAATTTCGCCATCTGTCAGCTTCGCTTGCTGCTGACACATCAGGGCCCGGATCTCCCTCTGGATCACTCCCTTTTGCTTTGGCTTGGCAACTTCAGCAAGCTGTTGGAGCAAAAACACAACTTCTCCCAGACAGTTACTGATAATTGTTTGTACCTAAAACCACATTTAAGCCATTTTCCTCATTTACAGTTTTTACTACTAAGAGTCCCTGGTCCTTCAGCTCCACTCTGCCCACCTTTACGTCCACGTTTTTGCTCCGAGTATATCAACAGGGAGACCATTAGAGGCATACACAGCAAAGTCAGGGCTCGGGGGGCTGGAGACTGTCCATGGACCAAAACTTATTATACAGGACATCAGGTATGATGGTCACATGAGATCCAGTGTCCAGCAGGCAGGGAATTGCGATCCCGTCCAGGATGATGGACAGGTAGGGGTCTTCCTCCCACAAACCTGCGGTTCCAGTCTGAGGGGCCTGAAGAGTCTATTCCTGGTGTTGGCCCTCGGACCCAGGATCTGCTCGTTTTAAAGGACACTGCGGGCCAGATGACCTTCTCTGTTGCAACGGTAGCAGACGATCTCTCGGCGAGGATTGTTGCTGATCAGGGGTCGCTCCTGGGGGTGGCGTTGTCCTCCTCCGGTAGGGCAACCCTCCTCCTTCTCCTCCGTTCATCCAAGGGACATCCTCTGGGCAGTCAAGCAAGCAGGATCTTTCCTCCTTCTTCCTTCCGCAGTTGCAGGGCACTCATTACAGCAGCCAGGTTTTTAGTCAGCTGGCGCACTTCTGATGCGCAGACAGTCCAACCCCAGTATGGGGCGCTAGCTGCGTTTTGGCTTCCGCCACCAGCGGGGAAAAGGTGGATGCTGCTGGCTTTAGAGTGGCATCACCCCGGGGACACTGGGTTGCCACCTCAGGCTTCTCCAGGGGCCGCAGTCCTTTTATAGCCATAAACTTTTAGGGCATCAAAGGTACGTCAGGATGACCCAAGGACCACCTGTAAGGTTCTTTGTCTCTGGTTTGACATGTTCCTTGAAACTCAGTTTTCCGTCGACCAATAGCTTTCGTCTTCTGCCCAGCTCTTGCCCCAGTTAAATATGGAGTTTTTCCAGTTTTCCCTGTTCCCGCCCTGATTCTTCCCTCTTGCTTCTTAAGCATGCCTCAGCTGAACAATCAGTGCTCTGAATCAAGCCTCAGTCAGTCTGTGACCTGACTCCTGGAAGCCTTGGACTTGTACTCCAGCTATTCCCTACTGAGACCTTGGAACACTTTGGACTCTGGAAACCTGCTGTTTGGTGAATCCATTTTGCAGAGGAATTACGGTACAGAGAAGAGATCCTGAACCTGCTTTGGAGATTTATTGTAGTGCTTGAAGTTACTCTGGCCTGCTGTGTCTCCTGTTGCTGTTCCTGCAAACTGGTGAACTTTTTCAGCATGCTTGTATGAAGTAATACAAGTTATTTCATTTCAACCTATGTCTCCTGTGTTTTCCTCGCACCCAAGCACAAGACGCTATAGGGAAGTACACTAACATACAAGATTCAGGAGCCAATGTTTAGTGTCTGCTGGGTCTGGGAAAGCCTTTGTCTGCTGGACTGTGGATTCAGATGTCCTTAATACCTTATGTGATGCCCGGGGTTGTGACTTCCACAACCATTCATGTGACGCTTTCCCTAAAATTTTACTCTGGAGTGTTACCACAGGTAAACACATTGTTTTTTTTTTTTCTTTCCTCTTCTCCTTCCAGCACTTCTGCCTTAAAAATCTGGAAGATGGGGGGCCCGCATAAAGGAACTTTGCGGTGACTGAACAATCCTTTCAGATGTACAGACTTAAAAACCCGTTTTTGCAAGCCACAGGACCTCACTAATCATAATTTGCAAGTGTTTGGACAGACTCCCCGGAATTGCGACCAGGATTGAGGCTCAGAGGAACGAGCCCAGCTCCTGCCATAACCCCAAGTTCTGGGTTCCCCAAATGACCTTCTTTCGTTTTAGGGGAAAACGTGAGAAATTCAGGGGATTTATTAATCAATGCAATTTATTTTTCTCTGCACATCCTCAAAATTCCCACTGAAACGATCCAAAGGCTTACTATAATCAGGGTTGCTTACCAATAAGGCTTTGATGGGGGCAAACCCCTGATTGAGACGAGGATATTGTTTGAATCACCTTGATGCTTTATTCAGCCAGGGGCAGGTTTTTTGAGACCCAATCGAGGTCAACAGCTGAAGCAGCATTTAACTTTGCGCCAGGTAAGCGTTCAGTAGCCGAATATGCCCTGGATTTCAGGAGATGGGCTTTTGTACCACTTGGGACACTTCCGCTAAAAAACTTTTTTTCGGAAAAGGGTTGTCTCCACTGATTAAGGATGAACTTGCTCGTGCCGACCCCCCACTGCGTTGGGTCTTTAATAACTATTGTACCGTATTGATGCTCGTCTGACGAACGCACAAGAGAGTGGTTCGAAAATAATCGACAAACCTTTTACACCTCCCTCCTCAGTAAGGAACCCTTTGAGTAGGATCACAAGGGAACCAGAAACCTGAACCCTGCAGGTGGACTCTTTACAAAGACGGGTTAGTGTGCACGCAAGAACAACGTAATAAAGGAAAACTATGTTTCTACTGTGGAAGCAGGGCACTTCATTATAAACGCCCCACCTTTTCTCGAAGACACTGCAGCAGTCTTCACTGTGAGGTGCAGAGGACTCGTCATTCCGGCCTCAGGCTCCAGAGAGATCTGCTCAAGAACTTGATTTCTCGGACTTAAACTTGTAACGGGTCAGGGAGGCGGAACCTCTGGCTTTATTTTAAAAAAGGAGGCTTTCCTTGTAAAGGACGGGTGGGCCCGGGGGGAGGACAGGAAGTCACGGCAAGTGAAGGGACAGTCTTTGGACAGACGGGAAAGAGGCAGGCAAGTGACCGGGGCAGTCTCTGGAAGACAGGCAGGTAGTCACGGCAAGTGACCGGGGCAGGGTCCTTTGGATAGACAGGCAGGTAGTCACGGCAAGTACCGGGCAGTCCTGGATAGACAGGCAGGTAGTCACGGCAAGTGCCGGGGCATCTCTGGAAGACAGGCAGGTAGTCACGGCAAGGACCGGGGGAGTCTCTGGATGACAGGCAGGTATCACGGCAAGTACCGGGGGAGTCTCTGGATGGACAGGTAATATACGACCTGAATGGAGGAGCCTCCCGGTAGGCTAGGGGCAGATGACAAGAACGCCCCCAAGTGAGGGAGGCGAGAGTCCTGGAATAGACATGGTCACCGCATGTGACGTCCGAACCTCCGGGTAGGTCTGCAGGCAGATGGCAGATGAACGCCCCAAGGGGCAGGCGAGAGTCCTGAATAGACGATGGGCACCGCTGTGACGTCCGAACCTCCGGGAGGTCTGCAGGCAGATGGCAGATGAGCGCCCCCAAGAGAGGCGAGATTCTCTGGAATAGCCATGGTCACCACCGGTGACGCCGAACCTCCAGGAGGCTTGCGGAAGGTAGAGACAGCAAACTGGGGAGGAGCAGGCAGTAACGGGAAGGAACCTGACCTGAAGCAGAGTAAACATTGCAAAACAATTTCTCGGGCACCCCATTAAGGGGGAGACTTATAAGGGTGAGCCTCCGGATTGGGGGGGACCCTTTTTTAAAAGCCCGGCCCCTTTTTAAAGGGGACGCGCGGGGGCGCGCCCTAAGTCCACAGCAGGGAAGGAGCGGCGACCCCACAGGGGGGAAGGAGGACGCCGACGTGGAAGGGGGGCACGTCCCTGCCTGGCGGGACCGGCGCGGGGAACAGCGCCCCCCCTGGCGGGGCAGGACCCCGGCGCTAAGTCCCCCCCTTTAGGCCCCCCCCTTTTTAGGCCAGAAAAAATTTTAGCTAGGAAAGGGGGCATGGATTTTCTCCCGACCCCCCCACGTTCTTCTCCCAGGACCAAACCCCTTCCAATCCACCAAAAAAAGGCTTTTCCCCTCCCTTTTGGGGCCCAAAAAATTTTCCTACCTCAAATTCGTTCTCACAGACAGTGAGCAAGGGGTACCGAAACTTGACAAAAGAGTTAAGTACCCCGGGGTTTGAGGAGAGAAAAAGGAAGGAGTTGGAAACCGAAATTTTGGCCGGGTTTTTCAATTTATAGACACGGGTTTTGATCATGATGCCCCCAGAGGACCGTGAACCGGGCCAAAACTTGTAGAAGGAATCTTGACCGAACAACTTGGACAGAGCCACCCCTTACCCCCAGGACGGAATTAGGGGGTTCCAACTTCTTGTCACAGTCCTTCATCCCCTGACAATGTGGGGCCGGGTACTCCCCCATATGGAGGAAATTCGTTAACCGGATTCCCCTGGTTGTCCACAGAGATGGAAATAGGACGGATCCGAGGATTTTTACCGAAGACTAAAGAAACGAGTTTGGGGGGAAGATTCGCCTCGGTTTGTTTACAAATTGGGCCCCAAGGAGGGTCCACCCATCAAAAGGGGGGGAAACAAGTGCCGGAATAACTGTCAAATCTTTTAAAATTCGCTCGACTTGCCTTGGCTGTGGGGGAAAGGGGGAGGAGAAATCCAGGGTGACGTCTAGCAACTTACAAGTGGTTCCAAAACGGGGGTGAACTGAACCCCAGACCGACACAATGTGACAGCACCCCATGAAGACGGAAAAGGGCGGAAAAGTCTTTAGCCAACTGGGGTGCAAACAACCCGGGGGGGGAATGAGTGAGCCATCTTGAAAATCGGAAAACCCCCCCAAATGACCGTACAACCAGCAAGGGGAAAAAACCTTGAAGTCCGGGGCAAATCCCCCAGGGGCAGCGGACGGAAGCGGGAAAAGGCCCGGGGCAGGGGGGTTTCTCGGAACTTGTTGCGGGCACAGGGGCACGGCAAAACAAAGCATTACATCCTTGGGGGTGGCCACCATAATGCCGGTATGACTGGGGTTTTTTTCGACCAGCGTGGCCCCTAATTTAGACAATCCCCCCCAGTGGAGAATCCCTCCCGTCAACCGAAACAACTTTTTACCGAGGAGACATTTTTGACTCACGGACCCCTGCACACCGGGGGATCGAGAATGTTTGGGGTTTCCCCCCCAAGACCACACCAGGAAACCGGGCAAAGGGTCCCCTTTATGTTTTTGTCGGCCGGGGAAAAGGTAAAAGAAAGCGAAGCGGAAAAAAAAAAGGCCACCAGCTTGGGGGGGTTAAACTTGGCGCGGAGGTAAGCCAGATTCTTGTGGGGGAGTGAAATGATACCGAGAAAAACCCCCTCGAGTAGGAACCCCTCCCCAATGCCAGCTTGATGGGGCCCAAAAAATCGGGGCCCCATGGAATAAAATTCCTCAGAAGGGGAAAGTTTTGAGAAAACCCCAAATACCACCCCCGGAAGAAGACTTTTGAGTCGTACCCCCAGCTCCAAAAGGAACGTCCACCTCCAGGAAAACTGTTTTTTTTCCCCCGGGCGAGCAGCACGGGGGGGAAGAGAAGGCCTTTTTTTAAGG
The DNA here is from genome assembly GCA_033576555.1 of Oophaga sylvatica. NCBI lineage: Eukaryota > Metazoa > Chordata > Amphibia > Anura > Dendrobatidae > Oophaga > Oophaga sylvatica. Next base: position 51,009,680 of record JARQOD010000002.1, on the reverse strand, counting down.
GAAAAAAAGCCCCCCTTTTTGGGGCCCCTTTTTTGGGGTTTCATTCTGCGGGGCGCGAGATTGAGCGCCGGAAGAGAATGCGGGATAAGGCGGTAAAATTGGGGGAATCCCGGGGAACCGCAAAAACCTTCAATCCCTCCGGTGGGGGGCCCTTTTTCATGGCAATAGTTTCTCCGGGGTCCTTCTTAGGCCACGAAAAAGATGTAACCCAAAAAGGAAAAACGAGGTCGCTCAAAAGACATCTAAATTTTGGGCGAAAAGGGATTCCCAAAACCTGAGCAAACCCGACAAAATCCCCCGGAGACAAACCGGGGGAGAAGACCAAGATGTCGCAGGTACACCCAACGCAGAGAGAGCGGCCCCCAAGAGCATTACCCAAACCCCAAAGACTGCGGGGGCTTACAGAGACCAAAGGCATCACCCAAAACCTAGTGGGCCCCCGGGTTTGAAATTCCGTCTTACTTCATCCCCGAGGGGAGGGGCTAGGTTATATGCTCCACGAAGATCATTTGGGGAAAAACTAGCCCCCCCCAAAAATCAAACAATTCGGGGGAGCGGGGAAAGGGTATTATTTTCACCGGATCAGGTTTTGGGGCCCGTAGTCAAACGGGACGGAGAGAGCCGCTTTCTTTTTTACGAAGAAGAAACCGCTCCCGCGGGGGGGAGATTCCGGTGAATCCCTGGCCAAATTCTCCCGAATATTCGGACACGACCGGTCTCAGCAGCAGACAATGGGAAATACGCCCCCCGGGGCGTTTTTACCTGTATAGCAGAAAATAAAAAAAGACAATAATCTATACAAAAGGGGGAAAAACTAAATAACATGCGCATAGTAAATGTAACATAGATTTCCCCGACAGAAACCGTGGGTAAAAAAGGAACCTTTTACCTGCCCGGGGTAAGGTGACCGGGGTCCTAAGCTGCCCAAACTGGGCCCCAAAAAAAACCCTAAAACCCGGGGGTACTTTTTAAAGGTTTTCAGAGGCCCCGGGGACCACGAAAAACCCGTCTCCTATCAATCCCTGCCAACTGTTTTCTACCCCAAAAGGGGCCCCCCGAATCCCCCCAAAAAGGGAAAGACCGGGGAAAATTTTTGAACGGGAAAAACAAAAAAAAGGGGTAAGAAAAAAGGGGAAAAAAAAGGGGCCCTTAAAATACAACACTCACACACAGTGGAAAAACCCTTTTGGCTCAAAAAAAACTATAAGCTATAAATAAAAACAACAAGGGGGCTCTTAGCTTAAGTTTTCCCGAACCGAACCATCTGCAAAAAATATAAAATGTTTTTTCCCGGGGATCCAACCCCCAGACTGGCAAAATAAAAAGGAAAAAAATAATTAAAACAAATCAAAAGCACCGGGCGAGGCTGGACCTAGCTTAAAAGAGCAGGTAAAATTAATCTCTCATAACCAAAAACCCAAAAAAACAGCACCAGCTTTAAAGTCCAAAAGGCAATTTGCGACCCATCTTCGTGGCGATGCACCCATGACAGTAAAACCCCCCCCCCCACGAGGGGGCCCCCGGACCCCATGACCAGGTCTGTTCCCCGGGGAAAATTTTGTGAAAGGGCCGAACCAAACGATTGCGTTATCATCCCCACACAGGGGCCCCCCCCCTCCTCAGGGCCAAAAACCCCCCCAATGGGAAATTCCAAAGAAAACATTGACACCCCTGAAGGAGGGGGGTAGAGGTTTACCCGGGGGAAAAAAAGGTGCCACAACCCCTTTTTAAATAATGACTTTTTGAAACCCATTATTAAAAATTTTTAAATAGGAGGGAGGGCCAAACAAAATGCCCCAGATTTTTTATGGAACTGATCCTGTAAGGCCCGATGAATCCCCCGGGCCCAACCCCCAGGAGGGGAAATTTAATTTTTATATTCCTGGTAACAACCACACCCGATCGTTTACCCTCAGATCAAAACCAAAACTCTCCTCCTATTCCCATCCGTTTGAAGGGTTTCCCGTAACCTTCCCTCCCTTAAAACTTTTGGGAAATATCAGGCCTCCCCGGAAGTCCCCCCAGGGGGGTCCCCCTGACCCCCCAAAACCTCCCCCCCAACTCAGAGCATACAGCTACCTACAACTCCCCCTGAGGAATAGGAAAAACCCTATTAATTCCCCTCTTCCCCCCCCCTGGGAAAGGGGGGGACGAAAAAAAACTCGGGGGGGGGGGGGGGAAAAATTTTTGGGAAAGGGAAAAAAAAAATTTTTTGCGGGTTAAAAAATAAAAAAA
>JARQOD010000002.1:50948395-51007345 GCA_033576555.1 Oophaga sylvatica | reverse complement strand
GCCTAGCGATCTGCTTAGGGCCTGTCTCACTTTGCGAGAGCTAAAAGCGAGACCCGGCAAAACAGCGATCCAGCAGCGATCTCGCTATTTTCTGACACGTACCAGCGATCAGGCCCCGCTGTGAATCGTTGGCCCATGTAGAAATGCCAGGACTTTTTTTTGATCGCTGGTCTCCCGTGGCCAGCACGCATCGCTGCGTGTGGCAGGCAGGAGACCAGCGATCTATGGTAACCAAGGTACACATGGGTTTCCAGGCGCGGGGTTGTGCTGGAAACCGACGTGTACCTTGGTTTACCAGGCGCGCTGTGCAGGGGAGCTGGTAACCAAGGTACACGTGGGTTTCCAGGCACCGCGCAGCGCCTGGAAACCTGACGTGTTACCTGGTTCCCAGCTCCCTGCACAGTGCGCTGGTATCCAACGTACACTGCGGGTAACTAGGCGACGTTACCCGCAGTGTCGCTGTCCTGATCGCTGCCTGTTTGGCAGCTCAGCAGCGATCATGTAGCGACACACCAGCGATCCTTATCGTTGTCGGGATCGCTGGTGTGTCGCTATGTGAGATGGGGCCCTTAGTGTGACAGTACCTTTACATACAAACCACAGATATCACTTACAGTAAACAAACTAACAATGACAGACTGATACAGAGGGGAGAGGACCCTGCCCTTTCGGGCTTACATTCTACAGGATGGTGGGGAAGGAGACAACAGGTTGGGGGGTTGCAGCAGTTCCGATGTTGGTTGAGGCGATATCTCCGGTAGTGTTGATGAGGCAGCGAGGTCATTGCAGGCTGTAGGCTTTCCTGAAGAGATGGGTTTTCAGGTTTCGTCTGAAGGATCCGAATGTGGTTGATAGTCGGACGTGTTGGGGCAAAGAATTCCAGAGGATCGGAGATATTCGGGAGAAGTCTTGGAGGCGGTTGGGTGAGGAGCGAATAAGTGTGAGAAGGAGATCTTGGGAGGATCGGAGATTACGTGAGGGAAGATATCGGGAGATTAATTCTGAGAAATATGGAGGAGACAGGTTATAGATGGGCTTGTAGGTCAGTATAAGTAATTTGAATTGGATACGCTGAGGGAGTGGGAGCCAGTGGAGAGATTTGCAGAGGGGAGAAGCGGAGGAGTAGCGAGGAGAGAGATGAATTAGTCGGGCAGCAGAGTTAAGGATGGACTGGAGAGGTGCGAGGGTGTTAGCAGGGAGGCCACAGAAAAGGATGTTGCAGTAGTCGAGACGGCAGATAATGAGGGTGTGCACAAGCATTTTAGTAGAGTGAGGGTTGAGGAAGGGACGGATTCTGGAAATATTTTTGAGCTGGAGGCGGCAGGAGGTGGAGAGAGTTTGCATGTGAGGTTTGAAGGACAGGGCAGAGTCAAGGGTTACTCCAAGGCAGCAGACCTCCAGTACAGGGGAAAGAGTGATGTTGTCAATTGTTATAGATAGGTCGGGTAAGGAAGATCTGTGAGATGGGGGAAAGATGATCAGTTCAGATTTGTCCACATTCAGTTTGAGTAAGCGGGAGGAGAAGAAAGAGGATATGGCTGATAGACACACCGGGATTTTGGATAGCAGAGAGGTGACATCTGGGCCAGAGAGGTAGATCTGAGTATCATCGGCATAAAGGTGGTACTGGAATATGTGGAACTTTATGAGTTGCCCCAGGCCAAGTGTATAGATTTAGAAGAGTAGGGGTCCTAGAACCAAGCCTTGGGGGACTCCAACAGAGAGAGGGTGGGATGAGGAGGTAGTGTGTGAGTGGGAGACGCTGAATGTGTGGTTGGAGAGGTATGAGGAGATCCAGGATAGGGCGAGGTCTTTGATGCCAAAGGAAGAGAGAATCTGTAGTAGGAGGCAGTGGTCAACTGTGTCGAAAGCAGAGGACAGGTCTAGAAGGAGAAGTATAGAGTATTGTCCGCTCGCTTTGGCTGTAAGTAGGTCGTTAGTAATTTTGGTCAGGGCTGTCTCAGTGGAGTGATGGGGGCGGAAACCAGACTGTAGATTGTCAAAGAGCAGGTTGGATGAGAGATGGGAGGAAAGTTCAGCGTGGACGTGCTGCTCCAGGAGTTTGGAAGTGAATGGGAGCAGCGATATTGGGCGATAGCTGGACATAGCAGTTGGGTCGAGGGTTGGCTTTTTGAGGATAGGCGTGATTGTGGCATGTTTGAAAGCAGAAGGGAAGGTACCGGAAGTTAGTGATAGGTTGAAGAGGTGAGTTAGTGATGGGATAAGAGTGGTGGCGAGATTGGGGAGGAGGTGGGATGGGATGGGGTCAAGTGCACAAGTGGTGAGGTGTGATTTGGAGAGAAGATGAGCAAGCTCCCCTTCCGTGATATTGGATAAGGAGGTTACGGGGTTTGAGCATTGGTCAGGTATACAAAGGGGTTGTGGTGGTTGAATAATAAAGACTTGCCGTGTTTGGTCTATCTTGTATTTGAAGTGCATGGCGAAGTGCTCAGCAGAGATTAGGGAAGTTGGAGGGGGCAGTGGTGGGTGGAGGAGGGAGTTAAAAGTATTGAACAACTGTTTGGGGTTGTGGGATAAGGAAGATACAAGGGATGTAAAGTAGGCCTGTTTAGCAGAGGTGAGAGCTGATTTGAATGCAAGTGTTGCTTGTTTGAGTGCAGTGAATTCGTCTTGTGAATGCGTTTTCTTCCAGCGCCGTTCAGCAATTCTGGATGCTTGCCAAAGCTTTTTAGTGGTGTTATTGTGCCAGGGTTGTCTATTGATTCGTCACACTCTGTTATGCATGACAGGGGCAACCGAGTTGATGGCTGATGCAAGAGTGGCATTGTAGAAACTAGTGGCAGTGTCTGTGTCGTGGAGTAAAGATATGGAGGACACTGGTAGGATAGAGTCAGAGAGTGAGTGAGTGTCTAGATGTGCAAGGTTTCTGCGGGGGTGCACGTGTTGCATCATACATATCCTCCATCCCATAGTCCCGTGGCCATATACCCATCATACATATCCTCCATCCCATAGTCCCGTGCCCATATACCCATCACACATCCTCCATCCCATAGTCCCGTGCCCATATACCCATCACACATTCTCCATCCCATAGTCCCGCGCCCATATACCCATCATTCACATCCTCCATCCCATAGTCCCGTGCCCATATACCCATCATACACATCCTCCATCCCATAGTCCCGTGCCCATATACCCATCACACATCCTCCATCCCATAGTCCCGTGCCCATATACCCATTATCATTTGCATGTGGAGTGAGTGTGGCTATGCAGAGTGGCCGGGGCTATGTGGAGTGTGAGTGGCTCGATACACACACACACACATACACTCAACTTTATATATATACAGTAGATTTATATATGTATATTTATATTTACAGTTGGGGAAAATAAGTATTTGATACAGTGCCGATTTTGTAAGTTTTCCCACCTATAAAGAATGGAGAGGTCTGTAATTTTTATTGTAGGTACACTTCGACTGTGAGAGATGCAATCTTAAAAAAAATCCAGAAAAACACATTGTATGATTTTTACATAATTAATTTGCAGTTTATTGCATGAAATAAGTATTTGATACGATAGAAGATCAGAACGTAATATTTCAGACAGAAACCTTTGTTTGCAATTACAGAGGTCAGACTTTTCCTGTAGTTCTTCACCAAGTTTGCACACACTGCAGCAGGGATTTTGGCCCACTCCACCATTAAGATCTTCTCCAGATCTCTCAGGTTTTGGGGCTGTCACTGGGCAACATTTCATCTCCTTCCAAAGGTTTTCTATTCTGTTCAGGTCTGGAGACTGGCTAGGCCACTCCAGGACCTTGAAATGCTTTTTACGCAGCCACTCCTTAGTTGTCCTAGATGTGTGTTTCAGGCTTTTGTCATGCTGGAAGACCCAGTCATGACCCATCTGCAATGCTCTTACTGAGGGAAGGATGTTGTTGGCCAAAATCTTTCGATGCATGACTCCATCCATCCTTCCTTCAATAGAGTGCAGTCGTCCTGTTCCCTTTGCAGAAATGCATCCCCAAAGTATGATGTTTCCCCACTATGCTTCACAGTTGGGGCGGTGTTCTTGTACTCATCCTTCTTCTTCCTCCAAACACGGTGCGTGAAGCTGAAGCCAAAAAGTTCTATTTTGGTCTCATCTGACTACATGACTTTCTCCCATGCCTCCTCTGGATCATCCAGATGTTCATTAATGAACTTCTAACAAGACTGGACATGTGCTGGCATGAGCAGAGGGATCTTGCGTGCCTTGCAGAATTTTAATCCAGTACAGCGTAGCGTGTTACTAACGGTAATGTTTGAGATTGTGGTCTCAGCTCTCTTCAGGTCATTGAACAGCTCCTCCCACATAGTGCTGGGCTGATTCCTGACTTAGAATCATCCTTACCCCACAAGGTGAGACCTTACATGGAGCCCCAGACCGAGGAAGATTGATCGTCATCTTGTTTTTCTTCCATTTTCTAATAATGGTGCCAACAGTTGTTGCCTCCTCACTAAGCTGTTTTCCCATTGTCCTGAAGCCCATCCCAGCCTTGTGCAGGTCTATAATTTTATCCCTCGTGTCTATACACAACTCTTTGGTCTTGGCCATGGTGGGGAGGTTGGACTGTGACTGATTGAATGTGTGGACGGGTGTCTGGTGACAAGTAATGTGTTCAAACAGTTGCAATTAAAACAGGTAATGAGTGCAGAGTAGGAGGCTAACAGGTCTGTGAGAGCCAGAATTCTTGCTGGTTGGTAGGTGATCGAATACTTATTTCATGCAATAAAATGCAATTTAATTGTTTAAAACTCATACAATGTTATTTTCTAGTTTTTATTTTTAGATTCTATCTCTCACAGGTGAAGTGTACCTGAGATAAAAATTACAGACCTCTCCATCATTTGTAGGCTGAAAACCTTGCAAAATCCGCAGTGTATCAAATACTTATTTTCCCCACTGTATAAGTAATATATATATATATATATATATATATATTTATATATATATATATAATATATTACACAAAAAGCCTGTAAAAGAAGCCTGTTTTGCTTTGTAAACCACTTGCAGTTTTTCAGCTTTTTCAGCTACGATCATTCATGCAGCAGTAACTGATGACTATACCTGTTAGGAAATGAAAATGAGTTTTCGGCACTTGACAACCTTCTTCACAGCAATCAGCTAAATTGTACTGTTATGGTAAATATTTTATAATTTGCTTTGAATATCATTCAAACAATTTTGGTCTTTGTATTAGTTTCATAAGTGTTATTGATAAAAGCAATAACCCAGGGCAATGTCTCTGATATAGAGGCGTCTTTGTGTTAAGCTTTCCTTTGTTTCTAAAAGTATAGTAAACTGGACAGAGACAGTTTCAAGGAATTCAGCAGAATCCATAATTTACAACTTTGTTATTCCCAATTAAAATATTTTCTTTCTTGGGTAATGTACTAAACCATCTCCTTTCTTCTGTGGGTGTAATAAAATATTTCTTGCTTGGGATCTGAGGGCAAACAAGAATTGTACACTGACAGAAACAGGCTCTGTGTATTTTCTTGCCTCCAATGCATCATATTTATTTCATTTAAATTTGGACCAATAGCAGATTTGGAGATAATTTGCATCTCAACCCAAATTAGCTCTACTTGGAAGGGGCTACTGGGACATTACTATAAAGTGATAATAACCATCACCATGCTGCATTATGAACAAAAATATCCCTCTCCTGCTAAAGCTTCATTCATTTTCATGAACATGTTCTATCCATGTTTCTCATGCACCCGTCATTATAGTCTGTTGGGCTTTTTCATTTTTATGCAGGTCAAGCATTGTCGGAAAAAAAAATGGAGACATGTTAATTTTAGATGAGAATCATAAATCAAACTTGCCCTTTTAAACAACTAGTACATAGAAAAAATGGACAGCACACATCCATGTGTCATGGAAGTGCTGTCTGTGTTTTATACTGTTTAATGTGTAGGAGAAGTGCTGGAATTTTTATTTGCACTGGAGAAAAAACACCACACTGCCACAATGATGGTAATAATGGACACACAGACCAAGAATGGTAATGTCATGCACATTATGGGAAAGACTAAGTGCAACACGAATGGATGAGGTGAAGGAAGCCCATACGCTTGGTAAAGGGTGAGTAGAGACACATAGGCAGATCTAATAACACCCTACCTGCCCTACCATCCTAAATTGGATCCTCACCAATCGTCAAGCAGGAAACCTAAGCGCTATATAGAGCTAAGTCCTGGATAGGGAGGGGGTGGGATGTGCACTGGTCAGTCCCCACTGTAAACTAAAGACACAAAAGACAAGGGGAATGAACTTAGATTGAGCAGACTCAGAGAGGTAACTCTAAACATCCTCAAACAGCTTGAGAGAGTGAGTTAGCCAACCGCTATAGCTCAAAGGCTTTACAAGGGAAAAATATGAATATACCGGCGACTCTCTGCAGCAGACTGGGAGATTTATAAACACCCAGGTCCAGGTGTGTCAACTCGAGCCAGAGGGAGGTTGCCGCTGGGTCCAAGAGTCAGCAGGATTAAAGAGGTGTCTGTAATGCCAAAGGAAAAGACCTTCTGCAGCCAGATGCAGAGAGACTGTCTGTAGCATCTGACACACCCGTGACAGGTTTAGCAGACTGATGAAAAATGTCCATAATGTGAAAATAAAATGGTTGTCTGTACCAGGCCTTATAGACAGGTCAGATATTAAGGGATTTACTAGGAAAAATTAGCCAGACAGTGGAGAACATGATGTGGGTCAAATTTCTAACGTACTATGTAGTGATGAGCAAGTATACTAGTTGCTCGGGTTTTTCTGAGCACGCTCGGGTGGTCTCCGAGTATTTGGAAGTGCTCGGAGATTTAGTTTCTGTTGCTGCAGCTGCATGATTTGCTGCTATTTGACAGCCTAAATCTCCGAGCACTTCCAAATACTCGGAGAACACCCGAGCATGCTCCGGAAAACATGAGCAACGAGCATACTCGCTCATCTCTAGTACTATGTGATCTATCGCCACTATTTGTATCTTCGACACATCTGGAAACTCTCCAGGCATGTGGTTACGATAAGCAATTCTATTTATGACATTTATTAACAGGGTGCGTAAAATATTGGTGTATATTAGGTGAGAAAATGAAAATTATCTGCCATGTTTAGCAATTTTCACAATGCACATCACCCTTTAGATAATTTTGTTGCAATTTGTACCATATTTACCATTTCTACATTTTTGAGCATTTTTGTATAATTTTGCATTATTCTCATTATACCACTTTTCCTCTTGAGAGAAGTCTTGCCGATTGTTACATTTCTTCTGGCCGCTCTATGTCTAATTGATTTGGACACATCAGGAGACTAATCAGTTGTGATTAATTCAGCAGAATGAACCGCGTTGGCACCTGACATTCCCCCTTCATAGGGGATTTCAGAACTTAGATTGTTCTTCAAGGTTTTGATCCTCAACTAGAACATTGAAAGTTACACATTTCTGCCCACCTACACGGCCGGATTACTGGTAACTCACAGCTAATTGACTCCTCGCTGTGTGGTTCCACATTGTGCACAATGATGACCCTGACAGAGAAGGACAGGACTAGGTGCTACAGAGTTCCCAAGTGCAGAGACAGTGCTGAGGTCACTGGCTCCATAGGGAGGGAGTCTTCTACAAAGCCTGCACTGACCCTATGTTCTAAAGAGGCATTGTTACACTGAACAGTGAGCAGGAGGCACAGAGAGACGCCCGAAGCTGCCAGCACTCCCTGAGCTGCCTCCATATAATTGTGTTTGCTTTTACATGTTTGTGTGTTCTCATTTTGATGGTTTATTATTAACCCAGCAGGGATTCCAGTTCCCTTCCTCTCTATGTGTGTCTGTGATTTCTGCACACTGTACAATTTTTCTATATGGAATGGGGGGGAATTTAATATCACGCCTTGTGATTATCCAGCTTTAAACACCATGTCGTATTTATGTCCAGTGTTCTAGGATTTATTTCTTAAAATTTCTCCAAATTTGTAGAATCTCTTGTTTGCGGATACTTGCCTCCAAATCCCCTACATAGACTGAAAAGGTAAATCATAAAATTTTAGCTATCTGCAGCCACCACTAGAGGGAGCTGAATGCATACTGCGTTGTTACTGAGTTGAATGTATAAATAGTATACATAAAGCTCCAATGCTCCCCTAGTGGTGGCTGCAGGCAGACACAATTGTTAAATTAGAAAGGATAGTCCTTTAAAGGGTTAAAATACTTTCACCTATGCAAGTGATAAGTGATGACTAGCAGATTATAAAAAGGCTGAGACAGAATGGTGTATTGTGGTCAAGCACAAAGCTCGGACTGGCTCATAGGGGAATGGGTAAATCCTCTGGTAGGCCCCTTTAAGCCACTTATCCCCAAACAAATCATTTGATTCACTATGTACAGACAAAGGCAGTGTCTTATCATTCATCCAACGTACTGCCCAGTGTACTCTTATATAGAAGCATAGGGAAATGTGTTTAAGAGGGTAATGCAATCTTTGTATACAGCTGAACAGTCGGCTCCCAGAATCAATGTTACTGTGGTTATTTGATGTGCCACTGGATATTGATGCCAAGAGACTGGCGGCGGACACAGTACCGAGTGCAAAGAAGCGGTTCTGATCCGAAAGTTGAGTATAATAATATATATTTTGTTTTATGTATCATCCCACCCTGAGATTATTAATAATAACTTTACAAGTAGGGCACAACCCCTTTAAATTAATTAAACTTATCAGCTCAAAGATTAATTGAAAAAAATAAGCAGAACAAAAATTCAATGAAAATGTAATTAAAAGGATAAAAGGGTATTCCCATCTCTAAAATCCTGTCCCAATATGTAGTAGGTGTAATAATAATAATAATATTAGAAATGTAGTATAGTTCTTCTGATTAGCTATGTCGCTTACCTCATGTGCAGGCATTGCATTAACTTGGCTACGAACACTAACAACTGTCACTATAAGAGTGGTCGTAACCATGGATACCTATGCTCCTGAATGCTCCTGAATTGCCCTGCAGATAGGGTAAGCGACATAGCGAATCAGAAGAACTATACTACATTTCTAATTGGAGGCATTTATTGATATTATTATTATTATTACACGTACTACATATGAGAATAGGATCTTGGAGATGGAAATACCTCTTTAACATATTGTAAGACATCTGTATTTACCTCCTTCATTTCCAACTCTCTTGGCGTCTCTGTTTATGACTGAATATTTAACGAATGAGCGAAACTCATTTCCCAGATTGAACCCTTGTCTGAACTTACAAGTATTAGCTGGTAACAAAGGAAGTGAACTGAAAAGACCTCCTGGCCCTGAGACCCAGCACAATCCTCTTAAACGACATGGCGGATCACATTGCAGTTATAACTGTTATGCAACAGAATAAGTGTCTGGCCAAAATGTTATCACCCCTGACCATGTATACTATAAGAAACCTTGGTGATTGTGCAGGTATTCCTGTATGATACTGGTATTTTATAATACAGGGCATATGAGTCAGGAGCGTCAGACTAGCGGTGTACACCTCTGTGTGCGCCTCTCCCCAAATCCTGCTTCAGCCCCTGCTGGAGCAAGATTTGTGGCATAGCAAACGCCAAGGTTCATCATGAATTTGGCGCACTGATTTTACTATTAAGGCCTCTTTCACACTTCAGTCGTGCGACGTCAGTCAAAATCCGTCAAAATGTGAAAAAACGGATCCACATTTTTTTTTGGCGGATCCGTTTTTTTCCAATTGACTTGCATTAGTGACAGATTTTGACGGATGGTCGTCCGTTAGGTCCGTTTTTTAACGGATCCGCCAAAAAATTGGCGTCCGTCATTTCAGAAAAACGTCCAATGCAACGTTTTTTTGTTCCGCCAAAATGGCGGACTATGGCAGATCCGCCGCATCTGCCATTTTGCATAATGGCCGCCTATGGGCGGCGGATCCGCTGCCATTCGTCTTTGACGGAATCCGCCCGCCTCCATAGAAAACCATTAAAAATGCTGACAAAACTGTCCGAGTCCTCTCTCTCTCTCTCTGTCCGGACTTGCAAACTTACATTTCCGGAACGAAAATTTCATCATTTCCGGGTGAAAAATTCTTGGCGGATCCGTCAGAAAACTGATCCGTTTTACATCCGTCTTTACATTTTTCTGACGGATCCGCCATTTTCACACTTGGGCGGACGTCACACGACTGAAGTGTGAAAGAGACCTAACGTATGAATTTCAAATCCGACTCCTCTGGTGTCACTTTTGTTTGTGGGATTTTATCAGATATTTTTTGAAGGTCCCATATCTAAAGGATACTATCAAAATTGCCAAGAGTATATCTCTAAAAAAATTGGACTCCTAACCTGCCGAAACCCATAAGATGTAAAAAGTAGCCAATATAGTCAATACCTGACTTTCTAACGTCCTGACTCTTTCCTGATGGTATGCCTTAGAGAGGAAGAATGATTGGTCATGTTGGATTTCAAGATGCTCAATACTTTGTTCTCACAGTAGATCAGCAGCCTTCAGGGGGGCTGGACAGACACTTATTTCCTTCTCCCCATTAATAGAAACATGTACACTCAGGCCATGAATAAAATAAAACTCACTTGCCAATGGTCCTGAAATATCGTCCCGAAACATCCTCCCGTAAAGTAGTCCTTTTTTGTAGGTTCTTTTTTGAGCATGCCGCTGGGATGATCCATTTTTCAACAGAGCTCCAATCTCCAACGAAAGGTATAGAAGATGGGTGGCCTAAAAAAGGGATTAATGAGCAGCACAGTCTCTTAGAGTTTAGCAATGTTACTTGCAGCACTGGGTTCCTGGTTTCAAATCCCACCAAGGACAACATCTGCAAGGCGTTTGTAAGTTCTCCCCGTGTTTGTGTGGATTTCCACCGGGTTCTCTTGGTTCCTCTCACTCTCCAAAGCAGGGATGTCAAACTCAAATGCACAGTGGGCCAAAATTAAAAACTTGGACAAAGTCGCGGACCAGCTTTCATATTTCTCAAAAAAAAAAAGTCTACAATTGAGGACGTTTTTCTGTATCATCAAATATAACGATGAACCTTTTCATATGGAAACAAAAACAAAGTACATTTTAATTAATAGATCTTAGAATAAAATAAACACAATTACAAATGGGGCATACTGGAATAATACATGTTATGTAAGAGCAATAAAAAGCATATGGCTCAATGGCCTAATTTAAGTATGTAATAGCAAAGGATAAAAAACCTTGAATTCATATATAATTCAGATAATAAGGTATGATCCCAAGAAAAGTGCCATTGAAACACAGTGAATATCTCCACAGTATCTTCAACACACATGATATGATAGTCTTCCTTACAGTATAATGGCCCCAAATAGGTCTTCTATGCAGTATAATGGGCCCCACATAACCCTCCACACAGTATAATTGGCCTCACATAGTTCTCCATATAGTATAATGACCCCACATAGTCTTCCATACAGTATAATGGGGCCCACATAATCCTCCATGCAGTATAATTGCCTCATATAGTCTTCCATACAGTATAATATGCCCCACATAAAAAAATACCTCTCCTCATTCCCCTGCTTCTCCGGTCTCGGCAGTGACCACTCTGAAGCTCTTCACTGCTTGGCACAGCGGGTTCGAAATAGTGACGTCATACGCAAAGGGAGAATGATGGGCAAGTGGACGTATTCCCACTTCCATTATTGCTTTCAACTGTATCAGCATCCTAGATTCCTAAACACTTGAAGGAGCGATGGCTGGTGGTGCCGGGGACCAAATATAATCAACCTGCTGTCCAGATTTGGCCAGAATTTGATGTGTGTGCTCTAAAGACATAGTGATAGGGAATTTAGATTGTGAGCGCCGATGGGGACAGTGATGATGTCTGTAAAGTGCAGTGAAATAGGTTGGGGCTATATAAGGCAAAATCCCACAAAACAGCGTGTCTAAAAGTTGGCAAGTATGGGGCACATGTTGTAGAGTGTTCAGTCAGCAGCAATCTAAGAGCATGATCTGCTTTAAACCTAATTATCACTGTGTTGCATAAAAATCAAACTATAAATGTGGAAATATAAGCCAGGACACGAGTGCTGCTGGGAGTCCTACCCTCAGGTGGGATGGCTTCTAAAAAACAGGGGTCCTGTGTAATTGCTCAGTGTGCCACCCCTAATGCTGGCCCTCAGCCTATTCAATTTCCATGAAAGCCAGGCTAACAACCTCTATGTCAGAAGAAATCATGTAACTTAGAAACATCCAATACAAGGACAACTTAGTGATTCAGTACAAGTTAATTGTTGGATCCTCTGAATATAAAGAAAGTCGAGGTTTCTATTGTACGGAAAACTATTGAGCTTTTGTAAATGCTTTGTGACTCAAATGGAAAGAACAGAGTGCACCTTCTATGTATAGGCAGGATTACTGTACCAGAACCCTGCTAGCATGTTAATAATGACTTGTGCCTACTTAAAGTCTATTTAAATGCAAAAAAAGGTAACGTATGTATGAAAAAAAGTGAGAATTCAAAGTTAGAGGCACAAGCTGAAGCTCCTTGGCTCCATGGCAAAATTTGTAATAGGCATACGTGAAGTGAAGGCAGCGCTCATCCAGGAAGTTCAAAAAGTGAAAGTTCTTTATTGCCCCCTACAAATAACAAAAAACAGTGACGTTTCGACCAATGCAGTATACTGTATATCAAGTTACAAATTAGTAATAGGATCCTTACCTAGCGTGGAGTACATAGAAATCATGGGACCTCATAGTAGATGTTCTAATTTGCTCCACCCCATGTCAGCGGGGTCATGGCTCACAGGTGTAGTCTACAGGTTGGTGTGTCCCCCAACTTTTAAAGACAGGTAGAGGAATATGTATTGTTGTACTTACAAAGTAATTTACTTATTGAACCCTCTATTTTCACTCATGATACCCATTTCATGGACCCATAATGTATGATGCCAACATAAATGCCCCCAAACACAATATCATACCCCAACAGTGAATTCCTAGACAGTGCTCTCCACAGGCACAGTATGATGACCCCATAGTTCCCTCACACACAATATGATGGCCCCACAGTCCCTTAACACCATATGATGCCTCCTACAGTTCCCCAACACCGTATTATGGCCCCTGAGTCCCCCCAACACTGTATGATGGCACCCACAGTCCCCCAATACTGTATGATGGTCCCTATTGTATCTTCACACACACATTATGATGGCCCCACAGTCTCTTAACACCATATGATGGCCCCTACAGTTCCCCAATACTGTATGATGGCCCCCACAGTCCCCCAATACTGTATGATGGTCCCCACAGTCCCCCAACACAGTGTGATGGCCCCTACAGTCCCCCAACACTGTATGATTGCCCCCACAGTCGCTTTACACCATGTTATAAATATTTGGGAGTATGCAACTTTTGCACCTCCTACAGCTATTTCCCTCTGAATACTTCCTTTTTTTTAATGATATCGGTTTTAAAGTTACAGACCAGCTCTTCTTGCATTTTTTATGATAACATTGGATCCAAATCATCATTGACATTATAACATCACATGACATTTGTAGGTCTATTTTGTACATCCGTATGGCATCTGACTTTTCCATTAATAATTTAATAAGTACTAATATAGGTACATTTCTGAAAAAAGTATGATATATGGATGGTAACCCATACATAATCCATTTTTTTTATTCAACCATTGATTTATAATGGTCGATCCAGAATATGAATCCCAGTAGTGCACGCTGCAATTCTTTACACAAGGACTATCGGTCCGTGTAGTGAAAACCTTCATGTGAACGACCACATTGACTTGCATAGGTCCTTGTGCTGTTTTATGTATGGCCTGCACATGGACGTTTAATTTGCGTCTGTATGAGCCCTAACAGTAAGGCACAGCACAGGAAGGACGGTAATGGGTATATATGAGTGGGCTTCAGGCTTGTGATTCCATGCATGGAAAAGTAACTTTTTCTTATAAAACTTTTGGCTCTTCTTTAAATTAATTTCACACATGAAGGCAATGTAATACAATTTTGAAATGCTAAGGCTCAGATCAAAGAACAGAATTTGCCCTGTTTTCACTTACAGATTCATTCCTTTTCCTTTAGCCATGAGTTTCTGATTCCTCCACAAAAAGAAATACAGTACATCAGTATATTATGATCGCTATGTGGACACTCACTGGTCTAAAGTTGTTGTTCCTTAGAGAAAACCATTGATCATCCCACAATGATCCATTTGTGGAAGAGAAGAAGTTGTATGTATTAATCACCTCCTAATCAGGCAATTTTGTCCTACCCTTAGTAATATATTTTTGGAAAAGAGTGTCATGTAATGGTCAATGACAGGTCTGGCAATGATGCATCACAAGGGCATAGATATAAGGGGTCAATAGGTAGCCATTGCGTCAAGGCTCATAGGCACCTCCACCATATGAGACGATATCAGTATTATAAATGGCTCCTGGTCATTGGGGGTCCTGTTACATATTTTACATTGGAATCCAGGAGCACTGAGCTCTGTGAGGATTCTCCCGCGCCAACAGTATGTGATTTTTAAACATGCGGTCACATGCCGATTAGATGAGCACGACCTCGCTTAATGCAAGTATTTTGAGGGAAGCTGGAGAAGTCTAGTTGGAATGTGGCCTGAAGTAGTATGCAGATCGCATACATAGGAAGAACAAACTCACCACTGAATGTTATGCCCACCAAGGTAAGTCTGTGTTCCCTGTCTGATAGGTGCTCTGGATTCCTCACTGGCTCAGAGTCAAATCATATAAAGTTAAAAAAAAATCTTGCGCTCCATAAAATCTATTTCTTTATTTGAAAAAATTAAAATAGGTACATATGATATGCATTTTGAGTGTTACTGCCCTTAATCTTAGACAATGTGTCATAGATGCAATGAGTCTATGATTAAGTGCGGCAATGCTTAAAACACGTATGACATGCATCTATTTAAATTTTTTCAAATAAAGAAATTAATTTTATGGAGTGCCTGATTTTCTTTTTACTTTATATGCAAATCGCATACTTGCAGTCTCATGACTGCCCACTCCCAGTTCCAGCAACGGAGAATCCTCAGAACGCACAGGGCGTTTGCTTTGAGGATTTACAAGTCTGCAGTGACATAAAGTGACTGCAGACTCGTGGCCTAAGGTGTGACAAGCCATTGGAGACCATGGGCAGGAGAGAACTGTGGATACAAGTTCTGGGATTTTAGGAGGATTTAGGGGTCTTAGTGGGACCCACACCAATCTAGCAATCATCATGACCTATCTGGTGGATAGGTGATTATTTATATGGACAGGAATAATCCTTTAAAGTGAACCTGTGAGCAGGATTGTGCACAGTAACCTACAGACAGTGTCAGGTTGGCGCCGTTATAATGATTAAAATGATACCTTGGTGATGAAATCTATCTTGCGATTGTTGTTTAATCTTTATTTGTAGGTTTACGTTAATGAGATTCTCATGCTTCGGGGCGGGGGTTGTGGGAGGTGCTGTTGGGGGATATGATGTGGTGCTCTTCTTACATATGCATGCTTATGGGCTTATGACAAGTTGCTGATCCTTCAGTGACCTGCCTCGTATTTTACATAATGCATATCATATTGTGGAGTTAGCATGTATCGCATATGTATCGTATAATATTGTAGGGTAAAAAAAAAATAAAAGTTTAAGTTCATCAAAATGGCACTGGCGTTGCTTCTATCACGTTTTGCAGGTGAAAAAAATGTGGCTGTAGGAAAATGGTGCCGGCGGCAGAGCTTGTGCAGTAGCATCTATTAAAATGCAATAGATGCTACTGCGCATGCGCCGCCAGCGCCATTTTGATGAAGGTAATTTTTATTTCTAACCCACAATTTGATATGCATTATGTAAAATAGGACCCAGGTCAGTGAGTGTTCAATGACCTGTCATAAGCCCATAAGGATGCATATGTAAGCAGAGCACCACATAAAGCCCCGCACTCAGCCCTGCCCACAGGCCACCCCGAAGAACCAGAATCTCATTAACCGAAAACTACAAATACAGATTAAACAACAACCACAAGACGGATTTCATTAACCAAGGTATCATTTAATCAGTATAAAGGCGCCAACCTGACACTGTCTGTGGTTTACTGAGCAAATTCCTGCTGACAGGTTCCCTTTAGTGGCCTTTAGCAAAAAAAATGACCCCCAGCAGTATCATGTGTGAGAAATAGTTTATTATAAAGCCAGTATTTCAAGGGAGTGGAGAGCTGCAGTCAGAATGAGTCATGTGCACTTCATAGGAAATCTATCATACGGTACATTGACTCCGGGTTCTAGTTAGAAGATAAAGTCTCCAGACCTTTTGGTGCCAGATATATAAGGGAACCAACCATTACACCACTAGTATAAAGTTACGATTTTTTGATGAACTATTAAGGTGTAAATGCAATGAACCAAAAAGCCAACACCATGCATGAGTGATTTAAGGGATCAGTTTTAGATAACTGGCACTAAAGGGTTTAAAAATATCAATGTTCCTGCTTCTTTAACCTTACTTAAAGAGGACTTTTTTCACAAATGTTTGCCCTATAAACTGCACACGGTAGCAGGAGTGTGCATAAAAATATTTTTAATTAATTTTTATTTATTTATCCACTCCATTGTGGAGATAGCTACAGTTCACTGAAATAACTGGCACCTAATGTGTTAACTTTTTTTTAGCATTTAACTGGGTGTTTCATTTTGTTTATCCTCTGGGCGTGTACTTTCATCCCTCTATGATGCTGTCCAATCATAAAAAGGCATCGTCCATAGGTAGGAAAAAGTAGACGCCCATAATTCTGACCTAAATGAATTGCCCATTGAGTGTCAGGGACTGTGCCCCAATGATAGCACCTTCCTCCCTCCCTAACAGTAATTCCCTCCGTCTTTGGCTGCTCTTGTGACACTCCTCACTCTGAAGTTGTGTTCTGCCTCCTCTCTCCATACATTACTAACAGGAAGTGCTGGGAGAGAGGCGTCATCACATTAGACACCAGCATCAGAGTGAGGAGCATCGCAGGAAAAGCTGAAAGTATTACTGATAGGTTCCCGGCGGAGGCGTTGTCAGCATAGCACAGTTCCTGACCTCAATGGGTATTTCATTTAGAGCTGAATTGTGAGCGTCTATTTTTTCATCCCTATGACCTGCCTTTTAATGATTGGTCATAGTGGGATGAAAGTACATGCCCACAGAGCTGAACGAAAATAAATAGAATGATAAAAAAAAATCCACAACAGCGTGAAGAACAAAATAAAAACAGAAAAAAATTTTTCATGCACATTCCTGCTACTATGTGTCAAAATGTGCAGTTTATAAGGCAAAAATTGGTGAAAGGTCCTGGATCCAGTAGTACATTGCCAGATTTGGGAAGCTTTAATGGGATGTTAGGAGTATGTCCCAGTTTCGCCTGTTTCTGCATCCTTATAAGAATGCATCTAGGCAAGAATGGCTTTGTAATATGCTGTTATAGATGCATGCCTCAATTTTTATTTTATGCTTTGGTGCATGAGGCCTTACAAAGGTTGCCTTGTAGGAGAAATTATAATTTTCCAGTTTACATCAATTTTTCTTTCATGTGAGTCGCACGTAGCCAGGGCTTTGGGGTACTCGGCACCGAGCCTGTTCACTTCACTGGGGATGTCACGGGTAGCGCAGCTCGGTCCGTTGCCCTGGGCGCTCACAAAAGGGGGAATATTTACAGGGGATTATAGAAATGTTCGTGACGCCACCTGTGGTTCCTGGTCAGGGTGACCAGCGCTGCAATGTAGATCCTCTGAGGGTATGGGGCAGCAAGGTGTTAAGTCTCCTACAGGCGAGACTGATTCCTCGGAGTATATGGCGGTGTAGGGTGCAGGAGCAATAATGCAGACACACACAAGACAGTCTCTTTTCGGTACCTTTACTGGTGGTAGATTCAGGCACGTCCCGGGAAGCTGTCAGGGTGGAGGATGCATGTCCAGTAATCCACGGAGTAGGTGTAGGGCCTCCTTACGTCTTTATATGTGTGAGTTTCTAACTTGCAAAAAACAACGTTTAACTCCGTTCTCTTCGCTACGCCCGGCTGATCTTGTGGTGGAGCCTTCTTGTGGACAGAACTAAGTCTCTATATGCAGTGCACTGCTAGACTCCTGTTCTCCTGACCCCGGTTATGTATCAGCACAATTGGGCCCCTGCGATCTGGAATCCAGCAGGGTCTCCGGTTTCTCCCACTAGTCATGAAGAAGCTAGTAAGCTCGGACCCGGTGTCCGGTAGTGCAGAGTGGAGGTCAGCTATCAATGCTGTCGACCTCTGTCACTCTCTCTTTTCTTTCTTTCTCCACTTGCCTGTCGCCCTACTCACACCTTTAACATAAGCACAATGGAATAGCAGTTTCTCTCAGTTCTGCTGCTCTTCAGCTCTGCTGCTCTTAGGCTGCGGACTGCAGACTCTCTGAGCTCTCTGAGATGACTAGCTGACTGCCTTCTCTGAGGTGGCTGCACAGACTGACTGAACTCACTCCACTCCTCTCAGAACTACAACTCCTTCTACTACTCTGCTACTAATCCCATCCTCCACACCCTTATATACCTGCATATTCTAAAGGGCTCCCTCTGGTGGTACCAGGGAAATGTGAAGTGTGAATGAATATTGGGTGATTGTGAATTACCTTTCATGCATCCTCCAGGGCAACATGTGGCTCCAGAGCGCAGCTGGGCTACACACATGTGTCTAATGACCACAACCTAAAGAGCAGTCCTTTGGACTCACAAGAGGATGTGAGTTTTAGTGTCTATTTTTACTAAAATTGCATTGAGTCTCCATGAATATAATCATAAGAAGTAGACTCTAGTGATTAGAGTTGGGTGGATCCATTCGCAGAACTTCGATCCATCCGTCAGGTCGGTAGCTTCTGGATGGGTGGCTTGCGAATCTCTTACCTTTCAGGATCTCCAGTGCTGATTTTGATTAGCCAGGTTGTTGTGATGTCATGATGCACATATAGCATTGCATCAGCCAAGCTAATGAAAAGCCGTCCCTCCCGGGGATCCCAGAAGTTAAGAGATTCACGAGATATCCTCCCGATAGTCCATCAAGAGGTTCAGCGCCGGTGCCGACCTGGAGTTCTTGATGCTGCTGGTGCACAGCGGCTCCATTAAAAGTATAGTGGCATGGCTGGGGACTACAGGTCAACCCCCTTTTCATTTTAGCAGGCGGCGAATCTGCAGTATCTCGCCACGGACACTATAAATATTTTTGAGCTGCTGTGTTCCTGCAACATCAGAGAACCTCTGGCTGGAGCCAGTAATAACTGATCAGTGGTGGTTCCAGGGGTCACAACCCCACTGATCAGATATTAATGGCCTATCGTTGCTTCCTATCTCTCTAGTTCAGACTACACCTAATTTACTTGTAATCTGTAACCATGGAGACACATAAATCTGCAGTATGAGAATTGAATATACAAAACAATTGCACCTGTTAGATTATTGACAGCAATAAAAATGGTTGAAATAATGAACATACACTTTGATGGTATCTATTATCCGTGTATTTCTGCCATAAATAATATGTAAATGCATAAATCACCAAGGCTGAGCCTTCCTACGCTTGTTTTATGATGAGCCCATGTGATAGTAAATTACTACTAGATAAGAGCAAATGACACCGAGGGTAGAATAAAACAGGACAATGTGCGCTGATATGATATCAGAGGAAGGAGATGATTATTTTGCCATTTATTGGTGCATATATTGGGCTCCAAGACGTCATTGTAAAACAATAAGAGAGGAATTTATCAATTAAATTATCGTATTTTAAATACACATTGATTGTTATCAAAACTGTTCTCTGTGCGTTCTATGGGTCTGTCTGCCACCTTTCCTGTGCACCAGTGTTAATAGAACCACAAATGCCAGCATATGTGAACACTTTCCTACCATTTTCGGTCCGGATAGTCGCAAATCTACCTATCTGGACCTGACCTCACCTCCTTACTGACCAAAATCCCACTATGTCTGTCCGCTATTTCAGCTTTCTTCTCTGCTCGCTTTCTAAAACTGAACATGGACAAAACAGAATTCATCATCTTTCCCCCATCTTACTCTACCCCTCCACCAGACCTATCCATCAATGTCAACGGCGGCTCACTTTCCAAAGTCCCACATACTCGGTGCCTCGGGGTGATCCTCGACTCTGCCCTCTCTTTCAAGCCACATATCCAAGCCCTCACCTCCTCCCGCTGACTCAAACTAAAAAATATTTCCTGGATCCGTACATTCCTTGACTATGAAACCACAAAAACACTAGTGCATGTCCTTATCATTTCCCGCCTCGACTACTGCAACCTCCTAATCTCTGGCCTCCCCTCTAGCACCCTGGCACCACTCCAGTCCATCCTACATTCCGCTGCCCGACTAATCCACCTGTCCCCCCGTTATTCCCCATCCTCTCCTCTATGACAAGCCCTTCATTGGCTTCCTATTGTCCAGAGGCTCCAGTTTAAAACCCTAACTATGACATACAAAGCCATCCACAACCTGTCTCCTCCATACATCTGTGACATGGTATCCTGGTACTTACCCACACGCAATCTTCGATCCTCCTCTCTTATCTCTTCTTCCCACAACCGTTTACAAGACTTCTCTCGTGCTTCCCCATTACTCTGGAACTCTCTACCCCAACACATCAGGCTTTCGCCTACCATGGAAACCTTCAAAAGGAACTGGAAGACCCACCTCTTCCGGCAAGCCTACAACCTGCAGTGATCCTCAGTCTGCTGTACCTCCATGCGACCAGCTCTACCCCCTCCTAGTGTATCCTCACCCATCCCTATAGATTGTGAGCCCTCGCGGGCAGGGTCCTCTCTCCTTCTGTACTTGTACTTGCCTGTTTTGCTCATGTACTTGTCAATATTTGCCCCTTTCACATGTAAAGTGCCATGTAATAAATGGCGCTATAAAAATGTATAATAATAATAGTGTCACTGAGAAGGGGAGAAAAATGGTGCCAGACACTGGAGAAAGCAGGGGTAGGTGAGGATATTAATACATTCACACTATATTACTATAGTGCTTCTTTAAGTACTGTATATACAGCTCTGATGGTAAAAACTAACCAACGGGTGGCACCCATGTGCAGTCTGTTTTTACACAGACCCATTGACTTGAAAGTGCGATTTTGATCAGAAAATCAGACCAAAATCGGACGTTTCTCAGCATATTTTTTGAAGGAGAATTGGTGTGCAAAAGACACAGATATGAAAAAAAATGGCTTGTATCTCCATGCGCCTTGTCACAAATCTTACTCCAGTCTAGAGTAAAATTTTTGGTTTAAGGAAACCGTCACAGTTTGTCATGAAGTAGACAATCTGTAGCGTCATGCCCCGTTCTGCCCCATCCCATCCAGGATCTGACCACTTTGGTAGAGTTGTGTGAAACTGGAGTGAAAAGGCGCAATATCTTTGCACCACTCTGCACTGATCAAACTTTTTTTTTTTTTACTTTTTAAAGGTGATTTACACCAGAATTCTGTTGTAACCACTTTGATGAATCGATGCCAAAGTGCATATTCATCATCTCTACAGGGATATCTTGTGTGCTCTCAACAATTGACTTCAAAGTAGGCTTCTAAAAATATGTGGAGCATGATAGCTATCGAAGCAAAGCATCAATGTTCTTGTCTGTTGGCTTAGTATAAACCATACATTGTAATACATTCAGTTTTATATTTAATTTCACATCCAAAAATGTATTGCATTCCCTTCACAGTCCAATGCAAATTTGATTGTTCAATGACAGTTGTTTAAAACAGTGACTTGTTCCGAATAGCCTTGTTCAGGTCAATAAATTAATGTTATAGGCAGGGAGAAAATTCTTAGTGATCAGTCGCACATAGTATTGGAATGTAAGGCTGCAAGTGCAACATTCATGGAATGTGCAATACAGCGAAGACTGCAGCTCACAGTGTATTCTATATTCTCTGCTCCACTATTCTCCTTCGCCTCCTACACTGTCTCAGTTTCCAATGTTTCCACATCTGTGGTATAGTTTTCAAAACATTGACCATGGGCAAAACAAGTGGATCTGTTGCCTGACTTAGTATGGAGTCCTATTTTACCCTGACTTCCAACAGCAACGAAGCTCCGAAAAAGCATATTTAAACTCCAAGGAGAGCATTGCTCGGCCTATAAAACTTCCCAAGCCAAAGTGGCACTTTCCAAAAGGAGAAACGAACCTGTGATGCTAGTCACTCACGGACAAGCCATGAGGCTGGTTATTCAAGATTTCCGGGGTCAGATACCAAGGGCTTGTCAAAAACAAAAGGGCTAAGGCAAAGGCATAGTCAGGTCACAGTCGGATGTCAGAATTCCAGGAAGGTAGTGAATCAAGACAAAGGGGCTAGGCAAACAGATGGTCAGAGGCAAGGTACAACATCAGGTGGCAATAGATCAGAAACAGAACACTGAAGAAAAGGCAAACATGCACCACAGAGCAAAGACTACAACTGACAGTATAATCATAGGCAGACAGACAGCTATATAGCCAGAAAAACACTCAGAAAAGGAGACACCCAGCACTCCACAGCCCTGATTGGGTGAGTGGACTGTCACTCACATCGCTGACAGCTCAGCACGCCCCAGCCTCAGATTGGACAGCTGAGCTGTCTCTCAAAATACTGACAATTCAGCACGTCCCTGGCCCAAATTGGATAGCTTATCTGCCACTCATCACAATGAGTGGGGGAATTGTGACAGTTCCCTCTTAGAACCCTTGTCAAAGGCTTCTCAGCCAGATAACTAGTTGTCCTGCTTTGCATTGATGAGGGACAAAAATCCTAAACACTTGTCTGCAAATGAAGCATCTGGTTTGACCCTTTATCTTAAGTCATGTGGCAAGGCCCTTTAAAGAGGCAATATTGATTTTTAGGATTGCTACCTCTAATAGGTAGCGCTAGAAGACCCTGTTCTTTTATAAAGAGGCTATTTGCATGTTCAGGAAATGGCCATGAACATTATGATTTTCACAGCAGCCTGTGTTCTCTGCCCTTTTACTAACATTTAGTTCTTACAGTATTTTACGTTGCCTTCCTACAACTAAACTAGAATTTAAAGGGAACATTTATTTTTAAATTCCTTTTTTTCAGTTAGGAACCCCAGAAGAGATAAGCATATCAAGTGAAAAGAATCAAATTTACCTTGAATTTCACAAAAAAAGTTCAGACTTTCGTGAATCCAAATTACTTGCAATTCACTTTGTGGAAATCTCTGGACTCATGCCAATTGTTCTGGATTCAAAACAGTTGGGAAGGGATTAAAAAAACTGATACCTCTCCAAGGCCATCACAGCAAGTCTTCGATCTTTTTCATAGTTCCCTTCCAGTCTCCGTCAACCCCTAGCAAGCCATGCCCGTCATGACTTCACTTGAGGCATAGTCAATGCAGTGACATCATGTTGCAGGAGGCACTGAAGACTAGAAGGCATCTCTGTAGGACACCAAAGACCTGCAGGTGAGTGGAAAACGTGAGGTCCGGGTGAGTATTATTATTTTTTCTTTTCTTTTATCGTATGTTTATTATGCTCTGGTGTCTTATACCCAAGGCGTATAATAAGAAGACATTCTATTTGTATCATTAAGTTCTGCCCACAGTTTCATTAATCAGAGAAGCGTGTTTATCGTACACTGTGGAAAAAACTAAATGATTCCATCTTCCTTATGCTCCTCCATTATTCTCCTCTCTTCTTTTGTACTAGAAATAGGCCCGATGCTATTGCATCGGGAGTGCGGTGATATGAACATCTGTGTATCCTTAGTGGTGCTAACACCGCCGGGAGATCGGCAATACCGCTAACAGTTAATAGATCGGCAACCCGGCAGCGGGCAGCCAATCACATCAGCTGCTAGTGGTATTCAAATCTGGCGCCAATACCTCTAGCAGCTGATTGGTCGCCAGCCTTGGCGGGGGATTCAAATCAGCCAATGAGTGGTGCCACGCGGCTTTGGCGGGGGATTTGAATCCTGCACTGCTCATTGGCTCTGCCAGCAGCAGCTCAGTCAATGAGCGGTACCACGTGGCTTTGAGAGGCGCGGGATTCAAATCCCCCACCAAAGCCACGCGGCACCGCTCATTGGCCCCGCCCCGCCAGCTGAGCCAATGAGCGGTGCCGCACGGGATTTGAATCCCCAGCCAAAGCCGCGCAGCCAGGGGAGGCTCAGCCAATGAGCGGTGCTGCGCGACTTTGGCGGGGGGTTTGAGGGTATGTGCACATGTTGCAGAATTGACTGCTGAATTTTCTGTACAAAAACAGGAACTCTTGGCAGAAAACGCACATGCTTTTTTCATGCGGATTTGTATGCGTTTTTGTAAGCTAAATAAAGATATGTTATTTAACAAAAAAAAAGGTTTGTGATGTCATTTCTTGTCCAACCTCCTCTTTTACATTTGTCCAACCCACACTCCATTACACACACAGATAGACAGATAGATAGACAGATAGATAGATAGACAGACAGAAGACAGACAGACAGACAGACAGACAGACAGACAGACAGACAGACAGACAGACAGATAGATATAGATAGATAGATAGATAGATAGATAGATAGATAGATAGATTGATAGACAGATAGATAGAAAGATAGACAGATAGATAGATAATAGATGATAGATAGATAGATGATAGATAGATAGATAGATAGATAGATAGATAGATAGATATAGATAGATAGATAGAGATAATAGACAGATAGATAGATGATAGACAGATAGAAGATAGACAGATAGATAGATAGATAGATAGATGATAGATAGATAGATAGATAGATAGATGATAGATAGATAGATAGATAGATAGATAGATAGATAGATAGATAGATAGATAGATAGATAGATAGATATAAATAGATAGATAATAGATAGATAGATAATAGACAGATAGATAGATAATAGATAGATATTACATAGATAATAGATAGATAGATAAAATGGTACATAAATAGTTAAAGACACACGCACGCACACACACATACACAAAATCTTCACGCAATAGCGTTAATTAAAAAAAATGGGAAAAAAATGGCGTGGGCTCCCACGAAATTTTCTGCGCCAGAGGGGAAAGCCGACGGTTCGGGCCAATATTTCTAGCCTGGGAAGGGGTTAATACCCATGGAGCTTCCGAGGCTATGAATATCAGCCCGCAGCTAGCCTTTACTGGCTATTAAAATAGGGGGATCCCCAAAAGAAATGACGTGAGGTTCCCCAGTAATTTATAGCCAGAAAGGCTACGCAGACAGCTGTGGGCTGATATTCATAGCCTAGAAGTTGCCATGGATATTGGCGCACCCCCTAGCTAAAAATACCAGCACCCAGCCGCCCCAGAATCTGTACGATTGCGCCAATTCCGGCACTTAGCCCCTCTCTTCCCACTCCCCTGTAGAGGTGGGATATGGGGTAATAAGGGGTTAATATCACCTTGCTATTGTAAGGTGACATTAAGGCCGGTTAATTATGGAAAGGCTTCAATAAGACGCCTATCTATTATTAATCTTATATTAATAAAGGGTTAAAAAAAACACACGCATAAGAATAAAGTATTTTAATGAAATAAAGCACAACACGGTTTTCATATCTTTATTATATGCTCAGATCCAAGCGACACCCTCGATCTCCTGTAATAAAAAGTAAAAAAAATAAAACAACCGTATACTCCCTGTCCGACCAAAAGTTTGGACACACCTTTTCATTTAAAGATTTTTCTGTATTTTCATGACTATGAAAATTGTACATTCACACTGAAGGCATCAAAACTATGAATTAACACATGTGGAATTATATACTTAACAAAAAAGTGTGAAACAACTGAAATTATGTCTTATATTCTAGGTTCTTCAAAGTAGCCACCTTTTGCTCTGATGACTGCTTTGCACACTCTTGGCATTCTCTTGATGACCTTCAAGAATTAGTCACCGGAAATGGTCTTCCAATAATCTTGAAGGAGTTCCCAGAGATGCTTAGCACTTGTTGGCCCTTTTGCCTTCACTCTGCGGTCCAGCTCACCCCAAACCATCTCCATTGGGTTCAGGTCTGGTAACTGTGGAGGCCAGGTCATCTGGCGTAGCACCCCATCACTCTCCTTCTTGGTCAAATAGCCCTTACACAGTCTGGAGGTGTGTTTGGGGTCATTGTCCTGGTGAAAAATAAATGATGGTCCAACTAAACGCAAACCGGATGGAATAGCATGCCGCTGCTAGATGCTGTGGTAGCCATGCTGGTTCAGTATGCCTTCAATTTTGAATAAATCCCCAACAGTGTCACCAGCAAAGCAACCCCACATCATCACACCTCCTCCTCCATGCTTCACCGTGGGAACCAGGCATGTAGAGTCCATCCGTTCACCTTTCCTGCGTCGCACAAAGACACGGTGGTTGGAACCAAAGATCTCAAATTTGGACTCATCAGACCAAAGCACAGATTTCCACTGGTCTAACGTCCTTTCCTTATGTTCTTTAGCCCCAACAAGTCTCTTCTGCTTGTTGCCTGTCCTTAGCAGTGGTTTCCTAGCAGCTATTTTACCATGAAGGCCTGCTGCACAAAGTCTCCTCTTAACAGTTGTTGTAGAGATGTGTCTGCTGCTAGAACTCTGTGTGGCATTGACCTGGTTTTTAATCTGGGCTGCTGTAAACCTGCGATTTCTGAGGCTGGTGCCTCGGATAAACTTATCCTCAGAAGCAGAAGTGATTCTTGGTCTTCCTTTCCTGGGGCGGTTCTCATGTGCACTTGGGGACACTTTCAAAGTTTTCCCAATTTTTTTGGATTGACTGACCTTCATTTCTTAAAGTAATAATGGCCACTCGTTTTTCTTTACTAAGCTGCTTTTTTCTTCCATAATACAAATTCTAACAGTCTATTCAGTAGGATTATCAGCTGTGTATCCACCAGACTTCTGCACAACACAACTGATGGTCCCAACCCCATTTATAAGGCCAGAAATCCCACTTATTAAACCTGACAGGGCACACCTGTGATGTAAAAACCATTCCCGGTAACTACCTCTTGAAACTCATCAAGAGAATGCCAAGAATGTGCAAAGCAGTCATGAAAGCAAAAGGTGGCTACTTTGAAGAACCTAGAATATAAGACATATTTTCAGTTGTTGCACACTTTTTTGTAAAGTGTAATGTATAATTCCACATGTGTTAATTCATAGTTTTGATGCCTTCAGTGTGATTCTACAATTTTCATAGTCATGAAAATACAGAAAAATCTTTAAATGAGAAGGTGTGTCCAAACTTTTGGTCTGTACTGTATGTTCTGTATGTTATATGTTATATGTATGTTCTGTAAGTTTTGTGTTGTATGTTATATGTATGTATTGTATGTTATGTGTTATATGTATGTTCTGTATGTTATGTGTTGCATATTATATGTATGTTATGTGTATTATGTGTTGTATGTTATATGTAAGTTCTGTATGTTATGTGTTGAATGTTATATGTATGTTCTGTATGTTATATGTTGTATGTTATATGTATGTTCTGTATGTTTTGTGTTGTATGTTATATGTATGTTCTGTATGTTATATGTTGTATGTTATATGTATGTACTGTATGTTATGTGTTATATGTTATGTTTATGTTATGTGTTGTATGTTATATGTATGTACTGTATGTTATGTGTTGTATGTTATATGTATGTACTGTATGTTATGTGTTGTATGTTATATGTACAGTACAGACCAAAAGTTTGGACACACCTTTTCATTTAAAGAATTTTCTGTATTTTCATGACTATGAAAATTGTACATTCACGCTGAAGGCATCAAAACTATGAATTAACACATGTGGAATTATATACTTATCAAAAAAGCGTGAAACAACGGAAAATATGTCTTATATTCTAGGTTCTTCAAAGTAGCCACCATTTGCTTTGAAGACTGCTTTGCGCACTCTTGGCAATCTCTTGATGAGCTTCACTAGGTAGTCACCGGAAATGGTCTTCCAACAATCTTGAAGGAGTTCCCAGAGATGCTTAGCAAGTGATGGCCCTTTTGCCTTCACTCTGCGGTCCAGCTCACCCCAAACCATCTCGATTGGGTTCAGGTCTGGTGACTGTGGAGGCCAGGTCATCTGGCGTACCACCCCATCATTCTCCTCCTTGGTCAAATAGCCCTTACACAGCCTGGAGGTGTGTTTGGGGTCATTGTCCTGTTCACCTTTTCTGCGTCGCACAAAGACACAGTGGTTGGAACCAAAGATCTCAAATTTGGACTCATCAGACCAAAGCACAGATTTCCACTGGTCTAATGTCCATTCCTTCTGTTCTTTAGGCCAAACAAGTCTCTTCTGCTTGTTGCCTGTCCTTAGCAGTGGTTTCCTAGCAGCTATTTTACCATGAAGGCCTGCTGCACAAAGTCTCTTCTTAACAGTTGTTGTAGAGATGTGTCTGCTGCTAGTACTTTGTGTGGCATTGACCTAGTCTCTAGTCTGAGCTGCTGTAAACCTGCGATTTCTGAGGCTGGTGACTCGGATAAACTTATCCTCAGAAGCAGAGGTGACTCTTGGTCTTCCTTTCCTGGGGCGGTCCTCATGTGAGCCAGTTTCTTTGTAGCGCTTGATGGTTTTTGCAACTGCACTTGGGGACACTTTCAAAGTTTTCCCAATTTTTTGGACTGACTGACCTTCATTTCTTAAAGTAATGATGGCCACTCGTTTTTCTTTACTAAGCTGCTTTTTTTTTGCCATAATACAAATTCTAACAGTCTATTCAGTAGGACTATCAGCTGTGTATCCACCAGACTTCTGCACAACACAACTGATGGTCCCAACCCCATTTATAAGGCCAGAAATCCCACTTATTAAACCTGACAGGGCACACCTGTGATGTGAAAACCATTCCCGGTGACTATCTCTTGAAGCTCATCAAGAGAATGCCAAGAGCGTGCAAAGCAGTCATCAAAGCACAAGGTGGCTACTTTGAAGAACCTAGAATTTAAGACATAATTTCAGTTGTTACACACTTTTTTGATAAGTATATAATTCCACATGTGTTAATTCATAGTTTTGAAGCCTTCAGTGTGAATTTACAATTTTCATAGTCATGAAAATACAGAAAAATCTTTAAATGAGAAGGTGTGTCCAAACTTTTGGTCTGTACTGTATGTTCTGTATGTTATGTGTTGTATGTTATATGTATATTCTGTATGTTATGTGTTGTATGTTGTATGTTCTGTATGTTGTGTATGTAATGTATGTATGTTTTTTTTTACATTCAACACATTAGCCTGATGATGGGACTACTACTGTCCCATCATTGGCTAATGTGTCACTCACTGACAGTGTAGCAGGCATAGCCGGATGGGACTTGTAGTCCCATCGGACGATGCCTGCATACACACACACACACACACATACACACACACACACACCCAGCAGAGCCCCGCACATACACAGATCATGCACACACACACCCGCAGACCCCCACACACACACACATACCAAAGCCGGGCGGCACCACTCAGCCAATGGTGGGGGATTTGAATACTGTGCACTCATTGGCTGAGCCGCCCGCCGGCTCAGCCAATGAGCGTTGCCGGCTCGGCTTTGTCGGGAGATATTAATCCCGGCCGCCATATCGGAATACCCATAACTTGGGTGTTCCAATATGGCGGTCGGCGTACTTCCGGTCACGGTGCATTGTGGAAGCGACACAAGCCCCGGAAGTGTGTGACAGAATTTATTGGTAATTATATATTAGATTGTTGCCATACCTACCAAACCTTTTGTATTGTTATCAAATCTTTTTGCTTCTGCTTCTACCAGTTTTCCGAGATATCCTCGCCAAGCACATTTTACCATTTTTTCTCTGATTCGTCAAAACCAACGTGGTTCACGCCAGTGTTGTTGAGGTTTTAGACAGAGTTATCTGATGTGATAGGAGGCACACGCCTTGTAATTAACTCGGCACATCCGAAAAGTGTCCTCCACCTCGTCACAAATCAGGGACTGGGGTAAGATTTCTGGTGTAAGGAACGCCATACTTTGACATGAATTAGACCAGCTGTGGCGTCATGCCCTACTTCTGCCACCGTCCCACCCAGGATTCGCCCATATTGGCTGAGTTGGGTGACACAGGAGTGGAAACCCCAAAAAGGCACAACATTTTGTTATTCCTTTATGCATTTTGAAAGATAGTAGAGCATGAGGGGGGAGACATCAACTGGTCCCCGTTCCCTGTAATCTGGGCTCATACAGAGGACAGCAAGTTAGACAGAAGGGAGACAACTAATGGATGAGACTTTTGATGGATTGTCATAGCTAAAAACACCATTTTGGGTAAACAAAATACTTTTCACTTTTTGTTAGCGAATTATTTGGCCATCAAATGAGACTTAGACTATTAAAGTGAACCATGGACATTAATACCAATGGATCAGTTACAATGCAGAGTTATGTACCAATCTGGTGGATCCTCCAAAATGAGGAAGTCTCTTTGTAAGCAATTCTATCATGGCTAACCTCCTAAATAATCCCAAACAAGAGGAAACTGTAAAAAGAATACATAATTTGATTTTGCTACATGGAAATCATCAACAAGAATGATATTGTAGCAATTAATTTTTTAGATAGTCACATTTTAAAATGCTGGGTTTCAAAACCATGTAGTCAAATGTTTATGAGATAATAGAAAAAGTTATTGGAAAAGTGATTCATGTGATACTATGTATGTTATGCTTTGTTTAATGTGTCCAATGGTCAACTGTAATCTGTGAAGAAACCTGGTTTCGAGTGTGCAATTTCCCTGCAGCGCTCCTGCAGGGCAGATGAAGCATTACACAGTTCTGAAATCACTGGACATGCTAGGTCATCCAGAGTGAGAAACGCTCTATAAAGTCAATCTGCACTCTATGGGATACCCCTCATTTACTAAGTTGGAATTCCCTGATGAGGTAGATAACCCCTTTAATATAACAATAGGCTGTGTATACAAGTGTGCACAGAATGGAAGATTGGGGTAGGCTGACTAATGTATAGTAGAGTGCTGATATCTTTATTTGTTTTATGGTCTGGAGGTAGACAAGAACAGGCTTTATTGTAGATATGGCTGCATATTTCTACTGTTTCTCTACATTTAAAGCAACTTTAGAGACAATTTCTTACATTCTTTGGCAGCATTCTTCATTTTTAGCACAATAGCCAGTGCCGCATACTCATGAACATGCATTAGAGATTCTAACGTTCTTTTCGGAGACATAAATAATTGGAAACTGTTGTGGACTTGCGCCTTGATGAAAGACAAGAATTTGTGCAGATAGATGTTGGAGTGACCAGCTTGTATTTATCACACTGACAGAATACTAATGAAGCTGCTCATGTTGAAGTTGGCGCTAAGTAAATCGCATTCCCCTGGCACAGCATAAAACCATCTAATGAAAGCTGCCCATGTAATTAACAGCTACAAGCTGAATGACACAGTGAGGCCTGGGTGACAAATGGTAATTTACTTTTACGTGGATAATCATGGGCTTTACTGTTATTAAAGGATATACTTTTGGTTGCTAAATCTATTGATGACCAGTAAAAAAGTCTATAGTTATGAAAGCCAGCAGAGATGTAAAGTGGAGATATGTTCTGTAGCTGCCACATAAGAAAGTTATGGCTTTAGGGATGGTGCAGTAACACATGAGAACTCTGTTAAGTGGAAAACTAACAAGTTTACTCCAGATGGGACACAAAGCTTTATGGTTACAATCATGGCACTTATTATGGCATTTACAACCTTTGACAAACAGCTTGGCAGTTATATCTTTTGGTACACAGCTTGGTAGTTACAGCCTTTGGCACACAGCTTGGTAGTTACAGCCTTTGGCACACAGCTTGATAGTTACAGCCTTTGACACTCAGCTTGGTGGTTACATCCCTTGGCACACACCTGGGTAGTTACAGCCTTTGGCACACAGTTTGGTGGACACAGCCTGTGGCACACAGCTTGGTAGTTACAGCCTTTGGCACACAGCTTGGTAGTTACAGCCTTTGGCACACAGCTTGGAAGTTACAGCCTTTGGCACTCAGCTTGGTGATTACTGCCTTTGGAACACAGCTTGGTAGTTACAGCCTTTGGCACTCAGCTTGGTGGTTACTGCCTTTGGCACACAGATTGGTAGTTACAGCCTTGGGCACACAGCTTGGTAGTTACAGCCTTTTGCACACAGCTTGGTGGACACAGCCTTTGGCACACAGCTTGGTGCTTGCAGTAGCTCATGGAAAAACAGCCGTGGTAAATCAGTTATTAGGAAGGCAAGGGTGCTGATATTTTCTCTCCTTCTGGTCAGTCTGCCTGTTGGGGACCTGAACTTTGCTCATAAATGGTAACAAATATAATGGAAATGGTCAAGAGCCATCCAGCACCAATACATAGTTCCAATACAGGAGTTGCCAACATCAATCCGCTTGCCCAAAAAGCTCTCCACATCTAACACAGGAACAGCAAGGTAACATCCATATAGTTCTACTAGTGAACTAGAATCAGTCAGTTCCATTTATTGATGGATCAAAAGCATCTTTGGATCCAACCTAGATATACCAACATCACAGAGGTCCAGCTGGGGTTACTGTATGTTGGCATTCTGTAAAAGGAACCTGTCAACACATTTTTACATATGGAAGTAGTGGTATAACCAAAGAGAGGCTTGTCTCCTAATAAAAATTATACTGTTATGACTGTCAAAGCACATGTCATGGTTGTGGACAGGGTTCCCTTCCCTGTCATCACAGGGTTAATTTTGTATGGTCTCCTTTTGGTTTGGGGAGGGCTATATATACCCGTCCCTGTCTGGGGTTCCTTGTCAGTTATACATTCATTCCTAGCTGTGTGTCTGACCCCCTGGTGTGCTTGCATACTGTTTTGTCTGTTTGCCTCTCAGTGTATGACCTGGTCCATTTCCTTGTTCTGTGCATTGCCTTGTGACTCTATTTTTACTGTCTCTTCTGGCTCCGACCTTTTGGCTTGATTATTCTTACTTCGCACCAGTCTGCCCCATTTGGACTGTACCGCTATCTTCGGCTTCCTGACTCTTGGCTACGTCCTGACCACTCTCCACGTCTCACCCTTTTGTACCTCATCGTCCTCCTGGCTTGATTTTGGCACGTTCTGACTACTCTCCGGTGTGGCGCCCCCTGAGGGTTCAGTCGCCACAGAGGTGTTGCATCTCACCCAGAGGTGTGACACCTGACTCTCAGGTAAGGAGGAAGCACCCCTAGGACTCCACACCAGCATCCAACACACCATGCCAGCTGAGCATACGGACGGACCCTTAGGGAGGATGGTCTGACTCAGCCTGGTTAGCAAAGGGTGTCTAGATGGGTGGGTGGAGCTAGCTGCAGCACTTAGGCTGCTAGATAGATTAGAGAGCAGCCAGTCTTGGACTGTGGCTTCGCATGAGTACATCTCTGGAAGCAACTGCTGAAGTGAGCGAATGGGTCCGACAAGGCACGGACGTCGGTTTATCCGTCCGTGGCCCCCATCCTGAAGAAGGAAGGACCAAGCCATCAGGGTTCGGCCCCTAGACTAGCGGGAAAGCTTCAAGCTCTGTTAGTAAGCCGACGGCGGTGGTCACTTTATGGGCCATTGCCATCTACCACCAGCATCTCTACCGGAAGCAGCACAACGGGGTCAAGTACGTGCAGACATAGGATTGATCTGTTTACCGAAAGGGCTCACAGCTCCCTTCGTCTGAGAGCTCTGACTGGGTGAAGGTGCAAGGAAGGAAAGGAGTTATAAGCACAGGGAGAGAGATAGAAGGCCGGAAAGGAACATACTGAACGGGAGTCCTGGGAAGTGTGAACAATCTACTTGGGGGTTGCTGGACCACTCACCCAGAGGACACAGTGCCAGGCGGGCATCTGTACTGCATGCAACAGACTGTGAGTAAAAACCCTGAATTGCACTTGGACTGTCTCCTAGAGTTATTCCAGTGTCGCACATTCCTCTCTGCTACATTATAAGGACCATTCCTGCACTACTACATCTACCTACCCTGGAAGGACACAGCCTCACCTGTAGGAGGCTTATCATCTAGCTGCACAACACCATCCCTTCCAGAGGACCTGCACAGCAGCGCTGGTCACCCTGACCAGGTACTACAGGTGGCGTCACGAATAATCATACGAACACTAATCCCCTGTAAATATCCCCTTTTAGGTGAGCACCCAGGGCCACGGACAGAGTCGTGGCTGCCGTGACATCCCCCATAGAAGTCGATGAGCTCGGTGTCGAGTACCCCTTGGCCCTGGCGGGCGGCTCACCGGCATCGCCACTACTCGTCGCCTGACTCCGCCCCCGGACACTTCCCCGGTGGTCACGTGCTTCAGGTCCTGCTCTGCTGCAGGTAAGCTCACCGCAGGTCTCCTCTCACACTCCCTGACTTCTTTATATCTGTGTGCAGACTCCTGCTGTAAGTCTGCACCCGGGGTTCATGATAGCACATTTACATAGGTAACATACAAACAAGGAAGACTAATACCTGAACCAGTCAGGTACCTGTTCAGACTAGGAAAAGCCCTTCTCTGACTCTGGTCTGTCCTTGCCTGACCAAGGAGGTTGGCATCCTAAGGTAACGCAATGGTGCTTCCAGTGAATGGCGGCTTACTCTGAACGTCCTTAGCAGCTCCTAGGATCGTTAGAGTAGCAATTCCTTAAGGAATAAAGGAATCACACACAAAGCAACTGCAACCAACAAAAACTACAGAACAGTGAATTAATTAAACAAAGTCTTTCACGAGCAGGAAACACCAGTAAGGGAAGATATTTAAAGCTGCACCTAAAGGTGATAGGACAGACAACAGAGTAAATAAGCAACACCTGTTACCCGAAACCTACAGAAACAAAGATAACAGAACTAAAACACCCAAACAAAAGGTGTATCAGTTGTGGCTCAGCATAAAGAGGCACCGAGCACAGAATCAAGGGTTCGAATCCAGAAGCATACCAAATACCTTATGCAAATATATAAAATTTCTGGCTCTTTCCTCTTTATTACTCACCACCCTGTGCCATCCTCCTCTGAGAATACACAGTAAAATCTCATATGTGGGCACATACGGCCTCAGAACTGACATAACAGAGACCTGTCAATGAAAGAAGG
The DNA here is from genome assembly GCA_033576555.1 of Oophaga sylvatica. NCBI lineage: Eukaryota > Metazoa > Chordata > Amphibia > Anura > Dendrobatidae > Oophaga > Oophaga sylvatica. The sequence goes on along the minus strand of JARQOD010000002.1, from coordinate 50,972,215 downwards.
ATGAAAGAAGGGAAGGAAGTGCTGGTAGAGGAGTAATAAAAAGGGACAAAGCAGTCCAAGTGCACATACACTCCCCTAATGCACTTCCTGCCTGAATGCCATATAGCTTGGAAAAAAGATTTCTCAGGACTGGCACATTATTATTATTATACATTTATATAGCGCCATTTATTCCATGGCGCTTTACATATGAAAAGGGAAAAATATAGACAGGTACAATAAACATGTGCTAGACAAGGGACACAAAAGTACAGAAGGAGAGAGGACCCTGCCCGAGAGGGCTCACAGTCTGCAGGGATGGGTGAGAATACACTAGGAAAGGGTAGAGCTGGTCGTGCGATGGTTCAGTAGACTGAGGATCATTGCAGGTTGTGGGATTGTCGGAACAGGTGGGTCTTCAGGTTCTTCTTGAAGGTCTCTGTTGTTGGTGAAAGTCTGATGTTTTGCGGCAGGGAGTTCCAGAGTATGGGGGAAGCCCAGGAGAAGTCTTGTATGCGGTTGTGGGAAGAAGAGATGAGGGGGGAGTCGAGAAGGAGATCTTGAGAGGATCGAAGGTTGCGTGTAGGTAGATAGCGGGAGACCATGTCACAGATGTATGGAGGAGAAAGGTTGTGGATGGCTTTGTATGTCATGGTTAGGGTTTTGAACTGGAGCCTCTGGGCAATAGGAAGCCAGTGAAGGGCCTGGCATAGGGGGGAGGCAGGGGAATAGCGGGAGACAGGTGGATTAGTCGGGCAGCAGAGTGTAGGATGGACTGGAGTGGTGCCAGAGTGCTAGAGGGGAGGCCAGACAGTAGGAGGTTGCAGTAGTCGAGGCGGGAGATGATAAGGGCGTGCACTAGTGTTTTTGTGGTTTCATGGTTGAGGAATGCGCGGATCTGGGAAATATTTTTGAGTTTGAGGCGGGAGGAGGTGGCGAGGGCTTGGATATGTGGTTTGAAAAGAGAAGGCAGGGTCGATGATAACCCCAAGGCACCGAGCATGCGGGACTGGGGAAAGCGAGCAGTCATTGACATTGATGGATAGGTCTGGTGGAGGGGTAGAATGAGATGGGGGAAAGATGATGAATTCTGTTTTGTCCATGTTCAGTTTGAGAAAGCGAGCAGAAAAGAAGGCTGAGATAGCAGACAGACACTGTGGAATTTTGGTCAGTAGGGAGGTGAGGTCAGGTCCAGATAGGTAGATCTGCGTGTCATCGGCGTAGAGGTGATACTGCAAGCCGTGGGATTCTATGAGCTGTCCCAGGCCGAAGGTGTAGATGGAGAAGAGTAGGGGTCCTAGGACTGAGCCTTGAGGAACACCGACAGACAGGGGGCGAGGTGAGGAGGTGGTGTGTGAGAGGGAGACACTAAATGTTCGGTCTGTTAGGTATGATGAGATCCAGGATAGGGCCAAGTCAGTGATGCCAAGAGATGAGAGAATCTGTAGCAGGAGGGAATGGTCCACGGTGTTGAAGGCAGAAGACAGGTCCAGGAGAAAGAGGACAGAGTAGTGTTGCTTGCTCTTGGCGGTTAGTAGGTCGTTGGTGACTTTAGTTAGGGCAGTTTCAGTTGAGTGATGCTGTCGGAAGCCTGATTGTAACCGGTCAAAGAGGGAACAGGAGGAGAGGTGGGAGGACAGTTCGAGATATACATGCTGTTCCAGTAGTTTTGAGGCATAGGGGAGAAGAGATATTGGGCGATAGTTAGACACAGAGGATGGGTCGAGGGAGGGCTTTTTGAGGATGGGTGTGATTGAAGCATGTTTGAAGGATGAAGGAAAGACACCATTTGTAAGTGAAAGGTTGAAGAGGTATGCGAGAGTAGGGATGAAGACTGTGGCAAAGTTAGGGATGAGGTGGGACGGGAGTGGGTCAAGCGCGCAAGTGGTGAGGTGTGCTCTTGACAGGAGAGTGGAGAGCTGATCTTCTGTCATGGTGGTGAAGCTGGTTTTGGAAGAACAGGGCTGAGTGGCTAAGAGGGACATTGGGGGCTGTGGGCCAAAGCCTTCTCTGATAGTATCAATCTTTTGCTTTAAGAAGGAGGCAAAGTCTTCAGCAGAAATGAGAGGAGAGGGGGGAGGTTCTGTGGGATGGAGTAGAGAATTGAAAGTGTTGAAGAGCTGTTTAGGGTTGTGAGACAGGGAGGATATGAGAGATGCGAAGTAAATTTGTTTTGCGGCAGAGAGCGCACATCAAATCTTTACATAAAAGATATAATTTTTTTATCGGGAGACAAGCTCCTATACAGCTATACTGCTACTTCCAAGTAAAAACCTGCTGACCGGCTGTCTTTAAGCTCTGGATGGTGCTATTAACCTTTACATTGTATGGCAGTGCAACTCAGGCAATGCATAGTGCATTTTGTTTGCACAGTATCTTGGTGGCATCACTTTATAGCATTGTATGGCAGTGTTATTTAGCTAGTGTCCGGCATCATTGCTTTGGTCCATGTAATACACTGTAAGTGCTTCGCCATTCGGTGGAAGTTGATGCTGTTTTGAGAATCTTACTACAGACTATTGTGTGCAGGCTCCACAATATGTAAATCAGATACTGTAGCTTTAATTTTATATTAGCAGCTCATCTTCTAAGCTTCACTTTACTTGTTTAAGCTCTCAGATCTCAGTATAGTGCTCCTTTAAGTGCTCTATGTGGTGCCAGAAATACTAAAAGTGCTTTATGTAAAGTATTCCCGTAGTTGTCGCAGAAGAAATGTAACAAATGTTTACGCTCGCTGGACAGCCGTAATAACCTTGTGATGCTTGTACTTGGTAAACATTATCGTCCTACATAAAAATGCATGTGTGTAGGTGTGATGGCATAAGGCATCGCATCAAAGGGATGTATAAACAGAGAGGGGCTCTTCTGGTAAATGTAAAAAGTAATTCCTATACTCCAACCATTCCGATCAGAGAAAATATATTACCGTAACTTGTGCACCCTACAAGCATTGATCTAGAACCTTTCCAGGACAGGTGCACCTCCTATTAAAGAGGTTCCATCGTATCAGTGATCTGTGGATGCCTCAGCGCCCATACTTTCCCCAACGTCAAACGATTTCTGAAAGTTCGGTTACATTTTAAAGAGTTGATCCACTACTTTTACATTGATGACTTATCCTTAAAATAGGTCATCAATATAAGATCATTGGGCGCTCAACATCCCCACCGATCAGCTGTTGCCAATGTCGACAGCAGCCGTATGTTAACAGTTGCCGAGCTGAGTATCACCGTCAACTATGTAGTGTAGTAGCCGCGACTGAGTACTGCAGATCAGCCCCTAATTAAATAAATAGGTGTGGCTCTACGGTTACCCGGCAGCATCCACTACACAGTTGACGTCTCTGTGCTATTCAACTGGGAAACTGTCACTGCCACTGCCAGCACGGAGAACAGCTGATTTGTGAGCATGCCCCTACGATGACCAATTTTAATGATAAGTCATCAATATAAAAGTAGTGGAGATATCCATTAAATCATTTTGGAACTTCAGGAAACAATAAGTTTTGTGGAGTTTTTTTAGATTGTTGCTTTCCGAGAGCTACATATTTATTTTTTGCTCATGTAAAAACTTTAAGTTCTAATTTCTTTTAAGGAATATGTTTTTTGAAGAGTTAATTTTATAGCTGGAAGGGGTTATATTCTATTGGTGCGACCTGTGCAGCTGCCCTAGAGGTAGGGAGCCCATAAACACCTCCAAACCAGGTGGAATTGTGCATTATTATGATCTATTGGATATCAAAGGGGCCCTATACATTGTTCTTGCACAGTGGCCCTCTTCTGGCTTATTCAGGTACCAGATACTTATAACCTTTTTACCTTTTAAAGAGTGTTCCACTACTTTTTATTTATATTTTAATAGTTTTATTTGTGTAATATTATAAAGGGTTAGGATAGGAACATGTCAGCAGTATGTAGGTTAAATTAATGCTTTGCTCTGGGATCCCTGTAGACTCTTCAGCAGAACACATGTAATAATAACTCTGGTATGTATGACACAGGTTTTGGGAATTAATACATTGCAGCTTTGAAGGGGTCAAAACTCAAAAGATTTTTGAGTGCCAAAATGTTCTTTTCCATTGTAAAGTTAGTAGGTAATCAAACTTTGTTTGGTCGCTCATGATGCAAAACATAATATTGTTCACTTGAGCAGGGAAAAGTCATCGATCTTATAGAGTCCACACGAGGATGTGTATGTGGTACTGTGGAAATGTTTATTTTAGTTTTAGTAATGTATCATACTAGTAGTTACTTAAAGAGGACTTTTCAAAATTTTATTACACCATTTACCTTTTGGGTGAAATCATGTCTGCTCTAGAAGGTGAAGAAAGTGTTTAAAACACATAATAATAATGGTGTAAGACAAGTCATGAAAAACTGGGAGGGAGGGTTTGGACCGAATTGCACCTTGATTCGGGCACATTTATTAGACTAAATCTCCAGCGATATGTCCATAAACATAACATTATAAAGCAAAAACCTGACAACTTTACAGAGTTAAGTGGTGCTAAATACTGTAGATGCAGTTTATCTAATCTTGCTAAAACAGTAATAAATCGCTTTTGGAACAAGCTGGTTTTAGTGCTAAAGACACTGGTTCTGCTTAGCATATATGATATGTATGTGTATGCACATGTAATGCTAGTCACTACTTAAGGACAATCCATAAGGCAGAGAGGTCAAACATTCCAGGGTCAGATACCAAGAAAGAACGTGGTAAAAACATGGGAAAAGACAAAGGCAAAGTCAGGTCACGGTCCAAGGTCAGAATACCAGCAAAATAGTGGATACTGAGCAAAGGGGTTAGGCAATTGGATGGTCAGAATGAGGACTAAAGTCATTCAGCAATAGATCAATAAACAGAGCACAGAATTACCAGGAAAACAGCACCACTGAGCGAATACTACAATTGTAAACCTCCCTAAGATGCAGTTTAGAAAACCACTTAGCCCCCATAGGCTGATAATATAGGTAAGGAATGATTGAGGTGGGTAGGTATTCTCAATCTTAATTTTATTTAATTCACAGAAATCTTTGTTTTTAACAAAAAAAATCCAGCAGCTACAAGGGAGGACGAAGGATGGATATGACCCTTCCGTAAACTTTTGTTTACATATTCTTTCATGGCAATATGTTCAAGTTCCGACAAATTATACAGGTGACCTTTACAAGATTAATAGAACAATCATAAGGACGATGGGGAGGTAGTATCCCTGTGTCTTTTTCTGAGAAAACATCTCTGAAGTCCTTCAGGTTCCCAGGCATATCCTCCAGAATAGCAGAGCAAATTTCTATAGAATGAAAACATTTCTTATGACAATTAGGGCTCCATTTAACAATATACACCAATCAATTACAGGATTGTGAATACATAGTCATGGAAACCCCAATACCAACCCAGCAGATAAATTGTCCAAAACAAAGCAGGAGATGGATTCAGAGCTTAGTGTTCCCACTCTAAGTGTGAACTCCAATGTTACCAGCTGGACAAGATTCTGAAGTAACGTTGTCTTTCCAATAGTAAAAATTTTAATGGGTCTTTCCAACCTAACTGTCCCTAGCTCTAATTTCTGAACCACTCCAGAATCAATGAAGTTGGCTGCAGACCTATAGTCAATGAAAGCTAATGCTGATAACTATTGGTTCTTAAAAAGTAGTTCCACATTTAACAGTATTTTGTCTGAGTAAAAGGGTACCTGGGAGTCTGGGTGACCTCCTCAGCAATTATCCAGACTTAGGCATTTCCCATCGGCTTGTTTGCTTGCAGGCGTGCCGCGCAGTCTTTCAGGAAATGTCCAGCTTGACCACATTAGAGGCAGAGTCTGAGATCACGCAGGCTTCTCCTCTCAATAGCCTGAGGGCTGGCAGCTTCAACCTCCATAGATTCTGCCTCCGATAAGTGAATGCACTTGGGAGGAATGACCAATACCCTCTGTCACTCAGCACGTCTCTCCAGAATTCTTCAATCCATACAAAATGGCCTGAGTCATGGCCTACCCCAAGGAACAACGTGTAGTATTCAGAGCTAGGGCATCCTTAAGAGTATCAAAAAAACTTTTGTGGAACTGGCACCTGAGAGCTGCATCATTCCACAACACTTCAGAGGACCACTGCTGAAACTCAGAACTATATTCCTCAGCGATGCTACCCTGCTGTGTGAGGGTCATGATTCTTGACTCCGCAACCTGGACCCTGTTAGGTTCATCATAGATCATCCCTAAGGCGTCCAAAAAGGCGTGAACAAAATGTCATTCTGGGGCATGTTGGTACAAAAAAAATGCCCAAGTCTGTAGGCTCTCTTACAGCATGGACATAATTATTCCCACTGGACTATTGAGACGCATCCCCTGGAGACTGAGGTCGTAAGGTAAAAAATAATCTGCAACTCTACCTAAAAACCCTAAACTGGTCTTTCTCCCCCTAAAATTTATCCAGGAGTACCGCTATTCGTTCGGGAGAGACCAACTGCAAATCAGAGGGTACAGAAGTCTTAACTACAGATGAAAGTGGAGAGCTTTGTGAAGCACCCATCATACTAAAATACTGACCCTGCAGCTGGGACTGTAAAGATTCTAGCTTCTGGTGCTCCCTGGTCAGATCCTGAACCATATGGGTCTCATTCACCACTTGATCAAAGAGTGTACTAACTGGATCCATTGGTGGCAGAAAAAAAAGTATATGGCCAATCGTAATGTAATGATAGTCACCACTTACGAACAATCCATGAGGCAGAGTAGTCAAATGTTCAGGGTCAGATACCAAAAGAGCACGCAGTAAACAAAAGGGAAAAGACAAAAGCAAAGTCGGGTCACTGTCTGAGGTCAGAATACTAGAAAAATAGCAGATCAGAGCAAAGGGGTTGAGCAAACAGACACACAATATTCTGCCCACACATCACACTCATAGAGTGCACTGCCTGATGAAAAAATACTCACTTAAACCCTGGCGATGTACAAATTTACAGGTCTAATCCGGTCTGTGCTATGTGTGGTTTGGTGCAGCAAGCATGTTCTGGTGACTGTAAAGCCCCTGCTCTACCAAGTTTCAGACACTACAGCAAAAAGATGATGGTTTGTTAGTCCTTATTGTGTTAAACTGTATCTACATCCAGAGGACAGAGATACAGGTGAAGCTGGGACATGCTACCAATCTCCAGGGACAGCTACTCAAATCCTGGAATGTTTGGCTGGATCCAAGATAATTGGAATATATGCCCTAGGTAAATGCCTACTGTGTGTACCTATTGCCCAGCATTGTGCCATTATTGATTGACTTCCATGTAGTGCTTCCTCTATTCTTCACCAGGTGCAGAGTGAAATACTATTTTAACGGTATGAAAAAATGCGGGTTATATCATTCAATACATTAATAAATTAAAGACAGAAAGGAGAAGCAAGGAGGAATGAGAGAGTCAAATTTGAGTAATTTGACCAATATTAATGCCATCACCCATTGTCCTTGTGCTTTTATACAGAGATAGATAGATAGATATGAGATAGATAGACAAATAAATAGAGACTTCTATTAACCCATGCAACATTTCAGCTGTTTGCTTCGTAGTACTGTAAGGGGGTCATAAAAGATGGTCTTATACCCAAAAACACGTCCCGGTTCGGAATGTATTATTGTGTTGTCTTATAACATTGTATTTATTATGCCATATTTAATGCTGCTATTTGTATAAAATGATAGGGAAAGTGCAGTACCTCGGTTATGACACTAGATGGGGTACATTAGTGTACATAGTTTCAAACAGGAGGAGCTGACCAGGAATAAGATTGAGGGTTTCCCTGTAGTTGGGCAGTAGGTGCCTAGGTGCCCGTGTAGGGTGGACAGCGCCGCAACGTTAAGTGTGAAGCCCAGCCATCCATGGCCCACTGGGCCAGAAGTGCAGCTTTGGCAACCGTGTGACAGCAGTGGTGGAACAGAGACTACAGCTGAGGCCAGATCAGTACAGGGACACAGGTGGCTCCATAATGTGGCAGTTTACTGCATCGGTTGATGCCCTCGTACCCGGGGGTAAAACAGACAAGGTAACTCCTAAGCGTAGTAACAAGGAGGACGCTGCGCTACCGCAAGAGACGGTATGACATGGGCACGTACTGAAGGCCGTAGGAAGCAGTGCAGGGAAAATGGAGAATGTGGACTGTATGGAACCCTATGCTAATGTTGTAACTGACAAGGATGTGCTGCGACAAGAAAAAAGTAAAGTTCTTCTTTTTAAGTTGCAATTGGTCTATGTCTCTGTTTGTGCGCAAACGTACGGAGAAGGTCTTCAACCACTCAGAGGAGATCCTGAAGGTGCGGACAATGGAGATACAGGTACACTGACAATGGGACATTCTTTGTATGTGACGGGACGCCAGGGTGTGCCAGAGCCATTAGTCTCAGCCATGACTACAGTCCTGGCTCCCCTCACAGTACCACTTCCTTGCACAAATTGATGACTTTGGACTTTGCATTTCAGAAATATTTTTTTCTCCCTCTAAGAAGGCTGTTGTGAAACCTAAGAATTCTGCATCCCATAAACACACCACAGCTGATCTCTTGGGATCCAAAGGGATCATTTTTTTAAAACTGCAAGATTGACATTGTGGCAGACCTAAACTGAAATTGGCAGCTACAACTGGCAAAGCTTCTTATTCCTTTTTCACCTCAGATCTAAAATTTTCTATTGATATTTAACAACTTATGTTAAACTTGAACCGGTCAAATTAATGAAGCAGCAAATCATAGACTATTAATCTCCTGCTGTTTGGTCTATTAAGAAAAGCTTTCTGGTTTCTCCTAGAGTTTCTCTGAAAGCCATGCAAAGCACACACTCTAATCAAGCGCCTGAGAGCCAAGTACGCATGGAAATAAAGTAATTAAGTACAGACATTGTATTTGAGACACCCACACTTTCACATGAGTCACAAAGATCTGGCTGTAAATTGCACAGACCTTTCTTGCAGACAACATAAGCCTCCGTCATTTGCTGACCTCCCACAGAAAATTGCCACATGTTCCACATGTGGCGTAACTTCCAAGTATCCAGCAGAGACTTCAGCGGAACTGGTGAGCTCATAAGTATAGCCTTTGAGTGTGGAGGGATAAATACCAATACCAAAAAATGCTTATATTGGAGAAACTGCAGATATTACTTTATGAACACATTTCTTGGAATTCCAAAAGATTTTGAGATTTTTCGACAAAAATTGTGCATACGAGATTGGACTGGCCCACCAAAGCATCAAAATATCCTCCAGTGCTCTGAGCCTATAATTATCACAAAAGTCCGTTGCTCTGCATAAATGGAGGCAAGAGTGGACCCGAGGAAGAACAGTGTTACACTGCATGTATAGATCACTATGAAAAGCTTCAGAAAATTAATAGCCACTTAAAAAATAAACTATAATTTGATTTAGGCCGGTGTCACACTAGCGTATGGCATCCAATGCGATATGCTAATGACCCTCGGCTCCTGCTCTGCTGTGAGTGGGAGCCAAGAGTCCTGCTACTGTGCTCCGAGCCAGAGAAACTAATTTCTCCATCTCCTCCATTGCCGGGGTCAGCATATATCGCACAGCACTCGGATGATATCCGAGTGATTTGGGCTGTGTCACTCGCACCCATAGACTTATATGGGTGTGAGGGAGCTGAGACTCGGCTGAGTCTCGGTGCCAATCACAGCATGCTGCGATTTGACACGCACGCTGAATATTCCCGAGAAAAGAAACGGTGATGGGAGCTCCCCCATAGATTAATACTGGTCCGAGTGCAATGCGATGTTTTCTCGCATAGCACTCGTCCATGTTCTACGCTAGTGTGACCCCAGCCTTACTTAGAGCATGCAAAAAAAATTATAAAAAAAGGTATTAAAAATTGGGAAGATGATACAGAGGAAAATAATTAATTTTTTTTTTATGAATATGGGTAAAAGAGGGAAAAGAACTCCAACGTATGCTTTGCCTTTAGCTTTCTCATGGAGTGTTATATATAGATCACTATAGAATTGCTTCTCAAACTGGGTTCTGGAAAACTCCATGTTTCCTTCAGTGGGTCTCAGAGGTTTCCTAAGATTAAATAATAAGTAGAGTTGAGCGAATTTGGTCGGGTCCCAGCTTATTTGGCAAGCTATAGCTGACACCATTTTGGAAACTAAACCCCTCTAGATGTGTATTTTGCACTTTAAACCCCCAGGTGCTTCACAGAATTTTATAATGTTGAGCTGTGAAAATAAAAAAATTCCCAATTTTCACACAAAAATGATTTTTAGCTCCAAATTTTACATTTTAATAAGGGTAACAGGAGAAATTGCATTATACAATTTGTTGTGCAAATTCTCATGAGTACACCGATACCCAATATGTGGAGGAAAACTACTGTTTGGCTGCATGGCAGGGCTTGAAAGGGAAAGAGCGCCATTTGACTTTTTAAATGCAAAATTTGCTGGAATAATTAGCGGATGCCATGTCGCATTTGGAGAGCCCCTGAGGTGCCAGAACAGCAGAACCCCACATAAGTGACCCCATTTTACAAACTACACCTCTCAATGAATTCATCTAGGGGTGCAGTGATCATATTGACACTACAGGTGGGTCACAGAATTTTATACCATTGGGCACTAAAGAAAAAATAATTTACATTTTTACCACCAAGATTGTGTGTTAGCTCCAAATTTTACATTTTCATACTGGGAAATGGGTAAAAATGGCACCACAATTTCTGCTGAATGTAGAAATACCCCATATGTGGCTGTACAGTACTGCTTAGGCCGGGGCAAGAGCATTGGATGCGATATGCTAATGACCCTCGGCTCCTGCTCTGATCGGAGCACAGCTATGGAGGAGGCAGAGAAAGTAATTTCTCCATCTCCTCCACTTCCGGCATCGGAGTATATCGCACAGCACTCGGATGATATCCGAGTGATGTGCGCTGTGTCACTCGCACCCATAGACTTACATGGCCGAGTCTCGGTGCCAATCGCAGAATGCTGTGATTGTTCTCGAATGCCGATTTGGCATGAGAAAATGATCACAGATCTGAGCTGCCCTGTAGATTAACACTGAGCCAAGCTAGTGCCTTAGTCACATGGCGAGACACTGGAGGGGAGGAGCGCTAATTACCTCCTGGAGCGTAGATCTTCCTAAAATAGTTTGCAGACTCCATATAAAAGAGCCCCTAAGTAGTAGAAAAGCAGAATTCTCCCTCAAGTGACCCCATTTTGGAAATTATACCCCTTGGGGAATTATCTACAGGTGTAGTGACGATTTTGACTCCATGGGTGTTTTCTCAAAACAGGCAGCAGTGGATGTTGCTGAGTGAAAATTGCAAGCTGCCATTCTAGTGACCAGTGAGTTATAGTGTCCAGTACGTTGTAGTGACCAGTATATTATGCCCAGCTCATGCTTCTGGAGACATACACCTGTAAATTAGGCAGGTTCTCATCGCTACAGAAATGCCAAACATGTGGACTCTAAATGTGGTTTAGGCACACTGGGGCTCAGAAGGGAGGGGGGCATTTGGATTTAGAAGTAAAGAATTTGCTGAATTTCTTTAGAGAGGCGAAGAGCCATTTCGCTTTTCCAGAGCCTTTGTGCTACCAGCAACGTGAAAGCCTCCTATATTTCCATTGACAGATGACGGACCTGAGTGGGGACTTGCTTTTTTTTGTGGATTGAGTTGAAGCTTTTATTGGGAACATTTTACATAACATTTAGGATCACATTTATCCGGCGCTCTACACTGAGCACTCACATTGGGGTTTACATCTAAGGGTATGTTTCCATGGTCCGGATTACATCCGGAATAGCTGCGGATTGAACGCTGCATACCGCCGCAGCGTTTAATCCACAGCGTCCAGATGTTTCAGCATCCTAATAAGCGGGTGACACACCCACAAAACCGGACTTGCGGTGCGTCTTTTTAGAACGCAGCATGTCTGTTTACCTTGCGTCTCCGCAAGGTAAATAACCCGGTCTATATATGCCATGCGGTGGTTCTGGATGTGTTCAATGAACACATGCGGATTCACCGCGCGTACAGAAGGAGCGGGGCTTTCCTCTCCGTCAAAAGCGCCGACAATACAGCCCGTGGAGACGGGCCCTAAATCTCTGATTGACATGACAGATGAAACCCCCGAGGGATCCATTCACTATAATGAGGCAGCAGAGTTACTCTAGACTCCATCTGGCCTCTGTTCAGCGTTGTCCTTCTTTTCAGAAGTGCACAAAACTGTGGTCGACTGTCGACTGCGCTTTTATACTCGCCTAAAACCCAGATCACAGGTCAGATGGTGTTCACAGTGCCTCCATGTGCCTCATTATAGGGAATCTTTTGTTGGCGGTTCGGTTTGAATCACGTATTTCAGAGATTTACACGGAAACCCTGGTGTAATCGCTCAGTGCAGGATAAATGTGCGCCGAGCCTTCCTGTGATCTTTGGCAGACAGAATGAAAAAAATCAACAGCATGTGAAGAATTGTTTTATTTTTTTTTTTACGTCATTCCTCGTGTGGTTTAAGTGATTACACTACTTTAATCTTCGGGTCAGTGCGATTACAGAGATAACAGATTTATATCAGGTTTTATGTCTGGCTGCTGTCACACACTAAAAGACGCTTTTTATTGCAAAAACTAGTTTTTGCATTGCCATATTTAGAGAGCTATAATTTTTACAAACTTCGGCCAACAGAGTCATTTAACAGCTTCTTTTTTTGCGAGACGAATTGACGTTTTTATTGGTACCATTTTCGGGCACATGGCTTTTTTTTTATCGCTTTCTATTCCAATTTTTGGGAGGTAGAATGAACAAAAATCAGCAATTCAGGAATTTTTTTTTATTATCGTTCTTCGTGTGGTAAAATTGATAAGGCATCTTTATTCTTCAGGTAAGTACAATTACAGCGATACCACATTTTTTTTTTTTTATGTTTTGCGGATTTTACACAATAAATACAATTTTATAGAAAAAATAATTATTTTTGCATCGCTTTTTTCTGAGAGCTATAACTTTTTTATTTTTTCTCTGACTGGTCTTTATAGCAGCTTGTTTTTTGTGAGACAAGATGATGTTTTCAGCAGTACCATTTTTATTTATATGTATATCTATTTTATATTCAGTTTCTGATTGGGGTGCCAAGGGCCCACCAGTAACATTCAATTTGAGGGCCCACTTTTCACCTGCATACAAATATTACACTACCCTTGTCACAAATTTACTTGTATCTCTATTTATTAATAAACTGGGTTGTTTGGTTAATAAATGATGAGATGCTTTTTTCTGTACAGAGTTAATCAAGTCAATTATGCCAAGTACTGCCCATACAATGGGGTTGGGGCCCAGGTCTGCACAGAGGCCCACCGGGGGATTCCCCTGTTACCCTGTGGGCCAGTCCGGGTCTGGCGGTATGATGATAAAGAATAGCTTTTTGCCTTGTTTTTTATTTATTTTTTATGGTGTTCACTGAAGGGGTTAACTAGTGGGACAGTTTCATAGGTAGGATCGATCCGGATGCGGTGATACCAAATATGTGTATTTTTATTTCTATTTTATTTTTACATAAATAAATGTACTATTGGAATAATATTTTTTCATTTTTTTTTCTTTATTTGGGAATTTTTTAAAAATATTTTTACACTTTTTAATAACTTTTTTAAAAACTTTTTTACATTGTCCTAGGATGGGACATCACTGCATAGTAGCAGATCGCTGATCTGATACTCTGCAATGCTTCTGCACTGCAGGGCATCAGAGCAGCGTCTGACAGGCAGGAGAGGATGTGTGTCTGTCAGCTCCTGATCTTATGTGCTCATAAGCCTCCTTCCCTGAAGGACCCCACAGCCATATTGCAGCCGGGGGTCACCATGGCATGGAGACCATCAGCACAACGCGATCGCATCAAATTCTGCTGATGGGAGCTGACAGGGAGCTCCCTTCCCTCTGCGATGCACCTTGATGTCGCTGTCACTATAGACAGTGGCATCAGAGTGGCTACATGCCCGCAATCGGCGCTGAGCATGAGCCTCTGTGATCGTGGCACCGTACATGTACAGCACTTTGTGGGAACGAAGCTCCCGTAGCTACGGGCCTACGGCGCATGTCAGAAAAAGGTTAAGTTCATGTGTAGCCCAGCTGCGCTTGGAGCCACATGTACCCAGGAGGATGCACAGAAGGTAAACCCACACTCACACCTGATATTCATTCACACCTTCACTTTTCCCTGGAGCCACCAGAGGGAACCCTTGAAGAGTATCTATATATATATAAGGGTAGTGGAGAGACGGCAGTTAGTTGGTCGTTGGTTTTACCTCAGACGAGCTGAGAGGCAGAGTTACCTTAGATTGTGACAGACTGTTAGTTCCCTAGGAGCGTGGAAAGATAGCTCTTGAAGTGTGCATAGATCAGTCTGATGGAAGGTCCTGATAGCTGCTTCAGACAGAGCCTTAGAAGGAGAAGAAGGAAGGGAACTGCAGTGACTGAAAGACTGAAGACTACAGATTGAACTTAGTTTACTGTGTGGAGTCCAGTAATAGTGGAGGAAGATAGCCACTTCAGCCTGGTCAGAACTGAGTCAACTGAGGTAGTTTCAGTGAGCAAGCGTGCCGACGCTTTGAGAGCGGTGAAGAGAAGGAAGATTTAGCCATCTACTGCTAGTGTGCTTATGTTAAGGGTTAGAGTAGGACGAAAGGTGAGTGAAAGGAAGAAGAGAGTGACAGAGGTTGAAACAGCATTGATCGCTTACCTCTACTCTGAATTACCGGACACCGGGTCCGAGCTTGCTAGCATCTACACGACTAGTAGGAGATACCGGAGACCCTGTGGGACTTCAAGTCGCAGGGGCCCAGCAGTGCTGATACGTAACCGGGGTCAGGAAGAACAGGAGGCTGGTCAGCGCAACCATTAGAGACTGAGTTCTATCCAAGAGAAGGCTCCACCACAAAGTCAGCTGGGCGTATACGAGAAGACAGAGTTAGACTTTGTTTCATACAGGTCAGAAACTCACACATACAGGAGTACGGAGGCCCTACACCTACTCAGTGGGATTACTGGACGTGCATCCTCCACCCTGCCAGCTTCCCGGGACGTGCCTGCAACTACCATCAGTAAAGGTACAGAAAGAGACTTTCGTGTGTGTGTCTGCCTTATTGCTCCTGCACCCCTACACCGCCATATACCCTGAGGGATCCAGTCTTGCCTGTGGAAAACTTAACACCTTGCTGCCCAGTAACAACCCCTCAGCGGATCTACCCTGCAGCGCTGGTCACCCTGACCAGGTGCCACAGGTGGCGTCACGAACAAACTGTATATACTTTAATCCCCTGTAAATATCCCACATTTTTATGGTGATCGCCCAGGGCAATGGACCGAGCTGTGCTCCCCGTGACATCCCCCATTAAAGTGAACGGGCTCGGTGCCGAGTACCCCATAGGCCCTGGCTGTGCAACTCATCTTTTTGGCGTCACTAACAGGATCCGAAGCTCGCTAAATGCGAGTCCTGTGTGCCTGAATGGACTGTTTTTGTGCAAAAGACTGTGGTTGCTGTTTTGGTGATTTTTGGCGCCATTTGCCGCCATTTTACCGCCATGTTCGCGCCCTGAGGCGCTGGTGAAGAAGGAGGGCGTGTATTCGTGGGCGTACCCCCCCTGTGGCGCGAAAATTATGGCCGCCCTGTCTAAGTGTTACTACAACGTCAGATCATGCCCCACTGCAAAGGAGATCCGCCTCCTCTTCATCCTCAGTGCAAGGAAGAGAAAGCGAAAGTTCCGCCTCCACGGAAAAGACCAGAGCGTTCCGGATGGAAAGCACAGTCTGGCCTGGAGGTAGATGGCGGAAGGACAGGAGTCGCTGTGTGGGGGAATGGCGGTGCGCAGACCCCTTTCCCTGAAGTGGTGTATCCTGTGCCCGAACCATCCCCAGGTCGGGAGGGCGAAGAAGTAATGTATCGTGTGGAGGAGGTGGCTGCGGCGCTGCGGGATCTGGCCCAACACCGTGCAGAGATGGAGGCGATGGAGCGGAGCTGGCATGCCTTGAAACTGCGGCTGCAGTGGGACCAGCTGCTCTCCCCCCTAGATGCGCAACTGCCACCCGCGCCACCAATGGAACCAGCGGCTGAGGAGGAACTGGAGGCCGGCACCGGAAGAGCTGTACCTGACCCCGCCGAGGCCGCGGCGGGAGGAGAGGAGGCTGAGGAGGCCTTGCCCGGACAGGAACGCCAGCAAGCCTGGAACCAGAGGCCACAGCGGTAGCAGCGGAATGCAGTCCCCCGGTAGGGACGACGGAAGAAATCCTGCCCGATGCAATGGAGATTGATTGGGAGGAAATGGAGCTCCTGGACGACGTGGAGTACGCCGCCTAGAAGGAGAACGAGTGGAGACGCCGTGAACAGGAGCACGGGAGCAGCGTGAGGCGCAATGGCTTCGCCAGAGGTACCGGGAGCAGGATCTTGCCGATAAGGAGATCATCTGGCGAGATAAAGGTACGCTCCGGGAACCGCGGCGACAGGGGGCTATACGAGACTTCAAACTCCAGGGAGGCTGGGGGTTCATCCATGAGCCCGGCCTGTACCAGGAAGTCTTCGTAAACCGGAGGGATGTGGAGTCTCACCTACCTGAGGGGCACCCGGACAGGGATCTGTTAATAGGGGATGTAGTCTCCTACACGCGGCATTGGGAGCTTAAGGGGTGGTATGCCCTGAACGTCTCCTGAGTCAGCGCCCCGGTCCCGGAAGCAGGGAATGTGTCCCGTGTCTCAGCGTCCCAGGCCCCAGCCACACCGGCGCCAGTCCGCACACCTGCGTCCTATTCTGAAACGCTGCAGAGCGCAGCGACTGCTAAAGCGTCCCCTGCTGAGCCAAGCCTGTGCGACCTGCAGAGCCTAAGCCTAGGAGAGGCACCTGTCAGGCCTCCAGGCAGTCGCAGAATGAAAATAGAAATGAGAACTGTGGCTACCCAGACACCGGTAGCAGGACATGACTTTATGGTGATGCGATTCAGAACCCACAGTGTGCTTCCAGCCCCAGGTATGGAAGATGCTGCAATGTTCGCTGATGAAGACCAGTAGGACCCGGACAGGGTTTACTGTACTGTACAAAGTTGCCAGAGAAGCATGTTGAGAAGTTGCACTTTATTGTAAAAATGTTTACATGATTGATGCATAGTATACCCCAGTTGGGTAATGTGGTTTTCTAATGTCTATGATATGGACTGCATGCTGAGGACTCTTGCAGCACAAAAACTGTAATGTAAGTAGTTGGCACTTGGTGCCCCATCTTGGTTTCACGTAAACCGTACTACCTCGGAAGAAAAACCCGTGTGGTGTGGCTTAGAGTGAGGTCTGCAGAAGGGAAGTCCTGCAGCCCACCCAGCACCACCGTGGGAGGTTTTGCATGGGTCCTCCACAAGAATCTTGTATATTTACACTTGAAAGTATTTTCTACTTTTCTATTTGTATTTATTGTAACGTTTAAAGTGTCCTCACCTCCGCAAGGGACGAGTTATTGTTTATGTTGATGTTATATAAAAATTTATTTCTTTTTTTGCCCGGGAGTGCTGATGATAACTAGGGGGGATGTGTAGCCCAGCTGCGCTTGGAGCCACATGTACCCAGGAGGATGCACAGAAGGTAAACCCACACTCACACCTGATATTCATTCACATCTTCACTTTTCCCTGGAGTCACCAGAGGGAGCCCTTGAAGAGTATCTATATATATAAGGGTAGTGGAGAGACGGCAGTTAGTTGGTCGTTGGTTTTACCTCAGACGAGCTGAGAGGAAGAGTTACCTCAGAACGTGACAGACTGTTAGTTCCCTAGGAGCATGGAAAGATAGCTCTTGAAGTGTGCATAGATCAGTCTGACGGAAGGTCCTGATAGCTGCTTCAGACAGAGCCTTAGAAGGAGAAGAAGGAAGGGAACTGCAGTGACTGAAAGACTGAAGACTACAGATTGAACTTAGTTTACTGTGTGGAGTCCAGTAATAGTGGAGGAAGATAGCCACTTCAGCCTGGTCAGAACTGAGTCAACTGAGGTAGTTTCAGTGAGCAAGCGTGCCGACGCTTTGAGAGCGGTGAAGAGAAGGAAGATTTAGCCATCTACTGCTAGTGTGCTTATGTTAAGGGTTAGAGTAGGACGAAAGGCGAGTGGAAGGAAGAAGAGAGTGACAGAGGTTGAAACAGCATTGATCGCTTACCTCTACTCTGAATTACCGGACACCGGGTCCGAACTTGCTAGCATCTACACGGCTAGTAGGAGATACCGTAGACCCTGTGGGACTTCAAGTCGCAGGGGCCCAGCAGTGCTGATACGTAACCGGGGTTAGGAAGAACAGGAGTCTGGTCAGCGCAACCATTAGAGACTGAGTTCTATCTAAGAGAAGGCTCCACCACAAAGTCAGCCGGGCGTATACGAGAAGACAGAGTTAGACTTTGTTTCATACAGGTCAGAAACTCACACATACAGGAGTACGGAGGCCCTACACTTACTCAGTGGGATTACTGGACGTGCATCCTCCACCCTGCCAGCTTACCGGGATGTGCCTGCAACTACCATCAGTAAAGGTACAGAAAGAGACTTTCGTGTGTGTGTCTGCCTTATTGCTCCTGCACCCCTACACCGCCATATACCCTGAGGGATCCAGTCTTGCCTGTGGAAGACTTAACACCTTGCTGTCCAGTAACAACCCTTCAGAGGATCTACCCTGCAGCGCTGGTCACCCTGACCAGGTACCACAGGTGGCGTCACAAACAAACTGTATATACTTTAATCCCCTGTAAATATCCCACATTTTTATGGTGATCGCCCAGGGCAACGGACCGAGCTGTGCTACCCGTGACGTCCCCCATTAAAGTGAACGGGCTCGGTGCCGAGTACCCCAAAGGCTCTGGCTGTGCGACTCATTCAGGTTCGCTCATCTCTAGTTATAAGCAATGGGAAAAAGCACAGGTTCAGGTTTTGTCGCTGGCAGCACAGACCAAAATTATATCAGTAGACCTATAGTATATCACATTGGTGTGTATATGATGACGTGATGATGAATGCCGGCGTCATGACATCAATAAATCATTCCTAAGATTTACCTTTTTATATGGAAAAAGTTTTGACTAAAAAGTGAACTGTAAAACAATAAGCTATTAGCTCAGCGGTAAACCCTGTAATATGCAGAAAGGGGTTCAGGGATTAAATTTAACAAGGGCAGCATCTGCATGACGAAGTTTATATATTCTTTGTGGTTTGCTTTTTTTGTCCACACTTCAAAAATATTTTGATAAATCCATTTCTATTACATAAAACTGGCCGCAGTGTGTGCAGGGTTAACACATGAATATTAGATTGTGAGCTGCACTAGAGGCAGAATATTTAAGGGAGACCCTGATTCCAGCGATGCGTCACTTACTGTAGTTTAGGCAACATCACTGTTTTTATCAACAGTAGATTATCACTAGATGACTAGTAAACCTACTGCCATGTAGTCCTCCATATTCATGAGCTGTGTATAACCCCTTCCCCACCACTGATTAGCAGCTTTCTGCCTATGCAGAGTGCACACAGAAAGCTGCCAATCAGCAGTGTGGGTGGGGTTATAAAAACACCGGAACGACAATCTACTGGACTATTTTTACAATTTTAAAACCATAAAAAGTCACCGAGTGCAATGTGTTATTATACAAGCTTTTAGTTAATCCCGATTTACCCATAGCCATGTTGAGGTCATACTGACTAAGGCTATCTTTATGCTAAAAAGCTTGAAAGAGGTTCAGTACAGTCCTAGGAGACCTCAGAGTGTTACACACACTTTTTCTAGGCTTTTCAAGGCCATTGGAAACTTCGCAGTATTTGCGATTGGTGGCGAATCAATTCTCTGTAAGATCAATTTTTTTTTAAAGTGAAAAAACTAATGAATTTGAATGTCAAAATATTCTCTCACTTCGTCTTCTTAACATTGTTTTGCTTACAGAGCGACCACTGCATGGTATTTAGTTATACCGTACGTAATGCATGTGGCATTGGACAATGAGGCCTATCACCAATGTTATTCTCAGCTGTCTGTACTTTTGAGGTTTTATCACACTGCTCAAAATAACTGCCTGATAAAAGTGTGAGGCTAAGTGCACACGTTCAGGAATGTTTGCAGAATATTCCTGAGCAAAAATGGACTTTTTTCGCAGTAAAAACGCTCGTTTTTTTGCGCGTTTTTTGTGCGTTTTTGCGCGGATTTGACGCGTTTTTACCGCGATTTTTTTCCTGAACGTTCTAGGTCAATAATAGAGCGGGAAAAACGCTATAATTCCGCAAAATTAATGAACATGTTGCTATTTTTTCCGCGATGCGTTTTTTTCGCGGAAAAAAAACGCACCATGTGCACAAAAATTGCGGAAATTCATTCTAAATGATAGGATGCTTAATTAGTGCGTTTTTGATGCGTTTTTGATGCGTTTTTCCCGCGAAAAACGCAAATAATCCTGAATGTGTGCACTTAGCCTAAAGCAGCTCCGCTGCAACTAAATAGTATGGCGAAGATGTGCAAAGAAAGTATGTACAGTAGTGTAGAGCAGCCAAGGCAGGAAGACACAGCTGGGACCTCTCCTGCTCTGGAATTCTATATGTTCCCACTATGTTATACAAACCACAATATCAGCTATTTGTGGATTAGGAGAATTGCAAAACTTTTATCAGACTACATCTGGCTACAATGTGGTCAGACTACATCATTTTCTAGACATGGCCATAGAGAGTATAAGTTTTTTTCCATTCGGGATATTTTTTTTAAGTTTATTGAGATGTTTAGCTGTATTCAACACAACATAATACATTTTTGGTCAGATTATATACATTTATAAGTGATAACACCATGTTTGGCCATTTTGTGACTTGTATTTTTCACCACTTCTCTCCAATGCCGGCTCTATCTCTGATTTTCACATCACTGAATCATTGGGTTGAGAGTAGTTGTCACAATGTCTCCCATAAACAGTACACAAACATGAGCGACTCCTGCTCTCCTGTCTCTAAGTAGTACATGTTCAGAAGTTGCAACATCATGAAGAACATAAACTTTAATAAGCATCTGTAATTCTCAGTTAGTTGCTAGTTAGTGATGAATGAGCGTGCTTGCCACTGCTCGACACTCGATCAAGCATCGGTTTTCTCAGGCACGATCATTACTCGATCGAGTATTGTGAGCACTCGAGTATCATGCTCGAGTCCGCGCCCCACATGTTTTGTGGCTGTTAGAAAGCCAATGGACATCTGGGGATTGACTGCCATAAACGGTAATGGTGCAGCAATGTTGGGTACTGGCATTACTGTGATTGGCCGGCCGCATCATGTCATTGAGTCTTATAGAAGACCCGCATCTCGGCACCATCCAGGTTGAAACCTGCTTATCCCGCAGACATGGATTATGGCATGGGACATAACTACGGAAAGGTGAGGGATATTATTGTTTTTATTTTTGTTTTATTATAGGAGACGAGGGATTCGGTGGAATTATGCATTAGGTGAGTATAACTGTGTTTGTTATATTTAAATAAAAAAGTATTTTGTTTTATTTCAAATAAAGGACTTTATACTTGCTGTGTCTTTATTTGTAATATAACTATAGGATTAGTAATGGATAGGTGGATTATAGATGCCTCTCCATTAGTAATTTGTCGGCTTGATGTCACCTGACAATATAAACCCCACAAATATGAACCCCACTTGCCACTGCTACAGGTCAAGTGGGAAGAGCCGCCTTTTTGGGGCAGCTGCGGGCTGCTATTTTTAGTCTGGGGGGCCAATATCCATGGCCTCTTACCAGCCTGAGAATACCAGCCCCCAGCTGTCTGCTTTAGCAAGGCTGGTTGTCAAAAATAGGGGGGACAGGAACTCCATTTTTCTAATTATTTAATTAAATAATTAAAAAATACAGCGTGCGGATCCCTCCATTCTTAATAACCAGCCTTGCTCAAGCTGACAGCTGATGGTTGCAGCCCGCAGCTGTGAGTTTTGACTGGCTGGGCTTCAAAAACAAAGGGGGACCCACGTCTTTTTCTTTTAATTATTCTCACTGTTATTAGCAGCAGCAGGCGTTGGCTGATGGGACCAATAGTTTCATCAGCTCACACCAGTGACTAGAGGTAAACTTTATAACTCCATTGACAGCATGGGAACTGCTGCTGTGTGACTGGCAGTGATGATTTTACCACCGATCAGAAGTGGTGTTTGCCACGCTGTCATGATGTAAGTGGATACGGGGTTGGTCGGTAATGGCAGGGCCGGCGTCAGCACCCGGCACACCCGGGAAAGTGCCGGGGCCCTGAGCAGGCGGGGGGGCCCACTCGCCGTCGGGCACCGCCACTGGGCCCCCCCGCTTGCTCAGGGCCCCGGCGCAATACTTATCTCTCCACGTGCCTCCGCTGCCGCAGCTCCGAGCTCCAGGGGGTGCCTGCGCCGGCGCTTCCTCTCTCACAGCAGCGCCGCTGAATGACGTCATCATTCAGTGGCCGGCTGTGGCAGAGAGCGCGCGGACGCCAGACAGGTGAGGCGTGTGTGTGTGTATTCCTGCGTGTGTGTATGTGAGAGAGTGCTGCCTGCGGTGCTGTATGTGTGATGGTGGTGGGGGAGGCAGTGATGGTGGTGAGGAGGCAATGATGATAATGATGATGATGGGGAGACAATGATAATGATGATGATGGGGAGGCAATGATAATGGGAAGGCAATGATGATGATGATATTAATGGGGAGGCGATGATGATGATAGGGAGGCAATGATGATGATGATGGGCAGGCAATGATGATGATGGGGAGAAAAAGATGATGATAATGGGCAGGCAATGATGATGATAATGGGGAGTCTTTCCACAGCGCCCTTTCCTGAGCCATAACAGTGCAGAACGCAGCACAGTGTAGAGGAGAGCTCCATATTTTGTATGGAGCATTATATGTGGTCCAGTATTCTGTATGGAGCATTATATTGGGTCTAGTATTCTGTATGGAGCATTATGTGGGGGATGGCGGGTGACATCCTGCATGGGGTATTATATGGTGATGAGGGGGAGACTATGTGGTGCCCATAATATTGTATGGAGGACTGTACTGTCCAGTTTGTACTGTGCGCTGTGAGGATTTGGCGGTTTTTGAGCTATTGTACAATTTACAATAGGTATCAGTCATGTAATGAAAGAAGAGAAGTGTTTGGCGTTGTGCTATACCCATATTTCTCTGCAGTATCTGTGCATCATGAATCGTGGTCTGTGTTAAGGGGGCCCACTGAGACTCTTTCGCCCGGGGCCCATAAAAACCTGGAGCCGGCCCTGGGTAATGGTACGCTGGGTTGATGACTCTGGAAGATAGTCTGGGATAGGTCGTCCATTGAATTCATGGGCTTGTTGGCGCCTTTATTCTGAGTGATCCTGATTAGATCCTCATGAAGGGAATTTGAATATGTAGGGTCTTCCTCTTTTTCGAGATTTGCTTGTGGTATCCATGGGGATGCATTGTTTATATTGTTTGCTGATGCATATAACAATATACGTATTATGAGACTATTAATTTACCTGAGATGTAAATTTGTATTCTTGCTTAATGTTGATATATGCTTTACATTAGAGAAGGAGATTATATGTTTTGTCTGTATATTTTTTGTGATTTTTTGTGATGAGTTTATGTGATTTAAATTTGAGGACTGTGCCTTTGTAGTGATTGGTGCTGAATGTGCTTCCACACTACTTAAGACAGCCCTATGTGTTGTTATGTATACTTGATAAAGACCTACTGCTGGTCAAAACGTAGTTTCGTATCATGGCGGAATAAAGCTTTTTTCAATCTTTTCACCTGGATTGGACGCTGTTCTTACTTTTTCCTTAATACGTGAGAGGGA
>JARQOD010000002.1:50844370-50948295 GCA_033576555.1 Oophaga sylvatica | reverse complement strand
AGAAAAGGGGGCTCCCCACAAAGCCTGGGCGTATACGAAAACAAGTTAAACTTTTTTCAAACGGTCAAAACTCACACATACAGGAGTCGGGGGCCCACCCTACTCAGGGGGTTACGGGACGTGCATCCTCCACCCTGCCACCCCGGGGGACGGCCTCAACACCATCATAAAGTACGAAGAGATTTTTCGTGTGTGTTTCCCTTTATTGCCCTGCACCCCTACACCCCCATATCCCTGGGGGATCCATCTTGCCTGGGGAAAATTAACCCCTTGCGCCCAGTAACAACCCCTCAGGGGATTACCCTCAGCGCGGTCCCCGACCAGTCCACGGTGGGCACGAACAAACGATATACTTAACCCTGAAAAACCCACTTTTTTAGGGACCCCGGGGCAAGGACCGAGCTGGCTACCCGTGACATCCCCCTTTAAAGGAACGGGTGGGTGCCGAGTACCCCATAGGCCCGGCTGGCAACTCATTTTTTTTGGCGTCACTAACAGGATCCGAAGCTCGCAAAATCGAGTCCTTGTGCCTGAATGACTGTTTTTTTTTGCAAAAGACTGGGGTTGCTTTTTGGGGTGATTTTTGCGCCTTTTTCCCCCTTTTTTTACCGCCAGTTCGCGCCCTGAGCGCTGGGAAGAAGGGGGGGGCTGTATTCTGGGCGTACCCCCCCTGTGGCGCAAAATTAGGCCGCCCTGCAAAGTGTTACACAAACTCAATCACCCCCACTGCAAAGGAATCCGCCTCCTCTTCATCCTCAGTGCAAGGAAAGAAAGCAAATTTTTCCGCCTCCACAAAAGACCAAGCGCCCGGGAGGGAAAGCACAGTCGGGCCTGGGGTAATTCGGAAGGGCAGGGGTCGCTGTTGGGGAATGGCGGTGCGCAGAAACCCCTTTCCCCCGAAGGGTGTATCCTGTGCCCGAACCATCCCCCCGGGCGGGAGGCGAAGAAGTAATGTACGTGGGAGGAGGTCTGCGGCGCTGCGGGATCTGGCCCAACACCGTGCAGAGATGGAGGCGATGGAGCGGAGCTGGCATGCCTTGAAACTGCGGCTGCAGTGGGACCAGCTGCTCTCCCCCCTAGATGCGCAACTGCCACCCGCGCCACCAATGGAACCAGCGGCTGAGGAGGAACTGGAGGCCGGCACCGGAAGAGCTGTACCTGACCCCGCCGAGGCCGCGGCGGGAGGAGAGGAGGCTGAGGAGGCCTTGCCCGGACAGGAACGCCAGCAAGCCTGGAACCAGAGGCCACAGCGGTAGCAGCGGAATGCAGTCCCCCGGTAGGGACGACGGAAGAAATCCTGCCCGATGCAATGGAGATTGATTGGGAGGAAATGGAGCTCCTGGACGACGTGGAGTATGCCGCCTAGAAGGAGAACGAGTGGAGACGCCGTGAACAGGAGCAACGGGAGCAGCGTGAGGCGCAATGGCTTCGCCAGAGGTACCGGAGCAGGATCTTGCCGATAAGGAGATCATCTGGCGAGATAAAGGTACGCTCCGGGAACCGCGGCGACAGGGGGCTATACGAGACTTCAAACTCCAGGGAGGCTGGGGGTTCATCCATGAGCCCGGCCTGTACCAGGAAGTCTTCGTAAACCGGAGGGATGTGGAGTCTCACCTACCTGAGGGGCACCCGGACAGGGATCTGTTAATAGGGGATGTAGTCTCCTACACGCGGCATTGGGAGCTTAAGGGTGGTATGCCCTGAACGTCTCCTGAGTCAGCGCCCCGGTCCCGGAAGCAGGAATGTGTCCCATGTCTCAGCGTCCCAGGCCCCAGCCACACCGGCGCCAGTCCGCACACCTGCGTCCTATTCTGAAACGCTGCAGAGCGCAGCGACTGCTAAAGCGTCCCCTGCTGAGCCAAGCCTGTGCGACCTGCAGAGCCTAAGCCTAGGAGAGGCACCTGTCAGGCCTCCAGGCAGTCGCAGAATGAAAATAGAAATGAGAACTGTGGCTACCCAGACACCGGTAGCAGGACATGACTTTATGGTGATGCGATTCAGAACCCACAGTGTGCTTCCAGCCCCAGGTATGGAAGATGCTGCAATGTTCGCTGATGAAGACCAGTAGGACCCGGACAGGGTTTACTGTACTGTACAAAGTTGCCAGAGAAGCATGTTGAGAAGTTGCACTTTATTGTAAAAATGTTTACATGATTGATGCATAGTATACCCCAGTTGGGTAATGTGGTTTTCTAATGTCTATGATATGGACTGCATGCTGAGGACTCTTGCAGCACAAAAACTGTAATGTAAGTAGTTGGCACTTGGTGCCCCATCTTGGTTTCACGTAAACCGTACTACCTCGGAAGAAAAACCCGTGTGGTGTGGCTTAGAGTGAGGTCTGCAGAAGGGAAGTCCTGCAGCCCACCCAGCACCACCGTGGGAGGTTTTGCATGGGTCCTCCACAAGAATCTTGTATATTTACACTTGAAAGTATTTTCTACTTTTCTATTTGTATTTATTGTAACGTTTAAAGTGTCCTCACCTCCCGCAAGGGACGAGTTATTGTTTATGTTGATGTTATATAAAAATTTATTTCTTTTTTTGCCCGGGAGTGCTGATGATAACTAGGGGGGATGTGTAGCCCAGCTGCGCTTGGAGCCACATGTACCCAGGAGGATGCACAGAAGGTAAACCCACACTCACACCTGATATTCATTCACATCTTCACTTTTCCCTGGAGTCACCAGAGGGAGCCCTTGAAGAGTATCTATATATATAAGGGTAGTGGAGAGACGGCAGTTAGTTGGTCGTTGGTTTTACCTCAGACGAGCTGAGAGGAAGAGTTACCTCAGAACGTGACAGACTGTTAGTTCCCTAGGAGCATGGAAAGATAGCTCTTGAAGTGTGCATAGATCAGTCTGACGGAAGGTCCTGATAGCTGCTTCAGACAGAGCCTTAGAAGGAGAAGAAGGAAGGGAACTGCAGTGACTGAAAGACTGAAGACTACAGATTGAACTTAGTTTACTGTGTGGAGTCCAGTAATAGTGGAGGAAGATAGCCACTTCAGCCTGGTCAGAACTGAGTCAACTGAGGTAGTTTCAGTGAGCAAGCGTGCCGACGCTTTGAGAGCGGTGAAGAGAAGGAAGATTTAGCCATCTACTGCTAGTGTGCTTATGTTAAGGGTTAGAGTAGGACGAAAGGCGAGTGGAAGGAAGAAGAGAGTGACAGAGGTTGAAACAGCATTGATCGCTTACCTCTACTCTGAATTACCGGACACCGGGTCCGAACTTGCTAGCATCTACACGGCTAGTAGGAGATACCGTAGACCCTGTGGGACTTCAAGTCGCAGGGGCCCAGCAGTGCTGATACGTAACCGGGGTTAGGAAGAACAGGAGTCTGGTCAGCGCAACCATTAGAGACTGAGTTCTATCTAAGAGAAGGCTCCACCACAAAGTCAGCCGGGCGTATACGAGAAGACAGAGTTAGACTTTGTTTCATACAGGTCAGAAACTCACACATACAGGAGTACGGAGGCCCTACACTTACTCAGTGGGATTACTGGACGTGCATCCTCCACCCTGCCAGCTTACCGGGATGTGCCTGCAACTACCATCAGTAAAGGTACAGAAAGAGACTTTCGTGTGTGTGTCTGCCTTATTGCTCCTGCACCCCTACACCGCCATATACCCTGAGGGATCCAGTCTTGCCTGTGGAAGACTTAACACCTTGCTGTCCAGTAACAACCCTTCAGAGGATCTACCCTGCAGCGCTGGTCACCCTGACCAGGTACCACAGGTGGCGTCACAAACAAACTGTATATACTTTAATCCCCTGTAAATATCCCACATTTTTATGGTGATCGCCCAGGGCAACGGACCGAGCTGTGCTACCCGTGACGTCCCCCATTAAAGTGAACGGGCTCGGTGCCGAGTACCCCAAAGGCTCTGGCTGTGCGACTCATTCAGGTTCGCTCATCTCTAGTTATAAGCAATGGGAAAAAGCACAGGTTCAGGTTTTGTCGCTGGCAGCACAGACCAAAATTATATCAGTAGACCTATAGTATATCACATTGGTGTGTATATGATGACGTGATGATGAATGCCGGCGTCATGACATCAATAAATCATTCCTAAGATTTACCTTTTTATATGGAAAAAGTTTTGACTAAAAAGTGAACTGTAAAACAATAAGCTATTAGCTCAGCGGTAAACCCTGTAATATGCAGAAAGGGGTTCAGGGATTAAATTTAACAAGGGCAGCATCTGCATGACGAAGTTTATATATTCTTTGTGGTTTGCTTTTTTTGTCCACACTTCAAAAATATTTTGATAAATCCATTTCTATTACATAAAACTGGCCGCAGTGTGTGCAGGGTTAACACATGAATATTAGATTGTGAGCTGCACTAGAGGCAGAATATTTAAGGGAGACCCTGATTCCAGCGATGCGTCACTTACTGTAGTTTAGGCAACATCACTGTTTTATCAACAGTAGATTATCACTAGATGACTAGTAAACCTACTGCCATGTAGTCCTCCATATTCATGAGCTGTGTATAACCCCTTCCCCACCACTGATTAGCAGCTTTCTGCCTATGCAGAGTGCACACAGAAAGCTGCCAATCAGCAGTGTGGGTGGGGTTATAAAAACACCGGAACGACAATCTACTGGACTATTTTTACAATTTTAAAACCATAAAAAGTCACCGAGTGCAATGTGTTATTATACAAGCTTTTAGTTAATCCCGATTTACCCATAGCCATGTTGAGGTCATACTGACTAAGGCTATCTTTATGCTAAAAAGCTTGAAAGAGGTTCAGTACAGTCCTAGGAGACCTCAGAGTGTTACACACACTTTTTCTAGGCTTTTCAAGGCCATTGGAAACTTCGCAGTATTTGCGATTGGTGGCGAATCAATTCTCCTGTAAGATCAATTTTTTTTTAAAGTGAAAAAACTAATGAATTTGAATGTCAAAATATTCTCTCACTTCGTCTTCTTAACATTGTTTTGCTTACAGAGCGACCACTGCATGGTATTTAGTTATACCGTACGTAATGCATGTGGCATTGGACAATGAGGCCTATCACCAATGTTATTCTCAGCTGTCTGTACTTTTGAGGTTTTATCACACTGCTCAAAATAACTGCCTGATAAAAGTGTGAGGCTAAGTGCACACGTTCAGGAATGTTTGCAGAATATTCCTGAGCAAAAATGGACTTTTTTCGCAGTAAAAACGCTCGTTTTTTTGCGCGTTTTTTGTGCGTTTTTGCGCGGATTTGACGCGTTTTTACCGCGATTTTTTTCCTGAACGTTCTAGGTCAATAATAGAGCGGGAAAAACGCTATAATTCCGCAAAATTAATGAACATGTTGCTATTTTTTCCGCGATGCGTTTTTTTCGCGGAAAAAAACGCACCATGTGCACAAAAATTGCGGAATTCATTCTAAATGATAGGATGCTTAATTAGTGCGTTTTTGATGCGTTTTTGATGCGTTTTTCCCGCGAAAAACGCAAATAATCCTGAACGTGTGCACTTAGCCTAAAGCAGCTCCGCTGCAACTAAATAGTATGGCGAAGATGTGCAAAGAAAGTATGTACAGTAGTGTAGAGCAGCCAAGGCAGGAAGACACAGCTGGGACCTCTCCTGCTCTGGAATTCTATATGTTCCCACTATGTTATACAAACCACAATATCAGCTATTTGTGGATTAGGAGAATTGCAAAACTTTTATCAGACTACATCTGGCTACAATGTGGTCAGACTACATCATTTTCTAGACATGGCCATAGAGAGTATAAGTTTTTTTCCATTCGGGATATTTTTTTAAGTTTATTGAGATGTTTAGCTGTATTCAACACAACATAATACATTTTTGGTCAGATTATATACATTTATAAGTGATAACACCATGTTTGGCCATTTTGTGACTTGTATTTTTCACCACTTCTCTCCAATGCCGGCTCTATCTCTGATTTTCACATCACTGAATCATTGGGTTGAGAGTAGTTGTCACAATGTCTCCCATAAACAGTACACAAACATGAGCGACTCCTGCTCTCCTGTCTCTAAGTAGTACATGTTCAGAAGTTGCAACATCATGAAGAACATAAACTTTAATAAGCATCTGTAATTCTCAGTTAGTTGCTAGTTAGTGATGAATGAGCGTGCTTGCCACTGCTCGACACTCGATCAAGCATCGGTTTTCTCAGGCACGATCATTACTCGATCGAGTATTGTGAGCACTCGAGTATCATGCTCGAGTCCGCGCCCCACATGTTTTGTGGCTGTTAGAAAGCCAATGGACATCTGGGGATTGACTGCCATAAACGGTAATGGTGCAGCAATGTTGGGTACTGGCATTACTGTGATTGGCCGGCCGCATCATGTCATTGAGTCTTATAGAAGACCCGCATCTCGGCACCATCCAGGTTGAAACCTGCTTATCCCGCAGACATGGATTATGGCATGGGACATAACTACGGAAAGGTGAGGGATATTATTGTTTTTATTTTTGTTTTATTATAGGAGACGAGGGATTCGGTGGAATTATGCATTAGGTGAGTATAACTGTGTTTGTTATATTTAAATAAAAAAGTATTTTGTTTTATTTCAAATAAAGGACTTTATACTTGCTGTGTCTTTATTTGTAATATAACTATAGGATTAGTAATGGATAGGTGGATTATAGATGCCTCTCCATTAGTAATTTGTCGGCTTGATGTCACCTGACAATATAAACCCCACAAATATGAACCCCACTTGCCACTGCTACAGGTCAAGTGGGAAGAGCCGCCTTTTTGGGGCAGCTGCGGGCTGCTATTTTTAGTCTGGGGGGCCAATATCCATGGCCTCTTACCAGCCTGAGAATACCAGCCCCCAGCTGTCTGCTTTAGCAAGGCTGGTTGTCAAAAATAGGGGGGACAGGAACTCCATTTTTCTAATTATTTAATTAAATAATTAAAAAATACAGCGTGCGGATCCCTCCATTCTTAATAACCAGCCTTGCTCAAGCTGACAGCTGATGGTTGCAGCCCGCAGCTGTGAGTTTTGACTGGCTGGGCTTCAAAAACAAAGGGGGACCCACGTCTTTTTCTTTTAATTATTCTCACTGTTATTAGCAGCAGCAGGCGTTGGCTGATGGGACCAATAGTTTCATCAGCTCACACCAGTGACTAGAGGTAAACTTTATAACTCCATTGACAGCATGGGAACTGCTGCTGTGTGACTGGCAGTGATGATTTTACCACCGATCAGAAGTGGTGTTTGCCACGCTGTCATGATGTAAGTGGATACGGGGTTGGTCGGTAATGGCAGGGCCGGCGTCAGCACCCGGCACACCCGGGAAAGTGCCGGGGCCCTGAGCAGGCGGGGGGGCCCACTCGCCGTCGGGCACCGCCACTGGGCCCCCCCGCTTGCTCAGGGCCCCGGCGCAATACTTATCTCTCCACGTGCCTCCGCTGCCGCAGCTCCGAGCTCCAGGGGGTGCCTGCGCCGGCGCTTCCTCTCTCACAGCAGCGCCGCTGAATGACGTCATCATTCAGTGGCCGGCTGTGGCAGAGAGCGCGCGGACGCCAGACAGGTGAGGCGTGTGTGTGTGTATTCCTGCGTGTGTGTATGTGAGAGAGTGCTGCCTGCGGTGCTGTATGTGTGATGGTGGTGGGGGAGGCAGTGATGGTGGTGAGGAGGCAATGATGATAATGATGATGATGGGGAGACAATGATAATGATGATGATGGGGAGGCAATGATAATGGGAAGGCAATGATGATGATGATATTAATGGGGAGGCGATGATGATGATAGGGAGGCAATGATGATGATGATGGGCAGGCAATGATGATGATGGGGAGAAAAAGATGATGATAATGGGCAGGCAATGATGATGATAATGGGGAGTCTTTCCACAGCGCCCTTTCCTGAGCCATAACAGTGCAGAACGCAGCACAGTGTAGAGGAGAGCTCCATATTTTGTATGGAGCATTATATGTGGTCCAGTATTCTGTATGGAGCATTATATTGGGTCTAGTATTCTGTATGGAGCATTATGTGGGGGATGGCGGGGTGACATCCTGCATGGGGTATTATATGGTGATGAGGGGGAGACTATGTGGTGCCCATAATATTGTATGGAGGACTGTACTGTCCAGTTTGTACTGTGCGCTGTGAGGATTTGGCGGTTTTTGAGCTATTGTACAATTTACAATAGGTATCAGTCATGTAATGAAAGAAGAGAAGTGTTTGGCGTTGTGCTATACCCATATTTCTCTGCAGTATCTGTGCATCATGAATCGTGGTCTGTGTTAAGGGGGCCCACTGAGACTCTTTCGCCCGGGGCCCATAAAAACCTGGAGCCGGCCCTGGGTAATGGTACGCTGGGTTGATGACTCTGGAAGATAGTCTGGGATAGGTCGTCCATTGAATTCATGGGCTTGTTGGCGCCTTTATTCTGAGTGATCCTGATTAGATCCTCATGAAGGGAATTTGAATATGTAGGGTCTTCCTCTTTTTCGAGATTTGCTTGTGGTATCCATGGGGATGCATTGTTTATATTGTTTGCTGATGCATATAACAATATACGTATTATGAGACTATTAATTTACCTGAGATGTAAATTTGTATTCTTGCTTAATGTTGATATATGCTTTACATTAGAGAAGGAGATTATATGTTTTGTCTGTATATTTTTTGTGATTTTTTGTGATGAGTTTATGTGATTTAAATTTGAGGACTGTGCCTTTGTAGTGATTGGTGCTGAATGTGCTTCCACACTACTTAAGACAGCCCTATGTGTTGTTATGTATACTTGATAAAGACCTACTGCTGGTCAAAACGTAGTTTCGTATCATGGCGGAATAAAGCTTTTTTCAATCTTTTCACCTGGATTGGACGCTGTTCTTACTTTTTCCTTAATACGTGAGAGGGATCACATGGTACGCTCTCCCTACTTCCACCAATGTCCCAGGGAGGCAGAGGGACAGAGAGGATGTGGCCCACGCAGTTACTGACATGGCACCACACTTGCTAACAACCCTGACAAGCTTAGGGGCCTCTTTCACTAGCACCAGTTAAACAGCGCCTGTTCAGCCTGGTAGGACTGCCACCAGTTGCTTGTTGGATTTAAGCCCAGTCCATTAACATAATTATATCGGGACAGAAACCAGCCCCAGTAGCATGGAAAGTTAAGCCGAGAAACGGACGTGTGGATTCGTGGATCGAGATAAAAGAGCAGCCCAAGGTTAAATTACTTAATTAAATAATAATTAATTATTTAATCGCCTTAAGGGCACACTAGACAAACTATAAAAACAGTGGTTATACATATACAATGGTCAGATTTTCAAATACAGGTGAAGTACAAAAGATATAAGCAGTTGGATCATGTCAATTACTGGGCTGATGTTCGACCATGTGTGCACTGGACCACAAGGGGCATGGACTGCCATCTCGTTCTTGCACAGCACGTTACTCAACATGGCCACCACTTTTCAAAATGAACAGCAAGCATATCAGAGAGAGAGACCACATGGCCTTACACTAGCCATTCTCACCTTTGGGTCACTCCCCTCCTGCCTTCCGGGCTGAACCTAAATACCCTTCTCTTGCCTCTGTGGCACCACAGGAGTTTGGTTGCCACAGTGACCTTGCCTCACTCCAGGGGAGCGTGATGTCATGCCTGAAAGCAAGGAAGGATCCCTTTAACAGGTAACAGCATACAGCACCTTTCCTACTCCAGACCAGAAGGGGGAGCGCTAACACCTGATATCAGGAGAGCTCCTTTAGAACATTCTGGGGGGAGGAGTTAGGGAGTCTGGCTGGAGGGACAAGAGAGAAAAGACGTGTGGAGACAAGCTGGGGGAAAGAGGGGCTATAGAGAGCTCACCCCCAGATCTGAGCGCCAGAAACCGGAGTCCGAGGCTGAGTGGGTAAACTAAAGTCCCAGCAGCAGAATCCGGAGGGCAGAAGACAACAGGTTCTCTGCCCCAACTAAGACTCTACTACACAGCAGCAGCACATGTGAGCCGGAGACTCCATAGATGAGTGATCCCTGAAGCAGGTTACAGCTGCCTGTTATGAGAGTGAATTTCTACCTAGACAAGAGACAGAGAGAGGAACTTGAGCAGATCTTACAGCAGCAAGTGCCTCAGAGAACAGTGCTAGAAAGGAGACCTCACATCCCACCTGAAATAAGGG
Organism: Oophaga sylvatica; assembly: GCA_033576555.1. Lineage (NCBI taxonomy): Eukaryota > Metazoa > Chordata > Amphibia > Anura > Dendrobatidae > Oophaga > Oophaga sylvatica. The sequence goes on along the minus strand of JARQOD010000002.1, from coordinate 50,938,161 downwards.
GATTCCAAATTGCTTTCAGGCCGACCGACTCCAGCATCATCTGTACTCAATGCCCTGGATACTTTGCCTGCAAAAATTGTGAGTAAAGTTTGGAAACTGCATGTGACTGTGAGTCGCACGTACCAGGGCTTTGGGGTACTCGGCACCGAGCCCGTTCACTTCACTGGGGATGTCACGGGTAGCGCAGCTCGGTCCGTTGCCCTGGGCGCTCACTAAAGGGGGATATTTACAGGGGATTGTAGAAATGTTCGTGACGCCACCTGTGGTTTCTGATCAGTATGACCAGCGCTGCAGGGTGAATCCTCTGAGGGGTTGTTACTGGGCAGCAAGGTGTTAAGTCTTCCACAGGTAAGACTGATCCCTCGAGATATATGGCGGTGCAGGGGTGCAGGAGCAATAATGCAGACACACACAAGACAGTCTCTTTCTGTACCTTTACTGGTGATGAAGTTGCAGGCACGTCCCGGGAGGCCGTCAGGGTGGAGGATGCACGTCCAGTAATCCACTGAGTAGGTGTAAGGCCTCCTTACGTCTTTATACGTGTGAGTTTCTGACTTGCATGAAACAAAGCCTAACTCCGTGTGAAACAGCTACGCCCGGCTGACATTGTGGTGGAGCCTTCTTTTGGACAGAACTAAGTCTCTATCTGCAGCGTCCTGCTAGACTCCTGTTCTTCCTGACCCCGGTTACGTATCAGCACTGTTGGGCCCCTCTGTGACCTGAAGTCCAGCAGGGTCTCCGGTTTTTCCCACTAGCCGTGAAGGTACTAGCAAGCTCGGACCCGGTGTCCGGTAGTGCAGAGTGGAGGTAAGCTATCGTTGCTATTTCTCCTCAGTCACTCTCTCTTTCCCTTTTTCCATTTGCCTGTCATCCTACTCACACCTTTAACATAAGCACAGGCAGCAGTAGATGTCAGCTTTCTTCCCTTCACCGCTCTCCAAGCGTCGGCACGCTCTCTGACAATACTTCAGTTGACTCGGTGTTACAGATACTGCAGTTCCCTTTCCTTCACTTCTTTCTTAGGCTCTGTCCGAAGCAGCTATCAGGACCTTCCGTCAGACTGATCTGTGCACACTCCGAGAGTCACTTTTCACTTCCCTAGGGAACTATCAGTCAGGACGTTCTGAGGTAACTAGCTTGTTCACTGCTCTGCTCTGACAGGAAATCAACTCCAAAAGCTACTGCTGCATCTCTCCACACCCTTATATACTCTAAAGGGCTCCCTCTGGTGGCACTATAGGGAAATGTGAAGTGTGAATGAATATCGGGTGATTGTGAATTACCTTCTATGCATCCTCCAGGGTACATGTGGCATCAAGCGCAGCTGGGCTACACAACTGTGTCCTCTCAAGTTCTTCCTGCAAACCACACTCCACTCTGCTACATCTCCCAGCACCATTACTTTCTACAACATTTCTCTCTGCCCTGAGACAAGCTTCACTTGTGGGAAGCTATTCCAACTCTGCTGCATCACACCATCAGTCTCAGAGGATCTGCACTGCAGCGCTGGTCACCTCTGACCATATACCACAGGTGGCGTCACGAATACCTTACTACAAACTCTATCATCCCCTGTAAATATTCCCCTTTTATTGGATGCCCAGGGCCATGGACCGGGTCACTGCGGCCGTGACACAACCCTTTAAGACACTGGCCCGGTACTGAGTATCCCACTGCCCTGGCGTGCGATCCACCTCTTGTAGCTAAAAACTCCAAAATCACAGATGGGTCATAACTCCTTAATGGACAGTCCTAGGGAGGTGGTTTTGACACTATCAGATCCGGCTGAGCCCCTGCTACGCATTGAGACCAAACACAGCTTACCTACTTGGCTGCTACTAGCAATTCTATGTATCTCCGCATCCCGTGATGCTAGAATGGATCGAGACCCGGGAAGGCATTTGTTGCATTCCAGAGATATCAAAAATGTAACCGGTTTGTAACCAGTGTATGATAAGTCCATATTCTCCTTATGAAGTTATACCTAACTCAAGAAAGCAGTTAGACAGCATGGTATCTATTTTGCAACCAAACCATTTTGTTCTGAGCTTGGCAGGCTCAAGGTGTTAGATCTCTCACTCATAGACTTTTGAGGCTTGACCACCTGCTGAGTTAGGTGTCCTGTTACAGCTGCGAATGGCAAGGGGGCTTTATAATCCCCTACCAAATAGAATTCAAATGATTGACAGGAAATTAGTAGTATACTCTCTCCTCCCACTATTACACAGTAATAGCAGACACTGGATGTATCCATGCTCTGTCCTCCCACTATTACACAGTAATGGCAGACACTGTATGTGCCCATGCTCTTTCCTCCCACACAGCAATGGCAGATATCTGCTCACAGCCCTTGTTCACATATAATACTATCACCAGCACCCATAACTCATGAAGAATCTGTATAATACAGCAGTAATGTGTGATATATCAGCCATGTCTGCAGGGAGGTCACACAGGAGCTGCCTCTGCAGTGTGTGAGATAAGATGTAGAAGACACATGAAGTAATATTGATTCCATATATAATGTAGGAGCTAATACTACACTAGTACATGATGTCTGAGGTGAATGTGGTCATAATATCTGTAATGTGAGGTGATAACCCCAATATTATACTCCATGACACTGCAGACATGTTTCCTCCAGTTCATTGTGAGAAAAAGAAGGAGAGAGATAGAGTGTTACATCCACTAGTGATGGGCAGTCTGGCTCTTTTTGAGGATCCAGCTCAATAGGCTCCACTCATCAAAAAGAGCTGGCTCATTTGGATCTTAAATGGATCCCTGTTAAATATGCGTTCACCCTGGGTGAACGCATATTTAACCCCTTAGTGACAGTGCCAATTTGGTACTTAATGACAAGCCAATTTTTACAATTCTGACCATTGTCACTTTATGAGGTTATAGCTCTAGAACGCTTCAACTGATCCCACAGATTCTGAGCTTGTTTTTTCGTGACATATTGTACTTCATGCTAGTGGTAAAATTTCTTCTATATAGCTTGCGTTTATTTATGAAAAAACAGAAATTTGGTAAAAATTTTGAAAATTTTACAATTTTCAAACTTTTAATTTTTGTACCCTTAAATCAGAGAGTGGTGTCACAAAAAATAGTTAATAAATAACATTTCCCACATGTCAACTTTACATCAGCAACATTTTGGAAACATAATTTTTTTGATAGGACGTTATAAGGGTAAAAAGTTGACCAGCAATTTCTAATTTATCCAACAAAATTTACTAAACCATTTTTTTTAGGTACCACCTTATATTTGAAGTGAATTTGGGGGTCAATATAACAGGAAATACCCAAAAGTGACACTATTCTAAAAACTGCACCCCTTAAGGTGAGCAAAACCACATTCAAGAAGCTTATTAACCCTTCAGGTGCTTCACAAGAACTAAAGCAATGTGGAAGGAAAAAATGAACATTTTACTTGTTTCACCAAAAATTTACTTTGGAACCAACTTTTTTATTTTCACAAGGGTATCAGGAGAAAATGGACCACAAAATTTGTTGTGCAATTTCTTCTGAGAGCACCAATACCCCGTATGTGGGGGAAAGCCACTGTTTGGGCATATTGCAGGGCTCAGAAGGGAGGGAGTACTGTTTGACGTTTTGAACGCAAAATTGGCTGGAATCAATGGTGGTGCCATGTCGTGCTTGGAGACCCACTGATGTACCTAAACAGTGGAACCCCCCAATTGTAACTCCAACCCTAACACTGTGTCGACCCGCCACCACAATTGTGGGTTACCAGGGCAATGGGGTACTCAGAGCCGAGCCCATGGAAGTCTATGGGGATGTCACAGGTAGCGGTGGCTCGGTCTGTGGCCCTGGCGGTCTGGCGTATGTTGGAGGGAATATTTACAGGGGATAGATATATTTACAGTTCGTGACGCCACCTGTAGTTCTCTGGTAATTTGTACCAGCGCTGCTGTAGAGCTCTGAGGGGATGGTGAGGCAGCTAGATGTCGGGTCCCCTACAGGTGGGACTCTTCCCTCAGGTCGATGGTTATGGTGGGGTTGTGCAGGCATGCAATTAAATAACTCAGTCTCACACCGTCAGCGTCTTTCCATACCTTTTTACTTGTTAGATGGTAAGGCAGGTCCCAGGGAGGCTGATGGGGTTGATGGAGGATGAGTTTTGAGGCAATGGTTGAGCAAGGCAGGGGCCTCCTTTACTTTCACAAAGATGATGAGTCCAACCAGCATAAAGCGTAGTTCCCTCTATAAACTCCAGCTTCTCCAAGCTGTACTGCCCGGTCAGTTTTGTGGTGGAGCCTTCCGGTGATGAAACTAGGTTCTTATATGCTTGGCCTAGCTCAAAGTTCCTATTCCACCTGACCCCTGTTACGTACTGACACTTCAAGGGCTGCTTGCTGTTACCTAAGGTCCAGTAAGCCTCTGGATCTTCTACCACTATGCGTGCAGCTATAGTGATGCTTCGGTCTCCAGTGACCGGTGACAATGTGCAGGATACTTCAATCCTAAAGCACTTCTCAATTCCTTCCACTGTGCCTTTCGACTTGCTCACACTCTCAATAACTGTCTCAGTCCGTCTATCAGTGGGGCACAGCTCTGACCAGGCTGAGGTAATCTCGCTCACCTTTACTGGCCTCCACTTCTCTGAACTGCACAACAGTGGGAAAACTCAGTTCTGAGCCACCCGAGCTAGACTCTGCTCCTTCCTTCTCACAGGTCCAGGCAAGACTCACTGACTGACTCTGAACACTCCCCGTGGGAGTGTCTAAGTGTATGTGATGTCATGTAGAGCCCTTAACCATTACCTCTCCACTCATCCTCCTGGTATTGTGTACCCAGGGCTACACATTCCCCCATGGTAAACGACAGCACTCCCGGGCTGTGAAATACAAAGAGACAATTTTTGTTTATGCATTAAACATTAACATTAACTCGTCCCATCCGGGAGGTAAGGATTTCTTGAACGTTGCAAACAAAACATTAAATATAGAAAAATACAAAATATTAAGTAGACATGTTCATATAATAAACGGCAAGATTCTTGTGAAGGACCCGCACCAAACCTTCAACGTGGGTCCTGGGTGGGCTGCAGGACATATGAATGCAGACCTCACTCAGTGCCACACCACACGGGTTTTATGTTCAGAGGTAAGTCAAGGCTTCGTGTGAAACCATTATAAGGCACCTTAGTGCAACTATTTACAAGATAAGTTCTGGGCTGGCACAGTCCTCAGCCTCTGAGTCCATTATAAGACACATAAGGAAAAGACACATATGTATATATACTTTTTACAATATTCACATTAATTTGTTATAATTACTGCTGGTATCGAATGAGTATCTTCCCTTTTGTGATTCGCTCTGATCTACGTGGAGTAGCTTCAGGTATATTAAGTTGTGATCTGTCTGCACTGCGTAACGGCAAACTATAGAACTGCCTCAATCTTTCTATGGATCTGGCAAGCGTACTGATGGCTGGGCGGTGTGAGTCAGCTTCACCAGGGGATCCCATAGTATGGGGCGCTGCTTCTGATGATCCTTCTTGAGATTCCGTAGGTTGAGGTGTTGCTGGAATGGGTAACTCCTGAACGGACTCAACTGGCACCACGGACACAACTGGAGGTAGAACTTCCTCTTGTGGCTGATAAAACTGCAACACCGGAACTATTACAGCATCTCCCAGTCGGGGCCAATCCGCAGGAAAATCTCCCAGATCCGTGTGTATGACCTCTTCCTTTCCTTCCTCTTGATTGATGACAGGGTTCTTTTCACAAGCTTTAAGGGTTCTGGACACAATTTCAAATGGTCTCTGGACACAGTGGTTATTGTTCTTCCTCCGTCCTTACTGATGATACAAACTTTTCTGTTGTCATATTTAGAATCTTGTACAACGTAGGGTTCTTGTTCCCACTGGTTATCCAATTTGTGCATTTTCCTTTTCCTTTTTAATACCACTTCTCCAGGCATCAAAGGTTTGGCAGGAGCATTTCTGTTGTAAATATCTTCCTGTTTTTCCCGTGCCTTGTTGAGACTTTCTTCTACACAGATTTGCACTCGTCTGTACTGCTCTTGCCGATTGATGTCCCAGTTTTCAATGGCGTCGTCTGCCTCCGGTTCTACCACTCCAAGTTCTAAATCCATTGGTAGTCTTCCGGGCCTTGCTCTCATAAGATAGGCTGGAGTGCAGTTAGTAGAACTTACAGGTATATGGTTATACAAGTCAACCAAATCAGGTAGTAAGTCCGGCCATCGATTTCTGTCTTCCAACGGTATGGATCTCAACAAGTCAAGGACAATATGGTTCATTTTTTCGCAAAGACCGTTGGTTTGAGGGTGGTATGGCGTTGTTCTAATTTTCTTGCACCCGTACATGTGACAGAATTCCTTGAATAAATCAGCTTCGAAAGCAGGTCCTTGATCGGTTAATACTTGCTCCGGATACCCATGCGGTCTGCAGAAGCTTGCTTGAAAGGTTTTCGCGGCCGTCACTGCGGTCTGATCCTTAACTGGAACAACCACCAGAAATCTGGAGTAATGGTCCACCATGGTCAGGGCGTATGAGTATCCAGATCTACTTGGCGACAGTTTGACGTGGTCCAGGGCCACAATCTCCAGGGGGCGAGTCGTCCGGATAGGTTGCAGGGGTGCCTTCTGACTACCGTAGTCCTTCCTTCTGAGACCACAGGGTCCACAGTTCCGACACCACCTCTCAATGGAGCTGCGCATCCCTACCCAGTAGAACCGGCATCTCAACAGGGTCTCCAGCTTTCTCCAGCCAAAGTGTCCTGCTTGATCGTGGTATGCTTCCAACACCATTGGGACGTCTGCCTTGGGGACCACGATTTGCCAGACCATCTCATGGGTTCTGGGGTTGACGTATCTCCTGCACAACTTCTCACGGTATAGGAACAACCTGCTTTTCTCGTTCCACAAGAGCTTGGCTGACATAGGTGCATCCTTTTCCAAAGAGGAGCCTTCCTGTCTTAACAACTCCTTGATGCGGCTGACCACTGGATCACTGTCCTGAGTCTCTTTCCAGCTGTGATGGGGTAAAGGATTTAATGTTGCACCATACTGCTTTCTGTTGACTCGATGCTCAAGGACTACCCCATTTCGATGGAACGCAGGTAGCTCAATTTCTTCCAGGTCGTCCGATTCTTCTTCCGTATCAGAGTCATGCGGCATTCGAGACAATGCGTCAGCATTAGCATTCTTTCGACCTGCCCGGTACTTGATAGTAAACTGGTAATTGGACAACCGAGCCATCCATCGCTGCTCCATGGCACCCAGCTTGGCGGTTTCCAGGTGCGTTAAGGGGTTGTTATCTGTAAACGCAGTGAACCGATTGGAGGCCAGATAATGCTTAAATCTTTCAGTAATGGCCCAGACCAGCGCCAGAAACTCCAGCTTGAAGCTGCTATAATTTTCCGGATTCCTTTCAGTTGGCCTGAGTTTTCTGCTGGCATATGCGATGACTTTTTCTTGGCCATTCTGCTTCTGACTGAGAACTGCTCCCAACCCTTCATTACTGGCGTCGGTGTACAGCAGGAACGGTTGGTTGTAATCAGGATACGTCAAGATCTCATCTCCTGTAAGGATCTCTTTCATCTTTTGAAATGCTTCAGCCTGTTCCTTACCCCAATTGAAAGGAGGGTTTCTGCTCTTTAGGGATTGTCCTACTAGGAGGTCCTGTAAAGGAGCTGCCTCTTCGTGTAATCTTTCACGAATCTCCTGTAGTAACCCGTTAGTCCCAGGAACTGTCGCACTTCCTTAAGGTTCTTCGGCTCCGGCCACTTCTGGATGGCAGTGACTTTCTCTGGGTCCGGCGCTACTCCTTCCGAACTGACGATGTGCCCCAAATATTGTACCTTCTGTTTGAGTAGATGGCATTTTGAGGGTTTTAATTTCATCCCGTACCTGGACAGGGACTCGAATACTTCTGCCAGGTGCTTCAGATGATCCTCATAAGTCTTGGAATACACGATGACGTCGTCTAGGTATAGCAGCACGGTTTCAAAATTGAGATGTCCCAGGCAGTTCTCCATCACTCTCTGAAATGTTCCTGGGGCACTACTGAGCCCAAACGGCATTCTGTCGAACTCACAGAGCCCCATTGGGTGGTGAAAGCCGTTTTCTCACGATCCTCCTCAGCCACAGCCACTTGCCAGTAACCACTAGTCAGATCAAGGGTAGAAAAGTAGTTAGCCGTTTTCAGAGCAGCTAATGATTCCTCTATGCGTGGTAACGGGTATGCATCCTTGTGTGTTATGCGGTTCACCTGCCTGTAATCCACACACATTCTCATACTACCATCTTTCTTTTTAACCAGAACTAGAGGGGCTGCCCAGGGGCTACAACTATCCCTTATCACCCCGGCCTTCTTCATATCATGTAACATTTCTTTAGCCTTCTGATAATGGGCTGGGGGTATAGGCCTATACCGCTCCTTGATGGGAGGATGACTGCCTGTAGGGATATGATGTTGGACTCCCTTAATTACCCCAAAATCAAGTGGGTGCTTGCTAAACACTTGGGCATACTCTTGCACCACCCGTAATACCCCTTGCTTCTGGTGAGCGGGAGTGGTGTCTGTCCCAACATGGAGTTGCTGACACCATTCCGCCACCTGAGTTGCTGGGTCATTGTCCTCCGCTATTTGACAGGAGTCTAAGGACTCAGCCGGAAGAATAGAATTATTGTCGACAGCATACAGTTTAGCAATGGTTGCATAACGGGGTAAGTTTACCTCATCATCTCCCCAATTGAGAAGCCGTACCGGTACTCTTCCATTCACCACTTCTACTACTCCCCTAGCAGTCATAAGTGTAGGTCTATGTTCTGAATGGTGGGGTTTTACTACAGCTTGGTAATTCTGTCCCCTCAGACCTATGGCTGCCCTGCACCAGATAATCATTTCACTCATTGGGGGTATCACAATAGGATCCGAGTCAGTGACCCGTACATTACCAATTTCGCCGTCTGTAAGCTTCGCTTGCTGCTGACACACCAGGGCTCGGATCTCTCTTTGGATTACTCCTTTCTGCCTTGGTCGGGCAATCTCAGCGAGCTGTTGGAGCAAGAACACAACTTCTCCCAAACAATTACCAATAATGTTAGTACCCAAAATTATATTTAAACCGTTCTCCTCATTTGCAGTCTTTACTACCAGAAGCCCCTGGTCTTTCAACTCCTCTCTGCCCACCTTTACATCTACACATTTTGTCCCGAGTACTTCTACAGGAAGACCATTAGAAGCATATACGGTAAAGTCAGGGCTCGGGGGATTAAGACTGTCCATTGACCAGTACTTAGTATATAGGGCATCAGGTATTAGGGTCACTTGGGACCCAGTGTCTAACAATGCCGGAACTGCAATATCATCTAAGATGATGGACAGGTAGGGTCGCCCACCCACATACCTGCGGTTCCAGTCTAAGGGGGCCTGACGGGTATTCTCCTGGGTGTTGGCCCTCGGACCCAGGTTCTGCTCGTTTAAAGGACACTGTGGAGATATATGACCTTTCCGGTTGCATCGGTAACAGGTGATCTCTCGACGAGGAGGGTGTTGATCAGAGGTCGCTCCTGGGGGTGGCGTTGTCCTCCTCCGGGGGGGCGACGTCTTCTTTCTTCTCCGGTGCATCCACGGGACGTCTTCTGGGCAGTCAGCTAACAAGATCTTTCCTTCTTCCTCTTTCCGCAGCTGCAGGGCACTCATCACAGCAGCCAGATTTTTAGTCAGCTGGCGCACCTCTGAGCGCAGACAATCCAATTCACTGGGAGGTGTCACCTGCGCTTTGGCTTCGGCCACTAGCGGGGAACAGGGGGTTACAGCTGGTTCCAGAGGGGCTTCAGTCTGATGATGTTGGGTTGCCACCTCGGGTTTGCCCAGGGGCCGCAGCCCTTTTATTGCCATGTCTTTTAGGCATCAAAGGTAGCATCCGGATGATCTAAGGACCACCAGTTTACAGTTCTGCGTTCCTCTTGGGATCTCAATCCCTGGATAAATTGTTCTTTCAGCATTTTATTCTCATCGATAGCATTTAAATTGTTAACCTGCTTAAGGGCTCTCAGGGCTCCTTGTAGTCGGCAAGCGTAGTCCCGGATGCTGTCACCTGGCTGTTGTGAACAGTGATAGAAGGCCATCCGGAGATCCGTTTCTGTGCGGTCTTCAAATATGGCATGCAGCTTAAGGAAGATCGCAGGTACCGACTCCTGATCAACGGTATCCCAAGTCTCCACTTCCCTCTCAGCAGCGCCAGTTAGCTGCCCTATTAGCACAGCAGCTTTTTGTCTCTCAGGCATGGAGTACATTTCTAGGATGCTGCATAACTTCCGCTTGAAGCCTGCTAATGTGCCTGGCTCACCGCTGTACTGGGGAAGCCATTTCGCCCCAGGCATATATGGGAGCGTTAGTGGCATGATCGGGACTACCGGACTGGGTGCTGGACCTGCACCCCCATCTGGCGCTACAATACCAGGCGGTGCGGGATTGGGGCCTCCGGCCGGGGCCGCACTGTCAGCCGGTTGTTGAGACATCTTAGCGCCCCCTTGGTTAAACGGAGCCTACCGGTTTCAGATGCTGCTACTTCACAGGCACAGCAGTGGGAACAGGACCTTCGTCGCAGGCGCTCTGATGATGCCGCTCTATTTTGCGATGCAGTTTGCGATGCGGATTGCAATGCAGATTGTGATGCAGTTTGCTATGCGGATTGTGATGCAGATTGCGATGCGGTTTGCGATGCAGATAGCTATGCAGTTCGCGATGCGGTTTGCGATGCAGATTGCTATGCAGTTCGCGATGTGACTTGCGATGCAGTTTGGGGTGCAGGTTGGGGGCGTGTCCAAGCAACAGCGCGCTTTTTCAGGTACGCCCACCTTCTTCTCCAGCGCCTTAGGGCGCGAATCTGGCGGCAAATATGGCGGTATTTGGCGCCAAAAGCACAGACAGTCCTTTTTCATCAAAACACTCCACAGGCACACAGGGCTCGCAATGCTGCAAGTTTCGTATCCTGTTCGTGACGCCAAAGTTTTGTGTCGACCCGCCACCACAATTGTGGGTTACCAGGGCAATGGGGTACTCAGAGCCGAGCCCATGGAAGTCTATGGGGATGTCACAGGTAGTGGTGGCTCGGTCTGTGGCCCTGGCGGTCTGGCGTATGTTGGGGGAATATTTACAGGGGATAGATATATTTACAGTTCGTGACGCCACCTGTAGTTCTCTGGTAATTTGTACCAGCGCTGCTGTAGAGCTCTGAGGGGATGGTGAGGCAGCTAGATGTCGGGTCCCCTACAGGTGGGACTCTTCCCTCAGGTCGATGGTTATGGTGGGGTTGTGCAGGCATGCAATTAAATAACTCAGTCTCACACCGTCAGCGTCTTTCCATACCTTTTTACTTGTTAGATGGTAAGGCAGGTCCCAGGGAGGCTGATGGGGTTGATGGAGGATGAGTTTTGAGGCAATGGTTGAGCAAGGCAGGGGCCTCCTTTACTTTCACAAAGATGATGAGTCCAACCAGCATAAAGCGTAGTTCCCTCTATAAACTCCAGCTTCTCCACATGCCCGGTCAGTTTTGTGGTGGAGCCTTCCGGTGATGAAACTAGGTTCTTATATGCTTGGCCTAGCTCAAAGTTCCTATTCCACCTGACCCCTGTTACGTACTGACACTTCAAGGGCTGCTTGCTGTTACCTAAGGTCCAGTAAGCCTCTGGATCTTCTACCACTATGCGTGCAGCTATAGTGATGCTTCGGTCTCCAGTGACCGGTGACAATGTGCAGGATACTTCAATCCTAAAGCACTTCTCAATTCCTTCCACTGTGCCTTTCGACTTGCTCACACTCTCAATAACTGTCTCAGTCCGTCTATCAGTGGGGCACAGCTCTGACCAGGCTGAGGTAATCTCGCTCACCTTTACTGGCCTCCACTTCTCTGAACTGCACAACAGTGGGAAAACTCAGTTCTGAGCCACCCGAGCTAGACTCTGCTCCTTCCTTCTCACAGGTCCAGGCAAGACTCACTGACTGACTCTGAACACTCCCCGTGGGAGTGTCTAAGTGTATGTGATGTCATGTAGAGCCCTTAACCATTACCTCTCCACTCATCCTCCTGGTATTGTGTACCCAGGGCTACACAACACCAACACACCCTAACCCTAATCCCAACCCTAACCGCAAACCTAACCCTAACACACCCCTAACCCTAATCCCAACCCTAACCATAATCCCAACCATAAATGGATCGCCCACCAGGGCAGTGGGGTACTCGGTACCGGGCCATTGTCTTAAAGGGATGTGTCACGGCAGCAATGACCCGGTCCGTGGCCCTGAGCGTCCAATGAAAAAGGGGAATTATTTGCAGGGATGATAAGAGTTGGTATTGAAGTGTTTGTGACGCCACCTCAGGTTTCTAGTCAGAGGTGACCAGCGCTGCAGTGCAGATCCTCTGGGACAGATGGTGTGATGCAGCAGAGTTGGAATAGCTTTCCACAGGCAGAGCTTGTTGCCCCAGGGCAGAGAGATGTAGTAGAGGGTAATGGTGTTGAGAGATGTAGCAGTGTGGAGTGGGTGCCGCAGGAAGAATTTGTCGAGACAGTCAGATGCAGTTTCCAAAGCTTTACTCACAGTTCAGGTGCATGCAGTATAGGTGCCCGCTTGGTGCCATTTCCTCCAGGTAAGGAGTCCAGCCAACTCCCAGGTAGATGGAGAACACCAGTCCAGAGCTCCCTGTCAGTATATGCCTTCCCTGGCCATCTCACTGTGCTGATTTCCACTCCTGCTTCCTTCCCAGCACCTCACAAACAGTGTCCCAATCCGGCAGTTGCGTATCCTGACGGACAACATGACCCAGGCGTTTCCTTGATTCTATATAGTTTGCCTTCCCAGAGAAGAGGCTTGTGCTTGTTGGCTGTGACCCCTAAAGTTGTCACAGCTGTCGTCTTGCTAGCTGAGTCCTGTTGTACGTTCCACTAGGCTAAGGGCCGAGTCCCTTCTGCAACCTGGATTCTCCCAGCTGACGTCCGTCAGCCTGGAACGAGCCCCACGGGTAGCCTATTGCTCAGCCGTGCCTCTGAGAAATCTCTTCTCCCTACAGGGAACCTTCTTTTCGGTCTTTCTATCTGTGAGCAGCTCCTCAGGACCTGGAGCCTGCCGCACGTTTCTATCTCTTCCCTCCTCCCCTAAGGGAGGGCGCCTATGCACATCCTTCCTCTCCTTCCCCTACGAGAAGACTCACTCTTACTTCCCTCTATTCTCCTGCTTTGACCCTCCAGCTCCACCCACCATCTGACACCCTTTCCTAGCTACAGGCATGTAAGTGAAACTGAGCTAGTGTGTGTGATGGATGCAGTGTTGTCAGAGCCAGGTTTGGTGTCCCCATCTTACCTGAAAGGTGGGATACCACATCCCTGGCTGAGATACAGTACCTCTGTGGCGACCGGACCCTCAGGGGCGCCACATAACCACAACCCTAACTTTAGCCCAACCCAAACTTTAGTGCAACCCTAACTTTAGCCCAACCCTAACCCTAATGGAAAAATGGAAATAAATACATTTTTTTTTATTTATTATTTCTACCTAACTTAGGGGGTGATAAAAGGGGGTTTGATTTACAATTTTTTTTATTTTGATCACTGTGATGCAGTCTATCACAGTGATGTGGGTGGGGTTTGGTTTGGTTGGGAGGGGTTTTGTTGCCGAAAACTTGAATTTTACTCCCAGAAAGCCATTAAGAAAATTAAGTGGCTCTCACAGGGGTGGCGGCTCCCATTGTTCACAGCAGGGAGCCGGCTCTTTGACTCTGTTCATTTGCAATCGACTCATCATTACCGGGTAGAGACATACTGTGCTCCTTCCTCTCAAAGCAGAATCTCTTGCTTAAAGTCTGCACAGCTATACAAGCAAAGCTGCATGAGTTAAAGGTCCACCCCTCCCAAAGTCATGTCCCCCTCTACTTAGTGCTTCAGGGGGTTGCCTAATACCCTGGAGCTCCTTTCTAAGGCCGGCGTCACACTGGCGAGTGTGATGCGAGTAAAGCCCCCGTCTCACGAGATCGCTGCTGAGTCACTAGATTTGTGACGCAGCAGCGATCTCCCCAGCGATATCGCTGTGTGTGACATTCAGCAACGATCAGCCCCCCTGCTGGGTATCGCTGATCGTCGCTGAATGTCCTGGACATTTTTTTGATCGCTGGTCTCCCGCTGACAGGCACGCATCGCTGCGTGTGACGGGCGAGAGACCAGCGATCCGCTGGTAACCAAGGTACACAGCGGGTTTCCAGGCGCGGGGCTGTGCCTAGAAACCCGCTGTGTACCTTGGATACCAGCGCCCTGATGCATGGGAGCTGGTAACCAAGGTACACGTCGGGTTTCCAGGCGCCGCGCAGCGCCTGGAAACCCGATGTGTACCTTGGTTACCAGCTCCCTGCATCAGGGCGCTGGTATCCAACGTACACTGCGGGTAACTAAGCGATGTTACCCGCAGTGTCGCTGTCCTGATAGCTGCCTGAGCTGCCTGTTTGGCAGCTCAGCAGCGATCATGTAGCGATACACCAGCGATCCTGATCATTGTCAGGATCGCTGGTGTATTGCTATGTGAGACCCAGGCTTTAGTCGCACGACTTTCTCACATCAACACCCAGCACGGCCGCCCGATCTCGGACCCAAGTGTGCGGCTGCATAGAAATACATGCAGCCGCACACTCGGGTCCGAGAGCGGGCGGCCGTGCCGGGTGTTGATGCGAGAATGTAGTGCGACTTACTCGCATCACACTCGCCAGTGTGACGCCGGCCTTCCTCTAACATTCTATGATTTTAAGTAAAGCAGCTTATTACTATGCCCCTATCACAGCAGCAAATCGCAGCATTACTTGAAGCACCAATCAGGCCTAATTCAATACAATCATTTGTTTTTTTATGTTACTGGCTGTACAGGACTAATGAAAAGTGCCATGTGTCTTTAAATAGTTGATATATGTTGTCTTCAAATAAATATTTCTATAATTTTAGATTACATATTATTGGCACCCAGTGAAATTGAGAATATTCAGGTGCTTCCTAACCAGAGATTATCATCAGTAATACGTGGAATGCTAATTGCTTGTAAACATGGATGGATAGAAGGTGATTATCATAAATCAAGAACTCTGATCTTCCTTTATGTGGAGCTTTGATAAGTCTTGTTGAGTAATAATGAATACCCTGGGTAATAGAGGCAGCCTGGGAATAAGCTTGTTTGTGAGCCTAGTTATCAACCAAACATACTGCATAGCAAATTACAGTATTGTCAGAAGGAGGGAGACAGCACCCAGAGAGGAACCTTATCCTGCAGACTGCACCGATATGCACTATGCAACAGTGTAATTATTGCCATGGATGCTATTCCTGCTCCAATGATGTCAAACATATAACAATTTCTGCAATCTGCATAAATCAGCTGTTAGAACATTGGTAGCTAGGCAGTGAAAGGGTGCAACATATGCAGGGGTAAATTATAGGTCTGACGTAAAGCCTCTGCATAGCAGTACAAAATTAGATGTATTTCTTTTTAACTGAAACAGTGCCACTCTTTTCTGAAGGCTGTGCTCAGCATTGCAGCCTAGTCTGTTTTGAATATCATCCAAAAATCTAAAGAAAAAGTGCAGACAGTTTCTTTTGTAAACTTAGGCTATGCTATGTTCACATGTCCATTAGAACGGATCCAGCAGCAATCCACTGAGAAAAAAAGTTGTGCAGACTAAACTTTCTTGTCTGCCTGAAAAAAGAACTGATTTCAACTGGATCCGGCTTTTTTTAACATTGAAGTCTATGGAAAACGGATCCGTTAAATAGCCATCTGTTTTCTTCCATTTGAAACTGATCCATTAAGTAAAAAATTGATCCTTTTCAAATGAAAAAAAAAACAGATGGCTATTTAACAGATCCACTTTCCATAGACTTCCATGTCCAGCTGATATCAGTTATTTTAGGCCGATAAAAAAGTTGTGTTGACAAAACTTTTTTGGCAATGGATAACTGCTAGATCCGTTAAAATGGATGAATACTGGACATGTGAACATAGCCTTACATGAATCCTTAAAGGAGCAGAGCTGTATGGGGATGCAGCAGAAATATAATATTTTTCTTAATGACAACCTCCATCAACTAGAGTCAATGACTTAGGCACCATTCACATATCCAATTTTCACCTTCGTGTGCTACCCAGTTTTAAATAGATAACACATGGAGACATTTTTGTGTAAATCAAGCTTTATTGAATAGCTGAGTAAGAATCATAAAGAACAATCATGACTCTGAATAAGTATGTGATCCAAAAAGCTTACAATAAACAATATAACAATAAACAGACATGTCGTTTCTAATTATTAAATACTCAAATGTTATCTCTGTTAATGCATTTCGTTCGTAGATCTCATGAAGGCAATAACACTTATAAAAAACTCGTGGTATTATATGATCCAATGTTCTCTGGTCGCTGGTCTGTGTGTGTGTGCCGGTGTGCACCCCATGTACTCTGGTGGCTGGTCTGTGTGTGCCGGTGTGCACCCCATGTACTCTGGTGGCTGGTCTGTGTGTATGTGCCGGTGTGCACCCCATGTACTCTGGTGGCTGGTCTGTGTGTGCCGGTGTGCACCCCATGTACTCTGGTGGCTGGTCTGTGTGTATGTGCCGGTGTGCACCCCATGTACTCTGGTGGCTGGTCTGTGTGTGCCGTGTGCACCCCATGTACTCTGGTGGCTGGTCTGTGTGTATGTGCCGGTGTGCACCCCATGTTCTCTGGTGGCTGGTCTGTGTGTGTGACAGTGTACACCCCATGTACTCTGGTGGCTGGTCTGTGTGTGTGCCGGTGTGCACCCCATGTACTCTGGTGGCTGGTCTGTGTGTGTGTGTGCGGTGTGCACCCCATGTACTCTGGTGGCTGGTCTGTGTGTGTGTGTGCCGGTGTGCACCCCATGTACTCTGGTGGCTGGTCTGTGTGCCGTGTGCACCCCATGTACTCTGGTGGCTGGTCTGTGTGTATGTGCCGGTGTGCACCCCATGTACTCTGGTGGCTGGTCTGTGTGTGGTGTGCCGGTGTGCACCCCATACTCTGGTGGCTGGTCTGTGTGTGTGTGTGCCGGTGTGCACCCCATGTACTCTGGTGGCTGGTCTGTGTGTGCCGGTGTGCACCCCATGTACTCTGGTGGCTGGTCTGTGTGTATGTGCCGGTGTGCACCCCATGTACTCTGGTGGCTGGTCTGTGTGTGCCGGTGTGCACCCCATGTACTCTGGTGGCTGGTCTGTGTGTATGTGCCGGTGTGCACCCCATGTTCTCTGGTGGCTGGTCTGTGTGTGTGACAGTGTACACCCCATGTACTCTGGTGGCTGGTCTGTGTGTGTGCCGGTGTGCACCCCATGTACTCTGGTGGCTGGTCTGTGTGTGTGTGTGCCGGTGTGCACCCCATGTACTCTGGTGGCTGGTCTGTGTGTGTGCTGGTGTGCACCCCATGTACTCTGGTGGCTGGTCTGTGTTTGTGTGTGTGTGTGCATGCGTGTGTGTATGTCTGCTTCAATGAAATCCCATACACAAACTGACAGTACAGCATGCCTCCATACCTCCCAACCGTCCCTGATTGAGCGGGACAGTCCCAATTCTGAGCCTCCCACCCGCTGTCCCGGCCGGGACTCCATGTTTCCCGCAGTGAGAGAAGCCACCATGCCCCTCATGCACCCCATCCTCTCCCTCCCAGCTCTCCACTTCAGCTTCTCACAGCCAGGAGTCTGTTGCTGGCTGTCCTCTTCTGTGCGCACAGGACCTGTGATGAGGTCACAGGAGGGGAGGAGTTAGGTGTCACATGGTCAGGCTCCTCGGTGTGTGCAGGTCTCTGCTGTGCTGGTTGTCATGGTGCTGGATGAGGGTAAGTATTTGTGTGGGGTCAGGAGGGATTTACAGTGTGGATGCAGCAGAGTCGTTTGTGTATGAGGTGTATGGAGTGGAGCCGTGTGTGTACGAGGTGTACGGAGCGGAGCCGTTTATGTACGAGGTGTACGGAGCGGAACCGTGTGTGTACGAGGTGGATGTAGCAGAGCCATGTGTGTACGAGGTGTATGGAGCGGACCCGTGTGTGTACGAGGTGTACGGAGCGGAGCTGTGTGTGTACGAGGTGGATGTAGCAGAGCCGTGTGTGTACGTGGTGTATGGAGTGGAGCCGTGTGTGTACGAGGTGTATGGAGCAGAGCCATGTGTGCACGAGGTGGATGTAGCAGTGCTGTGTGTGTACTAAATGGAGCCCTGTGTGCTCAGTGCTTGAGCCGTGTGTGTACAGAGCGGAGCAGAGCCGTGTGTGTATGAGGTGTACGGAGTGGAGCCGCGTGTGTATGAAGCGGAGCCGCGTGTGTGCGAGGTGTACGGAGCGGAACCGCATGTGTACGAGGTGTATGTTGCAAAGCCACATGTGTACAAGGTTTACGGAGTGGAGC
The DNA here is from genome assembly GCA_033576555.1 of Oophaga sylvatica. Taxonomy (NCBI): domain Eukaryota; kingdom Metazoa; phylum Chordata; class Amphibia; order Anura; family Dendrobatidae; genus Oophaga; species Oophaga sylvatica. The sequence goes on along the minus strand of JARQOD010000002.1, from coordinate 50,919,729 downwards.
CATGTGTGTACTGAGTGGAGCCGTGTGTGTGCGAGGTGTACAGAGCGGAGCCGCACGTGTACGAGGTTTACGGAGTGAAGCCGTGTGTGTACTGAGTGGAGCCGTGTGTGCGCGAGGTGTATGGAGCGGAGCCGTGTGTGCGCGAGGTGTACAGAGCGGAAGCGTGTGTGTACGAGGCATACAAAGTGGAACCGTGTGTGTATGAGGTGTGTAAAGCCGTGCGTGTACAAGGTGTATGGTGGGGAGCATTCATACCTCCCAACCGTCCCAGATGCAGCAGGACAGTCCCGATTTTTGAGAGAGAGTCTGCCCCACTGCTCCGGCCGGTGGAGCCCCGAGGAGCACTTTAAAATTTGCACGTGACGTTCCACCGGAAGTGACGTGCTGTAAGCTGAGAGGAAATGAGGTAATTTTGGGAGGAGATTGTGACGGAACCATGGAGGCACTTCAGGGAATGCTTCAGATCCATCACTGTGTTCTCCTCCTACAGTGCGGACAGCGGGATCACCTTGGAATTGGGGATGTCGGCCATGTGAGCGGATCATGATATGTCCTGCATCGGGAGGCTCAGGTGGGCACTACAATGGGCTGCTATAGTATCTTTATTTCTTTCTCTCTCAAAGTTCTTTCTTTCTGTTCTTTCTTTTTCTCTCTAATCTTTCTTTTTTTCTTTCTCTCTCTGTTCTTTCTTTCTTTCTCTGTTCTTTCTTTCTCTAATCCTTTTTTTATTTCTCTCTCTCTGTTCTTTCCTCTTTCTCTCTCTCTCTGTTATTTCTTTCTCTCTCTGTTCTCTTTCTTTCCCTCTCTCTGTTCTTTCCTTCTTTCTTTCTCTCTGTTCTTTCTTTCCCCTCTTTCTCTGTTCTTTCTTTCTCTCTCTGTTCTTTCTTTCTTTCTCTCTCTCTCTCTGTTCTCTTTCTTTCCCCCTCTGTTCTCTTTCTTTCCCCTTTTTTTCTTTCCCATCTTTCTTTCTTTCTTTCCCCTCTTTCCTTTTTTCTCTCTCTCTGTTCTTTTTTTCTGTCCACTCTCTTCTCTGTTTTCTTTCTTTCTCTTTCTGTTCTTTCTTTCTTTCCCCTTTCTTTCGCTCTGTTCTTTCTTTTTTCCCCTTTCTTTCTCTCTCTAATCTTTCTTTCTTTCTCTCTAATCTTTTTCTCTCTCTGTTCTTTCTTTCTCTCTGTTCTTTCTTTCCCCTTTCTTTCGCTCTGTTCTTTCTTTCTCTTTTTTTCCCCTTTCTCTCTCTAATCTTTCTTTCTCTCTAATCTTTCTTTCTTTCTCTGTTCTTTCTTTCTCTCTCTGTTCTTCCTTTTTCTATCTGTTCTCTTTCTTTCTCTCTCTCTGTTCTTTCTTTCCCATCTTTCTTTCTATATCTCTATTCTTTCTTTCTGTCTTTCCCATCTTTCTTTCTCTCTATCTCTCTAGTCTTTCTTTCTTCTTTCCCCTCTTCTTCTTTCTTTCTTTCTTTCTTTCTTTCTTTCTTTGTTCTTTGTCTTTCTTCACCCTCTTTCTTTTTTTCTCTCTCTGTTATTTTGTTCTGTCCCCTCTTTCTTTCTGTTTCTTTATTTCTCTCTTTGTTCTTTCTTTCCCCTCTTTCTTTCTGTTTCTTTATTTCTCTCTCTCTGTTCTTTCTTTCCCCTTTCTTTCTTTCTTTCTTTTTTTCTTTCTTTCCTTTCTTTCTCTATTCTTTCTTTCCCATCTTTCTTTCTCTGTTCTTTCTTTCCCATCTTTCTTTCTTTCTCTCTGTTCTTTCTTTCCCATCTTTCTTTCTCTCTGTTCTTTCTTTCCCCTCTTTCTTTTTTTCTTTCTCTCTGTTTATTCTTTCTGTCCCCTCTTTCTTTCTCTGTTTCTTTCTTTCCCATCTTTCTTTCTTTCTCTCTCTATTCTTTCTTTCCCATCTATCTATCTTTCTTTCTTTCTCTCTCTGTTATTTCTTTCCCTTCTTTCTTTCTCTCTATCTCTCTGTTCTTTCTTTAGCCTCTTTCTTTCTTTCCCATTTTTCTTTCTCTCTATCTCTCTGTTCTTTCTTTCCCATCTTTCTTTCTTTCTCTCTCTATTCTTTCTTTCCCATCTTTCTTTCTTTCTGTTATTTCTTTCCCATCTTTCTTTCTTTCTCTCTGTTCTTTCTTTCCCCAGCGATTTCTCATTTTTACAACACCATTTAATTTTTAGGGACCACATCACATTTGAAGTCACTTTGAGGGGTCTATATGATAGAAAATACCCAAAAGTGACACCATTCTAAAAACTGCACCCCTCAAGGTGCTCAAAACCACATTCAGGCTATGTGCACACGTTGCGGAATTGCCATGGAAATTTCCGCTGCAATTCCGCACCTCCCTGCCGCGGGAAATCCGCATATTATAGGTATGCGTATTCCCGCTAAACACTAGCGTTTTGCAAGCGGAATTAGCTTGCAGAATGCTAGCGTTTTACAAGCGATCTGACAGGTTGGTCACACGAGTCAAACAAGTGTTTGACTCGTGTGACCAACTTTTTACTATTGATGCCGCCTATGTCGCATCAATAGTAAAAAGATCTAATGTAAAAATAATAAAAAAAATAATAAATAATGATATTCTCACCTTCCGGCGGCCCCCGCAGCTTTCCCGCCTTCAGCGACGCTCCCGGCAAGTTCCGTTCCCAAGAGTCCTTTGCGACAATCATCCCGATGACGTAGCATCTCGCGAGACCGCTACGTCATCTGGGTGATCTCGCAATGCACTCCTGGGAACGCGATTGGCGGGAGCGTCGCTGAGAGGCGGGAAGGCTGCGGGGGCCGCCGGAAGGTGAGAATATCACTATTTTTTATTTTAATTATTGTTTTTACATGGATATGACACCCAGGGCTTGGAGGAGAGTCTCCTCTCCTCCAGACCTGGGTACCGTCCGCACATGAACAGCTTACTTTCCGCATGGTGGGCACAGCCACATGCGGAAAGTAATTGGTTCAATGCATTCCTATGGTGGCGGAATCGTCGCGGTTCCGCAAAAAAGAATGAGCATGCTGCGGATTCTCCCGCGATGCGATTCCGCCGCGGAAAAACCCGCAGCATGTGCACAGCATTGCGGAATCTCATAGGCCTTAATGAGTTGTATTGTGTAAGCGGTTTTGCCGCGGTTTCGCGGCGTTTCCGCCGCGAAAAAACGCGGCAAAACCGCTAAGAAACCGCAACGTGTGCACATAGCCTCAAGAAGTTTATTAACCCCTTACGTGCTTCACAGGAGCTGAAGCAATGTGGAAGGAAAAAATTAACATTTAACTTTTTTTGCAAAAAATTTACTTCAGAACCAATTTTTTTTATTTTCACAAGTGTTAAAAGAAAAAATGAACCACAAAATTTGTTGTGCAATTTCTCCTGAATATGCCGATACTCCATATATGGCGGTAAACCACTTTTTGGGCGCACGGCAGAGGTCGCAAGGGAAGGAAGCGCCGTTCGACTTTTTAACGAAGAATTGGCTGGACGCCATGTCGCATTTGGAGACCCCCTGATGTGCCTAAACAGTGGAAACCCCCAACAAGTGACCCCATTTTGGAAACTAGACCCCTTAAGGAACTTATCTAGATGTGTGGTGAGCACTTTGAACCTCCAAGTGTTTCACAGAAGTTTATAACGTAGAGCCATGAAAATAAAAAAATCATTTTTTTCCTCAAAAATGATTTTTAGCACGCTATTTTTTATTTTCCCAAGGTTAACAGGAGAAATTGCACCCCAAAAGTTGTTGTGCTATTTTTCCTGAGTACGCCAACACCCCATATGTTGGGGTAAACCACTGTTTGGGCGCACAGCAGGGCCCGGAAGGGAGGGAGCACCATTTGACTTTTTTAACGCCACGTCGTGTTGGGAGATCCCCTGATGTGCCTAAATAGTGGAAACCCCTCAATTCTAGCTCCAATCCTAACCCGAACACACCCTTAACCCTAATAATAACCCTAATCCTAACCCTAATTCCAACCCTAATTGTATCCCTAACCCTAATTGTATACCTAACCCTAATTGTATACCTAACCCTCAATGTAACCCTAACCCTAATTGTAGCCCTAACCTAACCTAACCATGGTTAATAACGGCTATCAGAAAAGCGGGGGACTGTGGGGGACCCGAATTATGTTCTCTGGGGTCTCGGCTACCCCTTGGTAGCCGAGACCCCGGAGAAAATCCAACTCGGCGGGCGCACTGCGCAGGGGCCCGCCATTTTCTTTGCCGGAGAAGAGCGGGCAGTTCCGGGAAACATTGGAGAACAGGGGGGACACCAGGAGGCACGGGGGACAGATCGGGGGTCCCAGGGAGCCTAAATCTCTCTCCTCTGATGTGCGATCACATCAGAGGAGAGAGAAATTAAACGGAGAATCAAGGTTTTTTTTTGCGATCGCTGTTATAGGGTTAATAACGGCGATCGCAAAAGTGGGGTCGATAAAAACCGACCCGAATCATGTTCTCTGGGGTCTCGGCTACCCCCGGTAGCCAAGACCCTGGAGAAAATCCGACTCTGGGGGGCGCTATACACTTTCTCCACAGCGTCGTTAATTAACGGCGCTGTGGTTTAAGTACCCTTAACTACTGCCGTTAAAAGGCGTTATCGGCTGTCGTTAAGGGGTTAAATTAACCAATCAACAATGGATCAAATTTTGGCTTTGTGGCCACAGAATACTGAATGGAATGTGAGAAAAAACAATTATGGTGAATGTCTGCGTTTACAATTTGATTTAGATTACATATTTTTATTTTGGCCTTTTTGCTTTATTTTGTTATGTAGTTCATAATAGCTGTTGAGGTAGCAAATACATAGTTTTTTTGTTTTTTTATTAATGGTATTCAATGTAAACACTTTTCATGGAAAAATAATTTTCTTATTTATGTGACTTTTTTTCTAAACGTCATTGATCTTTATTCTAATTGTTTTTTTTGTCCCAGTAAGGGCTCATTCAGACATCAGTTTTTCACCCTTTGAAAATGGTCCTGGTTTCATCAATGATTTTGTTCAGTTTCATCAGATCTCCATCAGAGTTTTATCCCAGTTTGATCAGAGTTTCATGAATTTCTCTCAGATGAGAATTAAAAAAAGGCTTTTCTACTTCCTTCTAACTAAATGTCTGTGAAGATGGCATCCGAGTGCTTTCAATTTTTTTTTTATGGCCCCAAAGATTTACATTGCCGATTTTGATCCAATTCTCTGATCAATTTCGAACAAGCCTTGGTCCGCACAAAAAAAGAATCGGACATTTGAATAGCCCAAAGATTATACTAGGTACAATTGGTATCCATGAAATACGTGGATAGAACGCGTATACGAAAAACAGAATGAGTCCTAAGAGACTGTTGAATATTTTTAATTTTAGCATGTCAGGCATTGGAATACTTGGGTTCTTGAATGCAGCAGCCTTGTTAGCCTCCACGCGGCATGGAATGGTGCCAAAGCGGTGCAAAGGCAGCCTCCATTTTTTATACCCTTAGCTGCTATGGTAGCTATTGGCCTTGGCCCTTTCAGTAATGGCAGTAGAAATTTCCATACTTACCAAAACTTCAATAGTCAAAATTGAGAAATCTAGGCCCTGACTGGAATACCCACAAAGCACCATAAAATGCTTCCAAATGCCCACTTTAGAGCTGGTTTGCATAACCAATCTCTCTTTCTTGTCTGTAGGACTGTCCTGGCAAAATCATAAAGGTATGTGCACATGTTGCAGATTGGACTCAGGAATTTCCTGAACGGATTCTGCCTCTCTTGGCAGAAAACACTTATAAAAAATCCGTGCTTTTTTTGCATTTTTTTGCGGATTTCATTAATTCAATGGGTGTAGGAACGCAGCGGATCCGCAAAAAGAATTGACATGCTGCGGAAAATAAACCGCAGGGGAATCAGTGTGGAATTTTCCGCAGCATGTGCACAGCAATTTTTTTTCCCATTGATTATCATTGCTTGGTGAAACACTTGCGGATCTGCTGCAATTCCGCGCGGAAAATCCGCTGCGGATCCGCAACAAATCCACAACTGTGTACACAGCCTAAAAGTTGTCATTTTTTTCACTGTTCAATACTTAGTAATGTTCAAAGAAAGTGGAAATTAGACTGAAAGTGATCTTGCCATCTGGTACCGTATTTTTTGGACTATAAGACGCACCCAGGTTTTAGAGGTGGAAAATAGGGAAAAATATATTTGAAGCAAAAAATGTGGTAAAATATTTAATAACATAAATAACATACTATTATATGTGGTGTTATTATATATAATAGTATGTTATTATGTTGGAAGCTACGGGTAGGAGATGGTGCTGCGGGACCAGTGTGGTGTCTGTAAACTACTATGTGAAGACGCTGGAGGGTGAGTATATGAATGGGGGCGCAGGGCTTATATTTAAAGCACCTATCCAGCACTGAAAAATAACACTGGAGTGCTGCTTTAAGATCCCATGGGAGAACTATAACTCCCAGCATGTCCTCTAGATCCTATGGCATGCTGGGAGTTATAGTCTACCACAGGATGGCAGAGTGCTTTTTTATGTGCTGTCATTACTAACCTTTTAATTAATTCTCTTGTACAGTGTGTCTGCAGGACCTGTGATGACATCATGAAGAGGCAGGGCTTCATGTGGTCATGTGATGCTCCAGCCCGCCCTTTTCATGACCTCATCACAGGTCCTCCACTGGAGCATTCAGCATCGCATCAGCACAGCCCCCAGGCTGTCAGGTATGCGATGCCTCCTGCTGCACTTTGCTCCTGCACCTCCTTCTACTTCCCACACACATCTCCCGGCTGCTGCAGGAATCAGGCGCTGGGGAACCATATGGCTCTGTCATTTGCTGCTCCCCGCTCACTGCTCAGCTGATAGGTGGGCGGGGAAGCGGCTGATGAATATTCACTGCACTTAAGTACCGGGACCAGTGGTTTCCCCAGCTCTGGTTTCCTGCAGCAGAGGGGATATTTTCCTGCCTCATGCGATCTCACCCCACCGCTGCCCCCTGACCCGCTCCCCATGTTCCTTTCCGACCATAAGATGCACCCACACTTTCCTCCCAAATTTGGAGGAAAAAAAGTGCGTCTTATAGTCCAAAAAGTACGGTAATTAAAGCCCATGGATCCCTTACGAACCACTAGGATTCACTTGAATTCATTTTTTTATTTTTTGCAGGTCATCACTTAGGCCTCATTCACATGTCAGTTTTTTGGACAACGTTTCATCAGTGTTTGTAAGCAAAAATTGGAAGTGGAACCTATGAGAAAAAAACTATAGTTAAAAGAAATGAACCTGTTCTGTTTTTTTGGAGCCACTCCTGATTTTGACTTTAAAATATCACCGAAACATTGACCAGAAAGAGGTTGATTCAATAAGAGAGGCGTTGCACATATCAATCTTAATGAAGGGCTCGCTGTTGTGTGCTGAATTCTTTAAGACGTGCAGGTTACTTACTGAATTCGGCACATCTCAGTGACGTGCGCCTCTCCAGAATTGCTACTTCAGTCAGGAATTAGCTTATGAAACGCTGGCACTTTTGCTGAATTTGACATACCCACGCCTCTTGCCACCCCAGCTCCTTCCAAGCTATGTCCATTTTTGCGGAGCTGTTTCAAACTGGCATGAAAACTCGAACAGGTGCAAAAATGTTGAGCCTTTTCAAAGCATTTTACTCCAAGTTTCTGGCATGTGGTGCAGGAAAAGAATGTAATCAATACCATGGATGGCAAGAAGAACAAACAAACCAAAAACAAATCAAGGATCACCAAGCTATGACTTGCTTACTTTGGACACATCAAACGAATAGAGTGATCTTCACGGGAGAAGGACATCATGGTCGGAGGAATAGAAGGAACAAGATGAAGAGGAAGCCAGCAACCCAATGGCTTGATACAATCAAGATAACAGTGGAGAAGACCCTGGTGGACCTATCTAGGCTTGCACAAGATCGATCTTCTTACAAATCGTTCATCCATCAAGTCTCCATGAATCAAGATCAAGCCGAAGGCCGCTAAATAACAATAAGTAATAATTTCTGGCATAAAAGCTTTGATGAATCATAACCTTAAAGATTTAAAGTGTTGGCACTTCCTTAATGGCCAGTTTTACAATGAATTGACCGATTTACAGAAGTAATTATAGCTATTTGAGGGTATCTGCCTATGTTCCAGGCTGACTCCTGCATTATATTTCAATAACGTTCACTAATTGGTTTCACTAGACGACTTTGCACAAAAAACAGGTTCATCAGGAAAGCATCACGTCATCCGTCTGAGTCTTTGTTTGCATCTCTCCTAGTTTAAACATAATTAGTCTCAACATTTACATATCCGTCCACACTTCACGGTCTGTGTGTTTCTGGACAATTTTCTGCGAATGCTTTGGTTTTTCCATGTTGTTGGCTAGTTTTGCCACAACCTACCTGCTGTTTCAAAAATGTAGCTCCTTACAGTTTCAGTAAAGTGGATGGAATTAATAGAAATCTCATGCCCACCATGCTTCTCTTTTACTCAGTGTAAACCAACCTGCAGTACGTGTTTCAAATCTACAACATGTTAATTTCTCTTTCGCTACGTTTTCTGTGCAGATTTTCTCATAGACCTTCATTAGATGCGTCTATCCGCAAGTAAAACACGCCCATATGTTTATAGTGAGTTTCCACAGAAGAAATAAATCAAAAATGCATGTAATCCACACATGACTGTATCAATAAAGTTTTGTCAAAGCCAAATACCAGGAAGTATAAAAAACAAAGCAGCCTATTTAACCCCTTAACGACCGCCGATACGCCTTTTAACGGTGAAATTGGACCAAGAAGCAGTATAAGAAATTGTAAATTTTATTAATACAAAAAATAATGAATTTAATAAAACCAATATATAATATGTAAAGATGAAATGACAAGGGAATTGGCTACACCTAGAAACCACATATAGCTAGGAAGGTATATAAAATAAATCAAAGTCCCGTATATATCAAAATATACCTATAAAGATATCAGCAAAGACACTTAAGGTTGGCCATACATGTAAATAAAACCACAAATAATTGCTGTTAGATATAAAATACACAAGATATATATATGGTCACAGAGGGACCTATAAAAAGAAAACATAAATATCCCTTAAGCAAGAATAAAGTGCACAGTGCAATATAATGTGGTTCAAAAAATGGACCTACCTAAAATGTATTAAGAGGGAAATGTTTTGAAGGGTATAGTAAATATAATAAATATAAGTTAGCAGCTTAAACCTAACAAAATAACATCCAGTGTTCACAAATCCATAAATGTCGGCCATGATGGTAAATCAAGAGGGGTATACATGAAAGTTTAGAACGCTATATATGTCAAGACCAATCTTGCTATATTCTTAGGGAAGAAATAAGGTTACAGCACCCTCCAGCGTTGGAAAATCTCAGGGGTCTCAGCTACCGGGTTGGTTTTTACTGTCCCCAGTGATGCGATCGTTATTATTCACCAAATAGCGGCGACCGCAAAAAAAAGTCTGATTTCCCATTTATTTCTCTCTCCTCTGATGTGATCACACATCAGAGGAGAGAGAAATGGGGTCCCCCTAGCCCCCTTCCCTGTACCTTTGGCATCCCCCGGTCCCTCCGGCTGTGTCCCCCGGCCCTTAGCATCTTTTTCAGGGAAGAAAATGGCCTGCGCATGCGCAGTGCACCCGCCGAGATCTGCCGGCCGGCACATGGCAACATTAGGAGATTTTTCCTATTAATTCATTTTTATCACTGTGATAAACAATATCACAGTGATCAACATAAAAAAGTAGTAAATCAAACCCCCCTTTATCACACCCTTAGCTAGGTAAAAATACTAAAATAAAAAAAAAATTTTTTTCATTAGGGTTAGGGTTGGGGCTAGGGTTAGGGTTGGGGTTAGAGCTAGGGTTAGGGTTGGGGATAGGTTTAGGTTTTGGGCTAGAGTTAGGGTTGGGGTTAGAGCTAGGGTTACGGTTGGGCTAGGGTTAGGGTTGGGGCTAGGGTTAGGGTTGGGGCTAGAGTTAGGGTTGGGGCTAGAGCTAGGGTTGGGCTTAGAGCTAGAGATGGGTTTAGAGCTAGGGTTAGGGTTGGGGATAGGGTTAGGGTTGGAGCTACTGTTAGGGTTGGGGTTAGAGCTAGGGTTAGGGTTGGGCTAGAGTTAGGGTTGAGGCTGGAATTAGGGTTGTGGCAAAGGTTAGGATTGGGTTTAGAGCAGGGTTAGGGTTGGGGCTAGGGTTAGGATTGGGGCTAGGGTTAGAGTTGGGGTTAGAGCTATGGTTAGGGTTGGGTTAGGGTTAGAGCTAGGGTTAAGGTTAGTCTAGGGTTAAGGTTGGGGCTAGGGTTAGGGTTGGGGGTTAGAGCTAGGGTTAGGGTAGAGCTGGGGTAAGGGTTGGGGCTAGTATTAGGGTTGAGGCTAGGGTTAGACTTGGGGCTAGGGTTGGGGTTGGGGCTTGGGTTGGGGTTAGGGTTATGGTTAGGGTTGGGATTGGGGATAGGGTGTGTTGGGGTTAGGGTTGGTATTAGGGATGTGTTAAGGTTGGAGTTAGAATTGGGGTTTCCGCTGTTTATGTACATCAAGGGGTCTCCAAAAGCAACATAACACCCGCAATTGATTCCAGCCAATTTTGCGTTCAAAAAGTCAAACGGCTTAGCTTGGTCATTAAGTACAAAATTGGCTCTGTCACTGACATACCAAACATAACATACCAAAAAGAGACAAAAAACACAACATCAAAAAAGCAATGAAAAAATACAAGTAACCTAATTTTCTTAACAAATTCAGAAATCTGCTGTGTCAAAACTGCATCAAAAACTCATCGTGGGAACGTACGCTAGTTAAGTTATTGGAAAATAGATTTTAATTACTGTTTTTTTCACACAGTGCTGACACATGATGCCTTCTCTGTCATACTGTGCTATCAGCAAGTTAGACTCATTTTGGTGCAGGGAGGATTTTGGAAACATTTTTGTAATTAACTGGACACTCTGCTGGCTGATTGCTACCTCTTCTGGTCACATTTGTAGAGCGATCAGATTGCAGGCAGAGTTCTGATTATTATCAGAGTTATTTGACTGAATACACAGAATTCTTTTTAAATGTTGTTGCTATGGTAACTCTTGAATTCGTAAATGTTTTGCATATTTATGGAACGGGACCTTATGCAATATTATTTGCAGACAAAGGCTGCCAAAGAGAATTGTCTATTGAGCTCTAAATCCTCCCATTTATAAATCTGGGAATGGAAGCAAGCCATTAGCTGCAACCAAACTTTTGTACCTGACTAATTTCCTTCCATCTTTACACCAAGGAAATTGATTAAGTGATTCTTCAATAAATTCTGCTGATCTTCTAAACTGCAGAGCACATAAACAGACTGAAGCAATATTACTTCATATTGTTAAATAGAATTATGCTGTAAAAATACACCCAAATTGTATATATATATTTTCCCCCAGAGGGTTCCTTGCAAGTCTTCCGAGACCAGTTTGACCTTGTCAAGGGGAACTATCACAATTCAGTAATAAATAAGGACCTACAAATACAGTCCTCTAATACCTATGTATTCCATTTCTGTACATAGAATCCAGAGTAAATACAGTAGAATTCCCAGAAGCCACATTTCCCAAAAGTAGAAGTCCCATTTTTTTCTTGGAATTTCCTAAAAATATAATTTTTGCTATCTTTTCAAGATTATTAAAATAATTAATTTTTCAACTGAAATTAAATTGGATACACACAAGATAATTACAGCAATTACCACCACCAATCCCTACATTAACATGCTCAGCAGGTTTAGCTTGGCTGAACATTGCTAATAATCCCTAAAGAGGTGTGAGCTGCTTTAGCACATTCCCATGGGTCTTATCGACGGGGAAAGCAATGGGATTGTGCAGGAAACATATAAAGTTGATTACTTTGATTTTCTTTTTTAAAATGGGCAAATATTTGGATGCCTGTGGTGGACTAGAGCCATCATATAACTGCATATTACAAGCACCGAGCCTCAATAGCACTCAGTAGGAGGATGAAACCTGTCCCAATCATGGCCTAAAACTTTACAGAGCCTATAGGTACTGCCACACTAAGCTATCCCGCTAGCGATCTCGTTAGCGTTGCATACTAATGAGATCGCTAGCGGGATTGTTTCTATATCGCTAAATGCTGCCGCATTTAGCGATATAGTTAACGACGCTATCGCCGTTAGCGATCTTCTTAACGACTTTAGCGGTACAAAAGTACCGCTAAATCGCTAAGAAAAGGTGCCACACAGCGATAATACTTACCCAGCGGGAGCGCCGACGAGAAATAGGGTCCGGAGCGATTCCAGCGACGAGCGAGATCACAGCAGGAAGCTCGTCGCTGGAAGCTGCCGCACTGAACAACATCGCTAACGGGATCGCTAAATAGTGACGTTTTTTTAGCGATCCCGTTAGCGATATTGTTTAGTGTGGCATACCCTTATGACATTAACTGTTAAGATAACTCAGACCAGCTAAATAATAATAAAAGAAATCCCAGCAATCCTGGATTCAGTGCAGCTGTCCCCTGTCCCAGGAGCTCAGGGATACACCCCTCATATTTTTTAAAATATTTTATTATATCTTTTCATGGACCACACTGAAGATCTGACACTTATAAGGCTATGTTTCCATGTTAAGGAAACGCTGCAGAGAGGACGCAGCTCCATCCATACCGCTGCCCCCTTCTGTACGCACGGTGATTCCGCATGTATTCATTGAACACATGCGGAATCACCGAATCCTATACATAGACTGGGTCACTCATCTTGCGGAGACGGGGCGTCTCCGCAAGATAAATAGACATGCTGCGGTCTATAAAGACGCGCCACATGTCCAGTTACGCAGGTCTGCCACCATAGTGGAGATAGGATTTCATAAAATCTCCTCCACTATGCTATAACATCTGCACACTGCGGATGCAGCGTTTCCTGAACATGGAAACATACCCTAATACAATGTAAAGTAGTCAGTGTACAGCTTATATTACAGTGTAAATTTGGAGTGCCCCCTAACTAACTCAACACACAGCCATTAATGCTTAAACCCAGGGCCGGCTCCAGGTTTTTGAGGGCCCCGGGCGAAAGAGTCTCAGTGGGCCCCCCGCCCCCCCTTTAACACATACCAACCACAATTCATGATGCACGGATACAGCAGAGAAATATATAGGTATAGTATGGATTAGACCAGAATATAAAAAGCAGAAAAACGGTACTGTATCAGAAGCGTACAGCTGTATACAATGTAGGGGTAATTGTAAATCTACGTATATATTTCCGGAGTCAAACACAGACGTTCACTCAGTATGGATTTGACCAGAATATAAAAAGAAGAAAAAAGGTACTGGATCACAAGATACTTAAGCCAAACAAAACAAATTGATGGCACAAAGAGTGTATAAATTAATTCAAATCCTTCTTTATTCACAAGCAATTATAATAAAATCCAATCAATGTATATATAGAGTACCTCCAAAAACCAGACTAGAAAAGGCATGCAGCTGAAATGGGTGCAAACAAACTACATTGGTTTATATATAAGCGCTAATGGTGCCTTTAAATGTGACCCACAAAATTAATCATTAATACTCACTATTACTGCCTGAAAACATAGATACTAAGTGAAATGATCAAGGTGGAGTACATAAGGAATCCATGAAAAAGTACATGCAACATAGAAATACCTGTGGTAAACTGCGATACAATTACAACATAGTGGTCATACTAGCTAATACTACACAGTATAATAGCTGTTTGGGGTGGTCTCAAGCTGTCGGTCTGGTCTGTTGCAGGATGAAATCTGAAAAGTGCTGTAAATTCTACTTGTGACCACCCCCAGCAGCTTGTATACTGTGTAGTGTACTAACCTTTCCCCTGGAATAACACAGGAGCCAGGAGGAATGCATTAATCAGCTCTTTGGAACCACATGTCTGTACTCACTCACTATCACTGCCTCAGGACTCAGGAACCTCAGCGTCAGTGAGCGCTTGGAATCTGTGCAGGAGACAGGAGTGCAGACAGTGCCAGCCTGGAGTCAGGACCATTTTCAACGCTGCCTGCAGGCAGCCTGCATACAAACTAGCTTCCGTTCTGTCCTCTGCCGCTGGCCTCTTCCTATCTCAGCCTCATCACTTCCTCCCTGGCTGCAGCACAGTGAGGAGACAGGGGGCGGAGCTCGCCTCTACTAGACCAATCCTGACGTCTGGAAGCGTGTCTGTCTGCTGCCATGACTCTGAGTGAGCGTGAGTGGGCCCCCCCGTCTCGCCAGGGCCCCGGCACTTGCCCGGGTGCAGACGCCGGCCCTGCTTAAACCGCTGGCATTAATGTGAGTACACCCCTTAGTGAAATTGACCAAATTGTGCCCAATTAACCATTTTCCCTTCCCGGTGCCGTGTGACAATCTGTGTATGACATTGTGAAATATATATTGCTATAACCCGAAGAATAAAACTGCCTTATCAATTTTACCACTCACAGAATGGTGTAAACACCCCCCTCTAAAGAAATTCATGAATTGCTGGTTTTTGCTCATTCTGTCATCAAAAATCGGAATAGAAAGTGATCAAAAAATGTCATGTGTTTGACAATGGTACCACTAAAAACGTCAACTCGTCCCGCAAAAAACTAGACCTCACATGATAATATACAACAACTACCTGCGTCTCCAGAAAGGTCTCAAAAGGAAGAAATCCCCGCACAAGATCTAAATTGATCGATGGAAAAAGTAAAGCAATGCTATGAAGTCAAATGTAATGATGCAGCGTGCTTACTTGCGTGATTGCAGGGAAGTGGATCAGGTAAGGAGGAAGTCTTTGCTTCGTGCAGATAATTCCTGGACCGTGCACACAGATGAAGCACACAACGGTGCTGGAGCAGGGAGCGTCCTCCCTGTAGTTGGATCAAACTTGCTGTGTGAGAGCGCTCTCAGTCCGGATACTGCGCGGCGTTCCCAGGCCACATATTTTTGGGTCAGGACAATTATATCCTGGCCTTGTGATGTGGCGTAAATTTATAGATGATGTATTGTTCATCTGGGAGGGGCCACAGGAAGATCTAAATACATTCATTTCTAATCTGAATACGAATTCATTCGGCCTGGAATTTACGTCCACTATCAGTACAAGTAGCGTCAATTTCTTGGATTTGGAAATTTACGTCGAAGATGAAGTTATCCACACCAAGTGCCACCATAAAGAGGTGGATGCAAATAGCTACATTGATATTAACAGTTGCCATCTACCTATTTGGCTAACCAACATCCCAAAAGGTCAATTCACACGTGTGAGACGCAACTGTTCAAAGATTCAGGATTATCATAAGGAAACTGAATATCTGACACAGCAATTTGTAGACAAGGGCTATCCTATGCCATTACTACAAAAAACTAGAAAAGAAATTGAGAAAGTACCTAGGGATAGCCTGGTCCATAAGGTTCAACCTGTAAAAACAGATCCACCTACTATCATGGAACAAATTTGGGATTTACCAATTATCACACAGTTTCATCATAATTATAGACATTTCAAGAACATAATCTCGAAACATTGGTTTATTCTCCAGGGGGATAAGAAAATCGGCGAGTTTTTAGCACCCCGTCCCAAATTCATTTTCAGGAAGGCCCAAACTCTGGGAAACTTGATAGCTCCTACTGTTGGAAACACTACAGTTGTTCCAGCAAATACCTCCTCCAAGGGTTTTATACCGTGTGGTACATGTGTATGTTGCCTCAGGACTAGTTTCTACAAAATTAAGCAAACCACCTTTCAAGATGCACATAAAAAATGTACTTGTCAGATCAAGAACCTCATAACATGTTCTACTGCAGGGGTTATTTACGTAATCCAGTGCCCCTGCAGTAAACTATATGTTGGGCGTACAAAGCGCAGACTTCTGGATCGCATGAGGGAGCATTTTAATAATATCAAAAAAGGTTTTGTAGGCCACCCACTCTCCAAGCATTTCTCTGAGTATCACGACAAATCTGTACGGGGGATTCATTTTTGTGGTATACAGGTTATTCAGAAAAACAAGAGGGGTGGGGACTACATCAAAAAGATGTCTAGGATGGAATCCCAATGGATTTTCACCCTGGATAGTTTGGCCCCCATAGGGCTAAACCAGGAGATTGAACTATACGCGTTTCCTTAAAAATCTTTTAAAGCTAATCAATGTTTGTTATCAGTAGCGATATTTTTATAATCCCCTTTTTTAATATACTTTTAATATACTTTTTTAGTTTATCCTCACCATACAACAGTGGGTTGGGCGGTAAACGCATACATACAAGCTTATAGTAAACTATCCAAATACTCATTTGGGGAGTTGTGTTATTAGGATTTTAATATTAACATTATTTTATTTCATTTTACCCTATTTATTCAGTGGGTGTTGTAATTAAATTGTTTAATAGGTATACAGGTATGTAGGACACAAACACACATTTTAATTAAATAAAAATAAATGCTTTAGGTTTTAATTTATTAGGTAGTGCCATATATACCCTCAAATATTATCTAGAATACTATCTGGTCTCTATGGGGTTAACACCTCACCACTATTTACACATGCTTTGCTGTTAGCACCTTTTAAATCCCTTGTTAAGGAGGAGGGGCGAGGGGCTTCTATAGGTATAAAAGGCTGATCCAACAATGGGTCTTAATCCCTGATGAAGAAGGTCCGTGTACCTTTGAAACGCGTCGGATGTTTTTGACCCTTCCCGCCTCCTATACCCAGGTGACGTCACCGATTTTTTGTCCCGCCCCTTGTCCCGTCCACTTCGGACCAGCGGCGCCTCGTGGCCTGGGAACGCCGCGCAGTATCCGGACTGAGAGCGCTCTCACACAGCAAGTTTGATCCAATACAGGGAGGACGCTCCCTGCTCCAGCACCGTTGTGTGCTTCATCTGTGTGCACGGTCCAGGAATTATCTGCACGAAGCAAAGACTTCCTCCTTACCTGATCCACTTCCCTACAATCACGCAAGTAAGCACGCTGCATCATTACATTTGACTTCATAGCATTGCTTTACTTTTTCCATCGATCAATTTAGATCTTGTGCGGGGATTTCTTCCTTTTGAGACCTTTCTGGAGGCGCAGGTAGTTGTTGTATATTATCTGTTAACTCAATTGCACCATTCTTTGGGCATTTTTAGTCAGTTATTGCACAGCAGCTGGCTCAACTCCAGCTGCCTCCAGGTATAGTGAATACATATTTTGTCTTCATCCATCAAACCCCTATTTCTTTTTAGGTAGCGCCAGTGTAATCTATTTTATATTTTAGACCTCACATGACTCTGTGGGCCAAAATATGGAAAAATTATAGCTCTCAAACTGTGGTGATGCAAAAACTATTTTTTGCAATAAAAAGCGTCTTTTAGTGTGTGACAGCTGCCAAACATAATAACCCGCTATAAAAACCCGCTATAAATAGTAAATCAAACCCCCCTTTATCACTCCCTTAGTTAGGGAAAAATAATTAAATAAAAAAAAGTGTTAGGGTTAGGGTTGGGACTAAAGTTAGTGTAAAGGGTATGCCACACTGAACAATATCACTAACGGGATCGCTAAAAAACGTCACTATTTAGCGATCCCGTTAGCGATGTTGTTCAGTGCGGCAGCTGCCAGCGACGAGCTTCCTGCTGTGATCTCGCTCGTCGCTGGAATCGTTCCGGACCCTATTTTCTCGTCGGCGCTCCCGCTGGGTAAGTATATATCGCTAGTGTGGCACCTTTTCTTAGCGATTTAGCGGTACTTTTGTACCGCTAAAGTCGTTAAGAAGATCGCTAACGGCGATAGCGTCATTAACTATATCGCTAAATGTGGCCGTACTTAGCGATATAGAAACAATCCCGCTAGCGATCGCATTAGTATGCGTCGTTATCGTGATCGCTAGCGGGATTGTTTAGTGTGGCAGTACCTTTAGGGTTTGGGGCTAAAATTAGGGTTAGGGTTGGGGCTAGAGTTGGGGTTAGGGTTTGGATTACGGTTACAGTTGGGATTAGGGTTAGGGGTGTGTTAGGGTTAGGTTTGTGGTAAGGGTTTGGATTAGGGGTGTGTTAGGGTTAGGGTTGGAGTTAGAATTGGGGGGTTTCCACTGTTTAGGTGTGAGGGATGTCATAGGGGAAGGCGGCGTCGACTTCACTCACCTCGGGAGAGAAGGACCTAGCAGGGTCTGGTCAGTCAGGGATCTGCACCGGGGCAAATAGTCACCGGAAAGGCTTCCCTTATAGGTACGAGTTAGTGAGGCGCTCCCAGTGAGTTGGGATATATATCACCAGTCTGGGCTGGGGCTATATATATAAACCTCCTGGCCGTTACTCCCAGAGTTCATCACTAAAACAATACGGTTTTCTACCACCAGTTCCTCGTTCAAAATAAGCCCCGTCCGACTACAGGCTTATATCGAGTCAGAAACCAACCCGGTAACGTATCATAACCAACCGAGTGTGCGGATGTGGTGATTCGTTGATTGAGATAAAAGACAGCCCAAGATTAATTTTATATTTAATCGCCTAAAAGGCACACTAGAAATATACAAACATATATTTACAGAACAATATGCAAGTATGCAGTCAGGAGTGTAGTACAAAGGATAGGGTATAGATAGGTCGCAATTACCGTGTTATGTAGCATGTGACCACAGGGAGGCGCTGATGGATCACAGGTCCAAATCTTAGTTACAGGCTTTCCTGGCTCTGCTGATAATAGGTCCTCCTGCCAGAAGAAAACTGAGCTCCAAATGAGGAGCTAACACTTATCTCCTTGGCTGCGCCTCCCACACTCTGCGCCCACCCCTGGGCTTGTGCAGCCTCTCTTCTCCCATTCCTGAGAATATGATTTTCAGTCCAGAACCATGGATGCACCTCACACACAGCAGCACACCGGGACGGGACACATATTGCCAGAGTAAGTGGCACCACATTGTTCGAAATTTTGTCAAAAGAATGGTACCCAGGATCAGACTGGACCATAAGGAAACTGGAAAATTCTCTGGTGGGCCCAGAGGATTTGATGGGTCCCCGATCAGGACACAGAGGGGGACTGCTGGTGTCAACTGAATGTGCGTCCTTGGACACACATTCAGTTAAAATGTATTGCTCCGTCGCAATAGGCTGCCAACCTAGCACTGTCATACGTCGCATGCGATGGGCGCACTCACATCAGCCACCGGGGACACGCATTGTCTGTACAGTGCCAGAGGAAGTGGCACTAAACTGCACGAAAATTTTGTCTAAAGAGTGGTGCCCAGAGTCAGACTGGACCATCAGAACAAAGGAAAATTCTCAGATGGGCCTGGGGCTTTGACGGACCCCAGAACAGGACACAGAGGGGGCCCACTGGTGTCAACAGAATGTACGCCCTCGGACGCACATTCAGTTGAAATATATTGCCCCATAGCAATAGGCCGCTGACATAGCAGAGACAGACAACTGACTTGTATGCGCCCGTTGCAGGCGGCACATGACAGTGACGTCGCTGGCGTATGACGTCACTGTCATACGTCGCCTGTGAATGGAGCACTCACATCAGCCGCAGGCCTCTGCTAGGTTGGCAGGCATTTTAACATAAGCACATCGATCTAAGCAGAGGACACAGCGCGGCGCAGGGAGCACAAGCAGGTAAGAGGAATCTTTTTTTTTTTCTCTTTCTAATGTCACTGTAGATGCGACATGACCTGGGGCCAGGCCAAGGGACCAAGGAAGCACAGCCAGGGACAAGCCCTTGCCCTGGCTAGCCCCTTTGCCCTGGCTAGGCCCCCTGGCCCTGTCTAGGCCCCTTGGCACTGACTCGGACCCCTGGCCCTGGCTAGGCCACCCTTACCCTGGCTAGATACTCTTGCCCGGCTAACCCCCCCCAGATAGGCCCCCTGCCCTTGGATCAGTCTCCTTGTCCTGGCTAAGCCCCTTGGCCTTGGCTAGGCCCCCTGAACCTGGCAAGGCCCCCTGACCCTGGAAAGGCCCTCTGGCCTAGGATAGGCCCCCTTGTTCTGAGTAGGCCCCAGCCTGACTCTGCCTGAAACACAGTTTTGTTTTAATTTTTTTATTTTTTTGCAGCCCAGTGCGCTGTTTCTCTGATGTAGACAGTGTCTGACTGGAGAGCTATGGTCCACCAGTAAGATTGACTCTGGGGTGCCTACTGTTCAGCTACATGCAAATATTACATGACCGCATATGATGACTTGATGAGGTTTTCCTACCTTTCTTTACTGCCCTCTAAGTCAACCCAGCCATCGCTGACCAGGCCCCCCTTTAAAATAAAACATTACACTTAAATTCGGTGGATAATATTGGCAACAGCGGCCAGTTTATTAACAAACATACATAAATACATAATCATATATATAACAATATATATATGCATAAACAACTTCCGAAAACTGAGAGGAGGGTTCTTGGAGCTAAAAGATCTGACTTTTTCTGTTAATGAACCAAACAAATTCGACCACCATGTTACCCTCAGCCGTAACCACCAACTCGAGGGCACCAAACAACCCGTTGAGGGAAGACAAAAACCACCACGAGCTCCCAGGGTAAAAACCCCGTCCAGAGCACCAAACAACCCGTTGAGGGAAGACAAAAACCACCACGAGCTCCCAGGGTAAAAACCCCGTCCAGAGCCCATAACCAAAGCCAGATCACCCCACCTTATTTAAATGCCCGCAATTTACTCCAAAATTCCATCCGTGAATCATACCAACTCCAAGAACCCCACCCCCGCCAACCACGAACGGCCCTGATCACCTCAGGTTCGTGAGTGCCCCAAAAACAACCAACGCCTGCTCCAAACCTTCCCGAATTGCCAATGCCCACAAGTCTATCCCAATATCGTTCAAATGAACCCCATTCTCCCTCCAAAAATTACCCACCCCCGCTTCCAATTCAAAGTGACTCACGCCTACACCCCCATTGCTAGAAATGAACTTAGATAATTGCCCTATTCAGCTTTACCCTAGCTCTATTGATCCCCTTTAATGATCTGGCCCCCCTCCATCTATGTCTCGGAACTATATCTGACCAAACTGTCAAAAAACCCCGGGGAACGAAACCCATAATCTCAACAGATCAAAACGGATATCTCGAATTAGTTCCCTAACCAGTTTTCTTCCTAAATCGTTCCCGCCCATGTGTACAACCCAATTTTTGGGCGACCTCTCACGGCGAACCGCCCGATTAAATTCCCCCAGTACTCCAGCCCAAACCATCCCTCTGAAACCCAACCAGCGCACTACCACCTGTTGTCTACTGAGTCCCAGCTGTCCACCGTCTGGCCTCACGTTGGCGCGTACCGCCCCCCAATGTACAAAAGAGTGTCAAAAATTCCAGGCTAGCAATGGTTCTGTGAATACAAAAAACAACAACATAACCTAACCTGCAAAAAACACCGACACTATATATATTAAGAGCGCACATAGCTCAGGTAACGATTAGAGCTCCATCTACTGATGCGGCGAATTACGTCCGGCCTTAGACCACGCATATGCGCCTCTGACGCTGCACCTATACGAAAAGAGTGGAAACCATAGAAATCAGAGGAGACACCCAATTCCTTTAAACCCTTCTTCAAGACCGCTAAAAACTGAAAACGAGATAGGAATGTCCCCACGCTATGACATAATGGTCCTGACCTGCAACTCCACACACACCAATACTGAGTTAAACATTTGTGCGGACACATAGGAGAACCCGAACCGTTCCCAGCACCACACGCTTACCTCTTCCTAATTAATCCGTCTTAGACCGTCTAATCCAAAATAAAATACCGCCCGGGCACAACTCCACATCCTTCGCCATCAGGCCCCCCATTCTAGTTTTGCTAGCGGCAACCAACTCACCTATCCTCATCGCACCAAAAAATGCCAAAGAAAAAGCCATTTGAAATAAAACCACTTCAAAATTAGAAGAACAAATTCTCTCCAAAACACCGCCCAAACGTTCCAACAGGCCGAACAAAATTGGTCGACGCCTGTCCGCGGATCGGTTACCCTTACGTACCCCCTTTAAGGCTTGCCTAACTAAAAATTTTTTGTAACGTCCCCAAACCCTTGCAACCGAAAACCAAAAGCTAAGCCTGCTATGAATTTATTTATCCTCGAAAAATGACCAGAAGCTATCCGCTAATTCGCCTACCAACAATAACAAGGCATGCGCCCTACCCACATCTGAGTCCACTGCTCTCTGCTGCAACAACCAATAGCGCCAAAGCCCCCACGCCTCCTCGTAGGACGCCCATGTCCTACCCGTGACTGACTCACGAATCAATTGACCTGCTCGTCCATAAACACCCGCCACAAGTGAGAAGGGCATTTCGTTCCCGATTCCTCCGCCTCTGGTGCCAGGTCCCAGTAGTGTTGTTGTGCAGATGAAGGAAACTCCAGAAGGCCACACAGAGATGCTGGATGGTAGGTTTAAACAGCCATACTTTATTTTCCGTTCCTCTCCCTCGCTCCGCTTACCCAGGACCTCCCGCTCCTGCCTTGTCTCCTCCTCCCCATTACATCATCGTTACTAGGCAGAAACTGAAACAAGGATAACAGCAAACCAATCACAGATATAGTAACAACATCACATCTCTCTTCTTCTCACCAAACAAAACAACATTAGAACTGGATAACGGTCCAAAAGTTCACATTAGTACGAAGGGTTTTTTTTTTTTTTTTTCTTTTTACTGCAGAACATAGTCCAAGAGGTGGGCTGGCGGTCTACGATTTGCCCTCGCTGGATAGCGGTGAGACATCACAGTCCCAGATGAACTTTCTGAGTCCCCTGAGGTATCCTCCCTTGGAGCTTGCTGAGCTCTGGGGATCCGGCAGGACGTCATCGCTATCTGCCTCGTCTGTTTCTGGGACATAGTCGCAAAGTTTTTTAAAATGGACACGTTCCTTGTGACCTGGCGACCGTGATCTTGAACAGTAACCATGGTGCCTTTGACTTGTGTGAGCTGAAAGGGTTCAGGATAGTATTGTGATGCAAACTTGTCACTAGGTCTTAGCCTTTTTACCAGGACCCAATCTCCCACCAATACTTCCGGTGGCTTGCAACGATGACTTCTCTTATCTGCATACCTCTTCATCTTCTGTTTGGATATGGCATCCTTAGTAGCAATTGGGGTTTGAACAGGGCTCAGCGGAACGCTCGGGAGTTTGACACGCATAGGCCTGTTGAACAGCGCAGTGGCAGGTGGTATCCCAGTAGTAGAATGGGGTGTAGCTCTGTACTGTCTAAGAAATCTGTGTAATTCTTGCAGTAAATCCTTGTGCTCCATGGTAGCGATCCTCAAAGTTTTGTTGATTGATTGCATGAACCGTTCCACTTCACCATTGGCCTGAGGCCAGTACGGAGTTATTTTCCTGTGAGTGAAACCAAGATAGGTTGCGAATGATCGAAAGTCTGTGCTATTAAAAGGTGGTCCATTGTCAGACTTCACTGTTTCCGGTATGCCATATGCCGAGAAGATCTTGTCTAATTTTGGTATAACAGCCCTGGCAGAGGTTGTCGAAACATGTTCAATGACTGGGAACCTCGAATAGTCATCCATGACAACCAGCAGATAGGAGTGATCCGGTAAAACACAGAAGTCAACACTAACAGCAGACCACGGGCCCTCTGGCAGGGGTGTCATTTGTAAGGGTGCGCGTCTATGGTCAATTGTAGTTGCTTGGCAAGGTATGCAAGTTTCAATGAGTGCCTCTACTTTTTTGTCTAGTCCTGGAAACCAGACTTTCTCTCTCAGTAATTGCTTTGTTTTCACCACCCCTTGATGAGCCTCGTGGGCTAGATCCAGTACTCTGCTTTAAAGTTTCTGGGTATCACCAGCCGATTGTTACGCAATAGTATATTTGAATCAGACACGGAGAGATCATGTCGTGCATTAAAGAAGGCTGTCAAGTAGGTTGTTTGATCCGGTGTTTGGAGGCGGGCTTCAGCAAGAAAATTGCTCCAATTTTTAGATCGAACAGTCTCTATAACTAGCTGAAGTTGGTGATCGGAATCCACCGTTTGTTGTATTTCCTCCATAGTCATAGCTTTTGGCACAGAATGTGCAACAATAAAATTGATATGTTCCTCTGCAAGGATAGTTGCTGGGATGTCGTCCTTGGTAGTTTGTGGTGTTGGGTGTCTCGAAAAGTACCAGCTCCTGCCTCGTATCTCAACCGAAACTGGTAGTTCTGTAGGCGGAGCAACCAGCGTTCAAGTCGTGGGGGAGGCTTTGAAGAATGTTTGTTGAAAAGCGGAATGAGCGGTTTGTGGTCACTTATCACTGTGAATTTATGTCCCATAAGGTACAGATGAAAATGAAGGCATCCCCACACAACCGCAAGAGCTTCCCTTTCAGTTTGTGAATAGCGTTGTTCTGTCTCTGTTAAGGCTTTGCTTGTATAGGAAATGGTAGAAACGTTGCCTTCTTTGGACACTTGTGTGAGAATTGCACCCAGGCCCACCGGACTAGCGTCCACGATCAGCTCTGTGGACTTTAGAGGGTCAAAATAGGCCATGACGGTGTCGCCAGTCAGACCGGACTTCATGGAGTCGAATGCTGCTTGGTGTTCAGTATTCCATGTCCAAGGAGTGTCTTTTTTCGTGAGTAGTCGCAGGGGTTCGGAGACCGTGGCCAGATCAGACATAAATCGCCCACAGTACGTGACTAGTCCTAGAAAACTGCGAACCTCTGACACATTTTGAGGTTGGCTAGCTGACTTTATGGCAGAAACTTTCTGAGGATCTGCTGAAACTCCTTGCTCCGAAAAGATATATCCAAAGAAGCTTAATGACTTTTGGTTAAACTCACATTTTGACGGATTGACAGTTAGATTGCAGGCTTGCAGTCTCTGAAAAAGGGGAAGAAGGTGGACCCAGGGAACTACAGGCCGGTGAGTCTGACTTCTATACCAGGAAAGATCTTTGAACAAATTATTAAAGAACATGTATGCAAGTACCTGGATAAGAATGAAGTGATTAAACAGAGTCAGCATGGGTTTGTAACTAATAAGTCATGTCAGACTAACTTAATTTCCTTCTATGACAGAATCACTGACTGGGTGGATCAGGGAAATGCTGTAGATATAGTATATCTTGACTTCAGCAAAGCATTTGACAAAGTATCTCACACAATCCTTATTGAAAAAATGACTAAGTATGGAATGGACAAGGCAACTGTTAGGTGGATTCATAACTGGCTTAGTGATCGGACCCAAAGAGTGGTCGTAAATGGCTGCACATCCAGTTGGAAGAATGTCTCAAGTGGGGTACCACAAGGCTCTGTTTTGGGCCCTGTATTGTTCAACATCTTTATCAATGATTTAGATGAAGGAATTGAGGGTAAACTGATCAAATTTGCTGATGACACAAAGCTAGGAGGGGTAGCTAATACTAGAGAAGAGAGAGAGAGGATTCAAAAAGATATACATAAACTGGAGCAGTGGGCAGCAACTAACAGAATGGATTTTAACAGGGAAAAATGCAAAGTACTACATCTGGGCAATAAAAATGAAAAAAGCATATACAAAATGGGAGGAATAGGGCTAAGTAACAGCACATGTGAAAAAGACTTGGGTATACTAATTGATCACAGACTTAACATGAGTCAACAGTGTGATGCAGCAGCAAAAAAGGCAAATGCAATTCTAGGATGTATCAACAGAAGCATACAGTCTAGATCACGTGAGGTCATTATTGCCCTCTACTCCTCTTTGGTCAGACCTCATCTGGAATACTGTGTCCAGTTTTGGGCACCACATTTTAAAAAAGACATCAACAAACTGGAGCAAGTTCAGAGAAGAGCCACCAGAATGGTGACCGGTCTGCAAACCATGTCCTATGAGGAACGGTTGCAGGATTTGGGAATGTTTAGCTTGCAAAAAAGAAGACTGAGAGGAGACTTAATAGCTGTCTACAAATATCTCAAGGGCTGTCACATTGTAGAAGGATCATCTTTATTCTCATTTGCGCAAGGAAAGACTAGAAGCAATGGGATGAAACTGAATGGGAGGAGACACAGATTAGATATTAGAAAAAACTTTTTGACAGTTAGGGTGATCAATGAGTGGAACAGGCTGCCACAAGAGGTGGTGAGTTCTCCTTCAATGGAAGTCTTCAAACAGAGGCTGGATAGACATCTGTCTGGGATGATTTAGAGAATCCTGCTTTGAGCAGGGGGTTGGACCAGATGACCCAGGAGGTCCCTTCCAACTCTACCATTCTATGATTCTATGATTCTATGAAACACTTGCTCTAAGTGACTGTCATGCTCCTCTTGGGTGGTACCATATATAAGAATGTCATCACTGACGTTTAGAACTCCTGCTATTCCAGATAGAACCTGACTGATAACGTTCTGAAATATTTCTGCCGCAGATGAGATACCAAAGTTCAACCTCTTGAATCGTCGTAAGCCCACATGGGTACTAAAAGTTGTAATGTACCTGGAATCTGGATGTAACTCAAGTTGATGATAACCTGATTTTAAATCAATTTTAGAAAATACTTTTGCACCATTCAGGTCTGTGATAATGTCATCAATAGTGGGCGTGATGTGCCTTTCTCTTTGAATAGCCAAATTGGCATGCCGCATATCCACACATAGCCGGATTTTACCAGGCTGCTTTGGTTTTGGTGCAACAACAAAGGGCGATATCCAAGGAGTCGGGCCTTCAACTCGTTCAACAACATCAGACGCTTCCAGATCTTGCAGTTCTTGCTCCACAAGTTTGCGGACATGAAATGGGATGCGCCTGTGAGGTTGAACAGACGGCTGTATTGACTGGTCAATATGCAATTTTATCTGAACGTCTTTTAGCTTACCGAGACCTTTAAAGAGATTGGGGTATCTCTGCATGATGTGTTGGGCCGAAGGACCTGTGACGCTATTGACCAGGTTGACCAGACCCAGAGATATAGCACTCCTGCAGATGAGAAGCGTGTCTGCGGAGCACTCTACTACATATACAGTGTCGGTAATGGACTTCCCGTCAGCTGCAAGTTCTGACTGAAATTTGCCACACAGGGGTAGTGTTATGATTTGGTAACTGAGGAGAGCAGGCAAAAAAGGAAATACACCAGAGCAGTTGGAAACTATGAGATTGCAGTACCCTGACTAACCACCACAACTAGAGGCAGCCGTGGAGCGTTCCTACGTTGGTCCTAGACGCCTCGTCACAGCCTGAGAAACTAACTACACCTAAAGATAGAAAGAGGAAAGCTATCTGCCCCGGAGCAAATCCCCAAAGAACATAGAAAGCCCCCAAACATGTAATGGCGGTTAGACAAGAAGAAATACTGACACAGACAGAAAATAGTATGAGCAAACGTTGGGGCCCAAACTTACTAAATAAAAAAGGATAGGAAGGGCACTTACTGCAATCCCAAAAAACCCTGAAAAGCACCAACTCTACTAATTTCAAAAACACCTGAGATCACACGATCTCTACCACCTAAATTAGTTCTCTGGTGTAACCAAAAACAAAACAGCAGCCACTGAAAAAACTGGAAAAAGCAAATGTACAAACAACAGTGGTTGAACTGAACTGAGAGGCAAAAGCCCCAGAGGGGACCCTGAAGGCCCCCACAGAAGTGCAGGACCAAATGCAAAAATCAAGCACAAAAACAAAAAGAAGAAAATGTCTTATCTTTTAGCAGGAGATTCAGACACGGCACAGCAGGCTACCAAGGAAACAGGAATCAAGGATTGAGACCAGAACAATTGATCACTGGCAACCCTGATGGGAAGGTGACTCCCTTATATAAGACCAGTCAGTAACACCTGATTCCCAATCCTCACAATCTTCACTGGACAGTCCAGTACCGTTTGTAACCACCAGAGGGAGCTTCTGCTCAGAACTCATTTCCAGCCTATTCACAACAGGGTAGTGCAGATGCTGAACCATAAGGAAAAATCTTTAGGCTAGTGCTTCGTAGAGCAGGTCTGTTCGGGAGTCAACTATAGACTGCACGGCTGATGACGTTTACTGATGCCCCCGTGTCTACTAGGGCTTCCACCGGACTACCATTTATCAGGATAAGTCGCCTTGGACTGGTAAGTGCGTGCAGTGTTTGAGATCCCTCTGCAGTCACTGAGAATAGATAAGTACTGTGAGGCTCGTCAGTAAGCTGCAGCGTTTGGATTTTCTGTGACCTGGGTTGTACTGTGGGATGAGGGGATTGTGGTTTGGATCTACACACTTTTGCAAAATGGTTTTGTTTTCCACAATTATGACAGGTCCCCCCTTTTGCTGGGCAGACATTCTGGTGAGGATACGACCCTCCGCAGTTGTAGCAAGTTGCCCCCTGCATACGAGGCACAGGCGGTCTCTGTGTCAGCTTTGCTATACAAGATGGTGCTTCCGCCTCGCACTCAATGTTCTCTATGAGTTTAGCTTGTTTTTCGGCGGTATCATTTACACGTGCTGTTTCAAGCAGTTTTGCTAAAGTCATGGTGGGATCTCTGAGTGCTTGTCTCCGTAACTTAGAGGAGATGCAGCCTTGTAAAATCTGCATTTGGATCTCTTTGTCGACATCTGCAAATTCACAGTAAGCTGCAAGGTGCCGTAGTCGGACATGATATTCATCAATGCTTTCTGTTGTGAATAGGCTGGAATTGAGTTCTGAGCAGAAGCTCCCTCTGGTGGTTACAAACGGTACTGGACTGTCCAGTGAAGATTGTGAGGATTGGGAATCAGGTGTTACTGACTGGTCTTATATAAGGGAGTCGCCTTCCCATCAGGGTTGCCGGTGATCAATTGTTCTGGTCTCAATCCTTGATTCCTGTTTCCTTGGTAGCCTGCTGTGTCGTGTCTGAATCTCCTGCTTACAGATAAGACATTTTCTTCTTTTTGTTTTTGTGCTTGATTTTTGCATTTTGTCCTGCACTTCTGTGGGGGCCTTCAGGGTCCCCTCAGGGGGCTTTTGCCCTCTCAGTTCAGTTCAGCCACTGATGTTTGTACATTTGCTTTTTCCAGTTTTTTCAGTGGCTGCTGTTTTGTTTTTGGTTACACCAGAGAACTAATTTAGGTGGTAGAGGTCGTGTGATCTCAGGTGTTTTTGAAATTAGTAGAGTTGGTGCTTTTCAGGGTTTTTTGGGATTGCAGTAAGTGCCCTTCCTATCCTTTTCTATTTAGTAAGTTTGGGCCCCAACGTTTGCTCATACTATTTTCTGTCTGTGTCAGTATTTCTTCTTGTCTATCCGCCATTACATGTTTGGGGGCTTTCTATGTTCTTTGGGGATCTGCTCCGGGGCAGATAGCTTTCCTCTTTCTATCTTTAGGTGTAGTTAGTTTCTCAGGCTGTGACGAGGCGTCTAGGACCAACGTAGGAACGCTCCACGGCCGCATCTAGTTGTGGTGGTTAGTCAGGGTACTGCAATCTCATAGTTTCCAACTGCTCTGGTGTATTTCCTTTTTGCCTGCTCTCCTCAGCTACCAAATCATAACAGTATCACCGGCCTAAACTGAAAATTATATGGTACTACAGAAGGGAAAAATATTGTGGAAAGAAAAAAAAAAAGTTGTCAGAGTTGTCAGAGATATTTTTTTTTTTTTCTGTTTGTTTCATTTTTTTTTCCCTCTGTATCTCTGGGTGCTGAGGAGGATTTTTTTCTCTCTCAATGGAGTTTGCACAGTTGTCTGGCCGTGTGGATCAGCTTGCCACTGAAGTTCGGAGTATTGCTACCTATCTTGCTAGGTTGCCTGTTGTGGAACCTAGGATTCCCATGCCAGATTTGTTTTTAGGGGATCGAGCTAAATTTCAGAATTTCAAAAATAACTGTAAATTGTTTTTTGCCTTAAAATCTAAGTCCTCAGGGAACGCTGCGCAGCAGGTTCAAATTGTCATCTCTCTCCTGCGCGGCGACCCTCAGGATTGGGCTTTTTCCCTGACACCTGGGGATCCTGTTTTGAGTGATGTTGATGCGTTTTTTCAGGCTTTGGGGTTATTGTACGATGAGCCTAATGTCACTGATCAAGCTGAAAAAACTTTGTTGGCATTAAGTCAGGGGCTTGAGGACGCTGAGTTATACTGTCAGAGATTCCGTAGGTGGGCAGTCCTGACCAAATGGAATGACGACGCTTTGGCAGCTCTTTTTCGGAAGGGACTGTCAGATAGTGTAAAGGATGTTATGGTGGGATTCCCTGTTCCCTCTGGTCTCAATGATTCTATGTCATTAGCGATTCAAATTGACAGACGTTTGCGTGAGCGGAAAGGTATGCGTGGAATAATGTTGCCTTGTGAACCTGCTTCTGAATCCATGCAGTGTGATAGAGTGGTTTCTGGGGCACAGTGTCATGAATTTCGAAAGCGCAATGGGTTATGTTTCTACTGTGGTGATGCCTCTCATGCTATTTCAGTCTGCCCTAAGCGGGGAAGACGTTTTGCACGCTCAGTTGTCTTGGGTAGTGTTCAGACTAAGTTTTTATTAACTGTTACCCTGATATGCTCTCTGTCCTCATTTTCTGCTCAGGCTTTTGTTGATTCTGGAGCAGCTATTAACCTGATGGATTTTGATTTTGCTAAACGTTGTGGGTTTCCCTTGATACCCCTATGGAAGTCTATTCCCCTACTGGGGATCGATTCTACCCCTTTGGCTGAGAATAAACCTCAGTTCTCTACTCAGGTGATAATGAGGGTAGAACCTGATCATCAGGAGAGTTGCAAATTTTTGGTTCTGTATAATCTGCATGACATTATCGTACTGGGTTTCCCTTGGTTACAGTCTCATAATCCTGTTTTGGATTGGAAATCTGTGTCTGTTACCAGTTGGGGCTGCCAATGTGTTAATACCAACACTCCTGTTTTTTCTGCCTCCTCCCAGGCTCAGGATGTTCCTGACTTTTTGATTGATTTTTCTGATGTGTTTAGCGAAAGTAAATCTGCATCCTTACCTCCCCATAGGAGCTATGACTGCGCTATTGAATTAGTGCCTGGTAGTAAATTCCCTAAAGGTCGCCTTTTTAACCTGTCTGTACCTGAACATGACGCTATGCGGTCTTATATCAAGGAGTCATTGGAGAAGGGTCATATCAGACCATCCTCTTCACCCTTAGGTGCCGGTTTTTTCTTTGTGGCCAAAAAGGATGGTTCATTAAGGCCGTGTATTGATTATCGTCTCTTGAACAATATTACTGTGAAATATCAATATCCTTTACCCTTGATCTCTGATCTGTTTTCCAGGGTGAAAAACGCTACTTGGTTTACCAAGCTTGACCTCAGGGGGGCATATAACCTTATTCGCATTAAGCACGGGGATGAATGGAAGACGGCATTTAATACCCCTGAAGGGCATTTTGAGTACCTTGTGATGCCCTTTGGGCTCACTAATGCTCCTTCTGTCTTCCAGTCCTTCATGAATGACATTTTCAGGGATTTTGTGGATAAATTTCTGATTGTTTATTTGGATGATATCTTGATTTTTTCCAATGACTGGGACTCTCATGTAAAACATGTTCGGACTGTGTTCCAGATTTTGAGAGAGAATGCTCTGTATGTGAAAGGATAAAAGTGTCTTTTTGGCGTTCAGAGGATCTCATTTCTGGGATTCATTTTGTCCCCATCTGTTATTGAAATGGACCCGGTCAAAGTTCAGGCCATCTGTGATTGGGTCCAACCTACTTCATTAAAGGCTCTTCAAAGATTCTTGGGTTTTGCCAATTTTTATCGTAAATTTATTGGTAATTTCTCTGTTATTGTTAAACCATTAACTGATTTGACCAAGAAGGGTTCTGATGTGGTGAATTGGCCTCCTGAGGCAGTCTCTGCATTTCAGGAACTTAAGCAGAGATTCACTTCTGCTCCTGTTCTACGGCAGCCTGATGTTTCTCTACCATTTCAGGTGGAGGTTGATGCCTCTGAAATTGGGGCAGGTGCCGTTTTGTCCCAAAGAGATCCAGAGACCTCTAAAAGTAACCCTTGTGCCTTTTTCTCTCGAAAATTTTCTCCCACTGAACGTAATTGTGACGTGGGTAATCGGGAGTTATTAGCCATGAAGTGGGCTTTTGAAGAGTGGAGACATTGGCTGGAGGGAGCCAAACATCAGGTGGTGGTCCTTACGGACCATAAGAATCTAGTTTATCTGGAATCTGCCAAGCGACTTAATCCTAGACAGGCCAGGTGGGCCTTGTTTTTCACACGTTTTAATTTTGTGGTTTCATTTCTTCCTGGCACTAAAAATGTTAAGGCGGATGCCCTCTCGAGGAGTTTCCTGGCGGACTCTCCTGAGTTATCTGATCCTTCTGTTATTTTGAAAGAGGGTGTAGTTCTTTCCGCCATCTCGCCCAATTTGAGACTGGCTCTGGAGGGGTGTCAGGAGGACAAGCCCGAGCGCTGCCCTGTTGGGAAATTGTTTGTCCCGGACCAGTGGAAAAAAAGTGTAATGTCTGAGATTCATTGTTCCACGTTGGCCGGTCATCCCGGAATTTTTGGTACCAGAGACTTGGTTAGTCGGTCCTTTTGGTGGTCTACCTTGTCTCGTGATGTCAGGGAGTTTGTGCAGTCCTGCGGGACTTGCTCTCGCTCCAAGCCTTGCTCTCGTTCTAGTGGTTTGTTGATGCCATTACCTGTGCCCAAGAGACCATGGACCCATATCTCTATGGATTTCATTTCCGACCTCCCTGTTTCTCAGAGAATGACCGTCATCTGGGTGATTTGCGATAGGTTTTCCAAGATGATACATCTTGTGCCATTACCTAAGTTGCCTTCCTCCTCTGAATTGGTGCCTTTGTTTCTTCAGCACGTGGTTCGTTTACACGCCATTCCTGAGAACATTGTGTCTGACAGAGGAGTCCAGTTTGTTTCCAGATTTTGGAGGACCTTTTGTTCTAAAATTGGTGTTCAATTGTCTTTCTCCTCGGCGTTTCATCCTCAGACCAATGGTCAAACTGAGAGAACAAACCAGACATTGGAGACTTATCTAAAATGCTTTGTGTCTGCTGATCAGGATGACTGGGTCTCTTTTTTGCCTTTGGCTGAGTTTGCTCTTAATAATAGGGCTAGCTCTGCCACTTTGATGTCTCCATTTTTCTGTAATTCTGGGTTTCACCCTCGATTTTCTTCAGGACAGACGGAGGCTTCTGTCTGTCCAGGTGTTGACTCTGTTGTGGAGCGTATGCAGCAGATTTGGGACCAGGTAGTGGAGAGGTTGTCCCTCTCTCAGGAGAGGGCCCAGCGGTTTGCTTACCGGCATAGGACTGATGGTCCTCGGTTTAAAGTGGGGTACTTGGTCTGGTTGTCCTCAAGAAATATTCCTATGAGAGTGGCATCTCCTAAATTTAAGCCTAGGTTCATTAGACCTTATAAGATCATGGAGATTCTTAATCCTGCTTCTTTTCGTTTGCTTCTTCCAGGGACATTTAAGATCCATAACGTGTTCCACAAGTCCTTGTTGAAGAGGTTTGTCGAGCCAGTGGTTCCTACTACTGTGCCTCCTGACCCTGTTTTGGTTGAGGGCAATCTGGAGTATGTGGTTGAGAAAATATTGAATTCTCGTTTTTCTAGACGGAAACTCCAGTATTTGGTTAAATGGAGAGGTTATGGTCAGGAAGACAATTCTTGGGTGTTTGCTTCGGACATCCATGCTAGGAGACTCATCCGTGCGTATCATAGAACTCATCCTGACTGACCTGGTTGCTCAAATGAGGGTTCGGTGACCCCTCCTCAAGGGGGGGGTACTGTTGTGAATAGGCTGGAAATGAGTTCTGAGCAGAAGCTCCCTCTGGTGGTTACAAACGGTACTGGACTGTCCAGTGAAGATTGTGAGGATTGGGAATCAGGTGTTACTGACTGGTCTTATATAAGGGAGTCGCCTTCCCATCAGGGTTGCCGGTGATCAATTGTTCTGGTCTCAATCCTTGATTCCTGTTTCCTTGGTAGCCTGCTGTGTCGTGTCTGAATCTCCTGCTTACAGATAAGACATTTTCTTCTTTTTGTTTTTGTGCTTGATTTTTGCATTTTGTCCTGCACTTCTGTGGGGGCCTTCAGGGTCCCCTCAGGGGGCTTTTGCCCTCTCAGTTCAGTTCAGCCACTGATGTTTGTACATTTGTTTTTTCCAGTTTTTTCAGTGGCTGCTGTTTTGTTTTTGGTTACACCAGAGAACTAATTTAGGTGGTAGAGGTCGTGTGATCTCAGGTGTGTTTGAAATTAGTAGAGTTGGTGCTTTTCAGAGTTTTTTGGGATTGCAGTAAGTGCCCTTCCTATCCTTTTCTATTTAGTAAGTTTGGGCCCCAACGTTTGCTCATACTATTTTCTGTCTGTGTCAGTATTTCTTCTTGTCTAACCGCCATTACATGTTTGGGGGCTTTCTATGTTCTTTGGGGATCTGCTCCGGGGCAGATAGCTTTCCTCTTTCTATCTTTAGGTGTAGTTAGTTTCTCAGGCTGTGACGAGGCGTCTAGGACCAACGTAGGAACGCTCCACGGCCGCCTCTAGTTGTGGTGGTTAGTCAGGGTACTGCAATCTCATAGTTTCCAACTGCTCTGGTATATTTCCTTTTTGCCTGCTCTCCTCAGCTACCAAATCATAACAGCTTTCTGTTGCAGACTGCTTTAATTGTCTAAACTTGAAGATTTCAAATGCTGCATTTCTGTGTGGGGAGAAATACTTGCTTAATGCTGCCTTACTGAGCTCATAGTCTTTGTTTTCTCCTGTATTAGGCAGAGTAGTGAAGATATCATAGACTTGTTCCCCTGCATAATGTAATAGCATGGCTTTCTTCCTGGTATCATCTGATATGTTCATGGCTTGTAGGAATATATCAAAACGCTTCAGCCATTTCTCCCAACATGCTGCTAGGTTAGCTGGGGACTGATGCACATCAAAAGCAGGGAAGGCAGGTAAACAGGCCATTGTTGTAGAGCTGAAATACCTTTAGCTGATGATGAACGCTTCCTCAACGCCAGTTGTAGTGTTGTTGTGCAGATGAAGGGAACTCCAGAAGGCCACACAGAGATGCTGGATGGTAGGTTTAAACAGCCATACTTTATTTTCCGTTCCTCTCCCTCGCTCCGCTTACCCAGGACCTCCCGCTCCTGCCTTGTCTCCTCCTACCCCATTACATCATCGTTACTAGGCAGAAACTGAAACAAGGATAACAGCAAACCAATCACAGATATAGTAACAACATCACAGTCCCGAAACCTCTCCCACAGAAAACGAGATAAAGAATCCGCTATAGAATTATTAACGCCAGGAACATGCACTGCAGATACCCAAGCGTTCAACTCCAGACAACGCAAGACCAGCTCCCGCACCAACTTAATCACTGGAGGAGACGATGCTGACAACGAATTAATTATCCCACGACACTCATGTTATTGCATTGAAAACGCACCTTCTTATCTCTAAAAGACTCTCTTCCCAAATGAATACTGCCACAAGATAGGAAACAATTCCAACAGTGCCAAATTCCTCATCCAACCAACTCTTTTCCACTCCTCAGGCCACTTTCCAACGCTCCACCTTCCCTTACAATAAGCCCCGTAACCAACTCCTCCCACCGCATCCGTGTAAATTTCGCATTCAAAATTACTCACCACCTCCTGCTGAATTAACGACCTCCCATTGTAGTGTGTCAAAAAACGTTGCCACACTGCCAAATCATCCCTGTGCTCCTTCCCCAATCGAATAAAATGGTGCGGAGCTTGGACACCCCCAGTCGCGCGAGCCAACCTGCGACAAAATTCCTACCCATAGGCATGATTCTACACACAAAGTTCAATCGTCCCAACAATGACGGCATTTCCTTCTACGTCAATTTACGTAACTTCCGAACCCTATCGACCTCTTGCTGAAGAAGCAACAACTTGTCGTCAGGCAACTTGCACTCCATCCTCTCTGAATTAATCCAAATTTGAAGAAAATCCACAACGTATATGGGCCCTCAGTTATTTCCCCACACAACGACACACCAAAAAAAAAAACTGACAACCCATTCCATCGCGGCTAAAGTATTTCTGCACAAAGCCAAACCTGGCGGACCAATGAATAAAAAATCGTCCAGATAATGAATCACAGATTGAACCCCAGCAACATCCTGAACCACCCACTCCAAAAACGTATTGAACTTCTCAAACAATGAACACGAAATCGTGCAACCCACCGGCAAACATCTATCCAAGTAAAACCCCCCATCCCAAAAAACAACCCAACAACGGAATGCTGTCCGGATGAACTGGCAGCAACCGAAAAGCAGATTCGATATCTGTCTTTGCCAACAGTGCGCACTAACCGTACTTCCGAACCCACCGCACCGCTGTATCAAACGACGTATACCCCACCGAGCATAAATCTTGAATATACCATCGTTCACCGACCGCCCCTTAGGGTACGACAAATGCTGAATCAATCTGAACTTGTTAGCTTCCTTATTTGGAACTACCCCCAAAGGGGAAATAATAGATCCCACCACTGGCACGGAAGAAAACAGGCCCGCCATCCTGCCCAACTCCATCTATTTTAACAATTTAACACTAACAACGTCTGGGTGCAAAGCAGCCAACCTCAGGTTCTTAATAGAAAAAGGTACAGTATGGCTGGGAGGGGGAATTCTAAAACCTTCCGCAAAACCCCTACTAAGAATCTCTGCCCAATCCCGGTCAGGGTACCTATTTAGAAAGGGGGCCATCCTTTGAAGCCTCACTGGCGTCTCCCCTTTGACCGGCGCCCACTGCGGACTTTCCTCTCGCTTTTTTGTGAAACACTTGGAAGCCCCATGAGAACTTCCGCTACAAAAACGAGCACTCGTGTATAAATTTACATGTACTCCCGTAATTGCACTGGCTGTCATTGAACTGCCAGCATGTGCCCGCTTTATCTTATGCTCCTTGCACCTCTTGCCCACCAGACCCCTTCCCTGACTGCTGACTACTGGTCCCTCCCCCACCATGAAAGGACTGGCCATACCTGACCGGGGCCATGACCTTCAGCCATAACCCGATATCCTTCTGATCCCATTTTATCTCAGGTCTCACCACCTTCCTTTGCCGAAAATAGCTCGTCGTAACGCAACCACGCCATACCCCCATACGTCCGATGCACTTCCCCGATAGCATCCAAATAACAGAACAAACCAGAACAACTCTCCAGGGCCTTCTCCCCGATCACGCTGGTTAAGATTGCAAAAGCCTGCAACCAATTTACGAACGTTTGCGGAATCAAACGCCACTGCCATTTTTCCTCCTCCTCTTTTTACAATCCTCGTTCTTACTTTTGTCCAAATTAAACTTTTCCAATGGCAAAAAGGGGAGAATATTTCCACATATTCGTCGCGCCATATATTCTTCCTTTACCTCTTTCTCGAGATGAGCCCCCAAAGGCCCTCAAAGCAAACATAAACTTCCCCTTTTGCGCGATCGTCCAGCTTAATCGACTCCCCTTTGTCCTTTTCCGTCTGGACGGAGACCGATACCCCATGACCCCATCCCGCTCTTCCTCTACCTGAAGCAAGCTGACAGTACCAACCATTGACCCGACCACTACCTCCGACGCCCATGCACCCACCGGGGTATTCCCGACCGTGTTTGTCTGCAAAGCCTGCACCATGCCCCACAAAAACTCTCACAAATCCCCGTCCCCATTGCCCCGGAACTGTCCGCCTGTAATCCCCTCAACCCCATTACCTGACCTCCTACAAACCTCTGCCCCGCAGCCCCCGTGGGCGACAAACAGTACATAGAGTCATACTCACCGGGCTGCACGGGTGCTGTGTGCCCCCGACCTCCTCATCATCGGGGGGGACCGGTGCCACTGTAAGTTGTCGCACTGCAGACCGCCGTCTCGACCGGGACTGCACCGCTGCCCCATCCAGCCGTCCTGTCGTACCGCGCGACCTGCCAGACAGTGCGCCATCGCTGCCCGCCGCACCTCTACGGCTTGGACCTGGCAGCCTTTGGTCCTCAGGTGACTGTCAGCCAGCAGTCCTCCCTACAACACCTGCCCTCGCCGCTCCCGGTCTGTCCCTGCGCTGGATGCCAAGAGTTCTTCTCGCCCGGGTGGAACCCGGGCTAACTCTGACCCCCAATCCGCTGTTCGCGTCCCTGTCTAGGCCCCGCCGCGGTAACGCGCTTCCACCGCGGCGGGCCCGCGATGCACTTTCGATAGGCAGCGGTGGCAGTGCGGCCTGCACTGCCTGCCGCTCGCGCCGCGCAGTAGCGGCCACGCACCCGCGTTTTGGCGTGATGGATGCTCCCTCCTGGGACGTCGCCTCATGGTCGGGCCCACCAATGCCTGCGGCTCGCCCTCGCCGCATGTCTGGTTCACTTGCGGCCTGGTCTTCCGGTCCGGGCCTGCCGCGTCGCTCCGTCGCAGGCCGCGCACTCACTCCAGCCTGGTCCCCGCTCTGGCTCCGCCTTCCAATGCCAGCGGACCGGCTCATAGGATTCCTGCCAGAGCGGGCACGGCGGCGGGCGAGCACCTACCGCACCCCTCTGCAGGGTCGCCGGAGGGGCTCCTCTGCCTGCGTCCGCCGCGCGCCGTTACCTCATGGGGACCTCGTCCTCCTGCCCCAGCTGCTCACTGCTTGCGACCCAGATTCATCGAGGAGAGAAGACAGCTGCACCTGCAACCATCCTCCCCTACTGGAGCGCGCTGCGTCCCTGAGTCTCTCAAAAAGGTCATCCACGGACTCCATGGCATGTGAGTACTTCTCTTCTTCAAAATGTTTTCCAGAATGGCAACATTTTCCCGCACTTTCCCTTATACTGCCCCTAAGAATGCCCCTTTTTCCGCCCCTATCTTCCCATCCACCAATCACCCCCGCTGATTTCAAAACAAAACCCCATACCCAAGAAAACCTTCCCCAGCTCCCAATGGCAGTCATGTGGGGCTTCCATATAGCCTCGGCTTACTGCAGCCCCTTCTTTACACTCCTTCACAGGGTAGTTTGTTAATTGGATAATGAGATGGTTCCCTTGTCAGTACATAGAGAAACAAGTGAAATGTGCCACCTACTGCTCATATACGTGGAGTGAGGAATTCACCTTTTCCCCTATGCACCAGTCCAAGCCTGGATATAGAGCTCCAGATTACCAGCATAGACATAGAACTAAATCATTAAATTGCAGCTGAACATGAAGATGAGGTTGGCTGCAGCGATCACATGTCTGTGTCAAATGGTCATCACTGGAACCAGGGATACAGGGACTGGTGAGCCTCTTATAAAATGATGATGGGAGGGAGTAAAGCTCTGCCTTATTCAGTATGTTATTCTATATTTGTCGCTCACCTCTCCTGGCTCTAGCACTGAGTGCTGCATCCACTTTCCACCTCGACTTGCAGCTTCCTATTAGGATTTGAAAAATATTTAGACTTGAGAGTCCTCAGTGGTTGATACCTTTTAATGGCTAACTGAAAAGATGGTAACAAATTGCAAGCTTTCGAGACTACTCAGGTCTCTTCATCAGGCATAGACTAATACAACATCTGAAGAATCACATATTTATACACAAAATAGCACAGAAAAAATGCAATAGGTAGGACAAGTGACATGAAGCAGAACTGTCATTATGGCAGAGGGATTAACATAAATATGACTAGTTCATAGATAAGGAGTGAAGGTTTTATTACCCTCTGATTGGGGTCTGGTATTGTGTTGTGATGACCCTAAAAGGTCAGGGAGGCAGATTCCTTAATTGTTGTAGAACGACATAAAACTCTGGGATATATTCATCCCAGCACTAAGAGTGTCAAAGGTCATCATAAGTTTATATTCCCAGACTTTTCTATCCTTCTCAGATTTGAAGTTAGATTTTAATACAAGTAATTCCATATCTGTCATGCTATGACCGGGCATACAAAAGTGTTTAAGGAATCTGCCTCCCTGACCTTTTAGGGTCATCACAACACAATACCAGACCCCAATCAGAGGGTAATAAAACCTTCACTCCTTATCTATGAACTAGTCATATTTATGTTAATCCCTCTGCCATAATGACAGTTCTGCTTCATGTCACTTGTCCTACCTATTGCATTTTTTCTGTGCTATTTTGTGTATAAATATGTGATTCTTCAGATGTTGTATTAGTCTATGCCTGATGAAGAGACCTGAGTAGTCTCGAAAGCTTGCAATTTGTTACCATCTTTTCAGTTAGCCATTAAAAGGTATCAACCACTGAGGACTCTCAAGTCTAAATATTTTTCTATCTACTGGCTAACACGGTACGAAGATACACATCTTTCCTATATTAGGATTTGCTCACACCAGTGTATGTTCTCTAATGCGAGAGAATCAGGCTGATTCTGTAAGAGTTTGATCCGAGTGTTACATAGGTGTCATCCGATTCTTTCACATGAAAAGAGGGAGACTCAATTTCTCCATCTTCTCTGTGAGCAGACATCGAACTACACTGGGATGACATTCGTACAGTCTGATGTTTCACACGAACCCTTAGACTTGCATGGGTGCATGTGATCCAATTCTTGGATGCTCCGGCAGCATTCTGTGATTGTTTTCTCAATAATAATTACACATCTGCATTGCCCCATAGTCTAATATTGGGCCAAGTGTTATGCGATAAAACATTGGCTAGCACTCGGCAGTGTTATACGCCAGTGTGAAGGCACCCTTACTCTAAAGGTACTGTCACACTAGGCGAGATCGCTAGCGATATCGCTTAAGCGGCACCGATTTTATGACGCAGCAGCGACATCGTCAGCGGTGTTGCTGTGTGTGACATGTAGCAGCGATGTGGCCCCTGCTGAGATGTTGCTGATCGTGCACAAACGTTCTGGGCCGTATTTTGATCGTTGGTGTCCCGCTGGTGAGACTGAATCGCTGAGTTTGACACCCTTTATGAACGACGAGCAACCTCGTTGGCGACTCACATGTCAGCGGCGCAGGCAGGACTAGGTTTTCTTTCGTAACGCCCCTCAGCTCCGATTGGTGACCACAACATTACCTCAGCAATAAGAGGTTGGGTTCCCATGGCTGATGACACTCCTGTCTTGTTATAATGCTGAGTTGTCGGGGTCGTAACGACAAACCACTCATCCTCCAGTCACTCCAAATTAGACTAAGAGCACGGGTCGACCGAGAATGAATCAGACAATACGCTGGTTCAGACTTCAGAACGT
Source organism: Oophaga sylvatica (assembly GCA_033576555.1). Classification (NCBI taxonomy): domain Eukaryota; kingdom Metazoa; phylum Chordata; class Amphibia; order Anura; family Dendrobatidae; genus Oophaga; species Oophaga sylvatica. The sequence continues at coordinate 50,878,717 of JARQOD010000002.1, read as the reverse complement.
GCCCTAAAGAAAATGGTGCTATTAGGCGGCCATCTCCAGTAAGCACTGAACTTTTTATTCACGTACATAAGATTACATACACAGAATATTGGGGTGGAGTAAAGGCGGGATTGAGGAGAAAGAGATATGCTGAATCATGTCTATATATGTACACATTCAGCATCTGGTCATCCTAATTGGTCCTTAGATCTTCTTCTAAGTCCTCCTTGATCGTGTTGTCATCCTCAGTTTCGTTTCTTGAAGAAAGATTCTATTGTTCTCGTGTATCATGTGTTTCCTCCATTCTCCAAAGGTGGGGTCATTTCAGTGGATCCAGTTCAAGTTATTAGATAGTTAGTGTAATACAGTGATAGGACACAAGGTGGAGACAGACACCAGCAGATACTGACATTATCTTAAAATAAGTTTCAATCTGAATAATATCATTTAAGGGAAACTTCGTGTTTATCTTGACATATCAAAATAACAAGACATATATACACACTATGAATATAAAAGTATAGTAGAAAATTATATTTTACCTTGACAATCCCCCCTAAACACTAAGTTTTTCCCCCTAATATATGCGGCCTTCGAGACTGTCCATGTGTGGGGACAGGGGTAATGGATTTCTTCGCTTGTTCATTTTAGAAACTGGCCCCTTATGGACCGCCCCCAAACAACCAAGTCCCTACCAAACATGCACATGGAGTTCTCCCACTATCCCTAAACTAAATCTCTTATTCCCATTTGTATTTTGTTATAGGGGGTTTTATCAGGTTTATCCTGCGGAGTATATTTCTCCATATCACCCTTATCAGTGTCTTCATATAGTAGCGACACAACTTCCTAATGAAAAAAAGTACCTGAGGAGGCGGCTGCATTGGTCACAGCTTTCCTATACATAGATATCGCACAACATAGAATTATCAATCCTAGCACCAAAAGTCCTGTTACCACTAAGCAGGCTTGTTGGAGAAATTCTTTAAGTCCTCCAAGCCATCTTAAGAAGAAAGAGGTATCTACTTCTGCATTGGCTTTTATTTCCTGAGCCAGATTTTTAATCTCTGTAAGGGCCACTATAGTTTTACCATTGACTTCAGAATTCTGAGGAATATAAGTACAACATTCTTCCCCTATCATCCCACAGACTTCATCTTTTTCAGCTAGAATCATGTCAATGGCCAGTCTATTTTGAAGAGTCAGTCTTTTGTTTTGGGCCCAGTTTCTCAACTATACCCTGGAAAGCATCTTGACTAAAATTGATATTGATAAATCTTTGCTCGGTGTAGTATATATAATTTATCCAATCTACATTGTAATTGATCTGCACAGTTGGGATGAGAGAACGGAAACCCGCCAGGATCTGATTCTGTGCTTTGTATTCGTCTGGGACCCCCCTAGGAACACCTATGGGATCCATATAAACTTTGGGATCCTCAGCATAACCGGTGTGCAGCTGACCCAGACTCCTTCTCTTCCTGGATATCAGTGGAGCTATATTCTCAGATCCAGACTCTTTCTCACGTGTCTTTTAATGACTACCCAGTCTCCAGGCTGCAGGCTGTGACTCCCAGGATCCTGATTCGGATCTGGAAGAGAACTGAAAACATTATCATATACTTTCTTGAGTCTTTTATGCAAATCCCTTACATATGAACTTAATACATGGTTACTTATTTCCAATGCTTGGGAAAAGAAACATCCTAAACTAGGCACTTTGCCAAATAGTACTTCATACGGAGAAAATCCAGTTTTTCTATTTGGAGTGTACCTTACTGAGTATAGGGCTAATGGTAAACATTCAGGCCAAGATTTCCCTGTTTCAGCCATGGCCTTTTAGATTTTTAACTTCAATATCCTATTTAGTCCTTTTACTTTTACACCGCTTTGTGGTAATATGGGGTATGAAAAGCTTGTTGAATTCCCAGAGCTGTCAAGACTTCATTCATTATTTCACCTGTGAAATGTGTACCTCTGTCACTTTCGATCACCTCTGGTACTCCATACCTGCACACCACCTCCACAAGCAGCTTCTTTGCGGTTGCCGCAGCCGTAGCCTTGGCAATCGGGAAAGCCTCCGGCCAACCTGAGAATAAATCAAAAACACACCAACACGTACTCCCATGAACCTGATTTTGGCAACTGAATATAATCAATCTGCAGTCTCTGGAAAGAATAGAAGGGCCGAGGGGCATGTTTGGGTGGTGTCTTGACTACCCTTCTCTTATTATGTGTAGCACATACCATGCATCCTGGATCAAACCTTCTATACAGGTGGAAAAGCCTGGTGCCGCCCAATGCTTCTGCATCACGCTCATTACAGCAGTTTTGGACTGGTGGGTTGGCCCATGTAACATCTGGGCGACCGCAGGGTACAACGCTCTTGGAAGGCATCGGCGCATCCCTCTTCCCCATACCCCAGTTGCTGCATTCAGACATGCACCTTCTTTTTCCCACTTTTCTACTTCCTCCTGGCGCACCTGAGCCTGCATCTGGGCTAAGGCATCCTCCGACACAAAGGGATTTTTGGGAGCGCTTACCTGGTGCATCGTTACCCTTGGAGTGGTCTACTGGCTGCTGTTTTTGCTGCTGCATCGGCCATTTCGTTTCCTTTACTCACCTGATCAGTGCATCTGGTATGTGCTTTAACTTTTATGACGACTACTTCTTTTGGTAATTGTAATGCATCAATTAACTGCTAGACTGCGTCAGCATTTTTAATGGGATGTCCTGCTGCCATCAGGAATCCTCTAGACTTCCAAATTAGACCCAAATCATGAGCTATACCGAATGCGTATCTAGAATCTGTGTAGATGTTAACAATTCTACCTTCAGCTATCTTACAGGCCTCGGTCAGAGCCTTAAATTCAGCCTCCTGGGCCGACTGATATGGGAGTATTGGTTCTGCTTTGATCACTGCATTCAGGGAGACGATGGCATACCTGGTGTGGAAGGTACCTGAGTCATCTTGGTAGCGAGTTCCATCTACAAAAGATTTAAAATCAACATTACGTCTTTCAGTTTTAAACACTGTGGGTAGGCCTGCTGTTTCCTGTGCTGAACATAATCATAAGGAATCTCCTCTCTTGGATCTTCTTTGTACCATACCGTACAATACCTGACCTCCCCCCTAGATCCGAGAGAGATAACAATGTGGCAGGATTAAGTGTGGTACATCTCTGCAAAGAAACATTTGGAAGCATTAAAAGTGCACATTGCAATCGAAGATGACGTGCAGCTGAAAAATATGCCGGCTGCACCTGGTTCAGTATGATATATACACCATGAGGTGTAAGTGTTGTCAGTGGATAATCAAGAACGATATCTGACGATTTGTGGAGCAATTGTCCTACAGCATGTACCGCCCGTACACAGGACGGGGCACCTCTAGCCACTGCATCTAGTCTTCCACTGAAACAGGCCACTGGCCTTTGATTGTCACCATGTAACTGAGTCAATACTCCTGCCGCGCGTCCCTGCTGCTAATGGAGATACAGGGTGAATAGTAGTAGTTCATAGTTAGGGTTCCTAGCGCTGGAGCTGCCACAATCCTGTTTTTGAGGGAATGAAAACAGTCTATACCTTCAGGAGTTAGTTTAAAAAGCACAATGGTGATACAGTCATAGAGAGGCTGCATGAGGATTGATACAGCATGTATCCACTGTCTGCAGTAGGAAATCAGTCCAAGAAATGTCCTAAGAGCGGCAACATTAACAGGAATAGGAAAATTCTGTACAGCTTCTTTGCGAGCGCTGGTCCGATGTCGTTCCCCCCGGTATAATGCAATATTCCAAAAAGATAACTGAAGATTTACAAAATTGCAGTTTATCCTTCAACGCTTTACAACCTGCTTGATACAGAAACAACATAAGTAATATTGTTGCAATACGACACTGTTTCCTGGAAGAACACAAATCAGTAAATCATCAACATATTATAAAAATAACATTGGCAAAATCAATAACTGTAAACTAAGCAGCATCCTGAGATATCTGGAACAAAAGTGTATATATATATATTAGACACCATTGGAGTTTCCAGATCAGTAGCTGCATTAACTGCCCATAATTTTTGTACCTACCCGTACACAGGGTTAAGTTGAAGGGGGGCTGGAGTTTGCTATGTGGGCACTGATAAGAACTGTCCTTGGACCTGCAGCTGCCTGCTTGCAAAATGTGGGCTAGAACTACTCCTGGCTGGCTTTTTTTTTTTCTGATACAGAACAAGCTGAATTCTTCTAACTTTTTTTTTTTTTTACTTTTAATACATTGTTCGGAGTGGACAGGGAAAACATACAGGATTACATTCTGGACAGCTTCAGTAAGTAATTGTTGGGACCTAGGCATATTAGTAGAAGTATATCGTGATTTCATTGCACATATTGCATATTGACACGGCAACTGTCCTGCTCTGGTTGCTGGGACCTGTCCTATTTCTACCTGACCACACGTTTGTATATACGAATTAGATTCGTCCTGTATCATGGGTCCGCCTTTCTGTGAAATTGTTGCGGCCAGTCCTCCAGCATAGTGGAGTTGATTATTTGCAGCATTTACTATGACCCCAACATGTTGTTTCGTAAAATCCCCTGTCCTTATCCTAAAGAGTACATCATGACGGTGGGGTCCAGGAATAACATTGGAATATATTTCCTGAAAATCTTCTCTTTCCTCTGTACTAGCAACGTCTAGCGACATGATTTTACAAAGAGTGCTCTGCTTCAGTTCTGGTGTCATAGTGACAGTTCCAACCGGATAATACTCAATACGTGCTTGTAATTGTAACAACACATCACATCCTAAAAGATTACATTGACCCCGTGGTGACACCATTAACTGTGTGTGTACAGTGGTTCCTTGAATTTTCAGGGGAATCTTTTTAGTGACGGGGAGCTGGAGAGTTGTCTGTAATTACTGAATTTTCTGCCCCCGTGTCCACCTGGAATTCAACCTCATGTCCCCTAGTAGGTTCACCTGTACTGTGCAATTAGGAATGGGGGGTAAGGAGACAAGGGGGTTCATGTGCAAGCTACCTTATCCTATGGGTGCGGCGCTAATTGGTCTTGGGGGCCTCCTGCAGGCGGGTCATTTGGATATGGATTAGTTCTGCAATCCCTCCTGAAATGTCCTGGTTTCTTACACCCGTAGCACAGTTTCTGTCCATCTCCTGGCACACGTCTCCTCTCCCTGTTATTTGCAGGACGAGTACCTACAGCGTGTATCCTTGCTCCTCTTTTTGCCTGTGCTAAATCATGTTGTGCCCCCTGTGCTATTCTGGCTAGATCCTCTGCTTTAACTGATCTCTAATCCGGTCTTCTTACTTTCAGCTTTCTGTCACTTCCTTTCTCTGCCTGTCTATCTTTCTTCTCACATACACTGACCTTCCATTCACATGCCTAGCCCTTCGATTCTTACGTACTGTGTCTATTCCAAAAACCTATTCAACAAAATCTGAAAACTGTTGCACTCTTGCTCTGCGTCTCTATGCTGAATGCCTGATGGGAGGGGTAAGTCGGGTCGCTGCGCAGTTTGTCAGTGTGCTCTCCCTCAGCCTTCAGCTTCCTTATCTGTAGAATGACCTTGGTGTACAGCAAAATACCATCTCGCTGCTACCAGCACTTCCTCCCTCCCTTATACCTTTGCTTGCTGTCACTGACTCCTGCATTCTTAGATCCGTTCCTACAAATATAATACTTGTATATCTCATTTATCAATCTATTGTATCTAGCTTCATTTGCCAATTTTTCCCTTAAATTTAGTGTGTTGATCCCTTGAAATCATTCCTATCACAGTTGAATATTTGATAGAAATCGAACTTAAAGATAACCACAGGGTTGTAATATTAACCCAAAGGTGGGCATACTGGCACGAGGTCAGGATATAGCTCAAAGGATATGTAACAGAAGGTTCATGACTGCTGGCTAATCTTGTCCTTCTTGTAGTGGGAGGCGTGAATCCAGGTGCTCTTGCCCTCGAGCTTCGGGTAGTATGGGTGGACAGGACCACAGTGTAGGGACCCTCAAATCTGGGCTGGAGACAGTCTCTTCTCATAAATTTTTTTTATATATATATATATATAAGGTCATCAGGCGAGAAATCATGCACCGTGTCACCTGTAAATTCTGGGAGAGAAGCAGACACTGTAGAGTGGGTGTTAGTTAACTCTTTAGACAAAGCAATCACAAATTTGCTATTTTATCATTGGTTTCAAATAATTCCTGGTGCCTAATGTCTTCTGTTTTTAACATACCAGCATGATGGAGTATTGAATGTATGGTGGCCCGAAGGGTGGCCCGTGACTCATTTGAGTTTAGAGGATCATGGACTGGACCTACTGCATGGATGATGATATCAGCGGGAAGGTCCCCTGCATGGGTTGTCAGAGTCTGTCCAGGTGGCAAAGGGTCATAAGTGTGTATATGAGCCATGCATTCTGCAGTGACGATGGGACCACCAGCTTGGGCTATTAATAGAGCCAGACCCCCTTTCTTGGAGCAGTTTGAGTTGGCAGGACTAACTATAGCACCAACCCGATGTGTCAGGATATCACCGTACCCTATGGATAATGTCACTGGATTTCCGTTGCGGTCTGTGTAATGCTGTGAATGGCTGGGATACCAGTTTTCAAGTACACCGGGAGCTGGGGGCCTGACCGGGGTTTCCGTGAATCTTACAGAGCGACTGTCCTCTCTGAGGATTTGTGAAGGAGAGGAAGGTGCCCCATCTCTGGAGTAGGGGTGGAATAGGCCCTAGGACCAGGGGTTGACAATGATGGTGGGGGAATGGAGGAGGGAAGAGAAGATACTGGTGCTGCTGGGGATAGTGGTGGCTGTTGAGGGGCCCACCCCTCTTCTCTCTCCTGATCCTCCTCCCCTTCGTTAGATCCCATAATATCATGGCGGCGGCTTCTGATCATTGTTTGAAAAACTGAAGATTCATGCATTGCAGCAATGGCCGGGTTGGGGTGTGTGAAAGGGAACAATGGTGTTGCATCTGGTGCCATATTGGGAGCTGTGGCCTGCACAGGTGCGGGCGGGGGCTGGTAGTAGGCCTGGTTGGTATCAGCAAGGGATATAGGCCTGACTGGGTGTGCTTGGGTGTCTCAAGATGGCCGCCGGAGGAGATGGGGTGTTGGTCATTTCCAGGTGTATTAAGATGGCCACTGGGTTTACCAAAATGGCCGCTGGGTGTGGGAGGGGCGATGGGCTGGGCATTACACCAGGAGCGACCCGCCCCACAGACACGGCAGGTCTCCGCCCAGGGCGGATTCTGTTCACCACACACATGACAGGTCCAACCTCCCTTTGTTCTGAGATCGGCACCATTATAGGGCGGTGGCCGAGGGCTTGGAGCGGCCATTTTAGTTACATCAACAAGATCATATGCAGAGCATTTTACATATCCGAACAAAGGCTCAGCACTTTCCGAAACTCCTTATTCCATCTACCTCTTTCCAACCCTCAACTTTCAAATCATTTACTACTCGCAAATGTGCTTGGGCTTGATACAAGAGCCCCTGATCTCTCAACTTTCCCTCATTCTGTGCGACAAAGTCTTTCCACACTGAAGGCTGAAGCCTGCCTGCACTCGGCAAGCTCATTATCTTAACAGCCTTCTTGCCTCCACGTGATTTCATCAATTCAACCACTCCCAAAGCACCACCCTCTAACTTGTGGGTTTTGTTTGATTTAAACATGCGCATCATAATATTAACAGAGTGTAATGATCTGTCGCGACTCAGACCACCGGCGTCACTCGCAGGTCACCACCCGTCACTGCAGAGTCCCCCTCAATACTGTGACAAGACAAAGAGTCCCCCTCTATTCTGTCTTTTCCCTAACTGTGGATGGTGACGTTACAGCGCAGTACACCGTGACACTCTACACAGCACAGAGTCCCCCTCCATATGCTGACACCTGGGCTTCTCCTAATGAGACTTCCCGGGTTAGACAAAGAGTACCCCCTCCATTTGTCTGAGACAAAGAGAACCCCCTCCACTTGTCTCCTAGCAAAATTTAGGTATGCGCACCCCTCCCACAATTCTCTATAAAATGCTAGAAATTTAGACACTACCAAATAATCACGGGAGACAACTATCGGCATAAAAGTACAGTGACTGGAGGAGGAGGAACGTGGTAATTTTCATGAGAACGTGCAGGCATGCAACGTCACTCGGTCAGACTTGCTGGTTCGTGGCGTGGGATTGCCCTTGGTCTCACCACTCAACCAGTCACCCCTCCAGACCCAAATGGACAATACGACAGGACCAAACAGTGACTGACACACAGGCAAGTGGGACTCATATAAAGTATATGATCCCAACTTACCGTGTTCAACGGAGGCTGCAGTCCTCGCACTCAGTCACCGCGGGCACCACCGCAAAGTCCTCGGGACGGGTCCGGACGGGCGGCAATCCACGGCCCCACGTGTTAGGCGCCAATTGTCGGGGTCGTAACGACAAACCACTCATCCTCCAGTCACTCCAAATTAGACTAAGAGCACGGGTCGACCGAGAATGAATCAGGCAATACGCTGGTTCAGACTTCAGAACGTGCCCTAAAGAAAATGGTGCTATTAGGCGGCCATCTCCAGTAAGCACTGAACTTTTTATTCACGTACATAAGATTACATACACAGAATATTGGGGTGGAGTAAAGGCGGGATTGAGGAGAAAGAGATATGCTGAATCATGTCTATATATGTACACATTCAGCATCTGGTCATCCTAATTGGTCCTTAGATCTTCTTCTAAGTCCTCCTTGATCGTGTTGTCATCCTCAGTTTCGTTTCTTGAAGAAAGATTCTATTGTTCTCGTGTATCATGTGTTTTCTCCATTCTCCAAAGGTGGGGGTCATTTCAGTGGATCCAGTTCAAGTTATTAGATAGTTAGTGTAATACAGTGATAGGACACAAGGTGGAGACAGACACCAGCAGATACTGACATTATCTTAAATAAGTTTCAATCTGAATAATATCATTTAAGGGAAACTTCGTGTTTATCTTGACATATCAAAATAACAAGACATATATACACACTATGAATATAAAAGTATAGTAGAAAATATATTTTACCTTGACAGAGTCATTTAACCCAGTTCAGGTGGCAGGTCGCCGTTTGAGTACTCAGGTAGTTGGCATTTTAACACAACCCTTGGCTGGAATCCTGTGGTTCCTGTGGTGCTACATCATGGTTACCAATCTACTACTTCTTAATTTCAGCACTGCTACTCAGACTCTGCTACTTTAACTCTGCTACTCCTCTGTGTACCTGCCATGCTACATCAGTTGACACTGAGCTAGCTCTGCTACGTTAGCCATTGGTATGTCAGCTTTGCTACATCAGTCACTACTGATCCAGCTCATGTAAAACGGCCAGCGTTCTATCCTGGTCATCATTATGCCAGCATTGCTATACGAGTATCAGCCACAATTTATATGACCCTGATATTAGGTGATCAAAGTTTCAGCTCTGCTACATCAGTCTTGCTGTTCCAGGTCTGCCACTTAAGTCATTGCTGACACAGCTCTGCTAGACCAAATTACATAGTCAACACCAATTCACCACATAGCACCATATATCCATGTTACTCAATAATTGGTCATGTGGACCAAGAAATTCGAAGACCCTCCTTACCAGATAAACATAAAAATACTATTCTAAGCTTTTAGTAAAAAAAAAAATCAAGACTAAAAACTCCTTTACATACCTACATGAGGGATTTGGAGCTCTGTGTCAAGGGATGTTCAATGCAAAAGTCTAATTTTTGGACAAGTCCTTAACAACTCACATCATGACCATTGCCATATTTTTTGAAGATTTCTGGAGAATATATGTGTCACTTGCATTCACTGTGCTAACGTGACTTGTGAATACGGTTTGTGCTGCCAGCAGATCTCTTCCAGAGCAGAAGGCATGCCAGCCTAGCTCTAGTGATGAGCCAAGAATAATTTTGAAGGAAAAAGGGTGAGGAGGCAGGAGTGATCCTGCAAGGGAACTTTATGTCTTTCAGATTGAGTTTCTCTTCGTAAACAGTATTTTATTCTATATTGTACCAAAACAAAGAACAGAGCTCAGCTCTACAATAAATCACTTCAGGCTTTATTAACAGAAAATGTAGTGATGTAAAATTTTCAACAAGAACGGATTGTCAAACAAAATTCAAAGCCAGGTATATAAATCTACATGGTTAATAATTTAGAGGTCCCTGTATATATTATGTATACACACATCCATTCTGTGATGAATTGTCAGAATTCAGCAGCTCCCCCTGGTGGCTAAAATGGAATTATCACAGGTGTAAAATAAATAATGGTTAACACAGGTATGGAATATTAGAATCTAGTTTTAAATCTGAATCTGCCCATGCAAACATAAAAGAAAAGCATAGCAGGGATTTTATTTATATTTTTTAAGTTAATGTGACTTTACAAATCCATAATCCTTTTGCATAATTCTGCATTGTGTCATTCCTGTTATTCCTCCTAGAAATATATGAGAAAATTGACAACTGGGGGTAACCATTTCCCTTGGTCAAGGGGCGTGTCCCCACACAGATTGACACTAAGGCCATGTTCATTTGGTCAGTATTTTATCTCAGTATCTGTAAGCCAAAACCAGGAGTGGAACAATCAGAGGAAAAGTATGATAGAAACACGTCACCACTTCTACATTTCTCACCCGCTCATGGTTTTGGCTTACAAATACTGAGGTAAAAAAACTCGTCAAATACTCAACGTGTGCACTTGGCCTAATTTACTTAATAGATGCAGACATGTTGCACAAAATCTGCAATATAAAAAACTCACCAAAAGCTCATGGTCTAAACGTAGACTAAGGGTGCGTGCACACATTGCAGATTCTACTGCCTTGTACAGTACCTTTATAATCTATGTAAAAAAAAAAACGCTGTGCACATGCTGTGGATTTTTCCGCGCAGATTTGCTGCAGATTTAAATCCGCAACATGTCAATTCTTTGTGCGGAAACCGCAGCGGTTTTACACCTGCTCCATTATAGAAATCCGCAGCTGTAAAACAGCAGGGCAAATCCGCACAAAGACCGCAGAAAATCCGCAGTAAATCCGCAATGAATCCGCAGGTAAAACGCAGGTCATTTTACCTGCGGAATCTACAGATTCCGCGTGGAAAAATCCGCACAGGAATCCGCAACGTGTGCACATACCCTAAGGATACGGGCCCACAATCGGGAATTGCAGCGATTTGGACGCATCTCACCTGGGCTGCATCCAAAATGCTGAGTTCTAAATTAGAAGCAGCTTGGATGGGATTTGTAGACTTCCCATACTCACTGTGCTTCTATAAGACGTGGTGTAGACTCTCCCGCGGTGTAGGTTTACGAGCCGCAGCATGTCAATTTCTAGCGTCTCCGCAACAGAAATTTCAACAATACACATGTATTGGATACGGTAAAATTCGCTCACTGAACACAATGCAGATTTACCTGCATGATTAGAAATCAGCATTTTGGAAGCACCGAAAATAAGTTGTGTCCAAAGTGCTGATCATGATTATGAGCACATAGCCTTACAGCACTGAATGAGTGCATGGAGAAACACCCCCTAAGGCCGGGTTCACATTGCGCTAATGTCAATGCGCTGACGGCATCCGTTACATAGCGGCACTAACGTTGTGTAACGGATGTGTTAGCGCACCCATAGACTGCCATTATGTAGCGCATCGCTAACGCATGTCATAATCGGCATACGTTAGCGATGTGCCGTCATTCTGTGACAGACCCTTGGACGCGGTCTGCAGCGTGTGGGGTGGTCCGTCACCGCTAGCACAGATGGAGAATCTGCACTAGCGCAATCGCATAACTCGATCTTTAAAAGGCACTTGCGTTAGCGCAGTCTGTTTAACGCATGTGTAGAGCGGACTGTACTAAAGCAATGTGAACCTAGCCTTACAAATGTGGTAACACTCAGCTGTCAATTTATTCATCAACTTCCAAGGAGAAGTACCAGAGAAATTGAAAAATTCAGAATTCTAGGTAAACATGCTCCTGTTTTATGTATATTTTATACAAGTATTAGTTATCACACACATACCAGGAGTGGTGTCAGGCCATCTAGGCCACATTCATAAGTCCACTATTTGGTGAGTTTTTTACCTCAGTATTTGTAAGCCAAAACCAGGAGTGGGTGATAATCCAGAAGTGGTGACGTGTTTCTATTATACTTTCCTCTGATTGTTCCACTCCTGGTTTTGGCTTACAGATACTGAGGTAAAATACTGACCAAATACTGACTGTGTGAACGTGGCCTAAGTATCAGACGTGGCTGTGAGTTTGCGCTTTAAAAAAAAAAGCAAAACCCAGCACAATAAATCCATCTTTCTTATGGTAAGATATGAAGGTCCTCTGCTCTGAAGCCTATACATCTGCGGAGTGTATCATTCACGTTGATCGTATATCTCGCTGCCATGCAGTGCATGACACAATCACTGTAAGCCGCATACAAGAAACAATGGCATCTACATTCACTCACTGAAAGAGGCTTCAGTCTCACAATACCCAACAGAAACTGCATTTGGGGAATGTAGAACAAAAAGCAATACTGTGACATAAAAGTATACAACCCCCGTCTGAGCCAGGGTCCCCTCTAAGTATCATATTCTAACCTTGCTGAAATGAAATTATTTTTCTGACATGCACTATGTACATTATATGTGGAGGGAAATGGTGTCTTAAATTTAAAAAAAAAATCCTATACTCACCACCCAAATCAGCACATATCATCCACTCTACTGTGTATTTTGCAGGTGTGCTGGACTCAACATCTGGGGGGGTACCACACCAGAAACGCAGCTGATCGGCTGCAGCGTTCACATTCCGTCCCACTATCCAAAACACAATAATATATTTTTATCCAATATGTGTTAAAAATTACCGTACATGTAGTCAGTATCTGAATGCTTTTTTTAGGTCAGTTTCACAGAGTTTTGAAGCATTTTCATTGGAATTTTTATGACACTCTTTCATTGTTTTCTTTACTTCAAAAGTGTACAGTAAAATATTGTGAAGAATTTTGGTTTATGACATTTTTTGTAGCATTTTTTTTATCAAAATTCAGCTAAATTTTCATTTTTTTCTTACTTACTGCAGTTTTTTTTTCTGCCAGGAAAAACACATTTACAAAATGTCAATAAAAACACAATCAAAAATGCAAGTAAAAAAAAAGACATTAAAATGTCAAACACATGAAGAGTTTTAATACTGTAAAAATGTTTGTGTTTGTTTGTGAAGGTCTTAAAAACTATTAGTCACTTTGAACAAAGTCCATTAGTTACTAAGCCGTTTAGTAAATGATTACCCCAAATCCAGCATTCGGCCAGACCAGAGGCATTGATTCATTCCGTAAACATGTAAGGGTGGTGGACAATGGCTATTCCTACCCTTGAAGACACCAATCACGTTGTGTATTGTCATGTAATGTGAAATGTGTTGTGTGTGATGTAAGATGAGATGTCATGTACAAGCAATAAGTGTAAATATTGTGCGATGTGAGTTATGATGTGATGTCGATGGTAGACCATAGGGTAAGTTAAAGTTAATAGTGGGACTAGCCCACAAATTGCGAGGGGCTAGTATAAGGGAGTGTGACTGCTTTCTGCTAGGAGATCAGATAGGATCTGGTGTGCAAAGTGAGTGGACTAAAAGATCCATAGTGAGCAGTGCCGCATTGGAGAGTGACCATGAATGAGAGGAGCCTGAAGAGAAGGAATAGCGAGATTCTGAGGAAACGTGACAGAGAGACAAAGTGGCCTTCCGGAGACTTTGGGTTTGTAACGCATAAGATAACGGGCATAAACAGGACTAAGGAACTGGGACTAGAGAACGATTCCCAGCGGGAGTTCCAGGGCGGAAGTAGTGACAGACATAGGACACGGACCACTGAACAAGTAAAGCAGGCTTATTATTCAGGGCTGTAACATTAAAGCTGGCTTTTGGAGAAGTAGGGAGAAACAGTGCTTTATAGAATGCCTTGGCGTATACTACAGAGGAAGGATACTGTGTGGAAAATGCTTATAACGGTAAATGGAAAGTCCATAAGACTTTGTACCCGCTATTCCTTGTATACAACCCGTGTCAAGTTGCCATTCAGTAAGGGTTTGAATGGTGGTCTCCCTCATTGAACTCTGCAACATCTGGTCCGGCCAAACCAGCAACATTGGTTACATGTGGCCTTCACGGGTGTAAGACCCTCACAGCACAAGTTCACACACCCAGCCAGGACCTCCACTTTCATGTCAAGTGCCAAGCCAAGTTACAGTGAAAATGTTTTAAGGTTATTTGTTGGTTTCATATACATGACATCACTGGAACGGTACTAATATGTTTTCAATGTCTAGTCCATTTTTAGGCAGTTATAGCAAAAGTAATGCAGTCAGACACCAGCCGCAGTTCAAGGGAACTTTACTCACTGGGAGGCAATAAGCTTGATAGTCACAAAGTATACTTAAGAGGTGAGAGACTTGATGTAGGAGGTTGCCATAGAACAACAGATGAGCAGTAGTATATATATATATATATATATATATACAGTACAGACCAAAAGTTTGGACACACCTTCTCATTCAACGATTTTTCTGTATTTTCATGACTGTGAAAATTGTAGAATCACACTGAAGGCATCAAAACTATGAATTAACACATGTGGAATTATACATTACACTTTACAAAAAAGTGTGAAACAACTGAAAATATGTCTTATATTCTAGGTTCTTCAAAGTAGCCACCTTTTGCTTTGATTACTGCTTTGCACGCAGAAAAGGTGAACGGATGGACTCTACATGCCTGGTTCCCACCGTGAAGCATGGAGGAGGAGGTGTGATGGTGTGGGGGTGCTTTGCTGGTGACACTGTTGGGGATTTATTCAAAATTGAAGGCATAGTGAACCAGCATGGCTACCACAGCATCTTGCAGCAGCATGCTATTCCATCCGGTTTGCGTTTAGTTGGACCATCATTTATTTTTCAACAGGACAATGACCCCAAACACACCTCCAGGCTGTGTAAGGGCTATTTGATCAAGAAGGAGAGTGATGGGGTGCTACGCCAGATGACCTGGCCTCCACAGTCACCAGACCTGAACCCAATCGAGATGGTTTGGGGTGAGTTGGACCGCTCACCGCTTCAATTTTGAAAAATCCCCAACAGTGTCACCAGCAAAGCACCCCCACACCATCACACCACCTCCTCCATGCTTCACGGTGGGAACTAGGCATGTAGAGTCCATCCGTTCACCTTTTCTGCGTGCAAAGCAGTAATCAAAGCAAAAGGTGGCTACTTTGAAGAGCCTAGAATATAAGACATATTTTCAGTTGTTTCACACTTTTTTGTAAAGTGTAATGTATAATTCCACATGTGTTAACTCATAGTTTTGATGCCTTCAGTGTGATTCTACAATTTTCATAGTCATGAAAATACAGAAGAATCTTTGAATGAGGTGTGTCCAAACTTTTGGTCTGTACTGTATATATATATATATATATACCAAAAAAGCTAAATCACTGTAACCTTGAAATCATTAATTATGTGCACAAAAGGTCAATGATAGTAAGGGAATATGTGCAACCAGGGCAATATCAAGGATTTATACACCAGCCAAGATAAAATATATAATAAATAACCATACTTATCTTGAATATTATTATTATTATTCATTTTCATTTTTATAGCGCCATTTATTCCATGGCGCTTTACATGTGAGAGGGGTTGAATATAGACAAGTACAATAAATATGAGCAATACAGGGCACACATAAGTACAGAAGGAGAGAGGACCCTGCCCGCGAAGGCTCACAATCTACAGGGGGTGGGTGAGGATACACTATCATGCATACTTATCTTGTATGGCATTTAAGCATGCCATCATACATCCATTACTTAAAAAAAAACATCCCTCAACCAAAACTGTGCTGCTAACTATAGACCTGTCTCTAATCTTCCCTTCATCTCTATACTCCTGGAACGCCTGGTCCACACCCGTCTTATTCGCTATCTCTCAGATAACTCTCTTCTCGACCCTCTTCAATCTGGTTTCCGCTCTTTATACTCTACTGAAACTGCTCTCACTAAAGTCTCTAACGATCTACTAACTGCTAAATCTAATGGTCACTACTCCATGCTAATTCTCTTGGATCTCTCCGCAGCATTCAACACTGTGGACCATCAGCTCCTCCTCACTATGCTCCACTCCATCGGCGTCAAGGACACCGTTCTCTCCTGGTTCTCCTCCTATCTCATTGACCGTTCCTTCACAGTATCTTTTGCTGGTTCCTCCTCCTCTTATCTTCCCCTTACTGTTGGGGTTCCTCAAGGATCAGTCCTAGGCCCCCTCCTCTTCTCCTTGTATAACGCCCCTATTGGACAAACAATCAGTAGATTTGGTTTCCAGTACCATCTCTATGCTGATGACACCCAATTAAATACTTCTTCTCCTGATATCACACCTACTTTTTTAGAAAACACCCGTGATTGTCTTAACGCTGTCTCTAACATCATGTCCTCCTTCTTTCTGAACCTGTCAAAAACGGAACTCCTCGTGTTTCCTCCCTCTACTAACCTACCTCTGCCTGACATTGCCATCTCCGTGTGCGATTTCACCATTACTCCCCAGCAACATGTCTGCTGTCTTGGGGTCATACTTGATTCCAAGCTTTCATTCACCTCCCACATCAGATCACTGGCTCGCTCTTGTTATCTCCACCTCAAAAATATCTCTAGAATTTGACCTTTTCTTACTTTCTCGTCTGGACTATTGTAACTCTCTACTAATCGGTCTCCCTCTTACCAAACTCTCCCCTCTCCAATTTATCTTGAATGCTGCATCTAGAATCATATTCCTCACCAATCGTTATACCGATGCCTCTACCTTGTGCCAGTCATTACACTGGTTACCCATCCATTCCAGAATCCAGTACAAACTTATTACCCTCACCCACAAAACACTCCATGGCTCAGCACCACCCTACATCTCCCTCCCTTGTCTCAGTCTACCATCCTACCCTTGGCCTCCGTTCTGCTAATGACCTGAGGTTAGCATCCTCAATAATCAGAACCTCCCACTCCCGTCTCCAAAACTTTTCACATGCTGCGCCAATTCTTTGGAATGCACTACCCAGGTTTATATGATTAATCCCCAATCCCCACAGTTTTAAGCGTGCCCTAAAAACGCACTTGTTCAGACTGGCCTACCGCCTCAACGCATTAACCTAACTATCCCTGTTGGCCCATTCAAAAAAATTTTCTACCATAATCAGGTACCTCGTATTATGTTCTCACCCACTTTATGCAATTAATAGCCCTCTGTGTCTGTACTGTTAAATACTTTGGCTGTTAACTGGTTCATGCAGAATTACATGAACACCCGATTCTTACACTATGGCTGGTCCGAACAATGAAAGCAATTGTTACCATCTACCTTTTGTGTCTTCCCTTTTTCCTCATAGATTGTAAGCTTGCGAGCAGGGCCCTCATTCCTCTTGGTATCTACTTTAATCTGTGTTTATTGTTATGCTGTAATGTCTATTGTCTGTACAAGTCCCCTCTATAATGTAAAGTGCTGCGGAATATGTTGGCGCTATAGAAATAAAATTATTATCATTATTATAGATATCAAGCCTATAGCAAATGAATCCATGTCCCGATGCATTTCCCTCAAGACATTCGAGTTCATCAGGGGACCAGATGGAATAAGGATGTACTGCTAATACAGCATGATCCTATGGCAATAAATATTGGTTGCCCTGGAATGGCTGTGTTCCCGCTTCCCCTGCACCTTCCCCTGCACCTATATACTGTCCATCGTTGCCTATCAGTTTTATCCCTGCCCTACTAACCCTGTTACGCGAATGACAAATTATATCAACATAAAATACCCAGGTAGCTGTATGATACAGTAATCTAATATACTGTCATACAATGTTTGAATAAAACTGATATACTATTGATATTCAGAATTGTGATGTCACAAACTTGGGGTGTCAAGATGTCTGTGGGGTTTCAGCAGGACTGAACCTACACAGATCACCTACCACTAAGGCCAGAGTTGTAATAGATGCAGAAGTTGTAATCACACCCAGGCCCTGGAGCCTATGGGGCCCTAGAGGGCCCATTGGCCCATATGAAAAGACCATTTAATGACTTGCAATAGTTGGGGACCTTGTTGGAGCTTTAACTTAGGGGCCCATGACTTTGAAGTTACACCACTGACTAAGGCCAGCTCTGCACAGATCATATAGCTGCTGAACTTCTCACGTGATCTCATATAACTGTTGCTGTAATCTTGAAGAGTGACCGAAGTTCAATAGGAAATCTACAGTATCTGAGGTTTCACATTTCCAAGCTTGTCAGCTGTGAAGAGTTAAAAGTCTTCTTATAATTTACAATTACCAGCTTGTGAAAAAAGGAAAGAGCAGAGAGAAAGAGTGACACAGTGGGAAATTGGGATAAATTATTTCAACATCTTATATCCACAGCTTATTGCGCCAGCTGAGACCGCAGGAAGTCACGTGCCTTCTTCATGTGTCTGTCTTCTGTTCTGTGCCATGCTGTAATGTTGTTTCACTATTATGGCTGCCACTATGCTCACATGTGTTAGAAGTGATTTGAAGATAACATAGTAAATCTCAGGATGTATTCTCTCAGTATTCAGTAGTTTTGATGAGCTTTTAGAGTAGAAACCCTCCAATTTTGGCTATCTAAACACAGAATTTTTCAAGGTGTTTCTGGAGTAGAAAGTGGAGTGGAAATTTACATATTTTTGATGCAGCTGCTCAGGACTGCCAAAAGGAATTTCGGGGCCCCATGTTAGCAACATTTTCCAGCTTCTTCTACCCCAGTTCTGCCTCCACCCCTCAAACCTCCTACAGTCCCACCAATCACACATTTACAGTTCTCATCGAACACCATATCACATACATACCCTTCAGCTTTTGTTTTGGCCAAAAGATTTGTTAAGCCTGCCACCTCGACAAGGTAAACTCTTTTGGCATAGTGACTTTATAATACCACATACAAGGAGCATATACCACCACAATGTGACCAGACCACATATTACCGCTGTACATAGTATCCAAATAATACCACATACAAGGTATAAATACTGCCACATCATGACTAGACCACATATTACCATCACATAGTGAGAATAATACCACATACAGGGGACAAATAAAGCCACACCATGACCAGACCACATATTACCACCACATAGTGTCTGAATACTACAATACTGATCATTAATAAAAAAACACAATACTAATATTACCATAAGGAGCTCTGTATATAGTGTATAGGTAATACAGTGATCAGCAGTGACTATGCACAGGACCTCTGTGTATATAGTGTCAGTGGACAGGTAATACAGTGATCACCGGTGATATTATGCACACGAGCTCTGTATATAGTGTCAGTATACAGGTAATACACTGATCACCAGTGACATTTTTACCCAGGAGCTCTATATATATAGTATACAGTGTATAGTATAAGTGTACAGGTAATACACTGACTCACCATTGACATCTCTAGTTGAAGTCCTTCATCTTCGCTTTTCTTCTTCATCCAGCACAGACCACCATCACTTCTTCCAGTCAGGACTCGTCTCTGCAGAAAATAGCACACAGTATTCTAGGGTACCACTTCCAGAGTACATTCTCCACTTTTTCCCCAACTTATACACTACACAGCTGAATACAGACAAGCACCCATCATTAATATATAATTAGTCATTATGCAACTCACCATTCCAAATATAAATTGTAATCCACCACTGTACCCCCACCCGCTATAACTAGCTACTTTTCCCACCCAATAAATATATAAATTAATTAGAGTCTATGCTATTTCCCCCAATTCATCACCAGTCAGATAACTGCATCTTCCTCAACACCCCCTCTCTGTACCTCCCGCTCCCCCGATTATATTTATATGCCCCCCTCTGCCCCAATTTATTATGTCATGTCCTCTCTCTCTCCCACCCCTACCATCAATTCATGATAATTTACTCTAACCACCCTCAATTCATTACCATTTGCTGTCCTCATCCCCCAGTTTCAATACATCACCATTTACTCCCCCCACTAACAATTCATTACCATTTGCTGATCACATCACCCAGTCTCAATTCATTCTCATTTGCTCTCCCCTCACTCTATTTATTATCATTTTCTGTACCCCACCCTCAATTAATCATTTTCTCTTACTCCCACACTCAATTTATTATCATTTGCTGTACCCCACCCTCAATTCATGATTATTTGTTCTCTCCACACCCCACCCTCAATTCATCATTTGCTGTTCCCCGTTCACCAACCTCTTCATCATTTGCTGTCCACCGTCCCCCACGCTTAATTCATAATTTGCTGTCAGCCTTCCCCCACCCTCAATTCATCATTTGCTGTCCCTCACCTCAATTCATCATCATTTGCACCCCCAAAGCCCATTTAATTCATTTTATTAAAAAAAAAAAGTTTTTTATACTTACCTTTCGTACGATCCCCTTCAGGCGCAGCTCAATTTCTGGTGTCCTGGCGAGTGGCGGCGTTCCGACACACAATGCTTTATTATACCCTGAGGTCCGGTGAGCAGAAGCACAAGAAGAGGGGGTCCGGACTGGTCCAGGCCCCTTTCTTTACTTTTGTTCACGGGGCCCCATACAACAGTAAGGAGAGTTATGCCCTGCTGCTGGCGACTTTTCCCAAGCAAAGCCGCTTCAGGAAAAAGCTGGCTGAAGCCTCTTTAATTAACATTAACATGTTACTTCTTTTAACTGCTACAGGACTTCCAAACCCTGAAGTGAAAATAAATAAATATATAAATACTCGCGCTATGATTATAGTATAACAACAACAACTGATAAAACCAAATACCTGTAAATGGGATACTCAAAAATGCTACTTTTGCTTGAAGAAAGAGATGCAGAGAATCGTACCAGGTAAGAGTGCGCCTTTTTCACCAAAATGGCTAAAAAAAGAGAAAATACTTTTAAAGAAATAGATCTAAATGATATTTATACGATAAAATCTATTAAAAGAGATTGGTAATTCACAATATATGCCCACAGAGTTTTAAATTTTATACCACATCATCCATAAATAACACATTAGTGGTGATCAAAAGTAAAAAGACCCCACAGAATGGTATAGAAAATACAAAATATTTTTATTAACAATGATGATACAACATGAAAATACATAAAAATTAGATCAAGGTACAAAAGCACACAAACAAAATAGGGACATTAAACCATAGTGGAAAAATCTCACCACAGCAGATACAAGGCTGTATATCCTATAGTATATAGTATACCCTATGGTTAAGCCTTGATTAGCATGTAAGGGTCACCAACCGCTAAGAGGTTTCACTATATAAGCAATTGGTTTTGACTACCAATACCACAATTTTGCCATCACTAAGGTTGTGACAATTATACAGTGTTGTTATACACAATGTGCACTGCTATACCCCAAAGACATGCTAAAAAAACACCTTAAGGGCAACCAATTGACCTCGGAGACGAAAATCTTATCAATCGGTGGATTAAAGCTGCAAACACTTGCTCTTTAGAATTCATTTCCATCATTATTGAAAAGAATGTTTCATCTCTCAAAGCCATTGAGGTTGAAATTGATACCTTACAAAAATCATTGCAACAAGAGTTGAGTGGTGAAAAATTTGAAGAAATGATTAAAAAATTGGATAACGATGTTGAAAAATGGGAAAATAATATTAGTATGAACAAACAAAAGAAATATGAAAGGGGTTTGAATGATTTCGAATCTAATAAAGTGTTTCGGTGGCAATTGAAGAATGACTCTATAAAAAGAAAAACGTCTCGCAGTTCATCCACTGTGTCCATTTCATCTATGAGTGAGAGTGGGGGATCGGTATATGAAGGGAGATATGGTCCTAGAACAGACAATTTTATAAGAAAAATTCAACTATTAAGAAGTCAGATAAGGATGGGATCAAGGTAATCAATTTGTCTTCCCATAAACTTACTGGGGATCAGGAGAGTATATTATCTAAAGGTCTGACATTCTCTCCTTCAATTGAATTAGATCCATTCACGGTCATAAAAGATCTCCATCTTTTTGCAAGGAAGTTGGTGTTGAGGAGGCTACATGCCGGGGGAGAAGTTGATGTGGGCTTTCCTTCTTTGGAGGAGCAACAAGCACTTGATGTTTTGGAGTCATTATTGGAGGAAAATATCTCTACAGTAAGTGGTGATGCTGATGATGGCCTTTCCGTTAACAATATTGATGAGGGTGTCTCTGTTGGTAATAGGGAATTCCCCACTAAGATTCTTGGTACTTCAAAGAAATTCCCGGCATTATCTATGGTACCTGCGGTTGATACTTTTACTAAAATGGTGTCTTTGGATGTTGAAAGGTTGATGAAAACCAAAAATAGGGCATTTAAAAATGTTAATAGGGTTGAAAATGATGCATTGCAGCAGTTAAAAACATGGGATGATGTTGTCTTCAAAATGGCTGACAAAGGGGGCAATATTGTGGTGTGGCCAAATGCCATGTATGAGACTCAAGCGTTCAAAATCTTGAATAACTCCATTGAATATAAGCCACTCACATTTAATCCCATGATTAAATATAAGGCGGAATTGATTTCAATTTTGCTCAAGGCCTATGAAGACGGCATCATCCCTAAAAGACTGCTGGAAATTTATGAGAAGTTAAACCCCAGACTGGCTACCTTCTATTTAATACCAAAGATCCATAAAGATCCCTCTAATCCTCCGGGAAGGCCCATTATATCGGCCAATGAGGGACTTTGTGAGATCATTTGTGATGTAATTGAATATTTCTTGAAGCCCTTGGTGATGCAATTACCTTCCTTCATTAAAGACACCACTGCTGCATTAGGTCATTTAGAAAACATTCAGTTGACTGATGAGATGGTGCTTGTCACAGCTGACGTTGAGGCATTGTATTCCTCAATCAATCATGCTGATGGATTGAAGGCAGTGGAGAGATATCTACAGCATAGCAACCTGGCTAAGGAGATGGCATCTTTCATCCTTATCTTATTAGAATTTGTGCTAACGCATAATGTGTTTATCTTCAAAGAAAAAATCTACTTACAACAAAGAGGCACCGCTATGGGTGTCTCATGTGCACCCTCCTACGCCAATCTTTTTATGGGGGCGTGGGAGTGGTCTAGTTTTCAGGGTGAAGAAATGGTTGGAGTTGATCGGGTCCATAACTGGATCCGCTATATAGACGACATTCTGTTTATTTGGGAGGGTCCAGTTGTGGACCTGGAAATTTTCATTAATCAATTAAATGACAATAACCAAAATATCAAGTTAACATATAAATTTGGTCGCCAAATCGATTTTTTGGATTTGTAAATTTCAGCTCTCCCCAATGGTCGTTTATCTACCACCATCTATCGAAAGCCCACATCAACCAATTCCTTTTTACACGCCACATTGGCACATCCCAAGTCCACCATTCAAGGTATACCTATCGGCCAGTTCATCAGAGCAAAAAGGATTTGCTCTGAGGATTCTCTATTTGAGGAACAATCAAAAATTTTGAGAAGGCGTTTTCAGGAAAGAGGATACGGCCATCGTTCTATTCAAAGAGGATATGTTAAAGCAAGGAATACTCCTAGAAACCAGCTACTACATAAGAATCAACCAGTGGCGCCATCAACAGATGGTGACCAACAGGTAAGGTTCATTACGAACTATAATAGTAGGTGGTCGGATCTTAGAAAGATTGTGGAAAAAAAATTGGAGTATTTTATTTACGGATTCGGTCCTGAAGAAATGTCTCCCTAGCCTACCATCATTTGTGGCAAAACGTGCTCCCAATCTACGGGACATATTGGTACATAGTTTCTATGACCCCAAAGGTAGAGCTAAAAAGGGAAAGCATTTGGAAAGAAAAGGTTTTTTCCCTTGTGGGTTTTGTAAGGGGTGTGGAAACATGAAAAAAAGTACTACTTTTTCTAATTTTGACAATTCCAGAGAATTTTCCATAAGAGCACATATTACATGCTCATCAAAAGGGGTGGTATACTGTGCAGAATGCCCTTGTGGTAAGAAGTATATTGGAATGACAAGTAGGGAATTGAAAATCAGAGTGCGTGAGCACTGTTTGGATATTGAGAAGGCGAAGACG
This sequence comes from Oophaga sylvatica, assembly GCA_033576555.1. Classification (NCBI taxonomy): domain Eukaryota; kingdom Metazoa; phylum Chordata; class Amphibia; order Anura; family Dendrobatidae; genus Oophaga; species Oophaga sylvatica. Next base: position 50,854,564 of record JARQOD010000002.1, on the reverse strand, counting down.
GTTAACGAGATTATGTCCCTGAAAACCTTGCCAAGGCATTTTAAGAAATATCACCAAAGTAATTCCAGACTTCTACTGTTCAAGGGAATTGATATGGTGGATTTGGGTCCAAGAGGGGGAGATTTGGCAAAAAGAGTGGCAAAAAAGGAATGCCAGTGGATTTTTAGGTTGGGCACTCTCTTTCCTCAGGGTCTTAATGAGAGTTTTGGGTTTAGCGCTTATTTGTAATTAACCATGAGACTTTTTAGGTGTAGGGGGGGTTTTCATTTTAATATGTATGTATTTCTTATTTTTAGGATCATCATATTTGTATGTCCCATTAATTGTTTTGTTAATATGTTCTTTATAGTTCATTCTCATTGTCCGGTTGATTGGTTGGCCACTTACCTTATGATCGAGGATACGTCCCCTGTTTGTCGTGTCCATAGAAGAATCTGAAGAAAGAAGAGGACCCTACAATCAAATTTATTATAGTTATTGTTAGTTGTCACAATTTAAGTATAGACATATCAATTTATTAGTATCACGTTATTATTAGTATCAATGTTATTATTACTTAAATTTACAATATGCACAAAATAATATACTTCACACATTAATTATTCCTTTCCTTATATATTATGTATTTTTTTGTTCACGAGTATTGCACTATTTTGATTATATTATATTATATATTATATACTACATTATTTTATAATTATCTCATTATATTTTGATTTATATTATAATTATGGTCACAATTTATTTTCATCGTTAACATAATTCAATAATTTTTGGTTGTTTAGGTATCTTCTCTTGTCTGATGGCTAATAGTTCCTGACATTTGAGGGTGGTGCGCGTGCGGGTCATGTGGGCTGCTGAGGTTTGTTTGGCGGTCTATACGTGTCGGGGATGTGCACATTCCTCAACAGGACCTGCTATCTTTGACATGTGATCCGCTCTACTCCCCTCTTATTATTTAGCAGTCACCATATGATACACGCATGCGCCGATATATATAGCCTCGTAATGACAGGACCTTTTCTAAATGCTGCCATATATGCATGCGCTGATATATACCCTCATGATGATAATAATAGGACTTTTCTAAATGTAGCTATATTTTATTACATCGTTTTTATTGTTGAGCAAGGATTGTGACTTTTGATGCATGCGCAGTGATATATTGTTGGCTAATACTAACAGGACCTTCTGGACATGTGATCATATTCATTCTTTCTATTGGTTGGGTTACACCACGTGACTAGACGCATGCGCTGTCACATATCTTTATAATACCTACAGGACCTTCCGTGAGTTAAACACATGACCGTATTAGACTGTTCCTATTGGTCAGCAGGGATTGCGCAGTCATACGCAAGCGCAATGACTTTTCCTTGCAATAGAATTTTGAGGTCCAGACTCCATTAGATCTGGCTAACACAGGGGTTTCGGGTTATCCTTGATTATTACGTCAGTTGTGGCCTTATTTAAACCGGGCGTCCCCCTGCCCTGTCACGCCTCCAGGAAGAAGCAGTGCGAAACGCGCGTCGGGGCAGAGGACGTCCAGGTCAATTCCCAGTAGAGCAAGTGGTAGGTTTATTATATTTATTATTATTATTATTATTAATATTTATTTCTATAGCACCATTGATTCCATGGTGCTGTACATGAGAAGGGGTTACATACAAATTACAGGTATCACTTACAGTAAACAAACTAACAATGACAGACTGATACAGAGGGGAGAGGACCCTGCCCTTTCGGGCTTACATTCTACAGGATTGTGAGGCAGGAGACAGTAGGTCAGGGGGTTGCAGCAGTTCCGGTGTTGGTTGAGGCAATAACTCGGTAGTGGTGAGGAGGCAGCAGGGTCATTGCAGGCTGTAGGCTTTCCTGAAGAGATGGGTTTTCAGGTTCCGTCTGAAGGATGTGAATGAGTTTGATAGTCGGATGTGTTGGGGCAAAGAATTCCAGAGGATGGGGGATATTCGGGAGAAGTCTTGGAGGCGGTTGGGTGAGGAGCGAATAAGTGTGGAGGAGAGAAGGATGTCTTGGGAGGATCGGAGATTACGTGAGGGAAGATATCGGGAGATTAGTTCAGAGATATATGGAGGAGACAGATTATAGATGGCCTTGTAGGTCAGTATTAGTAATTTGAACTGGATACGCTGAGGGAATGGGAGCCAGTGAAGAGATTTGCAGAGGGGAGAAGCGGAGGAGTAGCGAGGAGAGAGGTGAATTAGTCGTGCAGCAGAGTTAAGGATGGACTGGAGAGGTGCGAGGGTGTTAGCAGGGAGGCCAGAGAAAAGGGTGTTGCAGTAGTCGTTTATCATGACCACCTTATTTTAATTTCCTTTTTCCAGTATATTGGTTGCCCTTAAGGTGTTTTTTTAGCATGTCTTTGGGGTATAGCAGTGCACATTGTGTATAACAACACTGTATAATTGTCACAACCTTAGTGATGGCAAAATTGTGGTATTGGTAGTCAAAACCAATTGCTTATATAGTGAAACCTCTTAGCGGTTGGTGACCCTTACATGCTAATCAAGGCTTAACCATAGGGTATACTATATACTATAGGATATACAGCCTTGTATCTGCTGTGGTGAGATTTTTCCACTATGGTTTAATGTCCCTCTTTTGTTTGTGTGCTTTTGTACCTTGATCTAATTTTTATGTATTTTCATGTTGTATCATCATTGTTAATAAAATATTTTGTATTTTTCTATACCATTCTGTGGGGTCTTTTTACTTTTGATCACCACTAATGTGTTATTTAAAAGAGATTGGTGTAAAAATATATACAGTTCACCTGGGGGTGGGTAAAGCAGAGTGTACAAAACGCAATCAAGCGTGGATAAGAAGCTGCATAAAAAGCACATTAAAACAGTGCACTAAAGGCGGCAAAAGAACCGCATAATAACGCTACAAATGTCTAACAAATAACGCACGTGTTAAACACAATGTTTGCAGAGTATTGCTGCAAGATAAACACCTAGGGGTGAGTAATGCGAAGTGTATAAATATGTGACTCAAGAAGACAAATGCATGACAACAATAGTACGTGGATAAAAAGCTGCATAAAAAAGCACACTAACGTGGCAAAAAACACACTGATGGCGGCAAAAAGAACCGTGCGATAACGCTAAAAATGTGCACCAAATGAAACACATGTGACATACGCTGTTTTTAGAGTAATGCTGTAAGATAGGCGCAAATGGTATAGTCACAGAGACCCCACCAGGGGTAACCAAAAGGGTTGAAACAGAAATCCACCGTAAATAGATAAATGCTGGTGAAAAAAAGGTCCAAATGATGAAACCAGGATAAAAATAAATTAAATATAAACAGAACTTATCTGAAAAAAAGGGGGGGTGAGCCGAGTCCTTGGAGATCCAGTGGTAATTCCTTGCTGCAAACAGGTCGGTAGCAGAGAGCTGTCCCGGCCGGAGACGCTCTCACGCAGAGCCTGGGTGTGCAGTGATGTAAGCAGGAAGTAAGAACACGGCAGAGGCCGCGTCTGACGTCGGTGGAGCTCGAGGGTTCGGGTCACGTGACTTCAGTAAGTCATGTGGTGCCCCAGCAAAGGTCCGGGAAAAAAAAGTTTATGTAATAAAAATGCAAAGGATGATGTGCATGAAGAGCCGTTCCTACGTGTTTCAGAATCGTCGGATTCCTTCCTCAGGGATGGCTCTTCTAGCACAGGAACATATATTTATATCGTCCATCAATTAGTCAGGAGCCAATGGTTGAGTAGTCCCAATTAATAGGGTTAACTCCTTATATCCAGTGATAACTCCTTATATCCAGTGATGAAATAGTCTATTGGTAATGGTGGAGTTTATTCAGAGGCAAAGAGTTCTATGTCATTGTTCAATCCCCTTGGTTTTAGGGTATTCAATTGAAAAATCCAGCGGGTTTCTTCTCTTGACATCTGCTTGATAAAGTCACCTTTCCGCCAGTCTCTTGTGACTTTTTTTATTCCTATAACTTTAATGCCCTCAATTGATCCCTTATGGTTTAATTTAAAATGTCTGGATAAGGGATGATCGTCAAATTTGTTCCTAATGTTGCGGAGATGTTCTCCAATGCGCTTACATAAAGGGTGTTTTGTGCGGCCCACATAAATTTTATGACATGGGCATTCAATTGTGTATATGACACCTGTTGAGGAACAACTAATATAATCCCTAATGGGGAACTCAGTTCCATTATGGGCATTAATAGATTTTTTGTGCTAAGTTTCAGCGTTTTGCACATTTTGCAAATTTTACATGGGTAAAACCCCATTATTGCTTTTTTAAAAGGGTCAGAAGGTTCCTTTTTGTGATATAGTTGTTTGGTATTGCGTACCGTCGGTGCAATGATGTTACCAATATTCCTAGCTTTTCTAAATATGAATTCTGGATTTTTGGTAATTTTGTCACCAATGACTTTGTCCTCCTTCAGAAGTCCCCAGTGTTTTTTTTATTATCCGTTTAAAGAGGTGGGTATTGGAATTGTATTGGGTAATGAAGGGGACCGAAATAGTGTCAGAGATTACTGAATTTTCCGTTATTCTAGGATTAGTATCCTGGAGCAGAGTTTCTCTAGGGATATCTTTAACGTTCCTCTTGGTGTCTATTAAATTGTTGTAGTCATAACCTTTACTTTGAAATTTTTTCATCAGTGTATCTGCTTCCATATCATAATCTACTATGTTGGAGCAGTTTCTGTGTAACCTCAAAAATTGACTCCTTGGAACATTAAGATGCCATCTAGGTAGATGGCAGCTATTCGTAGCTATATAGTTGTTGGAATCTGTGGGCTTCATATATGTTTTAGTCTGGATGGTGCCCTGTTTGATGGAGATATCTAAATCTAAAACATGTAGGTTGGCCCGGCTCGTTGTGGCATTAAAATGAAGATAAAATTCGTTTTTATTAATTTCACTTAAAAAAATATTTAGAGATTCTTCTCCATCTTTCCAAATAAAAAATATGTCATCAATAAAACGTAGCCATAGGGCCAGGTCCGCGCGCAGCACACCACCTTGGTAGATGTTGAAGTGTTCCCATCTACCTACGTACAGATTGGCGTAACTGGGCGCGAACCTGGTCCCCATGGCTGTACCCCATTGCTGGGTATAGTAGTTCTCCTTATGTTGGAAGGAGTTATGCGTTAAAATGAACAAGGCGCTCTCTTTAATAAAATCAATATTGTCAATTGGCATAGATTGATCTAAATTTAAAAAATGGGTCAAGGCTTCAAGGCCTTTATCATGCTGGATCACTGTATATAAAGATGTGATATCTAAAGTGCCCATAATAAAGCTATTGTCCCATTGAAATTCGTTTAAAATCTAAAGAATGTGCCTACTATCCTTAAGGTAGGCTGGAAGATCTGGCACCAGTTTCTGTAGATGACAGTCCACATAGTGCGATAGATTGGACGTCAGGTTGCCAATCCCTGAAATTATGGGGCGACCTGGTGGATTCTGCATATCTTTGTGGATTTTCGGTAGGTAATAGAATACCGCAGTTTTTGGTTGTGGAGTATTGATATAATCAAACTCTTGTTTGCTTAATATTCCTTTGTTTAGTCCTTTAGTTATTAATTGTTTTAGTTCAACAGTAAAATTGATGGTGGGATCCTCCGTTGAACTTTTATACGTTTTTGTGTCACCTAAGATGCGTTGGCATTCTTTTTTGTACTGGGATTTGTCTAATATAACAATACTCCCTCCTTTGTCCGCTGGACGGATAACAATGTCTTTATTTAGTTGTAAATTGTGAATAGCGTTGCGCTCACTTTTGGTAAGGTTCTGTCTGTATTTGGAACATTTTTTATCACTAATTTTCTTGAGGTCATAAATAACACTTTTTTGGAAGGAGTTGAACGCCTCAGAATATTCATTAGTTGGATGGAATTTGGATTTAGCTTTAAGTCCTGTAGAGTTGGTTGTTGTCCCATTCAATAGTGGTGTAGGTTCTGAAGTTGTATTTATAGTTTTTTTGAAAAAATATTTCTTTAAAGCTAACTTCCACATAAATTGTTTAATGCCTATAAAGGCTTCAAATTTATTGAATTTTGTAGCTGGTGCAAATTTCAACCCTTTTCTTAGTAGAGATTCTTCATTAGCTTTCAATGGGTATTTGCTTAAATTAAAAATTTTTTGAGAATCCTCATTTATTTCTTTTGGTTTCTTTTTTTTGGGAGAGTTTCCCCCCCTACAGCCTCTTTTCCGTTTTTTCTTTGGCCCAACTGAAAAAACGGATTGATAGAGCTAGTTTTCTTAGGTGGCTGAGTATTACTTATATTGCTGTCTGTTTGTGTACTGGTTGTTGTGCTTGGTCCGGCTGTATTGTTAAGATTTTCATGAATAGTGTCAGGTATTGATAGGATCTCATATCTATTTTCTGTAGTGATAGGGGTATTAATGACCATAGGGGTATTTATGACCATAGGGGTCATAATATTTTGGTGTTCTCCAGAAGTGGGGGCCCTTGATTGAGTGATACTTTGGTTCTGTCGGTTTGTAATGCCATTGGAGTGGTTATTTCTTCACAGAACCTAGATGCGTTCAGATGTTCCGAGTCTGGATAAATTGAAAATCTGTCCTCAGATGAGATACTGGACAGGTCACTGCCATTTACTTGATCAATAGTTTCAAATTCATCCATTTCCCTATGTGGTTGAATATTGAAGTTTGGTATTGCGTCTCTACCAAATTTGCGTTTCTTTCTTTCTATTATCTCTTTTTCTTTATTGTTAATACGATGTTTGATGCTGTCTGATAGATATCTAATCTCTGGATGATTTTTATATGGATCAATCTCTTTGAATAGTTTCGAAATTTCTGCTTTGTTTGAGATTAGTTGTTTTCTCCTTTTATTAATAATAAAAGAGACTGCTTGTTTTGAAAAGCTTTTAAGTAGGGTATCCCATTCTTTAAGAGTGGAGGGATCCCCTATATCACCAGACAGAGATTTTTGTATTAGAAGGCCTTTTGGGATACAGTCAAAGGCTAGATATCTTTCTAAAGTCACTACTTCCCAAAGGTCTCGCATTTCTTTTAGTAGTAATTTTTCTGCCGTTTTAATGATTCCTTAATGTTGTTTACATTTGATTCATTAAATGTTTCTCTGGGTTCCTTCTCACTTATGATGAAAAAAGTCTGAATATAATTTATACGGTCCTTCCTGTCTTCCCATAAAGCACTCATAGTGTTTTGTAACAGTAGATAAAATGTAAGTAGCTAAAAAGTGCTATCAGTATTGTAGGTGCACTGTCGCCAGCTAAAAAATGGTAATGGTAGATAAACAGTAAAGAACAACAAATAGCGGCGCCAGTGTACATATACCTTAATCAGCTGCAAGTATTGGTAAACCTTCCACCATAAAGAAGGGGTAAAAAATAAAAATAATAAATATATAAATACTCGCGCTATGATTATAGTATAACAACAACAACTGATAAAACCAAATACCTGTAAATGGGATACTCAAAAATGCTACTTTTGCTTGAAGAAAGAGATGCAGAGAATCGTACCAGGTAAGAGTGCGCCTTTTTCACCAAAATGGCTAAAAAAAGAGAAAATACTTTTAAAGAAATAGATCTAAATGATATTTATACGATAAAATCTATTAAAAGAAATTGGTGTAAAAATATATACAGTTCACCTGGGGGTGGGTAAAGCAGAGTGTACAAAACGCAATCAAGCGTGGATAAGAAGCTGCATAAAAAGCACATTAAAACAGTGCACTAAAGGCGGCAAAAGAACCGCATAATAACGCTACAAATGTCTAACAAATAACGCACGTGTTAAACACAATGTTTGCAGAGTATTGCTGCAAGATAAACACCTAGGGGTGAGTAATGCGAAGTGTATAAATATGTGACTCAAGAAGACAAATGCATGACAACAATAGTACGTGGATAAAAAGCTGCATAAAAAAGCACACTAACGTGGCAAAAAACACACTGATGGCGGCAAAAAGAACCGTGCGATAACGCTAAAAATGTGCACCAAATGAAACACATGTGACATACGCTGTTTTTAGAGTAATGCTGTAAGATAGGCGCAAATGGTATAGTCACAGAGACCCCACCAGGGGTAACCAAAAGGGTTGAAACAGAAATCCACCGTAAATAGATAAATGCTGGTGAAAAAAAGGTCCAAATGATGAAACCAGGATAAAAATAAATTAAATATAAACAGAACTTATCTGAAAAAAAGGGGGGGTGAGCCGAGTCCTTGGAGATCCAGTAGTAATTCCTTGCTGCAAACAGGTCGGTAGCAGAGAGCTGTCCCGGCCGGAGACGCTCTCACGCAGAGCCTGGGTGTGCAGTGATGTAAGCAGGAAGTAAGAACACGGCAGAGGCCGCGTCTGACGTCGGTGGAGCTCGAGGGTTCGGGTCACGTGACTTCAGTAAGTCACGTGGTGCCCCAGCAAAGGTCCGGGAAAAAAAAGTTTATGTAATAAAAATGCAAAGGATGATGTGCTTGAGGAGCCGTTCCTACGTGTTTCAGAATCGTCGGATTCCTTCCTCAGGGATGGCTCTTCTAGCACAGGAACATATATTTATATCGTCCATCAATTAGTCAGGAGCCAATGGTTGAGTAGTCCCAATTAATAGGGTTAACTCCTTAAGTCCAGTGATGAAATAGTCTATTGGTAATGGTGGAGTTTATTCAGAGGCAAAGAGTTCTATGTCATTGTTCAATCCCCTTGGTTTTAGGGTATCCAATTGAAAAATCCAGCGGGTTTCTTCTCTTGACATCTGCTTGATAAAGTCACCTTTCCGCCAGTCTCTTGTGACTTTTTTTATTCCTATAACTTTAATGCCCTCAATTGATCCCTTATGGTTTAATTTAAAATGTCTGGATAAGGGATGATCGTCAAATTTGTTCCTAATGTTGCGGAGATGTTCTCCAATGCGCTTACATAAAGGGTGTTTTGTGCGGCCCACATAAATTTTATGACATGGGCATTCAATTGTGTATATGACACCTGTTGAGGAACAACTAATATAATCCCTAATGGGGAACTCAGTTCCATTATGGGCATTAATAGATTTTTTTTGTGCTAAGTTTCAGCGTTTTGCACATTTTGCAATTTTTACAAGGGTAAAACCCCATTATTGCTTTTTTAAAAGGGTCAGTAGGTCCCTTTTTGTGATATAGTTGTTTGGTATTGCGTACCGTCGGTGCAATGATGTTACCAATATTCCTAGCTTTTCTAAATATGAATTCTGGATTTTTGGTAATTTTGTCACCAATGACTTTGTCCTCCTTCAGAAGTCCCCAGTGTTTTTTTTATTATCCGTTTAAAGAGGTGGGTATTGGAATTGTATTGAGTAATGAAGGGGACCGAAATAGTGTCAGAGATTACTGAATTTTCCGTTATTCTAGGATTAGTATCCTGGAGCAGAGTTTCTCTAGGGATATCTTTAACGTTCCTCTTGGTGTCTATTAAATTGTTGTAGTCATAACCTTTACTTTGAAATTTTTTCATCAGTGTATCTGCTTCCATATCATAATCTACTATGTTGGAGCAGTTTCTGTGTAACCTCAAAAATTGACTCCTTGGAACATTAAGAAGCCATCTAGGTAGATGGCAACTATTCGTAGCTATATAGCTGTTGGAATCTGTGGGCTTCATATATGTTTTAGTCTGGATGGTGCCCTGTTTGATGGAGATATCTAAATCTAAAAATTGTAGGTTGGCCCGGCTCGTTGTGGCATTAAAATGAAGATAAAATTTGTTTTTATTAATTTCACTTAAAAACATATTTAGAGATTCTTCTCCATCTTTCCAAATAAAAAATATGTCATCAATAAAACGTAGCCATAGGGCCAGGTCCGCGCGCAGCACACCACCTTGGTAGATGTTGAAGTGTTCCCATCTACCTACGTGCAGATTGGCGTAACTGGGCGCGAACCTGGTCCCCATGGCTGTACCCCATTGCTGGGTATAGTAGTTTTCCTTATGTTGGAAGGAGTTATGCGTTAAAATGAACAAGGCGCACTCTTTAATAAAATCAATATTGTCAATTGGCATAGATTGATCTAAATTTAAAAAATGGGTCAAGGCTTCAAGGCCTTTATCATGCTGGATCACTGTATATAAAGATGTGATATCTAAAGTGCCCATAATAAAGCTATTGTCCCATTGAAATTCATTTAAAATCTGAAGAATGTGCCTACATTAATTAATATTAATAAAAGGA